>CM062806.1:388974855-390174855 GCA_031772625.1 Pinus tabuliformis | reverse complement strand
GTCATTTGGGGAGGGAAACCAACAATATGGCAGAACTCATGGCCATTGCGCAAGGCTTAGAAATCCTGTTGGACTACAATTTACATAATACAATCATAGAGGTAGACTCAGAATTAACGATTAATTCAGTCAAAAGGATAGGCATTGGCACAACACCAGACAAAGTTTCAAACCACTGGAGACTTTCACAAGTATATCATCGAATTCAATCTCACCTTAGAATACTTATAACTCTAAGATTTGTACACGTGCGCAGAGATGCCAACAGAGTGGTGGAACGGATAGCTAATGAAGGGGTGATATGTACAATATAAAACAAGTACTGCGCGTGGGAGTTGGCTCAGGCAGGACAACTGCGCGAGGACTGCAACACTCTAGCTCACACAGACATGAAACGTTATTAGTACTTGAAGGGGAAACAACCAGTAGAACACTAAGATGATGGATGATAAGGGTTTAATTAACAGGTGGCCCGAGTTTTGGATCTTGCAGAGGAATGGTAGGCAGAGGAGAAAGAGCGTGAAACCAGAAAGTGGCTCCAAAAGCTTCACTACAGAACAGGGTGGTTTTGCAACAGTTACCATGGTTATCGGACGTTCGCTTTACCAGAAGTGGTTTTTCAAAAAAGCTTCCGATGCCAAAAACTGTGTAACACATGGCTCTAGGAAGAGAGAGAATACCGCCTTCATCGGGCGGGTATTCCTCGCTCTTCTCTCCAGCCCGATATCCTTCACAACCATTGGATCTTGTGGCAGTAGATCTAGGGCTGAGGTTTGTCATGCTTGTTGGTGGGACTGTGATGGTTTTGCTATAGTTTCCGTGGTTATCGGGTGTCTGCATTACCACAAGCGGTTTTTCAGAAAAGCCACCAATGCCACTAACCGTGTAACACATGGCTCTAGGAAGAGTGAGAATACCGCCTTCATCGGGCAGGTATTCCTCGCGCATCTTTTTAGCCCGATATCCTTCACGGCCATTGGATCTTGTGGAAGTAGATCTACAGCTAAGGTTTTTCGTGCTTGTTAGGGGGTACTGATTATCTCTCTTGTATGTTCTCGGGTGGATCTACTGCTTGATGGTCTATATTTCACCATCGAGTCCGCTCTTTGGCTTTGTTGATCGTATAATTTTGTGGTCCCTTAGCCTAGTTCTCGAGCATTTGTCTCAGTTCCCCAACATATGCCGTATGTCAATTCTTTGATATTATTTATTTTATGTAACCATTTTGTAGCTTCATATGAATAGAAGGTCTGATTCTTGCTTGAGAAAAAGAAAAGAAATACAAGGTGTTACCGATAACAATCCCATTTTGTATGACAAAAAGCCTCTTATTGATATATAATAAAATACATTTTAATTTATTCTACTGTGTTATCCAATTTCGCTGTGAAATATTACACCACTGATTAAATATATGGATGCTTAAATATTATAATAAAGAGATGTGAAATATGATAATATAACAAATTAATCCAAACATCATATACAAATGCACTAATCGAATATTAATTTATATGAATATTGTTATAAGATATATGTTGATTTTTCAATGAATAATGGATTTTAAATATTACAATAATTGCACTTTCAAAGGTGAATGTCTCCAAAAAAGAGAAAATCTCATACAAAAATGTCGGCGTGTCCATAACATAAAAAGGAACTGGTGCTTTAATTTAAATCAAGGCACTGTGACAACATCTTTTAGCATAATTGGTGCCTTTTCGAAAAACAATAGTACCAGGGTTTTCGAGTCTTCAAGCACCAATATTGTTTTTAATTAATGCCCTGGTGCATTGTAACTCTTAACGCACCAATTCTTTCATAGAACTAACACCCCCCGGTTCTACAAAATATTATTTCCATTCCTAGTGTGCTATTAAAAGTAACAACACCAATACCTCTATATAACAAACGCATCAGAGCGTTTATGAAAACAAGATGTGCTGGCACTGTGTGTTTAAAAATGGCATTGGTACTACAATTATTTTTGTGTTCCCTGAATCCATTCCTTCATCAAAGAATGACTAGAGATTTTTTTATATGAGCACCAACGCGGTACATGTTTCAAGATCTGATGCTCTTTGAGTTGAACACCATAAGGATTTTTTTATTGTAAGCACTGGGGTGTTATACATTTCAGGTTTCAGTGCTATTTGAGTTAAACACCTCGGTGTTTTTAATTATGTATGAAGCCCTATTCGTTTCTAAAGTAACGCACTATGGCCTTTTGCTCCATAAATTCCACTGAAAAGAAAACCATCCGGTAAAACCTCTGGCCACCCGGATTTTTTTAGTTGTGATGAAGTTTTGTTATAATCTCTGCTAAAACGTTTGTTAACACAAACAAATGTTCTAGCAGATGTTTTTTTTTACATTTTTTTGCCAATTTTATAACACTAAAAACCTTTAATATAACCTCTGCTAGAAGGTCTTTTCATTGTAGTGTATGCATATATTATTGTCTTGGCCCATGAGGATTTGACCTTGAATCTCATGGTTTAATAATACTTCATAATACGGCCATCACCAATTGAGTTTCCCTATATATATCTATATGTGTGTTGGGGGGGGGGGGGGCGGCGAGGAGGGGAGAAAATAAATTAAAAGAACTAAAAACTCACCATTTTATTCCAAAAAAAATGAAAAATACTAACTTTTTATAAAAGCATTAAGTGAAAAAGCAATTTTTTTTAAAGAGAGAGAGAAAAAAAAGTATTAAAATACAAATTCAAAGAAAGATGTTTTAAAAATTCAAAAAATAACAAAAAAAAAAACATTCAAAATTAAAGTTAATAACAAAAAATTAATAAAATGAAAATGAAAATAGAAATTAATAAAACATTTTAAAAGATAAAATAGTATATATATAACAAAAATTAAAATTAAAAATGTTGAATATACACAAAAATAAGAGACGATTTGGATAAATTGTGTGATTACATATTACTCACAAGAAACACATTAATACATTTTGTGACATTTGGTTTTCATCTTCCATGAGGTATCTTAGGCTTCTATGAATATTTGGCATTCCTCCACACCAATCCTAACGAATTAGGTGTCCAACATTTCCACTTTAATATGAAGGGATGTATATGAGTCGAAGAAGAGAGTTGAAATATGAAATTGCATGGCAAAAAATGGCTATATGTGCTCGTTGAAATGGTGGTTTAAGGAAGACCATAAAACAAATGAGGTAGAAAAATTTGAAGTCTTCTACTGATAGTGGTTTAAGGCTAACCACCAATTTTGGAACTAGACTCAAAGTAATTTCTCGAACAATTCCAAATTTGACTAGAAGCTGAAGTATTCTACAAAGTGGAAGTGCTTGTTGATGATGGTTTAAATATGACCACAAACTAATGAAATGGGTAATAGAAACCAAATTATTTTACCAATGGTGGTTTAAGGTTGGCCACCAACCAAATTGTTCTCATGGAACATAATTCTGTCTTTGGAAATAACTATGACTCTGGCATTGGCTGACTCTAGCTCTAGGCTCTAGTAGTCGGCTTTAGTTCGGGATGTGGCTCAGAATCACTTCATATAAATTTGATGATAGTAGTTGAATTTTAATTCCCCCTCTATTAGATACAATATGAGAAGATGAAGATCTATCCACTACAAGAAGTGTCAATACTCGTGCATGAACTCTGAGGTATGATCGATATAACTCCTTGGTGGTTGAAGATCCATGTCCAAGAAGCAATCCATCTAAGGAGAATCTATTCCCTTGCAAGATTATTGTGTCCTATTTCCACTTAATCAAATCCTAGGATGCATCTTCCATATCCCATGTTGAAGATGAAAACCATTGTTGCTACTATAAAATCCAATATGGATCACAAACTGGATATAATAGTTGTTGATATGAGGGCCAGATATATAAAGTTATGCATAGTATCATACATGAAGATATATATAAAAGATATATTTGAGTTGGTAGAAGTTGACAGTCATATGGCTCATCTAATATTCCCTTTGTCATTATTTAAATATTGGGAGATGTGGAATTTTTCACTAACATCTCAAATTTTCTTTCAATCAACCAATGAATACCTTTTAAAGGGAATTCTCCACCTCATCTTCAGAGGACAATAGAGTAGGAGCCAATGATAGTCATGTCCCTCATCAACATTTGTAATGAGAGAATAAGCCCAAATTTCAAAATTGACGAGTTATGTTATGGAACTGAACCTTATTTATGTTGAAATCTAGATCATGGCCACAATTCTCCTAAGGAAGAAAATAGAATAATATTAGATGATTCATTGGTTTTGCGGAATCCTAAGAGTCAGTCCTCTTCTCCACCTTCTAGAAAGTTTGATCGTTTCTCACTCTTCATATCCTAGCCAATGAGGGCATGAATGTTAGAGCTCTATTTGAATTGATGTTGTTGGATCAAAGCACAAGGTAAATCACAAATTCATATGCACTTCAATTGGATTCTCAAGATTGGGCCTTATATTTTGAAATACCAAGATAGGATGTGGGACTATAAATGATTCTTCAGAAGAGCTACACTTGAAAATTCAAATTATATCAAAGATGATTTCCTTTTTATAAATGCACTGTTCGGGTTTTTGGCTCATGTATAAAGGGGCCATATATTTTTACACTATTCCAATGCTAAACAAGAGTGATTACAACGGAATATGGGTTAGGGATAGAACCAGATAAAGAATTGTAGATCTGACATGGAAAAGAGGCATGCAAAGAAATGACACAACACTAGTCATTAGGGGATTTTGGAAGTCTAAAATGGGCCTCCTAAGGAAATTATAAAATAAAAGTGGAAATAATAAAATAAGATTAGATTACATCATCAAAGTTTAGAGGGAAAAAAGACAAAATTATTTTTTCAACTCGTATTTTCAACTTATCTCCATATGGGTTTACTCAATTTTCAAACGGAAACACTCATTGAAAGCATAATTTGATTCCTCATCCAAGGAGTACCCAAGTTGTATACTTTCGATGGACCCTATTACACAAAAAATGAGAAATACATGAAAAACGTGATTGCAATCATGTGTTTTCATGTATTCCTCATTTTTCGTGTAGCAGTAGCCATTGAAAGTATGCAACATGGGTACTCCTTGGATGAGGAATTGAATTTTTCATCCAACGAGTACTCCCACTTGAAATTTGAGTAAAAACTTAGGGAGATAAGTTGAAAATACGAGATGGAAAAGTAGTTTTATTATTTTATTATTTTTTAATCTTTGTACTTTATTACTCCAAAAATGGTGAATCATTCCCCATGGTTGACATCACCATATTGAATCCTATTGGATCTTATAAAGTTTATTTTGGTTGTACATTTTTCTTAGGAGGCCCATTTTAGACCTCAAAATTCCCCTAATGGAGGGTGCCCAAGTCAAGGATGCAGAACTAGTGGCTCAAACAATTAAGCAGGGAAGGAATACACCTGCTCTGATACCATTATTGAACACACACAAAAATAATAAAATATTTGGATAAATCATGTGATTACATATTACTCACAAGATACACATTAATACATTGTTTGTGTTTTATGCATGGTGGTTTTTCCCATGGTTTTGTAGATTCGGTCAAATGAGCTACAATTATATTCTAATCCAAGGTCAATGGATTGGGGATTTATGAATGCTTCGACATGTATATAATGTACTATAACATTGAAAGGAATATAATGAAAAATCAATCTAGTTTTCTCGGTTTTGGGTTCCTAGATAAAAATATAAGTGTTTAACTTTTCTCATTCCCATTCTATCCTTTATGTTTTTGAAGAACTTGTTTATATGTATTTTTTGTTCAGATTTAAAACCTACATTTTCAACCACTACCACAAATTGTCTCCATGCATTCCATGGTTAGTAGCCCTTATGGGAATTAAACTTTGATCAATGGTGAAAAAGTCCACTTGTTTCACTGTGATATCCAACCCCTTTAGGCTTAACAAAAGTGACACTAAGATATTTTTGAGGTTTAAAATGGACTTCTATGGGATAATATAAAATAACAACAAAAATAATAATAGGAAAAAGAGTTCTGAGTTTTTAAAGGAAAATAAAGAAAACTACCTTTTTTTTGTTATATTGTCAACCTATTTCCTTATAGTTTTACTTAAATTTTAGAAGAGTGCACTCATAAGATGCAGAATTATATTCCACATCCAACAAGTATGCATCTTGCCTAGTTTTAGGTAGATCAAGACCAAGAAGAAATGAAAATATAATAAAATAACATGTTTCTTGAAATAAAGATGGTTTGTAGTGTATTTTCATTTTTTCATGTTGTGGGTATACTCTAGAGTATGTGTAATGGGTACTCATTGGATGTAGAATCTAATTCCACATCCAACAAGTTCCTACACCTAAAATTTGAGTAAACCTATAAGGAGATAAGTCAAAAATATGATTAAAAAAAGTAGTTTTCTTTTCTCCATCCAAAAATATACCCTTGGGGATGACATCATCATCTTGAGTCCGGATTGTTTTTTTAAAGATGATTTCATTAGTAAATTTTCCATTTTGAGGCTCATTTTTTACCTTATTATTTCCTAATGATTACATGGACATGATCTTTAATCCTCTTATATGTGCACAAGTCATGAAACTATTAATAAAGTCTTTACAAGTGCTACTTTGCATTTTATCACTACCTCAAGGTGCCCCCTATTATTGACATATTTGGGCACTGCAACCCCAATCAAATATGTCCATAAACCAAGGGATTCTAAGTCCCTAAAAGTGTTGTTTCATACCCTAAAGGAGCAAGGTCAGCTGATTACATCATCTCCCAGAAGTTCTCCATGAAAAACTGCTCAGAACTGGTCAAAACTGGACCATACAGACTGCTTAGTGTTAAGGGTACGATGCTTCTCACCTGCCACATGCAAAAAGTGCGATGCATATTGGAAATCCCTTCTGCAGGGTGCGATGAGTGAGAGCAGACAAATGGCAGAAGTAGTTTTCTAGGTGGAGATCCTGAGAATATTCTAGAAGCTGCTCATTTGACACTTGCCTCTCTGAATTTGCCCAGGGATGAGTAAGAGATCATGAAATCTCCATGTGGAACCAAGAACTATCAGAGAGATGACACTAATCAAAATCCCAGAAGCTGACTCACCCCCTTGCAAACATCTATATATGGATCCCTCATCCTAGAGATCCAAAGGCTAGAATTTTGTAATTTGCAAGGAAGTGTTGTTGGTTTCTCTTTGAAGACATTGTTGGGTGATCTTGCTTTGCATGAGGTGAAGAGGGCTTTCATGCTGGGAGGCTAGCTTTGGGTCAGACCAATGGGTTGTAATCCTCTCTTCTACTACGTATATCAATAAATCTATTTGAGTTTTCCTCCATATTCTTCTATATCTCTGAATCTTGTATTGATATATGTATTTGTATGGTTAATATACATCTGATCCTATATTGTTTACCGTTATTGATCTCTATGCTTTGATGGTATCATGCTTCTTTGACTCTACAGGTGCTCTTTGAAGCGGGACAAGTAAGGAAGGAGTGGTGAAATTCTGTCAAAGGGGAAAGGAAACAAGCAAGGAGCCAAGAGAAAGACTGAGGTTGGTACTCTCTGATTCTTTCTCATCTATCTCTCATAAAGGAAAACACAAGTGACTTTAGTTTATTTGTTTCTAAGATAGCTACCCATCTTAGTGGGACTAGAAGCTTTGAATAGACACTAGTTTTCTCGATAACAAAATGGCGACTCCACTGGGGATCGAATAGTTTGATTTCTTGTCTCTATTTGTTTGCTTCATAAACTACAGACGAAGCCTGATGTTAAGCCAGCTAGCCTTCGAACTGCATTTTCTATGCAAGTGCAAAGTAGATCAACGTTGCTTCAGTCAATCTCCAGGTTTGTTTATGAACTGAACAACTGACTTGCAGACATCCTAAGTGCCCTGGTGGTATCTCAAGTAACCTCATTAGATCAGCCCGTATACTTTGTATTTACTGCCTATCATTAACTCAGCCTAAATCCCTAAACTAAGCTGCAAACTGTGACCAAAGACCAAGGAAAGCCTCGTCCCTGGATCATCACACTGTCTCCTTTTGACATTCTGGATGCATCGCACCTCCCGTGTGCAGTAGGTGGGATGCATCCCTGTTTCCCTGTGTTACAGGTGCGATGATCAGATAAGACTGTTTCTGCCTCCAAATTTTGTTTTTTTCTTCATTTTCTTTAGCTTTATTCAAGAGTTTTGCTACCTATGATCAGTATACCACTGTTGAAACCCCCTTCCTTTGCATTATTTAGCCTCCATTGTACAAATAATTGTGAATGTTTTTATGTATTTTTCGCCATTTACAATTCTCCTTTACAAAGAGTAGCTTAATCGAACTGTCGTCTTTTGATTTGAAAGTGTCACAAGTGTCGTTTTCAGTCAAAGAAAAGAATCATACTCTTTTTGATGGTCGATTACACTATTACTCTTGTATTTGATTTGAATTAATAGTATTTCAAGTGTCGAAAGCAGTTTTCAAATTGAAGTTGAAACTGTCGTCTTGTCTTCCTTTCATCTTTTGAAGAGAAAATTGTTAGTACTATCGCTTTGAGAGAAAATATAGTTCAGATTTGTACTTAACATTATTTTTGTCACTCACACATTAAGAAAGCAGAAAACAAATACATGCATGTGCATTTGCATTTAGACTTCTTGTTGACTTTGATTTAGGACAGTGCATTCTAGTGTGTGCTCTCTGCTCTATGTTGAAAGAATTTCGCTTCTCTTTTCTTAGTAGCTAGGATTTTCATTGCAAAAAGAAGAGAAAACGACTGTTTATCATCTTAGATTGCATATTTAGGAGTTGTATATCTACATCATGTGGTGAACCTTAAAGGAAAACTTCTTAAGAAAGATCAACTGTAAAATAAATTCAATGAACATAAAAACGCTTTGGAACCTAACACACAACATCTAGAAGTCTAGGCTAGAGATGTATTCTGGCGTCGTAAAGCTTGGTAACTGTCGCTTTCATCGTAGGTTGGGTGAGTCCTCCTCTTTGAGATTACAAGTGCCAGTACGGACTTGTGCTCCCACATACCGTCGAGTATATATTGGGATACCAAACTAGGCTATATCCTTTATCCTTAGGAAGTCGTGTTTGTTGCCCTATCGATCACAATGCACTGAACACAACATTTGGGAAGATTGACTGCCATACCGTAAAAAGTATTCAGTAGTTTTGTGATTGGTTTGGTAATCCCTCTATCTAGATTTCCAGAGTAGTCTCTTTTGTTCCTTTTCAAACTCCTTAAAGGAAAAGGTCCATCTGAGCACTTGTCACTTCAGGCTCATTAAAATTTGAAGGCGACTAGAGTCATCTTTAGCTTTTTTCTCGACTCTTAAAAATTGAAAAAGCAAGTTGTGTCAAAGCGTCTAAAATTCATTTAATTCAAAATAACATTCTCCCCTTTATTTTGAGTTGATCAAGTAATCCGCAATCGTGGAAGAAAGTCAATCAAAACCCCGTCGTTCACGGAGACTAAAAAGTCAATCATCTTTGACTCCGGAAACAAAACCATTCCAGGCCAAGCAGACTCGTTTAACTGGGTCAAAGTCTCCTGGTTTGTTTGAAACTTGTGTTTCAGCATCCTCGGAGACTCTAGTTACTCCAATTGTTCCTGGTATCCCTACCTCTAGAGAAGAAGTTCCGTAGTTACAAGAGGACATTAGAACTGATCCTAGTGTAACAGTAAACAATTCTATTCCTGAACCAGCTCCATCTAGGGTTGATTCAGAAGGTGTTACCCCTGCAGCATCTGTTGCTGTAGAGTCTATACCTTCTTCGACACCAGAAATATTTTACGGACCTGACGGTCTACCTCTTCCACTTGGATTGATTTCTATAGAAGAGATTACAGAGGATCTTCCATGCAGTACTCCATCGCATTTTGGAACTAGGATCCACCTATATCCTTCTACTTCAGAAGTTAGTCCCCCTTCATCGTAAGTTCCTGTAGAATCGCTAGGAAGTCTTTTGGATAGACTCAATATGTCTAGACAACCATCGACATCTAGGACTGTGTCATTCGATACAGCGGTAGCAGAACCTCCTGCTGCCACTCCGACGATGTTCGCTGGTATACCATCTGTCCCAACTAGCTCTCAACTGCTAGAGGAAGTCTACCTAGGGACTGTTTTGACAGTATGGTCTATTCTCGTTTGTTCATCCAGAATAATATATAGAATTTCTTATGTTGAGTCTCATCAAATTGATCCTTCACAACAATATCAATTTGGGCAGTCCGGTCTCCAAAGGCCAATCTTTCCTTTGAGCACTGGATTGCCGCCGTATGGGGGGCAGTATGCCCTTTCATTGTTCCCTCTGGGAGAACAAACATATTAGAGTTCATAACAGAATTTGGGTCAAATTGGAATCACATCCAGTGGTTGGGTGCCAATATTGCCTCAACAACCAAGAGTTGTGTACTAAATGCAACCAAGTTTACCTGTATCGAATATCCCCACTACACTAGCTATTGTGACGGTGTCGCAAGTACAAGTGTTGCCTTTTGTATGTGTCACGTGGAAAGAGTCGTTAGTGCGGACACAACCGACCTTCCTAGAAGCCTAAGACTTTCTAGTGACAAACAAGACAAATAAGAGAAATCCTTCCCTAAATATGCTTTTACAATATGAGAGATCAAGTGTTTAGATCCTACCTGTAATCCAACGCTGTTGTAGTAGTCCAGCTTCGTTGATCTGGATGAGCTCCTCCTTCCCTTCGAAACCTGCATTCACTAACAATCAAACGATTAAATAGCACCTGAATATCACATAAAATAAAACATATCTAACATATAGACCAAGGAGTATATGAAACAACTCATTAATAACAAATTGTTGAGAAGAATGGAATAATTTGTCTTAAAAGGTAACAAAAGGAACCATTACAACCTGAGCCTTGGTGTTGTGCAAGATCCTCCTAGGGTCCACAAGAGTTCTCCCTTACTCTGATCAGCTCACCCACCTCCCAATGGAAACAAGTAAAGATGGTAATCTCTCCTCACAAGCTTCTACAAGGAAGTCCTAATTCCAGCAGCATCTACCCTTAGGAATGCTCAGCTTTCAACCTCCCCTCCCTCTGGTCCAGTGCATGTATTTATAGTGCTGTAGAGGAAGTTAATCAGGTCCACCATCAATGGGATAAGCCCCTCTTTTGGGTGGGTTAGCTCCCCTCTTGATGGGATAAGTTCCTCTTCTATAGGGATACATGAACCATCTGGAGGCGCTCCATACACGTCAAACAAGCTTCTAGAATGCTCTAGAAATGACCACAAGTAACTTTTTTGGAGTGAAACTTGCGCTCATTGACCTTTACAGGAGTACGCACCCAATGCTTTACAGACAGAGCGTACAAGTACGCAGGTATTGTGAACTTGGATTGCGTACCCGCAGGTAAGGTTGAGAGAAACTGCGTACCAGAGATAACTTGACTTTAAATGACTTTTCTCTCTTTCTTTGAGTTTGACATGGAAAGCAGAGGCATGAGACTTGCCAAGGAGGATAGTATGACAGGTGATGGAGCCATACAAACTGCAAATAGTCATGGTGACATTTTTTAGTGTAACAGATTGCCCCCTAAAGTGCAAAGCCTGAAGTAGATTAGGGTTTCAAAACATCTAGGAAGGGTGAAGTACTTTATCATTTCAAGGATTATCTTGTGGAGAGCCTGGTCAGAACCTGCAAATATTCAACACAAAATACATATATAGGATGATATCATCGCTGAGGTAGGCATTCCCATACTCAGATTGAAAACTTTAACTAACAATCTAACTACTGCTCTGATACAGGAATGATTTTGCAGTACATCACAATTATAGACTTTTGTAGACACAGTATGGATGCAGCCATCTATTTATGATTAGTCTACTATATAATGAATACAAAACTCCTCGCAGCCTGGATGGTGGAAACTAGATCCAGGGTCTTCATTTCTACTTCCCGATTTGGTACGATTCTATCCATACGAATAAATGAGTCGATGTCGAACATGGTAGAAACCACTTGATTACCAGTCAATGATGTAAACTGTTAACAAGTGTGAGAGAGACCACCGGTGATGTCAATTGTTCTCAAAGTACCCAGTACAATCCATGAAATGTGAATGAATGGGTTGTTGTCGAACACGTCACGGAGTCCTTTGATCGAAAGTCAATGATGTAAACTATCGTCAAAGGCGATAAACCTGCCATTGATGCATGCAGACCTCAAGGTACTGACGATCTCTAAGTCATCTTTCTAGATAATGTGCTGATGTTGATAGAAAGCGACCCGTTGCAGGCAAGCACACAACACGAAATCATTGTTCAAGTTGAAGAAATGTTTCTGTAAGGACTGACTCAGGGATGGTCAAAATGGATGACAAGTATTTTGCATATGAATGGTTTATTTGCAGAGACCTCTTGAACACATAACGACACAACAGATGGCTTGGTGACGATTGACCCAAAGTTAATACCCGGAAACGGTTGAAGACTTTCAAAGTAGTTTGACCAACTTTAAGGCAAAGGATTTCCCAACCCAGGTGAATAAAAAGTGTCGTGTTCAAGAGCGGTGATAAGGTTCTTCTGTAACAAAGGATAACAAATAGGTTCATTCTTCTCTCTTTTCCCCCACCATTTCTGGCAAGTACCTCTTTATTTTTTACAAGCTTGAGGAGGATAACATATGCTTGATTATAAGCTCATCCTTCGGATGAGTCCAACTTAGTTTAGATTCAGACCCTAAGAAGGAGTGGTCCATTCCTGTTTGTAATCGAACAGGTCCTTTACTGTGAAATTTTAACGAGTCCAGCATAGGAGAAACTCGACGTTTTTCAATTTTAGAGAGTCTGAAAAAACTAAAGAAGACTCCATAGTGAACTTTTTCGTAAATTTGTGTCTCCCAAGCCCGAAAAAGTATAAAATAATACCTGAGAGAACTGCTCGATCTTGCGACCAAGGAGTACTTTCATGTTTAGTGCCGTTGACCTGAAAAGTAAAAAGCGATCAAGGACACGTCGTTTTATTTCCAATATCGAGTTTGAAACGACAAAAACCCGGAAATCTTTTCCTGTTTTTACGGTCAGAAAAGGGCTATAAGAGGACCATCTTTTAATTCCGTTTTAACGAGTGTAAAAGAAACGCTCGGCAATCTTTTCATTTTTTAGGAGTCAGAAAAGGGCTTAAAAGATGACTCTGATTTTGGTTCGTGAAAAATGATAGTTTACCCTAAAGTCCCTTTGTCCTGCACAAAAGCAACACATTACTCATACCTGTTTAAGATAGGAAAAAATGCATTGAAAAATATCTCTTTATGGTGAAAAATAAACAAACCTAGCATTCATTTATCCAAAAAACCTATAAAAAGACCATTTACCATGTCATTTTTACCATTTTACTGTTGAGGGAGAGAAAAGGGCTTTTTGCAAGAAACTTCCCGTGGACTTTGCGGAGAATCCGACCGTCAGAATCGAACGCCGTTTCACCAGGTATTCTACAACATCCTTCTCTTAATTTCCATCCATTTAGAATTCAATTTTAGGCTTTTATTTGATTTTTTGGAGGTCTTGGGGTTTCAAGATGCGCCCTTTGGGGTACGTACCCCAATATTTTCTCAATGGGGAAAATACCAGGCGTACACACCCGACCTTAAGGGAAGCTGCGTACATACGCTCTGTCCCTAAAAGCCAGGGTGCGTACCGCGCAAAACGCATTTTGAAACCCTCATATCTCCAAAATGGACCAAAATTTTAAAAACTTGTGGATTCTAACAGATGTTTTATGATGTGCAGGGTGCACACCATGCTTGATTGGCGTGAAAGAGAACACGAGGACGTTGATTTGGCCGCAATAAATCATCAACCCTCCATTGATGCTTTGAAGGCATGCGGTCTCTACAAGTACTGGGCCATAGCTGGCATGAGGGCCCAAGTGCCATTCCTAGAGTGGCTGGTTGAAAGGTGGAACATTCAGGAACAATGCTTCTACATCGGAGGGCACTAGCTCGAGATACAGCCCTCTGACATATATTTTCTCACTGGTTTGCCTAATAGGGGCGAGCAACTGACTCTCTCCGGGACTAGGCCGGGTGGCCAATCCCTTGCTAGCCTCCGGCTAGAGTGGTGCAACAATCAGAACCAGGAGAGAGGGATAGAAATCAAATATATATCCCTGCCTGAACTTATGGTAATTGCCTTTACAGTTACCAGACTCTGCGGCGCAGCCGCCTTGCATATTGCCACCGGGTCCCAAATGCGGATGGCGATAGATTGCTACCGAGGCACCATTTTCAACTGGTGGCCAACATAAAGGGCCAACTGACTAGGGTAAAGAACGCGCAACTAAAGACCTTTGGGTATGGGCCTTTAGTTGTGAGCTTTGCCCTAGAGAGAGTTCCGATGCTTATCCCTCAGCATCTGACTGTTCCGGTTGGGCCACCTCGGGAGCCACGGTTGGTACGATGGGTTACGGTGATGGCCCGGCACCCTGATGAGAGAGCAGGAGTTGTTCGATTTCATGCTGGTTACTTTCACTGGTTGGAGACCCAGGTCTTCGCGATTCAGGACTTTCCTTATGCCGGAGTAGATTTTCGCGGTGATCCGGACATGGTTCTTCCACAGGGAGAAAAATGGGACGATAGAGGTATTTCATTTTTCACAAAAATTTTTAAATTATTTACTTTTTATTTGTTTTTATATCGTCTCAAAACTGACAGTGACAATTTTCAAAATGCAGATGTAGGCCCACAGCATCCGGCCAATCTCCGGCCATTCGAGAGGAGAGTACCAGTTGCACCAGCACCGTCCCCACAGGATGCGGCCGCAGAGGCCTTAGCCAAGCTGGAACAGGACCTTGAGCGTCTCACGGCGGACATACCAGAGACGACCATAGATGAGATTCCCATTCGACTTCAGCGCTATGTGGTTGCAGTCCCAGGTTCTATCAGGAGGTTCCTGTGTAGGGTAGCGCGGGCAGTGGTCTCGTATAGAGAGCACCACCAGTGATTGGCTAGTCACTTTTTGTAGACACACATGACATTTTTGGTTTTTTGTACTTATCATTTTTGCCGATCATAAGGTGTTTTTCAACCTATGATCGAAGACGATGTATATTTTTTGACACACTCCTATCTATATATATCATTATTACCGGCTTATCTTGTTGAACATGTGTGATTAAATGTTAATGTGTTTTAAATTTACATGCATGATTATCGCAAATGTCTGTCTAACACTTGAGAAGCAATTGCATCTGCTAATCTATTAAAAGACCTTGGAATATGTTGATATTCAATGTAATCAAATTCACGTTCCAAAAGACGCACTCTCAAAAATAACCTTAATAACACTGGATTTCTAATGGCATAAACTCTATTAAGCTGTAATACAACGAGTTCAGAATCTAACCTCACTATCAAACTCCGAATCCCAAATGTAATGGATTCAGATAATAATTCAATCACTGCACTGTATTCTGCAATGTTTGTTTGTTGTTTGACCGAGGCTCACCCCATGCATAGAAACTAACTCGTTAGAGGGCGAATAGATAACCTAGGCTGCGGAAGAGATATTCCGTGTACTACGACAAGCACCATCAGCAAATCCAATGTATGTTTGGAGAGGCGTCGACATCTGCAATATCAAGAGTAAAACCAAGATAAGCCAGAATAACGACGAAAAACAACACTCTCTAAACTAAGCACAATTATCTAAACTAAGCACACTTGTCTAAACTAAGCAAACGCACTAGCTAGAAAGTGAAAATTAACCTAACTACCCTAACAAAAATCTTCGCACCCACCATTTAAGCATAGTACCTCTTTAGGTAAAGTCCATTTCTGGGTTTACCCAAAGAGTCCCCATCAAAATCAACCAGCTCATAGGCCCCTTTTGCTAGATTTCGCTTAACAATGTAGGGTCCATGCCACATAGGAACGAATTTTCCAGCACCTAATTTATCGTTAGCTTGATCATATAATAGCACTAGGTCTCCTTCCGAAAAATTTCGAGGGGTCACATTTCGATCGTACTGAGCTTTCATTCGTTTTGCATGAGTCTCGATTGCCAGTGCAGCATCACGTCGAGTCTCATCTAATTGAGCTAAATACAATAAACGCTTCTCCTCTTCGGAAGTAGCTGGGAGTAATTCGACAGCCATTTGAAGTGATGGGATTTCGCATTCAATGGGTAGCACGGCTTCCAAACCATAAACTAGTTGGAAAGGAGTGAACCCTGTTGATGTTTTCACTGAAGTTCGATATGCCCAAAGTGCGGAAAATAACATGTTGTGCCAATTCGACCGATGAATGCCAATGATTCGTCGGATCATGATGACCAAAACTTTGTTGATGGACTCAACCAGACCGTTGGCTTGTGGATAATAAGGTGTTGAGCTATCGTGGCGCAAACCAAGCTGGCTTGTAAGTTCTGTCATCATAATGTTTCGAAAATGGCGCCCATGGTTAGTGATTATCGCTTGTGGGACACCAAACCTAGCAATAATGTGATTGAATACGAAAACTGCAGCAGTCTTGCCGTCTGCCTCGAATGTAGGCATCGCCTCGGCCCACTTAGTAAAATAATCAACCGCAAGGATGATATACGCATGCCCCCCGGCCGAGTGAGGGTTACAAGTAATAAAGTCGATACCCCATTTAGCAAAAGGACCAATGGCAATTATAGGGTGGAGAGGAGCTGGTGGTGTGTGCATCTTGCGATCAAACACTTGATAGTTGTGGCATTTTCGGACCGCAATGATACAATCTTTAAACATGGACGGCCAAAAATAGCCAGCACGCAACACCTTCTGAGCTGTGGCATACCCAGACATATGACCGCCACATGCCCCAGAGTGACAGTCATTCAAAACCCTTTCTGCCTCTTCGTAAGTTAAGCAACGTCGGAAAACCAAGTCCGCCCCATGACGATAAAGAGTATCTCCAATAATTTTATACTGCTGGGACTGGAATCGAATTTTTCGACGTTCCGTCTTAGAAGCTTCGGGCCGAAAGGATTGGGTTTGGAGATAAATGATTATGTCCCCGTACCACGGATTTAAAGTGCTGATAAGAAACAAAGATTCGTTCGCTATGGGTTCCTCTGCCACTGTTTCCATGTCAGCACGCGGGAAATCACACATTAACTCAGCAAAGACTAAGGATTTCTTAGATTTGGACTTTTCGAACTCCAAATTGAACTCTTGCAGGATAACAATCCATTTGGAGTACTTGCCCCCTAGCAATTGTTTAGTTAAAATATAGATCATAGGGTTGCAATCTGAAATCACTATAGTTTTACAGAGAAGAATGTAGTGACGAAAACGCTGAACATCTTGAACGGCTGCCAGTGCCAACTTTTCCACATGTGAGTACTTTAGCTCGGTTTGATTTAATGTCTGACTAAGATAATATATCACATGTTCCGTTCCGAATTCATCTTCCTGAACTAAGACCATTCCAATGGTGGAGTGGGAGGCGGCGAGATACAAAAAGTAATCCTGGTTGTAGTTGGGAGGATGCAGCAACGATGCATGGGTCAATGCATGCTTAAGTGCATCGAAAGATTTCTGAGCTATCTCATCCCAAGAGAATTGAGTGTTTTGTTTTAACAACCGGGTGAAACCCTTTGTAACCTTGGCGTAGTTAGGAATAAATCGACATAAAAAGTTTGCTTTCCCCTGCAAACTCTGGAGTTGGCGCAAACTCGAAGGAGGAGGCAATTTGATGAAAGCTTCTACCTTCGAGGGATCGACGCGGATACCGGCTTTTGAAACGACAATCCTAGCAATCGTCCCACTTCTATGCAGAAGACACATTTGTGTGGGTTCAACCGAATTCGATAATGCCGACACCTCATAAAAATAGCTCGTAAGTGGACAAGGTGATCAGCTCGATGTAAAGAATGAGCAGGCAAATCATCGAGGTACGACTGCACAATGTGCTTGATGTCGTGAAACGCATAAGACATTGCCCATTGGAAAGTGGCTCTGGCATTCTTAAGTCCAAAAGGTAATTTGCAATAATAAAATGTCCCCCAAGGACAAATGAAAGCCGTTTTTGGTTGATCGGCAGGTAGAATATTGATTTGGTTGTAACCGGAAAAACCGTCCATAAAGGAAAATATTTCACTGCTGGCATAATCATCAATTATTTGATCGATATAGGGCGTGGGATAGTTGTCTTTTGGACAAGAACAATTAATATCCCTATAGTTGATACAGATTCTTATTGTTCCTTGTTTCTTGGTAACCGGAACAATATTCGATACCCAATCCGTTAACGGGATTGGATAAATGAAACCTGCTTTCAACAGCTTCTCAACTTCTGCTTTAATTGCAGCCGCTTCCCTAGGGTGTATCTGATGCAGACGTTGCCGAACGGGTTTAGCGTCCGGATAAGTCTTGATTTCATGAACAACAATAGAGGGATCAATTCCTGGCATTTCCTCATAGGACCAGGCAAACACGTCGCGAAATTCTTGAAATAGGGCCTTGTATGTTTGAATTTCGTCATTTGTACATGAGGCACCTATATGAATGTTCTCAATAATTCCAGTTTTGACTGAAATGTCAATGGCAATAGTTTGGGAAATGTTTCCAAAATTCAACTCTGAATCAGGATGTTTCGTGGGATTCTGAGCGTCCTTAACATATTCAGCCGTAAAAATTGATGAAAAATCATTTTCAAAGGCATCTCCCTCAGGTAAAAACGAAGACCTATGATGGAGATCTTCCCATGGTAGATCATCTACACTTAGGATTTCGCGAAGTTGCTCGTCAGATGACACAACTTCGGGAAACGCTATCCATTCTGAGGTTGATGTGAAAAGTGATTCCTCATGGGCCACATTCATTTGGTCGACTTGGGTTGAACACGGGTCGGTAAAAGACTGAACGGCTTCATAAGCAATTTCATATGGACTCAAAGGCATAGCATCACCGAATGAGTCTATCTCAGATTCAGATGGGACAATCCAAGGATCATCATAAATAAAAGTGTCTGAAGTAATCATATGAATGGAAGCTGTTACACTAAAAAATTTCACCATGACTATTTGCAGTTTGTATGGCTCCATCACCTGTCATACTATCCTCCTTGGCAAGTCTCATGCCTCTGCTTTCCATGTCAAACTCAAAGAAAGAGAGAAAAGTCATTTAAAGTCAAGTTATCTCTGGTACGCAGTTTCTCTCAACCTTACCTGCGGGTACGTAATCCAAGTTCACAATACCTGCGTACTTGTACGCTCTGTCTGTAAAGCACTGGGTGCGTACTCCTGTAAAGGTCAATGAGCGCAAGTTTCACTCCAAAAAAGTTACTTGTGGTCATTTCTAGAGCATTCTAGAAGCTTGTTTGACGTGTATGGAGCGCCTCCAGATGGTTCATGTATCCCTATAGAAGAGGAACTTATCCCATCAAGAGGGGAGCTAACCCACCCAAAAGAGGGGCTTATCCCATTGATGGTGGACCTGATTAACTTCCTCTACAGCACTATAAACACATGCATTGGACCAGAGGGAGGGGAGGTTGAAAGCTGAACATTCCTAAGGGTAGATGCTACTGGAATTAGGACTTCCTTGTAGAAGCTTGTGAGGAGAGATTACCATCTTTACTTGTTTCCATTGGGAGGTGGGTGAGCTGATCAGAGTAAGGGAGAACTCTTGTGGACCCTGGGAGGAGCTTGCACAACACCAAGGCTCAGGTTGTAATGGTTCATTTTGTTACCTTTTAATACAAATTAGTCCATTCTTCTCAACAATTTGTTATTAATGAGTTGTTTCATATACTCCTTGGTCTATATGTTAGATATGTTTTATTTTATGTGATATTCAGGTGCTATTTAATCGTTTGTTTGTTAGTGAATGTAGGTTTCGAAGGGAAGGAGGAGCTCATCCGGATCAAGGAAGCTGGACTACTACAACAGCGTTGGATTACAGGTAGGATCTAAACACTTGATCTCTCATATTGTAAAAGCATATGTAGGGAAGGATTGCTCTTATTTGTCTTGTTTGTCACTAGAAAGTCTTAGATTTCTAGGAAGGTCGGTTGTGTCTGCACTAACGACTCTTTCTGTGTGACAGAAGCGAATGAAGGGTCTGCGTTGATTGGAGGAAAGGGAAACGTTCCCAGTAAACCGGAATCTTTAACTAATCCTACGCCAACATCCCTATAAGGGATAGTCGTTTTACCGACATGCTGGATACTCTCTGAAGAGGCTAGTTCGGATGAAAAATAAGCCAGCTGGTCTATCGTTACGATCTTACCATTGTGTGGAAACTTTATAACTCTGAAGACCGACGAGACGACTGCTGTCATAGCGTAAGACCAACTTTGACCCAAGAGAAGGTTGTAGTCTAGAGGGGCATCAACCACCTCCACATCCAGACTAACGGTTTTTCCTTCAACCCCTATAGGTAAATCCTGTAGAATGCCAAACGGATGGAACCCACGGCCATCAAAGGCCTTAAGAATCGTCGGGGATTGGTTCAATGAAGGAGAACCAAGCGATCTCCAGCATTGAATCGACATAATACACGTAGAAGCTCCTTCATCAATGACAGTCCGATGAATAGGCCTGTTTTTTACTATCACTGGGATCTGGAAAGCCATCTGATGAGGGAGACGCGGTGTACTATTTTCTAGATCAAAGATTATCAGGTTCGAGTCCTAAATGTCAACAGCTCCTATAGCTGACAAAAGTAATTTTCGTTGTGCTGGGCATGATTGTAGCACTTCTAAAGCCGACATTGCTGAGGGTGAAACAGCTAAGTCCTCAACAATGTTATAATTTTGAGCTGCTCTCGCATGTGGATTGAAAGCAGACTTTCGAAGTATACCCTTGGCGAGCGGTTTGATTACTAAGTCCGGGTTAGGTTTCTCGATCTGTAGTGGATCAGAACTGGGAGCTGAGGTTGATGGATTAGAATGAGAAGATTTTGCTTCTTTGCCACCAACAGGACTCTTACTACCATAATCGTGTGATCGAGTCGTAATCCGTACATGAGACATCATCAATATGGGTTCTTCACTGGCACTCGAGGAAGAACCTATCATCTTACTCTCTTGCTTTGGAAATGGATCTTTCAAAACAGCAGGAGTTGGGGAACCTTTAACGATTTTCACAACCTCTGCCCGATGAGGGCAATCTCTTGTGAAATGATCTTCTTCACAAATTAAACAAGGATAGCGAGGTTTGCGTTTCTCGTCGTTAGATTCCGAATTCTCTTTTTTCTCCTTTGGAGCCTTGTCTGCTTTATCCTTCTTCTTGCCTTTCTTTTTACCACCGTTTTTTGATTTAGCCGTAGATGACTCTACAGCGTGAACGTCGGCGGTAATCTCAGGAGAAGATTCTCCTGTCGGGGAGTCTGGTAAGGTTATAATTGGAGAAGAATTCTTTGAGGATTTCTTCTTACTTTTAGTGTTCACCGTACCAATCATGCCATTAGCAGCATGAGACCCCGAAGGAGCAGTAGCGATTTGATTCGACTTAGGAAGATCTGGGATCTTCTCGTGCAACGTACCCGACTGAGTGTAAACTAAGTCAAGATACTGGGCTTGAGCAATGACTTGCTCCTCAGTAACTACTCCGGCCTTAGCTACATCTTCAGTAATCTTCGGTAATAATGATTTGACAAACCATTCAGCTAAGATTTGGTCTGGGATAAAAACTTTCACTAAACGTCTTCGACGTCTCCATTCATGGATATGATCAGAAATATAAGTGGACGTCGATTGTTTTAATGAAGTTAATAACTCAGTACCATTATCGTATCTGACCGGCAACTGAAAATGAGTTAGGAACGAGGTAGCCAACTGGCTAAAGTTATAAAAAGAGGCCCGTGGTAACTCAATGTACCACTTGGCTGCGAGACCAATGAGCGTACGCTGAAAAAGACGTAAACGGATCGAATCATCCGAGATAGAATTCGAAGCACACCAGAGGTGGTAAGTCATCACGTGATTTGATGGATCCTCTCCAAGTTTACCTTCGAACTTGGGTATATCACTGGGCAACTTATTTGGCATTGGCGGCCAGAACGGAAGATAATTTATTGGATCATTCGTTAGGCGCGTCAAGTCGGGTAAATCCAAAGTTGCGATAAACAGCAATTGCCGGTTAGGATCTCTAAAACTCTGGGTCACAAGACCAGTCCCAGGAGGAGGATATCCAGGATAACTTGGAACAGGAATCGCGTTCGGGATATTATATCCTCCTGGAAAACCAGGATTAACCGGACCGTACTGGGGTTGTTGAGGTTGTTGATAAGTATACCCAGGATACGGTTGATACTGGTAAACCGGTTGTTGGACAGCAGGCCCGTATTGGTACTGTCCCTGGTGCTGTTGATAAGTAAATTGTGGTTGACTTGTTACAACAGTACTTAAACCAGGCTGCCCTACAGGCATCTGGACCGTGGTTTGAATCGTAGATCCGGACAACGGTAAAGATGTCTGAGGGGTGGTTGCAGAGATAGTAGAAACCGGAGCTGTCGATACTCCAGAAGTAAGTGTGGTAGATGTTGTGGTAGTTGCAGCAGCCGTTTGAGATGGAGTACTAGGTGCGATTGGCGGCTGAGTAACTACCGAAGTTACAGAAGTTTGAGCATTTGACTGGACAGGTTGTGGTTGCTGGGGTGGACCAGAAACTACAGGTTGTCCAGTTTGAGGTAACAACTATATACTTGGCTGCAACACCTGTTGACCTTGTGATGGATCCCATACTATCATTCCGAGGTATTGACTTGTAACAGGTTGAGGATACTGAGATCCATAACCAGGTTGAGGGTAGGATTGATAATTGAAAGGTACATTTCCCGTACCTTGAACGTAAGATTGACCTTGAGGTGGTTGATAACCTTGACTCAGGTACTGACCTTGGGGTAGATACCCTTGAGGTAAGTACTGATACTGGGGTTGACCTTGATGCATAAATTGATACTGAGGTTGACCTTGGGGTACAAATTGAGGTTGGGGTTGACCTTGAGGAACGTATTGCACCATAGGTACATACTGTCCTTGAGGTTGCCCCCCAGCCACAACTTCTGTACCTTGAGGTTGCCCCCCAGGTGTTAATTGAGGCTGCCCCCCAGGCGGTAATTGACCACCTTGAGGTTGAGAACTGGGAATTGAACCTGACATCATATAAACGTCTCTTACACCTAACGGTCTATTACCATTGCTTCCAGTTAATGACCCATGTCCAATGGGTTGAGGAGATGCTCCTGCAAAGGTACCAGAAAGTGATTGATACCCAGTAGGAACAGAAGGACCACCATACAAGAAAGATTCAGGAGGTTGAGTAGACACGGATGACTGACTAGACATATTTACAGGAGTATAAATACCTCTAGGTGGATAAGGAGTACGAGGTGGAGAAAAACCTATCCCTGAGTTGTCTAAATAATTAGTTAATGAAAGGTACCATGTAGTACTTCTAGGTGGACTGTAAAAGATAGATTCACGCTCTCTTAGGTCAAGAGTAGGTTGATTTTCAAGAACAGGGCCTACTTCTTCTTCTGGAGTAACTTTTTCAATAGCTAACAAACCAGAAGGAAGATTCTCGGTTATGACTCTTTCAATCCTAGGTGAATCAGGAACACTAGAAGTTGGAGTAACAGGTTCAGATATTTCAGGTTCTTTGCCTATATCACTAGTAGATGAAAAACTACCAGCAAGCTCAGAAACTGCAACAGCTTTAGGATTGTAACCTGTCTCTAGACTTTGGTAATCTGGATGGACTACCAACGAAGACTCTCCTTCTTCAGGTGAACCTACTCTACTGCCACTAGGAGGAGTTACGAGGACTTTCAAACCTTCTAGATTACTCGGGTCGTCTCGAGGAGGATCACCCCGAAGTCTACGGGATCTCCTCAACAATTCGGCCACGGAAACAATCTCAAGAGATTGGCCCCGAAGTCTACGGGACTGTCTCGGTAATTCCGCCACAGTTAAAAACTTTTAACTACTGCACACGCAAACAAAGTAAAATCTCAAAACAAATCACCTAAAGTCTCTAAAGAACGAAACAAATTTGAATCACACGCCTAAAGAATCTAGGGCGTCAAACCATGCACAAACAGTAGCCTTCCGGACCGAAAACACTAGTTGGTGATGAAGCCCAACATCGCCGAATTCAGTACAGAAGTGGTGGGTGGAACAGTTACCCCGGCAACCTGCTTAATGAATAGACCGGCACAAGTTCCTCCACTTTAACCGTCTCGAGTGAAGTGAACCCCCCGGAAAATCCAAGTGAGTCTAGCCGATGTCTGCTCCAGGTACAGTGGGATCTTCCCTCCACCGTCACCTCGGGTAGAATCCTAAAGATAATGGTCACTAAGGTTACCAACAGCAACAAATACACCTGGGGGAACAGTCTACACTCCGACAACACGCAAGGGCAGAGTATCAAGCTCAATCCCCTTGCCGGCTCCTTGACAATAATCCAAGGTTTACCGACAAGTGACCCCTGGCTCCTCGACAATGGTTAATCCGAGGTTTACCGTTTGTAATACGTGCGTGTCTGGCGTCATTCCCAACGAGGGAAGATTGATCCCCTCACTGGTTCGGACACGAGCTCGTGCTTCTCCTTTAAGAGGAGCTTTCCCAGAGTATAAATGAAACAGTTGGATTTATCCTACCACAAGATCAGCTACTTGTTTGGTTTTGCTGTCTTGGAGAGTTAATTACTCATCTACTCCAAGACACTAGCCTGATCTATATTGGTGTTTCAGAGCCCTAGTAAATAAAAGTTACTAAATTGATTTTACTTTAAGCGTTAATTTTATGGTGTTTCTTTAAGACAAAAGGTAATGGAGATGAAACTGGTGGTGTGTAGACTCGACTCTCAACCACTACAAAGATGCACCTAAGATGATTTACACTACTTTCCTTTTTCAATGAATCTCCTAGCTAAGAGAGTTGAGAGAATGCAAATTTTATAGAAAACAACTTTCTTAACAAAGACAATCAAAGAAACAATTCTCTTTATCTTTTCAAAACATGCAACTCATGACCACTAATTATTCACGAAAAATCCCTTTTCTTCAAAAGACTACAAATGCTACCAAAGCAAACTTGTTTTCAAAGAATCTTTTATATTTTTCCTATATTAATCAAGCATGTAAAACTATTTATCGAAAATCAAATGTAACAAATCTAATGCAATCAAACAAAAATCACTCAAAAGTAAATTAAAGGGAAATTTACCTAAAAGTAAAACTAATGAGGACAAAAGCCTACAAGGATGATTCCTGGATGTTTTACTCAGTCAAAATGTAACTAAGGATCAGTCCATGCAGAATCATAAACTGATCAAAAAACAAAATCGAAATCTTTTTGTTCTTTTTTCTCAAGAATGCAATTCAAGGCTTTAACAAACAAACTTTTCAAGTTTCGCAAAGAGAAGACACAAAGGTAGGTCTCTCACAAGGGTGGCTTCTATGACAGGCCCGACTCCTAAGAGGACTGACCAAAACCAAGGAGATCCAAATTTTGACAACCTCTAACGTCAAAGTCACTACAGGACCAGTTGAAAAGTAAACCCTAAGGTAAAATCCCTATGAATTCCACCAAAACCCTCGATACTGACGGGACAAGTTCAGGTGAAGATCTTTGACAGTAAACTAATGGATCTGGGCAGTAAAAACAAAGTAAAAACAAAATCTAAAGAGCAAAAAGATAAAAAATGAAATTTTCTCAAATTTGACAGGGGTACGCAGGTGATCTGTTGACACAGGCGCGGGTACGCTCTGTGTACAAAGATGCAGTGCGTACAAGTATGCACTGTGTCTAACTCAGAGACTGCGTACTGCTGGCAAAACTAAGAAAACTAAAAATCTAAAATGACTCTAAGCTAACCCACCCAAATACACAGCTAGACAGCCAAAAATCAGAAAACAAGCTATTTTTCTCAGACCAAAATACCAAATCAAAAAGAACTCAAGTACATTCATGGAGTCCCCAGTGGAGTCTCCATTTTGTCACGCGGAAAGAGTCGTTAGTGCAGACACAACCGACCTTCCTAGAAGCCTAAGACTTTCTAGTGACAAACAAGACAAATAAGAGCAATCCTTCCCTAAATATGCTTTTACAATATGAGAGATCAAGTGTTTAGATCCTACCTGTAATCCAACGCCGTTGTAGTAGTCCAGCTTCGTTGATCCAAATGAGCTCCTCCTTCCCTTCGAAACCTGCATTCACTAACAATCAAACGATTAAATAGCACCTGAATATCACATAAAATAAAACATATCTAACATATAGACCAAGGAGTATATGAAACAACTCATTAATAACAAATTGTTGAGAAGAATGGACTAATTTGTATTAAAAGGTAACAAAAGGAACCATTACAACCTGAGCCTTGGTGTTGTGCAAGCTCCTCCCAGGGTCCACAAGAGTTCTCCCTTACTCTGATCAGCTCACCCACCTCCCAATGGAAACAAGTAAAGATGGTAATCTCTCCTCACAAGCTTCTACAAGGAAGTCCTAATTCCAGCAGCATCTACCCTTAGGAATGTTCAGCGTTCAACCTCCCCTCCCTCTGGTCCAATGCATGTATTTATAGTGCTGTAGAGGAAGTTAATCAGGTCCACCATCAATGGGATAAGCCCCTCTTTTGGGTGGGTTAGCTCCCCTCTTGATGGGATAAGTTCCTCTTCTATAGGGATACATGAACCATCTGGAGGCGCTCCATACACGTCAAACAAGCTTCTAGAATGCTCTAGAAGTGACCACAAGTAACTTTTTTGGAGTGAAACTTGCACTCATTGACCTTTACAGGAGTACACACCCAGTGCTTTAAAGACAGAGCGTACAAGTACGCAGGTATTGTGAACTTGGATTGCGTACCCGCAGGTAAGGTTGAGAGAAACTGCCTACCAGAGATAACTTGACTTTAAATGACTTTTCTCTCTTTCTTTGAGTTTGACATGGAAAGCAGAGGCATGAGACTTGCCAAGGAGGATAGTATGACAGGTGATGGAGCCATACAAACTGCAAATAGTCATGGTGACATTTTTTAGTGTAACAGTATGCCAACCTCAAGTTTCTCAGGTCGTAATACAACAACCTCTTGTCTCCACGACGCAACCACAATCGTCGATTGGTGGCTCCTTAACTGGAGCGACTCAGGCTCAAATGGGTACTATTACCCCTCATCTTGGTCAAACATCTAGTATTGGGCAATAGCAAATGGTTTCACAACCATGGCTGGTGCAACATCAACAACTGCAATTCCAGCAAGCTTACCAAGGACCTGAGCAACAAAACTTTGCCGGTAATGGGCAACCGTATATTCAAAACGGTTATCATCAATCATATCAAAATGGTTATGCCCAGCAACCTTATCAAAGTTATCAGCATCAAATACATTATGCTGGTATGCAAAGACCCACTGCTCAGGCGATCCCATCTTATCCTGGGTATCTTTTGCTGAACCTGAATCAACAGTTTCCCTTCGTTGCGACTTTAGAATTACCAGATCTAAATCGGTTAACAAATGATCCAATTGCTTATGCCCCTAGGTGGCCGGAGATTCCTCATAAAAACCTTTAAGATATTCCTAAATTCAATGGAAATCCGGGTGAAGATCCGTTAAATCATGTGATGACCTTTCATCTATGGTGTTCCTCCAACACTCTAAATGATGATTTGATTAGGCTTCACCTTTTTCAGTGAACGTTAACTGGTCCGGCAGTAAAATGGTACATCGAATTTCCCTGAGCTTCATTCGATAACTTTGGCGCCCTTGCCACCACCTTTTTAACCCATTTGCAGTTACTAATAAGGTATGAAATAGGAACAGAGCTTCTTACCAATTTCAAGAAGATGACGGCCACTCACATATATGATCATATTCATGAGTGGCGACGTCATCATAGAATGGTAAAAACATATGTTCCTGATCAACTGCTAGCTGAATGGTTTATTAAGTCATTGTTACCTTCCATTACAGAAGATGTGGCAAAGGGAGGAGTCATCACTGAAGTGCAGGTCATTGCTCGTGCGCAATATCTAGACTTGATCTATACTCAGTCTGGCACGCTCTATGACAAAATCCCTATTACTCCTAGACCAAATTTTTCCATTCCTCCTCCTTCTAAATCAAACAAAGACTCTCATGCTGGTGATGGTATGATAGGTACGACCAACATGAAATCCACAAAGGCTACATCTAAGAAAGCTCGTAAGGTTTTTGGTCAAAACGAAAATGAAGAACTTCTAGCCTCAGAGGTTAATGCTGTGTTGACCGAAAAAGGCAAAGAACCGAAGCAGCCATGGGGCAAGAAGAAAGGGAAGAGAAAAAAGAAGAAACAGGATGATTCCTCTCCTGAAAAATCTTCTGCAAACCCTTCTGGGCAAAAGAAACCTAATCAGCCATGCCTCATATGTGATGAGGACCATTGGATGAGAGATTGTCCATATAAAGCTAAAGTTATGAAAATCTTTAAGAATTCAAGAACTTCAACAGTATTGACTGACCCTTTTCTAAACCCAGGAACCAATATGGTTGCTAGCGACAATGCTTCCCCATCTCAAGTGCTTATGTTGTCCATTTCGAAACAACAAAATGATGCTTTGATATCGACAAGGAATAAAGATTGCGGGAATCCACAGCTGTCGAACAACAAGGATGTTGATCAACCTAGTAGTTTGACAACAACTTTGATCGAAGTTATGGCACCCATCATTCCTGAGCTAACGATAAAGCCACCAAAAGGAATAGTACAAAAATCGACATTTAATCCTTGTGCCAAAGCAGCACAGAATTATAATATAGTAGAGGACCTGGCCCAATCGCCGTCCGCTATGTCGACACTTGAAGTACTGCAAAATTGCCCCTCTTAAAAGCAGGCTCTATTATCAGCAATAGGTGGGATTGACTTAGCGGATTCCAATATTTTGGACTTTAATCATAAAGGATATGAACCTCAGTTACCAGCTCAACTCGCTTTCCTCAGTCAAGTGAAAGCCCTTAACAAAACTGTTCATCGAACAATTATTGATGAGGGGGCATCTACATGTATTATGTCAATGAGTTGCTGGAAAACTTTAGGATCACCACCTTTGTCAAGATCATTAATGACATTAAAAGCATTTTATGGACAAACATACACCCCGTACAGGATTTTAAGTAACTTTCAAGTTGAACTGGGGAGAAAAATAGTAGAAATTGATGTTGAAGTTATCGATGGAAACCTTGATTACAACATCCTACTGGGAACGCCCTGGATTTATGGTATGGCTGCTGTTGTGTCAATATACTTGAGAAAGATTGCATTTCCTTTCCAAGGAGGAATTACAATCGTTGACCAACTAACCTTTCTCCCCAACAGTTCACAAGTTACGAGAAGCATTCCAATGATCCATGGAAGCTCTCATTCGCTTCAAAATATCGGAGTAGGCCTCCTAAAAGACCCTACTTTAATGGGTACTTTTGCCCTACCGCCTCTGTGTAATCTGGCAGAAGTGGCCATAGTAGAAACCTGCAACATGATATCTTCTATATCTAAAAGATTCAGAAGATTCCTGAACATTTTGTCAGCATGGATCATCGCCAGGTATTGCCCCCAAGCCCAATAGAAATATTGTAGTAATCAATTTTCTTGGCCTGGGGGGCAAACCCAAATCAATGCTCATCAAGTGTTTGGATATATAGGTCTAACGAGTATGGCACCTCTTCAGATCCTTGGTCGCATGTACATTCTACAGATGAAGGAATCATTCAGTTAATGATGTTAGGAGAGGCACCATGGGAAGATTACCACCATCGCTCCCATCTTCGAAATAACCACGAAGATTATTCCAGCGACCTTAATCATCCTTGAGTTTTTGATTTTCTATCAAATACTATAAATACGATGGATTCCGAGGATGGTTCTTATCTCGTGTCGACCTCGTTAAGAAAAATGAAGCAAGGAGTCATGAGGATAGTTCTTTTACTGTGTCAACCTCATTAAAAAATGAAACAACTCCCTTTCCAATTCGAGTCTTTCAAAGATCTTGAAGGTAAACCTTCATTCCAACCACCATGGGAAACTAAAGTCACTTGTGTTTTCCTTTACAAGAGGTAGATGAGAAAGAAGCAGAGAGTACCAACCTCAGTCTTTTGCTTGGCTCCTTGCTTGTTTCCTTTCCCCTTTGACCAAATTTCGCTACTCCTTCCTTACTTGTCCCACTTCAAAGAGAACCTGTAGAGTCAAAGCAGCATAATACCATCAAAGCATAGAGATCTATAACCATAAACAATATAGGATCAGATGTATATTAACCATACAAATGCATATATCAATATAAGATTCAGAGATATACAAGAATATCTCTATACGATCACAATGGTTATTTACTGGAGGTAAGAAGCCCCTTCATCTATGATGGTACCAACCATGACCATTCTGTAAGCTTGTACTATGATTTGGAATGGTACATTAGATGGTAGACGAGGTCTGCCTAGTAGATTCCAATCGAAGGAAACGACTAGGTTGCAATATCTCCTCGATGCATGGGATCCTACCAACCAAGTGTTCCAGATTAGAGGAAAATCCATCCCCTTTACTGTTGAGGAAATCTACTTCTTGATCGGTTTATCGAGGCATGGTGCCCCTCTCTCAATATCAGGTTTCGCCCATGGGGGCGAATCCATGAGGGATTATATTTTTCGATACTGTAGAGAAGGATCTCAGCCGAGTAGGGATGACAATATCAGTATCTGAGATGTCATCGACCGGTCCTTGAGGACTATTTTATTCACCTTTGCTAGATTGGCTGGTAGCGCGGCCCTTCACTTGACCAATAGGTCCTATATGCAGTACACCTTGGAATGCCTCAAACCCAAGGTATTGTGATGAATGCAATGAAGCTTGGGGGGCATGCACCTCAATTTGAGTCATTATGTTGGGGGCATGCGAACTTATAACAAGCATAGTTTTTAGTTTCAAGCCTGTGTAAACATGAAACCAAATCTGAGCATATGTTGTCGCATGGTTCAAGCTCATTAAAAAATGAACCAAGCCACGAGCAGTTTTACGCGAAGTTCAAGCTCGTTAAAAAATAAACCTAGCAATGAGCATATGTTCCACTAGAGTTTAAGCTCATTAAAAAATGAACCCACCTCCAGTAAATAACCATTGTGATCGCATTATTATCAGCCTTTGAGCCTTGGTTATGTTCTTACCATCACCTCCACTCTTTTTATCCATTCATACGCCTCCATTTGATTGTTTACCCCTTTTGAGGAACAACTACGACGAGTGATCCTATTAGCCACCTTCTTTACACTGCCATGATTGAAAAAGTTCCAAACATTACCTGGAACCAGCTGCTATCCGAAAACATCACTCGTTCCTCAAAAAATGAGTCTCCTTTAAGCTCTTTTCATCTGACTCGTAAAATATGAAAATATTGCCGAGCAATTGGCCTCTCCAGCTCGTTAAAGTGATTGGAAGTGCCATCCCTCCTCTAGATTTTAATCTTTTTGGACCTGAGGGATTATTACACAAAAAGATCGAGCGTTTGTCTTGTTTGGCTCATTAAAAGTATCAAAAAGTCATCCCTTTCGCATTGTTTTATACTTTTTTGGACTTAAGGGATTATATTACGAAAAAGGAATATTGGAGTTTCCTTTCCGTCTCTTTTTAGACTCTCTAAAATTCAAAAGAACTAAGTTATCCTTATTGTTAAACTCGTTAAAACAATAGCGACAAACTTGTCCATGCAGACAAGAGCGACTCTCACTGTCACTAGGCTCGTTAAAAAATAGCGGCAGGTTTGCTCGAAGGGCAAATTATAGAACAAGCATATGTTATCCTCCTCAATCTTGACAAAAATAAAGAGGTACTGGTCAGAAATGACTGGGGAAAATTGGGAAGAAAACTTGAAGAAACTTTACTGGTAGCAGGTCGCTCTTGAACATGACACTTTCACTCCATCACCATGATTAAGTTGGGTTGGGTTATTCCGTTCACTGGTCATATCACCATTGGTCCACCGTACCATCCACTTTTAAGGTTAACGCTACCAATCCATTTTAGTGTTGCCGATATGTTCAAGAGAAGTCGCTCAGAGAATTCACCAACCCAACTTATGTCTCATTTGCTGCAATACCTTCACGCTTCATTCTTTCATGACCGCCACCTTGAACCTTGTATCATCAGATCGTTTTCACCTCCACAAAATCATTTTCTCTGTTCCTTGTTGTAGATTTGGGACTCATTAATGCCCTCCTACGATGGGTCACTTCTTGTCGACATCAGCTCTTTATCCAAGAAGTCGACCTAGGAACAACCCTTTCAGTACTTTGAAACTTGCATGCCTCAATGGCAAGTTTCTCACTTCCGGCTACAGGTTTACATTAATGGCCTTCGACCGAAAGATTTTGCATGGTGTTCGACATCAACTCATGTATTCACACCACGTGAATTGTACAATAGTACCTTGAGGGTAATCATCATCATCGGTGATTCATCTCGCGCCTGTTAACAACTTACATCATTGGCTAGTAATCAGGCAATGTCTTTCCATGTTCGACATCAGAACATCTTTTCACATGGACCAACTTGTACTTTAGGCGAAGATTGAACGAGTTTTGAAGACCCCGGATCTAGTTTCATCCATCTGGGCTGCGATATATTTAGAAAAATAAAGACATCAAATGTACATCATTGCTGCACAGACAATCATCCAAACCAAAGGATGATGGCTCTACTAGAATGATCAGTCTACTACACAGACAGTTGTTTGTCCTATGTACATGAAAATGAATTTATAAAGCTGAGCATGGGAATGCCTGCCTCAGCTAGATCATGAAAATACTATGAAGATAATGTATTGTATTGTATCTTATTACAAGTCACCTTCTAGTTCGAAAAACCTCGGATCCTCATGATAAAGCATTTCACCCGACATCAAAACGATTTACGAACTCATGCTTTAGGGGGCAACTGTTATAGACATATTTGGGCACTGCAACCCCAATCACATATGTCCATAAACCAAGGGATTCTAAGTCCCTAAAAGTGTTGTTTCATACCCTAAAGGAGCAAGGTCAGCTGATTACATCATCTCCGAGAAGTTCTCCATGAAAAACTACTCAGAACTAGTAAAAACTGGACCATACAGACTGCTCAGTGCTAAGGGTGCGATGCATCTCACCTGCCACATGAAAAAAGTGTGATGCATACTGGAAAGCCATTCTGTAGGGTGCGATGAGAGAGAGCAGACAAATGGCAGAAGTAGTTTGCTAGGTGGAGACCCTGAGAATCCTTTAGAAGCTGCTCATTTGACATTTGCCTCTCTGAATTCGCCCAGGGATGAGTAAGAGATCATGAAATCTCCAAGTTGAACCATGAACTTTTAGAGAGATGACACTAATCAAAATCCCAGAAGCTGACTCACCCCCCTACAAACATCTATATATGGATCCCTCATCCTAGAGATCCAAAGGCTGGAATTTTGTAATTTGCAAGGAAGTGTTGTTGGTTTCTCTTTGAAGACATTGGGTGATCTTGCTTTGTATGAGGTGAAGAGGGCTTTCATGCTGGGAGGATGGCACTGGGTCAAACCAATGGGTTGTAATCCTCTCTTCTACTACTTCTATCAATAAAGTTGTTTGAGTTTTCCTCCATATTATTGTGTGTATATATATATATATATATATATATATATATATATATATATATATATATATATAGATATATATATATATATATATATATATATATATATATATATATATATATATATATATTTATTTATTTATTTTATTTTTATTTTTATTTTTATTTTATTTATTTATTTATTTTTATTTATTTTTTATTTATTTTTTATTTTTTTCTGAGTAAGACTAATTCTATTAACAAGGAGGAGAAATATTTACATAGAGACCGAAGTCAGTACACTGCTCTGATAAGAGGCAAAATTTCCAGGAAAAAACAAGTAAGAAGAGCAAGTTCAGAACCCACGCAGGGGACCAGGATGATACTCTTCTGATACTTCATAGTGAACAAAACAACAAAAATAACACAGGTAGTCCACAACATAGTTAACATAGCAAACTTGCCCGGTAGAAACCATAGCATAACCAAAAATACCGTCACCAAAGAAAGCATGCTAGTCAGCTTGTGGTTCTTCCATAATGGCACCATCTGAATTCTGGTTCACCCATAGCTGGAGCAGCATTCTGATCAGAGGGTGTGGGATCGACAGGCAGCATCTCCACATCCTGAGTGTTGTAACCAGGAGCATTCTAAACTTGCTGAGGCACCATTCCAATTCCTAGCTGAATCAAAGGCGAAGGACCAAAGACTGCCCCCGAGCGATGAGAGTCTGAGTCCTCCATCTATGTAGTCTCATGGAAAACCACTATTAAGTGGGCCGTTATCTGAGGCCGATGCAATGAACTATTAAAAGAGAAAATCGCAGAGCCTACCGAGGAAGGAGGTCCACGCTAGTGACTGGAGGCATGGCGCCGCCCTCTCCCACGTCGAGTGCCAGGGTATCAACCAGTAAACAGTTCACTGGAGGGGGCAGGCGAATCCAAAAACGAGCTTGTTGGGGCGCGCTAGGGTTGGCCTCTGCGGCACCCCATTCTTTGTCGAAGTCAAGCCATCTTTGAGGGAGCATTAGATAGGTTGCAGACAGGTTGGGAAATTATAAGGCGAGCGGAGCAGCAAAGACGCGGAGACCCGGGAGAGAACCTACGAAAGCCTTTCGCTGGCAGGAACCAATTGAACACAGAGTGAAATTGCCGAGAGTGAAAATGAGCTACCTTTGAATTGACATGACCAGTCTCCCCCCCCCCCCCCAAGTATCAAAGACCAGGCCTAGGACCGAACGATTGAATGAGGAACTACTCAGAAACCACCCGCTAAAGCCAAAGGCAAGACCAGAGACTAGGTGATGAAAATCCGACACGAAGACCGCCAGACTATAGCCCAAAACCCCCCAGAGGAGAGAGAGGAACAACAGGAGCTGCCCCTGGATGGCCGAGCTAAGCTTCAGAAAGGCTTTCCTCGGCAAGGGCCAAGAAACTACAGAGAGAACCGTAATTTGAGTAGAAGCGAGGGGATGAGCCCAAAGAGACAGCTCGAAAGGCTTCAACGCAAACCCAGAGCAGCGCCTCGCCTTAAACTTTCCAAACCTTTCTCAAAAAACCATTTCCATAACTGCAGCATTGATGATCGTCGTCATCTCTTGTAGGTTGTAGCGTGCGGAGGGAAGAGCCATTGCAGAGGACAGGAAGAATGAACTAGGGCCACCTAAATGAGAGCTGTTATGACTTGCCTTGTGCGCATGCCAAGCGCTCTCCCATTTACAAGTATTTAACGCTGCGTACTGGGTGGGCAGGTGTCAAGCTACCTCGCCCCACCCCAGTCTTTTCATGTTGAATGCCGCATCAGTCACCCGCATCTGGGGGAGCTGCATCCTTTTGGACCAAAATGGTGCATTCCTGGTCTTGATCATGGTTCTGAATGATGTCTATAGTTCCTGTGAGTATGGTGTGTGTCGGCCAGATAAGTCATTCTTGCGTACAAGACCAACCTCCCTAGTATCTAATGATATCTACCGAAAAGAAAACCAAAAAAATTCTATCTTTCTGTAAATATGCAATTTATAAATAAAGGCAAACAAGTGTTTTAGGCCTACCTTGGGTCCAGTGCAAGTTTGTGGAAGCCACGCTCCGTTGATCCAAATGAGCTCCCTTGTAAAGAATCCACAAACACAAACAAGCACACAAATTAAATAGCACCTGAAAAGCCAATATAATAAAGCATATTTATCATGATGATCAAGGAATTCATGAAACAAATCACATAAGACAATTTGTTGAGAAAAATGAATCTGATTGTATTAAATTTAATCAAAGAAGAACTTTACAACCTTGGTGCCTTGATTTTGTACAAGCTCCTCCCAGGGTCCAGCAAGAATCTCCTCTACTTTGACAAGTTTCACTCTCTTCCCAATGAAGCCAAAAGGTATGTAATCTCTCCTCTCAAGCTTAACTACGAAGTCTCAATTCCAACAGCATTTACCCTAAAAAATGTTCAGCTTCTAACCTCCCCAGCAACTAGCCCAATGCCTTAATTTATAGTGCAATGGAGGGAAGTTACTAGGTCCACCTTCAAAGGGATAAAGCCCTCCTTCAAAGGGATAAGCTCCTCTCATCAAGGGATTAGCTCCTTTACTTTGGGATGCATGAACCACCTAAGAGTGAACCATCCATGTCAAGATTCCTTCTAGAATCATCCAGAATTAACCACAAGTGATTTTTTAAGAATAAACTTGTGCCTTTTTTACTTTCACAGGGGTCCGCACCCACTCCTTTAGAGACGGAGCGGACAGGTCTGCAGGTAACATGAACAAGGGGTGTGGGACCACAGGTAACAGTCAGAGCCGGATAAGTCGTTCTTGCGGACAAGACTGACCTCCCTAGTATCTAATGATATCTAGCAACAAGCAAACCAAACAAATTATATCTTTCTCTAAATATGCAATTTATAAATAAAGGAAAACAAGTGTTTTAGGCCTACCTTAGGTCCAGTGCAATTTTGTGGAAGCCACACTTCGTTGATCCAAATGAGCTCCCTTGTAAAGAATCTGCAAACACAAACAAGCACACAAATTAAATAACACCTGAAAAGCCAATATAATAAAGCATATTTATCATGATGATCAAGGAATTCATGAAACAAATCACATAAGACAATTTGTTGAGAAAAGTGAATCTGATTGTATTAACTTTAATCAACGAAGAACTTTACAACCTTGGTGCCTTGATGTTGTACAAGCTCCTCCCAGGGTCCAGCAAGAATGTCCTCTACTTTGACAAGTTTCACTCTCTTCCCAATGAAGCCAAAAGGTATGTAATCTCTCCTCTCAAGCTTAACTAGGAAGTCTCAATTCCAACAACATTTACCCTCAAAAATGTTCAGCTTCTAACTTCCCCTGCAACCAACCCAATGCCTTAATTTATAGTGCAATGGAGGGAAGTTACTAGGTCCACCTTCAAAGGGATAAAGCCCTCCTTCAAAGGGATAAGCTCCTCTCATCAAGGGATTAGCTCCTTTACTTTGGGATGCATGAACCACCTAAGAGTGAACCATCCACGTCAAGATTCCTTCTAGAATCATCCAGAATTAACCACAAGTGAGTTTTTAAGAATAAACTTGTGCCTTTTTGACTTTCACAGGGGTCCACACCCACTCCTTTAGAGACAGAGTGGGCAGGTCCGCGGGTAACATGAACAAGGGGTGCGGCACTGCAGGTAACAATCAGAGAAAGTGCGGAACCAGAGCTTTATTGATTTTTAAAGTCTTTCTCTCATTTTCAAATCTTGACATGAAGAGCTGAGGTTTGAGACTTGCTTAGGAGGATAGTATGAATGATGATAGACCCATACTGACTACAAATAGTCATGGTGACAATATTTTGTGTGACAGTGTGCTCCGCGTCCACGCCCAAATTCGCAAGAAGATCAGCAACCTTGTTGCCTTCCCTCTTGACATGATTGAAGATAATGGCTAGATTATTATGGAGTAGTTGTTCTATGGCTTCCAGTTTGGCCTCAAGCCTCTAGCTATTGGCTATTTTCCTCGCTTGAGTCCCATTTTGAAGTTGAGTAGCCATGTTGATAAGAATTTGGGAATCGCCTTCAATTTCCAGGGGTTGTAAGTTGAGATCCTTGGAAAGGAGAAGCCCTTGCCAGAGACCCTCCAGTTCCGCCGAGTTGTTAGTATCCCAGCCTATATTCCCAAAGTAAATATGGAGAGGTGTGCCTTCATGGTTTCTGAATATACCCCCGAATCCTGCATTTCCGGGATTACCCTTAGAAGCGCCATCAAAATTGAGCTTGATTTTGTTCTTTGGGGGAGGAGTCTGGGAGTTCTCTTTGCTGTTGTTCCGCATGGACGAGGCTTGAATTTGAGTTCCCTGCAGTAATTGTAGATTCCAGTTTACCCAAATGGCCTTCTCATTTGCGGTGGAGGGAAAGTCGTCCTGAGCCCAGTTGCGAAGCGCCAAGGTCTCTTTGAGGTTATGGCAGAAGTTTCCCCATATGATCTCTTGCGGAGTACTTTTATCCTTAAATATGTGCTTATTCATGTCTTTCCAGATAGTCCAGAGGAGGAGACCAGGAATAATTCTCCATAAATGGTTGAGAATTTTACTTTTGTAAGGGTTCTGTTGCCACTGGTGCAAGGAGTCGAGGATGTCTTCCGATCCTCTGCATTTTCTTTGACATCGAAAGCTCGCCTTCTCCCACAATTGATTGGCAAGAGAACATGAATCAAGGAGGTGCTGGATGGTTTCCTCCTGGGATTTACAGTTGACACACATTGAGGGTCCATGAAAGTTCCTCCGTCTAAGATTGTCCCAAGTGAGGATTTTCCGGTGCCCGACTAGCCAGAGGAAAAGGGAGACTTTGGGCCAAATGCCTGAAGACCAAATTCTGCTCCAGATGGGATCTAGGGGCTCTGGATCAGTGCAGATGATTTTGTAGGCCTCTTTTGTGGTAAAGGATCCCCTGGGTGAGTAGCCCCATCGAAGAATGTCCTTGTCCTCCGAGTATCTGATCCTACGATTTTGGAGCTCCCTTTCCAGATGCTGCTGAGTTTGGTGATCTGCGTTCTCAATTATTCTATTACTGTGCTTCCATTGTCTATACCCCTGTTCTGTCTCCTGAATCCAATTCTGCCATACCTCTTCCTGTAGCTGCCCTTCCCTGTAGTGGTCTGGAGGCTATTCTAGTGTGCTGTAGAGCTTCGGTAGCTGATTCCATGCGTCCATCCAGAACCGCGCTGATCGACCATTTCTCACTTCCCAGAAACTGTGTTGCTGGATCATTAGGTAATGTTGTTTAGCGGCGTTCCATATAAGTGAACCTTTTTCAGTGGGTGTGTATCTGATCAGTTCCTCCTGCGGTCTATGGTTGGCGTATTTGGCGGTCCAAATGGTTGCCCATGGCTTGTTGGGAGCAGATAGCCATTGCCACCAAATTTTCGTGCACATGATTGTGTTGCTGTGACTGGGGTCCCTTAAACCTATGCCCCCTTTTTCTTTAGGCTTACAAACTGTGGTCCACCTTACCAAGGCCCATTTGCGATTAGTACCTGTTGCGCCCCAAAGGAAGTTGCGCTGAAGGGCCTTTATTTTTTTGATAACCCATTTGGGCGCAGCCAAGATTGAGAATAGGTAGAGTGGCATAGCCTGTAGGACAGCTTTGATTAGCACCAAACGACTAGCAATGTTCAGGGTTCTATGAGTCCAGAGATTGAGGCGAGATTCAAGCTTCTCAAGGAGCATATGCCAAGAAGCATGCTTAAGGGAAAAATCAATGAGGGGAGCTCCAAGATATTTAGAAGGAAGAGAGTCTATGGAGAAGCCCAGGATTCGAGCAATGGAAAATTGGGTGACAGGGGGAGTGTGAAAGAAGAAGATCTGCGATTTAGCCTTATTGATACTGGTGCCTGAAGCCTCAGAGAAGTCATTCAGCAGGGTTTTGAAAAGAGAAGCTTCCTAAACTGAAGGGTACCCAAAGAGAATAGTGTCATCCACGAATTGTTGATGAGAGATAACATGCAAATTTTGAATGGATAAACCTTGGAGTTGCTGGGAGAGGAGGGCTTGCTTGATGAGGTAGCCCAGGCCTTCTGCCATTAGCACAAAAAGGAAAGGGGATAGAGGATCTCCTTGCCTGATTCCTCTAGATGGCCTAAAAGGATGGGAAGGGATGCCATTTATGAGGATGGAGAAGAAAGTTGAAGAGATAAGGCTCATAACCCATCGCACCCACATTGGCGAGAAACCAAAAGCTGTTAACATTTTTTGTATGTATGTCCAATTGAGCTTATCAAAAGCTTTTGAGAGGTCAAGCTTGAGAATCATACCTGCTTGTTTGGAATGCTTGAGGGAGTGTATGATTTCATGTGTGAGGATGATGCCGTCCAGAATCTGTCGTCCTTCCACTTAGCCTGATTGTTCCGGCGAGATGAGCATGGGCAGTAGCGGCTTTAACCTGTTGGTGATGACCTTGGATATCACTTTGTATATTACATTGCAGAGTGCAATTGGATGAAATTTGTCTGGGGTTCTAGTGATCTCCTCTTTAGGGACCAGCGCAATGAAGGTAGAGTTGAGTGAGGGCAAAAGCCAATGAAGAGTGCGCGATTCCTCCACCACAAGCCAGACTTCTTCTTTTATCAGCTCCCAGAAAGTGTGAAAGAACGTAGTGGTAAAGCCATTTGGGCCAGGGGCTTTGCCCTCCTTGAGCTGGTTCATAGCTGCATCCACCTCCTATTGCATAGTTGGGCATAGAAGGAGTTCGTTATGCTCTGCTGTAATGATTTTAGGCACATTTTGAATGATTTTTTCTATCGTCGACCGCCTGTCCTCATGGGGCTCTTGATTTACCCGCTAGAAATGTCTTAGGAACTCCTGCTCAATCTCTGCATGATTTTCCATCCTCTCCCCTTCTGGATTCTGAATGAAAGAAATGGTATTGTGCATTCTTCACTGGATTGTGGTTCGATGGAAGAATTTGGTGTTCCTCTCGCCTTCTTTCAGCCATCTAATCCGGGACTTTTGCTTCCACAGTATTTCCTCCTGCTTCCTTCTCTCCTCCAATTGATTATGAATGTGCTGTTCCTGAGCCAGGGTCTCTTCATTGTGTCCCTCCGTGATGATTTGTTGCTGGAGCTCTTTCATTTCCTTGTTTAAATCTTACTACGCTTGAAAAATGCTGCCGAATGTCTCTTTGTTCCAATGCTTGATTTGGGCTTTAAGAAATTTGAGCTTCTGCTGAAACTAAAACATTTTTGTGCTATCTGGCTGAGGGAAGGAGGTCCATGTAGATCTGATGAAGTCTTTGAAAGCAGGGTGGGAGAGCCAAAAAGCTTTGAAGCGAAATGGTCACCTAGTGGCATTACCCGGTCTTTGCCACTGGAGGGAGATAGGCCAATGATCCGAGCCTGAGTAAGGGAGAATTGATGCAGAAAGATCTCCTCCAAGATGCACTGCATTGTCAGAAATGAGGAATCTATCAAGTTTGGATGTGATTTGTTGCCTCCCTGTTCTTCGATTACTCCATGTATGCGTGCCGTTGCAGAATTGCATGTCAATTAGAGAATTGTTTTGGATGAATTCTTTGAAGTGGGCGTCTTCCTGCTCCAGCCTAGCTCGCCCACCTTGCTTTTCTTCTAGCTTAGTTATCATGTTATAATCTCCCCCCATGATCCAAAGAGGGTGGACTCTGTTGAGATTGAGCGCTTCTATTGTATTTAGAACCGCGATTTTGTTGCTGGCTTCCTGTGGGAAATTAAGGTTGGTTAAATGACCATGAATGTTCGTACCTATAATGTGAAAGGTTGCTTGAATAGTCTGATGAGAAGCATGGATTTCTGCCAGCACTACCGCTTGAGTGTTCCATGCGATAGCTATTCCACCCGAGGCCCCTAAGGCATCCACTACAACCAAGTGACAATCTAACCAGGCCCTGGAAAGAATGTTTCCAAGAGTGATATTGTTACACTTCGTTTCTTGGAGAAAGAAAATCTGTGGCTACTCCTGCTTTATCATGTTTTTTATTAATCTGAGTTTCCCCGGGCTATTGAGCCCTCTTATATTCCATGAAATAAGTTTCATGATTCACTACTGGGGGTGGGCTTGTAGTACTTAGTTAACTTAGCATACCTACCTGAGTCCACCAAGATTTTTCCTATAGCAATAGTTCGTTGGAGATCTATTCTTCTCCCTCGCTTTTTAGAGTCTTTAGGGGGAAGCCACCATCCCAATGACTGCCCGGTTGGATGCCGAGTTGCTGTTGCTGGTAGGCCCTAGATATGATGACTTCCAATTTGTTGATCTGGTGCTCTGGAATCTTATCATAGTCCTTTTTTTTGCAGACCTGCTCGAGCTCCAGAATGTCAAGACCACTTAGGTCAATGCTCTCAGGTTCTTCATCCATTTGTTGTGCCTGGTTCTTTTCATCTGCAATGATTGCTAAGCTTAAGGACTGACTGGGATCACCGTCAACATCCATTTCTTTTGCTTTCCAATCTGAGATCTTGCTGGCCTCCTTTGGGGTGTCAGTGGTAATAATAGGGGAGCGGGATATGGAGGGGGAGCCAGAGGGATGAGGGATAGCGAAAGAAGAGGAGGGCTTAGGGTTGGGCATCGAATGCAGAGAATGGTCAGCTGAGGTTTTAGCAAGGACCTCAAAACTATTGCTTGTTGAGGGAAAGGAGGCAGCGTCCTGCTAGGGTTTCTTCCCTGTGGAGGGTTTCTTGTGCATTCTTTTATGACTAGCAACTTTGATGAAGCCATCTTGGTCTGGTTTGTCTGAGGGAGCAGAATTTTGGGCCTTGGCATTTAGAGGACAGTCTCTAAAGAGGTGCCCCAAAGCATGACACCTTCGGCAGCGAAAGGGAACATGTTCATAATCAAAAGGTTGAACCCATTCATAGTCATCATGGAAAAGACTTACCGAGTCCGGGAGGGGTCTGTCTAGCCGCATGAAGACGCAAATATGGGCATAGGAGGTGTATCTGCATAGCTTCGTCTCTTCCGCGGATTTTATGAACTCCCCCAACCCATTTCCTGTGTCTTTGAGTGAATCTTCATCCCAATATTCCACTAGAAGCGAGTACACCCTGATCCATACTGGAGCCCAACTGAGGTCCTCCTTGTCCGGGTTAAATCTCTCCACCCACTCTCTTAAGTACAGACCCGCTGAGTTGAAGAAGTAGGGTCCTTCATCCATGATTCGATTTCTATCTTCTATGCAAATGAAGATCATAGTAAAGAACCCCTTCGGTCCTAGCTGCAGGGTAACATGACCTTTAGGCTTCCATTTGGCTGAGATCCAACCTTGCAATGCCTTTTCTGTCGGCCAAAAGCTAATAAATTTTCCAATAAGCGTGTGGTCCTTCATAAACTGGATTTGCCCATTGATCCTGTGGCTTGGAAGTTCTATCTTGGGCCTTTCAGCAGCTACTGGTTTGCATGTCTTCGATGTGACCCTAGGCCGTTCCTCTAACTCTGGTTTCCCATCTGGTTTCTCTTTGTTCTCTTCTGTCTGGTGCGTGGACGCATTTGTCTTGTTTTGCAGTGGAGAATCTTTGTTGACCTCATCTTCTTGTACTGGCTCAGAGGGCAGAGTGCTTGGTTGCGCTGGAGGCTCACGAATGGACGAAGGGGAGGGCTTTGAGGCCCCCCCGGGAAAACTCCATTACCGCGTTGGTGATCCAAGGGAGAGTTGTTACTCTTTGGCAGGTGATTGTTCTGAAGGGGGCTGGGTATGTGCAGGTCGAGCAGGCTACGCTGTCGTAGGGTTTTTCAGAACCCTAGTTCCAGAGCTCATGCCATATTATTGTATATATCTGAATCTTGTATTGATATATGTATTTGTATGGTTAATATACATCTGATCCTATATTGTTTATGGTTATAGATCTCTATTCTTTGAAGGTATCATGTTTCTTTGACTCTATAGGTGCTCTTTGAAGTGAGACAATTAAGGAAGGAATGGTGAAATTCTATCAAAGGGGAAAGGAAACAAGCAAGGAGCAAAGTGAAAGACTGAGGTTGGTACTCTCTGCTTCTTTCTCATCTATCTCTCATAAAGGAAAACACAAGTGACTTTAGCTTGTTTTTTTCTAAGATAGCTACCCATCTTAGTGGGACTAGCAGCTCTGAATAGACACTAGTTTTCCCAATAACACCCCAATGGCTATAGGGCTAGGACCTTAAGGGAATTAAACCCTCCAAACTATGAAAAGCTTCTTTCTTTCCACCATTGGATTCAACCCCTTTGAACTCTTTCAAAACAAGGATAGAGGGGTGGGATTTGTTCAGTTATCTATACATGGGTCATAAGACCATTACTATAATTTCTTTAATTACAATCACACATTTAATTACCACCTCAAGTTTCCCCATGACTTTCAAAATAAACAACCTTCACGAGAATTGAATCTTACCCAATTCTAAAAAAACCTTCTTACTTTTCACTATTAAATCCAACCCTTATATATCTATATATATATATATATATATATATATATATATATATGTAGATATTTATTGAATATTTAAATCTATAAAATTATAAATAATTTATAAAATAAAATTAATATATAATAACTCTTATTTTAAATTTTATGAATTTGTATTATTATCGACCATCCTTGGAAATAAAATTTATGTTAGGGTACACTTTACAAAATATCATAATTGTGTTATTTTGGATAATTAATTTTCATGACTCTTATATCATGACGCTTAATAATATATTACATAATTTGAGATGATTGAAAATTGTAAAGATATGTTTAAATACTTCGAAACCCACTATTAATTTTATTTTTAATATAATTGTGATGATATTTACACAAATATAATTCTTAAACACATTATTATGTCACTACTTATGCAATGACATCTATGATCGGTTCCAAGCTATTATTTTATTCGTACTAGAGCAATTTTTCAAATTTCCATAGTTAACATTAGGCTTTTGGCTGAACTTTTTGCATGACGTCAATGTGCCACCGCATCCCCAACTCCGGATTTCGAGGGTTGACGTCATCTTTCCATGCATGGTAGATCGGATTTAACAGTGTAGGTATAGAGAATGGTGATCCTTCATATAACTGGGAGTTAACTTGGGCTACTTTTAGCTATGTTGGTGTTAATTTCATTTTAAGAGTGCTGATGGAGAATTTATTATTATGGTTGATGGATCATCAAGAAGCGGATTTAGCTATTTTTTTTTTTCAAAGTGGTTGTTTTATTTTTTTCTTGGTGTTTTGGTGCCCATTCATGATGGATTTCCTATTTTTGTGCATGTGTTTTCTGTGCGGCATTATTTCTCGTTGTAAGGTTTTCCTTGTTACTAGGTGAGTTTTGTTTTTACTTCGGTGGGTGTCATCAGTAAGCTTTTTGTGTGGAATGTTGAAGTTGTTCAGCTATGTGGGAAGATGAAGGTTTTCCAATTTCCTTGACGATGATTTGATAGGTAAATGTATGAACATTATTTCTTGGTTTAATGGTCATGGTGCATAACTTGGGGCTCTAATGGTTCGTTGTTTTACAAAATTTGCAGGTGAGACTTTAGAATTTAGAGCATAAGAGTTGTTCGGGTAAGTAGATTGTTGGATTCTAATGGAAGAAACTTGGTAAGTTTTTGAGTTCTCTCTATGCGTAAACTCTGGTTTAATGAGTCAGAAGTGTTAAATACATCATCAGCTCAAGTTCTGATGGTTTGCATGCAATTTTGTAGGAATAAACCAGTATTGACAGACCAAAGCTAGGTCACAAGTTGACCCATATTTGCATTTGTGGAAGTCTTGTGGGAAAGGTGTTGACCCTGATTCCATATGTTTTGTTTTTAAATTGTTTTCCAACCTGAATTACATGATTTCCTGTAGTGGTTGACGTGAACATTTCCCATAATTTACTGTGACACTTACGAAGTCGGGAGTATAGGGATATTTGCATTTTCAGAAGGCTCGTGAGCAAGGTGGCAACTCTAAATGTACATCGTGTTGTTTAGATAGTCAGGGGGTCGGAGTTCTATTGACATAAACAACTAGCTCGGGAAGAAGATAAGTCTAACCTCAATCGGGCGCGATGCTTTGCGATGTCAGAAGTTGACGCATGTTTGCATTTTAGCAAACTCTTGTATGCAAGTTTTTATATGCCTTTTACGTTCCAAACTTATGTATAAGACATTTTATAGGGGATTCTGTCTCCATTTTAGTTTTTTCATTTCTTTGGAGTCAGAGGAAACCTATAGTTGAGGTAGGGACCATGTTCATGGTCTGGAAGTTGGCATCTCTTTGAAGAAGAGTCATCAGGAAAAGGTCAAGCTCTGAGTCATATTGGCAAAGGCTAAGGTTCAATCAGTCTTGAAGTTGCAACTAAATTGTTTTATTCTTTAAACGAGGGATGTTAGGTTCATATATTTTAAGCATTTTAATCCTAATTTTATTTTAATTTGTGTGTAGTTTTTGGATTTGTTATCTTAAAGTTTTAGATAGGAATAATAATAATCTTTTTGTAAAATTTCTTTAAATAAATGTATTATAAAAATATTTTTTTGAATTTATTTCTTTTTTGATAAAAGAATAAGGTATTTTAAATTACATTTATTAAATAATACTTTAGATAAAAAAACAAAATAATAAATTATAGACACATATGTTTGTTTTTTGGGCCTTCGTAGAAGCAAGTCAGAGGTTGGGATGAGTATGATGTCGAAGGTGCACTACAAGAAAAAGGGTCATTGGTGAGGGCCATGCCTATGACAGACCTTAAGGTCTGTCACCAATGTTGCATATGATGACGGTCTTTAAAAAATCATTGTTGTAAGTGGATATAGTAATGGTCCTGTTGGATACCTATAGTAATAGGTTTCATATTTCATGATTGATTATTGAAAATCCAAATATGCTCTGCTTTGTTACTACAAAGATCCCATATTTCCAGGAAATCAGAGGTGTATGAAATACTTCAAATATTGAGGACCTTATTACAAATTTTGTGGATGATTCAACAGTTCAAGCTGGATCATGCCAGGTTTCAATTTTGAGTTATAGAATAGAGAAAGAAGTCTGTCCAAATAGCTTAATCTTGGCAGATAAGTAGTTCAGGTAGAGAAACAAAGGTTCCCAAAAGCCTAATCTGGGACCTTGGAAGAGATAAGGGTAGAAGCAGATAGAGTAAAAAATGAAAAAGCCAAAGAAAAGAAAGGGCAAGTGAGGGTTGCAAGTCTAAGTGCCCCTCCAAGAAGAAACTAAAAAATGTTAGGTGAAATAGTTGGGTAGGCAGTTGTGGTTGCAGAAAGGACAGGTTCACCATTACATAGTTGTCAAAGATATTTTGCCAAGGCAATGGACATATCAGCAAAAAAGGTGGTGAATTTCATGGATTCACAGCAGAGAGCATCACTAACTTCACTTTTTCCCCTCTACTCCATCATTAACATCCCCTTTCTCAAAGATTCCCCTCCTTCACTTTACTAACTCCTAAATCTACTATTTAACTCCCTTATTCTACCCCTTGCCCTAATAGTAATAACACTAAGGTGTATAAAGCCCTAAATGTTATATATTCCCTCCCCTAGGCATAATAGCCGAGAAATCTGCAAAGAGGGATCATAGTGGCATCTGGCCACCATGGTGAACCTATCTCCGATACTCTCCCTTTGCTGCAGATCATTTCCCCTCAAAGAATACCTTTGCATGGGTAAAAACCCCTCTCTAAACCCCTCTAGCCCACAAACCCTCCGCAAACCTTATAAAAGGCAAAATTCCGCCTTCAGCACGCCCCCAAATGCAAGCGCGGGTGGTCAGAAGTTGAAACATTTGAAAACCATGTCAAAAAACCCACAAACAGTTAATATTTCCGCCGCCCTATCCGCCGTGCACCTTACACCTCCGCCAGCCGTCGGATCAAGCCTTCCAGATCCGACGGCCCACAACAATATCGGAGCGCTATCCACGTCCGCACGTTAACTCCCGAGAACATGACGTTGCGCCTCGTCACTCCTCCGCCACGCGTCGCCCGATGGACCATCTCGGAGCTCCCTCTGACACCCTGGGCGCCGTACTCTAACCGCCCCGAGAAACCGTGACGGTTAGAGCCTTAACCATGACCGTCACGGTTTCACCTCCGCCCGTCCCCGTTGACCTGTCTGCCACGTCTCGTACCCGCCTCCACCACGCGTCCAGCTCACCGCTGACTGGACTGCCACCTCACCCCGTTGACCTGTCGTCTTCCGCCACGTCCCCCCCGATGACGTCAGCTGACGTCACATCACCGTGACCCACCAATGACGTCATGCTGACGTCATCGTAAAAAAAGCGCCAAATGGGTAAAAATCTCATATTAACCAAATTTCACGCGTTTTTTCACCATTTCATCGTTTTGTCTGCTGAACTCTCTGTTTAACCGTTTCTGCCCGGATTTCCGCCAACCTGTAAATTCAACAAAGGCGACCACTCCAGCAACTGCAGTACACCTTATCACGACTTCTGCACGTCGAGTTACAGGTATTTACCCTGCCCTGCCCTCCATACGACCTGCATTCTGCTCTAAACTGCTCACAGGCATAATAGGACCGTAAAACAGACTTTTTCACCGCTAGAACCGGGTTATACCTCCACCATTGTCTCTGTGAAGTCCAAAAATTCCCTGCAGAGTTGTAACAAACTGCAATTCATCTGAAAACCCCTCGTCCTGCGTTTTCTCGGCTAATGCCCCGCTGAATACCTCTGAATTACTACCAGGAGCTAAATTGGGCCCCAAAAGAGTCTCTGTAACCAATTACCAGCAGTATTTCAATTTCTAGCTGGTAAATTCCCCTCTGACAGTTCAGAAAATCAAGTTTTTACCACAGAGGGCAATCTGCAGTCTGTCTTTGCCAACTCACTTGTCAAATTGCAATAGTTTATCCCTTCACAAGCTATGGAGACTCCCATTGCTCTCAATATTAAGCCTATCAATGCCCCCCACCAAGAATTAGCATGGAAGCCCCTGGGAGACATGGATTACCAGATGTTGGACTGGTTTCCTATGGGAACTAAGTATAATATCCAAATGTTAAATGAACTGAGAGCCCAGCACATGAGTGGAGCAGATATCCTGGGAATTTGGGAATCAAATTTGCCCATATACAACCTTCCCCAAGTTAATCCCATGCCAGAGCTTATCTACAGTTGCCAAGAGTGCTATGACCCCAGCCAAAGGGCAGTCATTAGCCCCACAGGCCTAGTCCTGTTTCAGATCACTCCAGAGAGTATAAATCAGATGCTGCATTTCCATACAGCCAAGAAATTGACCCCTCTTTCCATGCAAGATTTGATAAAGAGAGGAAATAACCTGTCTAATGACCAGATTGTGAAGATTAACCAGCTATTTGTCACACCTAGCTCTGAAGCAGTCAGAACCCCTCCCATTGGGTACCAATACCTGAATGAGTTGGGCAGGATGATGGTGGACTTGATTGGATATGTCCTGGGATTCAGAGGACTGGAAGATGTAGATGACAGCATATTGGCCATGCTGTCCATATTTGCCCCGGGTAAGCCTCCAGCTATCCACTATGATTATGCAACTTATATAGCTGAGAAGATTCATGACCAGTTCATGAATTTGAAGAGGGAGAGGCTGTTCAGATACACCTCCTACATTTACCATCTGTTCTTGTTCAACCAGCCAGCTACCTTCTCTGTCCCTTTGAGGCCACTCAACGCCCAAGGAACCCCAAGATCAGTTGTTTTTTGGACCCCTGTGTTCCATTGTACCTCAGTATCACCTTATACATACTGTGAGTTTATTGATTTATTTGTTCATCCAACCCTAACAGTGCTGCAAGGTGCCCCTCCTCCTAGACTGACCGATGACATGAAGAGAATTCTTCATTTGAACAAGCTTTACAACATCGGCAACTGGTACTTCTACCAGAATCACACAGTCATTAGGGTGTATGGATGTGAATTAAATCCATTTAGGCTGCCAAGGTACGTTCCCATGAGACTGTTTGCCTTAGAATATTTCAGGCAATTTGGGAACTCAGATTACCTACACTTTCAGAGTAGAAACAAGAAATCACAGTTGAAAGTGAGAAATCAGCTAGGTCCCTTCTTATACAACAGGAAGGAGGAAGGCTGGAAAGAGGCAGACAGGATCCTCGAAGGACTCCAGTTGAAAACTAGTTTTGAGTGGATTCCATATGACCCTAACCACTCTATTTCCCTCAGGAGGATCAGGTATAAGTTAGGCAACTATGCTCATGCAAGATTACCTGAAATTGAAAAATATGCAAATGCACCAGATTGGGAAGAGGGCACATTAGTAGAGCAAATGACTAATGAAGAAATACTTGAGCAAGAGGCTAGAAATGTCCAAAAACAAGCTGACTTGGAAACTTGTGGACAGGTGCCTATTTCCTACAGGAGGCAAATTGGGGCAGCCACCACAACACCAGCAACACAACAGCGAACTGCCGAGCAGACAACCCAAGCAGCAAGCAAGGACAAAGGCAAACAGGTGGAACAACCACCTATATTAACAGAAGAACAGGTTGACACCTTGCTACAGCAGCAAGAAGAAATGGAAAAACAGGAGTTGGGGCAGCAACAAGATAAACCACAAACTAGTGGGCAGCAGCCATTACAGCAAGATAAAGAGACAGATTTGCCCGGTCCTACAGAACAGCAGCCCCAAACAGAGTTGTCTCCAAGAACAGACATCAATGTGGACAGCTCAGTCCTCCAAACACCTCAGAAGGAGGACTTAACCAGAAAGAGAGAGAGAGAGACTCCCCAGACTTCATCCTTTATCAGAGGAGAGAAGAGACAAAGATTGAATGACTCCCAAGAGGAGGACATAGCAATAAGGCAGGCCATGGGCATGGGCCCACCCAGTGGAGAACTCTCGGCCAGCTCATCTCAAAGAGGACCAGATATGACAATGGGAGGAGAGGTCAGCTCTTCTGGCCAGCATAGAGAGGGGCACTCAAGTATAAAGCAGCAGTTCATAGAAATCAAGAGAAGGAGTGATCCCATAAAAGTGCAACTCTATGATCACTTGTTAAAACTAGCTCCCAGCAACCAGCAGAGACTAATGTCTGCTTTTGATGTGAGTGAGGGCAAAATGATAATGAGCCATTTTATGCCCACAACTCTACATCCTCAGTCCACCTCAGACTATTTGAGAACAAATATGGAAGTTCTGGCTAAGGACATTCACCCCATGGATAAGATAGAGTTACACAAACAAACGGGTGAAATGGTGTATGCCTCCCTGGCAGATGAGACACTGGAAAATTACAAGTTAAAGAGCAGCCTAGACAATACATCATCCCAGCTAGAATTGGAACGAGCATCCTCACAGGCCAAGGACAACAGGATCAAATCCTTGGAGGAGGTAATCATAGATATTGGACATGATCCCAAGGATGTCAAAGGCATCCAAGAACTGCTGAAAATAAGGGATGCAGACATGGCAGCCCTAAGAAAGAAAATCAAACTCCCGGCCACCATCCATCCACAAACAGATGAAGTTGCCCAGCAACGGCAAGAAAAAGATACCACAGACCTGCTGGTATCCTTATACAAAGAGCTGGTTAGGACTCAAGACCAGCTAGGACAAACTGAAGCTGCAAAGGCAGCACTACAAGAAGCCATGAAACAGAAAGGGGAAGGTCAATCCTCCCAGCCTCCTCCATTAATAATAAATCTTGAGGAAGCACCTCCGATCATCACTCCTCCTCCTCAGCAAACAGGAGCTACAGCACCATCCACAGCCCCCACAACAACATCAGAGCAAGCTGCTAGCTTAGACATGCAGAAGCTACAAGCAGAGATCCGAGCTATGGAAGCTCAAATGAAAGAGCTGGATGGGCTCAAACAGAACTTGGCTAATGTTAATGAGAAATTTGATAAAAGCAAACAAAATGAGGCAGCCAAGGAGAGAGAGGTGAAAACCCTTAAGAGAAGGATTGCTGAGCTAGAAAAAGAGCTTGCATTGGAAAAGGTAACTGCTCAGATGAAAGCAGTATTATGGAGCAACATTGGAAGATCCATTGCCAACCAGTGGCAATATATTGAGACTATGGATGAGCAAATGGTGCTCATCACCAAAGCAAACAAGGAGATACAGAGAGCCAGGGCAAGCCTTGGACACATGCCAGAAGCAGCTACCTGGATGATCAATATCCTGAATTACAAGACCAGCACTCAATTGGCTACCATGGGAATCAACAACAGGACAGAAACAATTGCCATAGCCAAGAGAGTTGTTACATTGAGAAACTTGGTTGGGACCCTGGAGAGGAGAACACAGGACATGCAGACAGAAATTAACAAATTCCTGGAGAAATTTGTAACACTGCAGAACAGAGGCCTCCCCAACATTTTGAGCAGCGTGGGAAGACTGCTCACCCTGGACAACTATAACAAGAGAATTGATGCCCATGCAGTAGCAGAGATTGCAAAATCTCCCAGCACTTCAGCAGACACAGGGCCAGCCACAGGGCAAATGGTGTATGACAGGGTGGAAAACCTGTTTTTTCTCATGAATGAGATAGAGCATCTGTTTGATACACCACCCAATTTCTTCAAATTCACAGAAGCAGATGAGACTCTAGGCGCAATTTTGGCACATCAACTGCCCACACAGGATGTCTGGAGGCATTTGACCCAGACAATTTTGACAGGCCAGAACCAATAGCGCAGAAGGAAAAAGGCAGACACGCGCAGTGGCAATCTTGGGAATTAAATTTACAGAAAAAGCAGAGGTTGAGCCAACTCAGCCAGACCAGTCACTCACCACCAGCAGCAGTCAAAGTCACAGCTGACAGGTCCGAGACATAGTGTACCAGCCTACAGTCGGGTTTTCTATGCATTAACTCCAAATATTCAGACCGACTTAGCTATTCTTATAAAGCTAAATATCTTCTGACAGAGCATTAAAATGCCTGTACTGTGTATTAAATGTGTAATAAATTTTTGACATAATATCTTAAAGAGTTGGTGAGAATGTAAAGACTAAGATAACGCAGAACTCAGATATTTCTGGAGACCACCGCTAGTATATATACACCCTTCAAAAATGCTGAAGGGGTTGCTGGAATTTTCTCTTGGATAACTTCCGTCTGCTGTAATATTTTCAGAGAATTAATACAAAGGAGGAATGGAACTTCCAGAAGTTTGGTGCATTTGATGTCTTGTGGTGAAGGATGCATGTTACAGGATTCCATGGGTGTTGCATAAAACTATAAGTATTCACAAATCTCTTTGTCATGTGTTTTGAGTCTTTTGTTCTCTTTGTTGTTCTAATGTTTTACACTTGATAGCAAGGTGAAAGGATAGTACCAGGATTTAACCATGTTTACCCTGGACTCAAACTGAGCTATTATATATGTTTTCCTCATATACAGTGAAAGAATTGTAATTCTTAGTTGCTGCAATTCGAAACTGTATTTTTATTGTAACAGTCATTTTCAGGGATTCAACTATTGCCCCTGTGACCTCTGTTTTCTCTTGTCTCCTGTCATTACCCAAAAAATATGTTTTAATGAAGCACTCAAAAGGCCCTGTACGTTCCATCCTTCATCTTACAGTTTCAAACACACCAAGCCACAGACTCCATTGCCCAATGATATTCAACATATCTGAAAACTACATCACTAAAGTCTAAGGGAATTACATCAACCGAAACACAAACATAACCTGTACTCAATACCTAGCCTAAAACACCATCACTATAGATATAAATCATAAAGAGAGAGCCCTCTCTGATCACTGTTTGGCTAGAAACAGTGATTAAAAGATTGGTTAGTGGTTACCCCGGCCGTATTCCCTTGGGAGTCATAGGGAACAACCTGGGTGTTAACATAATTGGCGACTCCACTGGGAATAAGACTATTCAATCACTATCTATCTTCCAAAGAAACCCAAGGCATACTAGGGCACACCCTGACCCTGATCAACCCATCATTGTTGATAACCCAAATATCATCCCAAAGAACATAAGGAAACAGCACAAGCAGGATAAACCTGCTGATTCAGATATAAGGTCAGACCAACCCATCCTCATTCCCACTCCTTGCAAAGTCCTTCTTCGTTCCACACCCAACTCCCCTAGTTCATCTTCAACCCCTCAAAGTCCTACCTTTCCATCTTCACCATCTGCACATACTCACTCAACCAGTTCTCCACTTGTTATCCATCCTATTAACCCCAGTACACCTGTAATCCCAGTTGTCCCATTTGTCCCTATCAACCCTATTAACCCTATAAACATGGCTAACAGATATGCACCATTGCAGATTCCAGCCAATGCTCCGGCTCTACCCCAAGACTACCAAACTAGACTCTCATTTTTTGACTCCCATGGCCCTTTGACAGCCATCCAGCATGCTAAAAAGATGCAAGACCACTTTGAGACCTATGAAATAGATGATGACAGTGTTAGAATGAGAATTTTTGTCCAAAGCCTAACTGGGGATGTCAGAACTTGGTTTAGATCCTTGAATGCAAATTCCATTGCAACCTCTGAAGTTCTATACCAGGAATTTACCAACAGATGGGAGAAAAAGAGAGATCCACACCATATACTTGGTGAATATAACACTATTAAAAGAGGTCCCCAAGAAACGGTGTTGGAATATTGTGCTAGGTTTAACAACATATACAATGCTATTCCCCAGAACTTAAGGCCCCCTCCTGATTTGGCCCTTTATAACTTCCCTGATGGTTTTGACTCTGATATGGCCTATCAGTTGAGAGAAAGAGACCCTCCAACCCTTGCAGAAGCCCAAAGAGTTGCAGTCACTGTAGAGGCCAACCTAATTGCCAAAAGAAACAGGGCAAAGCTGGAAAAGAAGGTTGGTTTCAAAGAAGAGCCCTCGGGCTTCGATCAGAAGTTGGATGCAATACTAAAAAGCATGAAAAGACTAGGTGAGAGAGTGGAATCAGTAGAAAGAAAGTCATCATGGGAAGCACCACAAAACAATACTCCTAGAAACCCAAATTTTAGGAGAACACAGAACCCCAATATAGGGAAAACAGGTGCTGACCAAGATATCAGACCACCTTTTCAAGAAAATTATGCAGAAACTTCCTCGGCTAATCAGCTCAATGAAGATCCTGAGATCAATTTAATAGGTCTGGATGGTAAAAGCCATGTTTTCCTAACACAAGAAGACCATGATGAGGATGAAAACAAAACATTCCAAACACAATCAGGAGAATCCTTTGACTTTAAGCAAGGATATGATACTGCTGTCTATGAAGTCCATAAGCAGTACAAACTAAGAAGTCGGACTGTAAATGCAAATCAGCCTGAAAAGGTAAAGGAGAAACAGCAATCTAAAGAAGCCTCAGTCACTGAACCTAATGACAAAACAAACTTGCCTGCAAAGGAAGTAGTGGTTGAGGAGGTCACTGAATTTCTGTCCACACCACAAGAGCCCACAGCAACATCATCCTCTCACCCAAATCCGAACATCACCCCTCAAGACATGGGCATGGGGGGCAGGTTCCAAAATCAAGATGAAATCCAACAAGAAGATTCATTGAACAAGGAAAGGACTGCTGTCCGTGACCCTAAAATTCAGGTGGATAAACCCTTTGACCTAGGAACAGAGATTGGCAAGTTAAAGATAGCAATTCCCCTTTTAGAGCTAGCCAAGCATGACATATATAAGCAACAGATCAAGAAATCCCTTCAGCTCACCAACAACAAAGATGATGTAAATGTGCTAGATGACACTCCAGAATTACTGTTTGGTCCAGAGGTAGATGGAAAAACAGTAGTCACAGGGGTTTTACCTTTTTATGTCAGCTTACACGTTCATGATAAAATACTGCACAATGCAATGTTTGACTCAGGTGCATCTCACAACCTCATGCCAAAAGCAGTCATGGAAAGATTAAATTTGGATATAACAAGACCATACAAAGACCTGTTTTCTTTTGATTCTAGTCAAGTAAAATGCTTGGGCCTGATTAAGGATTTATGTGTGTCCCTGGTTCAATTTCCCAACAAAACCATTTTAATGGATGTTGTTGTTGCTGATATCCCACCCAAATATGGAATGCTCTTATCAAGATCATGGGGAGCCAAGCTCCAAGGCTCCCTGCAATTAGACATGTCATATGCAACCATCTCTGTCTTTGGACAACCCAAGAGACTTTATAGGGAAACACTCATGAAATACATGGTCAGCAGTGAAGAAAAGCCTCAAAATTTTCCAATATATGCTGTCCATTCGGACATAGACTCCTTCATCCTTTTCAATGACAGCACAAATTCCTTAAGCAATAACATTAAGACTGAAACACCCATACAAGAACAAAACATCCATCAAACAAGTGGCACCTGCCAAAATTTAATCAGCCCAACAATACCCATTCACCCTCCTTTAGTTGTCAAAAATTGTCAAACAAATGATGAAATTATCCTAGGAGACAAATGGGAAAAGAAACCTCAACTCATGCTCACATGGCCATCCCATGAGAAGAATTTAAGATCCCCTGACCAGCAAGATAGTCTGTGGGTCCTAGAGTTTGATGGCTCAGTTAACAAGTTAGGGGCAGGAGCTGGAGTATGGATACATAACAAAGAGAAAGCCTGTGCACAAGGCAGGGCATATAGACTGAACTTTAAATGCACTAACAACATGGCAGAATATGAAGCTCTGCTACTAGGTCTCAAGATTGCAAAATCATTACAAGCACATAGCCTCTCAATCATGGGGGACTCTGATCTAGTAATTCAACAAGTAAAAGGGGATTTTGTCACCAATGACAAAAGATTAAGGTCCTACAGGTCTGCTGTAATTGAAATACTAGAAACTTTCTCCGAGTTTGTTCTCACAAAGATTCCAAGGGGCCACAATCTCCATGCTCACAGCTTGGCAACATTTGCCAGCACCTTCAAATTCTCACTACAACCCAACAATTGTTTCACAGCAGAAGTCAAATATAGGCCTTCTATTCCAAACAATGTCAAAGAATGGCAAGTATTTGAGAATGATAGGCAAATAAACAACTTTTTAACTTTGCAACAAGAGTTTACAGGATTAAATATTGACCTTGAGACAGCAAGTCAATCTCAAATTGTTGATGGAGCAAGTCAATCACAATTACAGTTTCAACAATCTGCTCACCCAATGTCACTTAGGACAGCAAAACAACTGCTCAGCCCAACCATTTTCAACAATGAAAACATTCAACAAATTAAACAAATGGACTGTGAAGAGATGAGTAACATTGAAACTGAAATCATACAACTCAAAGACAACTTCCTCCCAGTGGGCCTTACCCCATTAGAGGATATTTTTGACTCAAATGACATCCCTAGGAAGCCAAAGATGCAGCCATTAGATGCAAGAGTTGAAGAATGTAATATTGGCACTATGGAAAAACCTAAGATAGTCAAGCTGTCCGCCTCTTTGCCCCCCGATCAAAAGCCCAAATATGTTGATCTCTTTAAAGAATTCCAAGATGTCTTTGCCTGGGGTTATGAAGACTTGAAGTCTTATGATACCTCTGTTATACAGCACACCATTCCCCTCAAGCCTAATCAAAAACCATTCAAACAAAAATTGAGAAGAATCAATCCCATGCTTCTTCCTTCCATTGAAAAGGAATTACAAAAAATGTTCAAAACTGGGATCATAGCACCAATCAGGTTTTCTGAGTGGATTTCAAATTTGGTCCCTACAAGAAAGAAAACCGGTGAGATCAGACTTTGTGTAGACTTAAGGAATCTGAATCAAGTTTCACTCAAAGATAACTACCCTTTACCAAAAATGGACCACATCCTCCAAAGAGTAGTAGGAGCCTCAAGGATATCACTGCTTGACGGGTTCTCAGGCTTCAATCAAATTTTAGTGCACCCTGATGATCAAGACAAAATTGCATTTACTACCCCATGGGGAACTTTCAAGTATGTGAAAATGCCCTTTGGATTGAAAAATGCAGGGGCAACATTTCAGAGAGCAATGGACATTGCTTTTGCAAAAGAAATTCATGATTTCTTGGTCATTTACTTAGATGATCTCACACCCTTCTCAAAATCTGACCAAGAACATTTGAAACATTTAAGACAGATTTTCATAACATGCAGAAAATATGGCATCTCCTTAAACCCCAAGAAGTCTTTATTTGGTTTGGAAGAAGGGAAACTTCTAGGACACATCATTTCGAAAGATGGCATAAGAATTGATCCAGATAGGATACAAGCTATCCTACAAATGCCTCACCCAAGGAATGTCAAAGAGCTTCAAGGATTCTTGGGAAAAATCAACTTTTTGAGAAGGTTTATCCCAAATTTAGCAGAATTGATCAGACTACTAAACAATATGCTAAAGAAAGACTCAAAGGTCAAGTGGACTGTGGAAGCAAAGCAAGCCTTTGAAAGTATAAAATTGGCCTTGACTCAAACCCCAGTGTTAACTAACCCTCAGTTTGACAGAAACTTCGTCATTTTCTCCTTTGCCTCCCAACACACTATTGCTGTTGTTTTATTGCAGAAAGATGACCAAGGGAATGAAAAGCCCATTGCTTTTTGCAACAGAGCTCTTAGGGATGCCCCCCTAAAGTACCAAATAATGGAGAAACAAGCCTATGCCTTGATCAAAGCCATCAAAGACTTTAGGATTTACATCCTTTACTCCCATGTTGTAGCTTATGTACCAAGTCCTATTGTCAAAGACATTCTCACACAAGAAAACTTAGAGGGAAGGAGAGGAAAATGGATTGCAAACATACTTGAATTTGACATTGAAATAAAGCCTACAAAGTTGATAAAAGGGCAAGGTTTGGCTAAGTTAATGACAGAATCAAATTTCCAAGCCTTAGATATCAACCAACTGGACAGTGAAACAGAGCTGGCGACTCCAAAGATCAATGTAGCCTTTGAACAATCTCCATGGTACTCTGATATCTGTTATGTGTTACAAAACCTGTGTGCTCCCCCAGGACTGTCCAGAACTAAGTCTAGGTTCCTAAAAATGAAAACATCCAAATTTTGTGTGTTAGATGAGAATCTACTCTGGAAAAACCATGAAGGTATTTTGCTGCACTGTCTTCTTGAGAATGAAACTGATAAAATTATGCAAGAATTCCATGCTGGAGACTGTGGTGGACATTTGTACTGGAAGTCCACTGTGGACAAAATATTAAGGGCCGGTTATTACTGGCCCACCATGTTCTCAGATGTGAAGAAATTCACAACATCATGCCACAAGTGCCAGCTGTTTGAAGGCAGAAGACAGTTGTTGCCACTTCCTTTGAGGCCCATTTCAACAGAAAGACCTTTTCAACAATGGGGCTTGGATTTCATTGGAGAGATTCATCCCTCATCCTCAGGACAACACAGATGGATTTTGACTGCAACAGACTACTTCACCAAGTGGATTGAAGCTGCCCCATGCAGACAAGCAAATGACTCAGTGATCATTCAATTTTTAGAAAACAATATACTGGCTAGATTTGGCTGCCCAGAAAAGATAATAACAGACAATGCTGCCGCCTTCAAATCCAAGAAAATGATAAATTTCTGTCATAAATTTCACATTACTTTGGGCCATTCTACAGCTTACTATCCTCAGGGAAATGGTCTTGCGGAATCATCAAACAAAAGTTTGATAAACATCATAAAGAAAGTGCTAGAAGAGAACAAAAAGAACTGGCACAAGAAGCTAGTAAATGCTTTATGGGCAGACAGATTGACCACCAAAAGATCAATTGGGACCAGCCCATATGAGTTAGTTTATGGATTAGAGGCCAGATTTCCCTCATCACTAGGGGTGCCAGTTATGAAACTTCTACAAGAAAGTCAAGCAGAGCCAAATGATATGCAAAGAAGGATCAACCAGATAATCTGTTTGCAGCAGACCAGAGAACAAGTTTTCAGCAGAGTGCAAATACTACACGAAAAACTTAAAAAGGCCTTTGACAGAAGAACCAAGGCAGAAGATTTCAATATGGGAGACAAAGTTCTAAAGTGGGATGCAAGAAGAGAAGAGAAAGGGAAACATGGGAAATTTGATTCTTTGTGGAAAGGACCATTTGCTGTCCAAGCAGTGCAAGGTAATAACACTTATTTCCTTAAAAGTTTGACTGTAACTGAACTGGATGAAGGTCCTGTCAATGGCAGGATGCTGAAGCACTATTATGATGGTCCACTATGATAAGGATCCAAAGGTTCATTGTATATATTCAGGCCTATATATGTTTTCTATTTTTAGTTTGTAAGAAGAGGTTTTCCAAGTGCTGCACCTAGCAGCAATAGGCACATAGAACCAGAGGTTCCCCATCAAAAAGCACACAATTTTGACAGGTTACATGTATCAGAGCTCAAAGATTAAGATGGACAATCGAGCAACAAGGCAATCTGACCTGCTGTTCTTGGTCTTTCAAAAGAAAAACCATCCCCATGTGGAGCCACTGTTGGATACCTATAGTAATAGGTTTCATATTTCATGATTGATTATTGAAAATCCAAATATGCTCTGCTTTGTTACTACAAAGATCCCATATTTCCAGGAAATCAGAGGTGTATGAAATACTTCAAATATTGAGGACCTTATTACAAATTTTGTGGATGATTCAACAGTTCAAGCTGGATCATGCCAGGTTTCAATTTTGAGTTATAGAATAGAGAAAGAAGTCTGTCCAAATAGCTTAATCTTGGCAGATAAGTAGTTCAGGTAGAGAAACAAAGGTTCCCAAAAGCCTAATCTGGGACCTTGGAAGAGATAAGGGTAGAAGCAGATAGAGTAAAAAATGAAAAAGCCAAAGAAAAGAAAGGGCAAGTGAGGGTTGCAAGTCTAAGTGCCCCTCCAAGAAGAAACTAAAAAATGTTAGGTGAAATAGTTGGGTAGGCAGTTGTGGTTGCAGAAAGGACAGGTTCACCATTACATAGTTGTCAAAGATATTTTGCCAAGGCAATGGACATATCAGCAAAAAAGGTGGTGAATTTCATGGATTCACAGCAGAGAGCATCACTAACTTCACTTTTTCCCCTCTACTCCATCATTAACATCCCCTTTCTCAAAGATTCCCCTCCTTCACTTTACTAACTCCTAAATCTACTATTTAACTCCCTTATTCTACCCCTTGCCCTAATAGTAATAACACTAAGGTGTATAAAGCCCTAAATGTTATATATTCCCTCCCCTAGGCATAATAGCCGAGAAATCTGCAAAGAGGGATCATAGTGGCATCTGGCCACCATGGTGAACCTATCTCCGATACTCTCCCTTTGCTGCAGATCATTTTCCCTCAAAGAATACCTTTGCATGGGTAAAAACCCCTCTCTAAACCCCTCTAGCCCACAAACCCTCCGCAAACCTTATAAAAGGCAAAATTCCGCCTTCAGCACGCCCCAAATGCAAGCGCGGGTGGTCAGAAGTTGAAACATTTGAAAACCATGTCAAAAAACCCACAAACAGTTAATATTTCCGCCGCCCTATCCGCCGTGCACCTTACACCTCCGCCAGCCGTCGGATCAAGCCTTCCAGATCCGACGGCCCACAACAATATCGGAGCGCTATCCACGTCCGCACGTTAACTCCCGAGAACATGACGTTGCGCCTCGTCACTCCTCCGCCACGCGTCGCCCGATGGACCATCTCGGAGCTCCCTCTGACACCCTGGGCGCCGTACTCTAACCGCCCCGAGAAACCGTGACGGTTAGAGCCTTAACCATGACCGTCACGGTTTCACCTCCGCCCGTCCCCGTTGACCTGTCTGCCACGTCTCGTACCCGCCTCCACCACGCGTCCAGCTCACCGCTGACTGGACTGCCACCTCACCCCGTTGACCTGTCGTCTTCCGCCACGTCCCCCCCGATGACGTCAGCTGACGTCACATCACCGTGACCCACCAATGACGTCATGCTGACGTCATCGTAAAAAAAGCGCCAAATGGGTAAAAATCTCATATTAACCAAATTTCACGCGTTTTTTCACCATTTCATCGTTTTGTCTGCTGAACTCTCTGTTTAACCGTTTCTGCCCGGATTTCCGCCAACCTGTAAATTCAACAAAGGCGACCACTCCAGCAACTGCAGTACACTTTATCACGACTTCTGCACGTCGAGTTACAGGTATTTACCCTGCCCTGCCCTCCATACGACCTGCATTCTGCTCTAAACTGCTCACAGGCATAATAGGACCGTAAAACAGACTTTTTCACCGCTAGAACCGGGTTATACCTCCACCATTGTCTCTGTGAAGTCCAAAAATTCCCTGCAGAGTTGTAACAAACTGCAATTCATCTGAAAACCCCTCGTCCTGCGTTTTCTCGGCTAATGCCCCGCTGAATACCTCTGAATTACTACCAGGAGCTAAATTGGGCCCCAAAAGAGTCTCTGTAACCAATTACCAGCAGTATTTCAATTTCTAGCTGGTAAATTCCCCTCTGACAGTTCAGAAAATCAAGTTTTTACCACAGAGGGCAATCTGCAGTCTGTCTTTGCCAACTCACTTGTCAAATTGCAATAGTTTATCCCTTCACAAGCTATGGAGACTCCCATTGCTCTCAATATTAAGCCTATCAATGCCCCCCACCAAGAATTAGCATGGAAGCCCCTGGGAGACATGGATTACCAGATGTTGGACTGGTTTCCTATGGGAACTAAGTATAATATCCAAATGTTAAATGAACTGAGAGCCCAGCACATGAGTGGAGCAGATATCCTGGGAATTTGGGAATCAAATTTGCCCATATACAACCTTCCCCAAGTTAATCCCATGCCAGAGCTTATCTACAGTTGCCAAGAGTGCTATGACCCCAGCCAAAGGGCAGTCATTAGCCCCACAGGCCTAGTCCTGTTTCAGATCACTCCAGAGAGTATAAATCAGATGCTGCATTTCCATACAGCCAAGAAATTGACCCCTCTTTCCATGCAAGATTTGATAAAGAGAGGAAATAACCTGTCTAATGACCAGATTGTGAAGATTAACCAGCTATTTGTCACACCTAGCTCTGAAGCAGTCAGAACCCCTCCCATTGGGTACCAATACCTGAATGAGTTGGGCAGGATGATGGTGGACTTGATTGGATATGTCCTGGGATTCAGAGGACTGGAAGATGTAGATGACAGCATATTGGCCATGCTGTCCATATTTGCCCCGGGTAAGCCTCCAGCTATCCACTATGATTATGCAACTTATATAGCTGAGAAGATTCATGACCAGTTCATGAATTTGAAGAGGGAGAGGCTGTTCAGATACACCTCCTACATTTACCATCTGTTCTTGTTCAACCAGCCAGCTACCTTCTCTGTCCCTTTGAGGCCACTCAACGCCCAAGGAACCCCAAGATCAGTTGTTTTTTGGACCCCTGTGTTCCATTGTACCTCAGTATCACCTTATACATACTGTGAGTTTATTGATTTATTTGTTCATCCAGCCCTAACAGTGCTGCAAGGTGCCCCTCCTCCTAGACTGACCGATGACATGAAGAGAATTCTTCATTTGAACAAGCTTTACAACATCGGCAACTCGTACTTCTACCAGAATCACACAGTCATTAGGGTGTATGGATGTGAATTAAATCCATTTAGGCTGCCAAGGTACGTTCCCATGAGACTGTTTGCCTTAGAATATTTCAGGCAATTTGGGAACTCAGATTACCTACACTTTCAGAGTAGAAACAAGAAATCACAGTTGAAAGTGAGAAATCAGCTAGGTCCCTTCTTATACAACAGGAAGGAGGAAGGCTGGAAAGAGGCAGACAGGATCCTCGAAGGACTCCAGTTGAAAACTAGTTTTGAGTGGATTCCATATGACCCTAACCACTCTATTTCCCTCAGGAGGATCAGGTATAAGTTAGGCAACTATGCTCATGCAAGATTACCTGAAATTGAAAAATATGCAAATGCACCAGATTGGGAAGAGGGCACATTAGTAGAGCAAATGACTAATGAAGAAATACTTGAGCAAGAGGCTAGAAATGTCCAAAAACAAGCTGACTTGGAAACTTGTGGACAGGTGCCTATTTCCTACAGGAGGCAAATTGGGGCAGCCACCACAACACCAGCAACACAACAGCGAACTGCCGAGCAGACAACCCAAGCAGCAAGCAAGGACAAAGGCAAACAGGTGGAACAACCACCTATATTAACAGAAGAACAGGTTGACACCTTGCTACAGCAGCAAGAAGAAATGGAAAAACAGGAGTTGGGGCAGCAACAAGATAAACCACAAACTAGTGGGCAGCAGCCATTACAGCAAGATAAAGAGACAGATTTGCCCGGTCCTACAGAACAGCAGCCCCAAACAGAGTTGTCTCCAAGAACAGACATCAATGTGGACAGCTCAGTCCTCCAAACACCTCAGAAGGAGGACTTAACCAGAAAGAGAGAGAGAGAGACTCCCCAGACTTCATCCTTTATCAGAGGAGAGAAGAGACAAAGATTGAATGACTCCCAAGAGGAGGACATAGCAATAAGGCAGGCCATGGGCATGGGCCCACCCAGTGGAGAACTCTCGGCCAGCTCATCTCAAAGAGGACCAGATATGACAATGGGAGGAGAGGTCAGCTCTTCTGGCCAGCATAGAGAGGGGCACTCAAGTATAAAGCAGCAGTTCATAGAAATCAAGAGAAGGAGTGATCCCATAAAAGTGCAACTCTATGATCACTTGTTAAAACTAGCTCCCAGCAACCAGCAGAGACTAATGTCTGCTTTTGATGTGAGTGAGGGCAAAATGATAATGAGCCATTTTATGCCCACAACTCTACATCCTCAGTCCACCTCAGACTATTTGAGAACAAATATGGAAGTTCTGGCTAAGGACATTCACCCCATGGATAAGATAGAGTTACACAAACAAACGGGTGAAATGGTGTATGCCTCCCTGGCAGATGAGACACTGGAAAATTACAAGTTAAAGAGCAGCCTAGACAATACATCATCCCAGCTAGAATTGGAACGAGCATCCTCACAGGCCAAGGACAACAGGATCAAATCCTTGGAGGAGGTAATCATAGATATTGGACATGATCCCAAGGATGTCAAAGGCATCCAAGAACTGCTGAAAATAAGGGATGCAGACATGGCAGCCCTAAGAAAGAAAATCAAACTCCCGGCCACCATCCATCCACAAACAGATGAAGTTGCCCAGCAACGGCAAGAAAAAGATACCACAGACCTGCTGGTATCCTTATACAAAGAGCTGGTTAGGACTCAAGACCAGCTAGGACAAACTGAAGCTGCAAAGGCAGCACTACAAGAAGCCATGAAACAGAAAGGGGAAGGTCAATCCTCCCAGCCTCCTCCATTAATAATAAATCTTGAGGAAGCACCTCCGATCATCACTCCTCCTCCTCAGCAAACAGGAGCTACAGCACCATCCACAGCCCCCACAACAACATCAGAGCAAGCTGCTAGCTTAGACATGCAGAAGCTACAAGCAGAGATCCGAGCTATGGAAGCTCAAATGAAAGAGCTGGATGGGCTCAAACAGAACTTGGCTAATGTTAATGAGAAATTTGATAAAAGCAAACAAAATGAGGCAGCCAAGGAGAGAGAGGTGAAAACCCTTAAGAGAAGGATTGCTGAGCTGGAAAAAGAGCTTGCATTGGAAAAGGTAACTGCTCAGATGAAAGCAGTATTATGGAGCAACATTGGAAGATCCATTGCCAACCAGTGGCAATATATTGAGACTATGGATGAGCAAATGGTGCTCATCACCAAAGCAAACAAGGAGATACAGAGAGCCAGGGCAAGCCTTGGACACATGCCAGAAGCAGCTACCAGGATGATCAATATCCTGAATTACAAGACCAGCACTCAATTGGCTACCATGGGAATCAACAACAGGACAGAAACAATTGCCATAGCCAAGAGAGTTGTTACATTGAGAAACTTGGTTGGGACCCTGGAGAGGAGAACACAGGACATGCAGACAGAAATTAACAAATTCCTGGAGAAATTTGTAACACTGCAGAACAGAGGCCTCCCCAACATTTTGAGCAGCGTGGGAAGACTGCTCACCCTGGACAACTATAACAAGAGAATTGATGCCCATGCAGTAGCAGAGATTGCAAAATCTCCCAGCACTTCAGCAGACACAGGGCCAGCCACAGGGCAAATGGTGTATGACAGGGTGGAAAACCTGTTTTTTCTCATGAATGAGATAGAGCATCTGTTTGATACACCACCCAATTTCTTCAAATTCACAGAAGCAGATGAGACTCTAGGCGCAATTTTGGCACATCAACTGCCCACACAGGATGTCTGGAGGCATTTGACCCAGACAATTTTGACAGGCCAGAACCAATAGCGCAGAAGGAAAAAGGCAGACACGCGCAGTGGCAATCTTGGGAATTAAATTTACAGAAAAAGCAGAGGTTGAGCCAACTCAGCCAGACCAGTCACTCACCACCACCAGCAGTCAAAGTCACAGCTGACAGGTCCGAGACATAGTGTACCAGCCTACAGTCGGGTTTTCTATGCATTAACTCCAAATATTCAGACCGACTTAGCTATTCTTATAAAGCTAAATATCTTCTGACAGAGCATTAAAATGCCTGTACTGTGTATTAAATGTGTAATAAATTTTTGACATAATATCTTAAAGAGTTGGTGAGAATGTAAAGACTAAGATAACGCAGAACTCAGATATTTCTGGAGACCACCGCTAGTATATATACACCCTTCAAAAATGCTGAAGGGGTTGCTGGAATTTTCTCTTGGATAACTTCCGTCTGCTGTAATATTTTCAGAGAATTAATACAAAGGAGGAATGGAACTTCCAGAAGTTTGGTGCATTTGATGTCTTGTGGTGAAGGATGCATGTTACAGGATTCCATGGGTGTTGCATAAAACTATAAGTATTCACAAATCTCTTTGTCATGTGTTTTGAGTCTTTTGTTCTCTTTGTTGTTCTAATGTTTTACACTTGATAGCAAGGTGAAAGGATAGTACCAGGATTTAACCATGTTTACCCTGGACTCAAACTGAGCTATTATATATGTTTTCCTCATATACAGTGAAAGAATTGTAATTCTTAGTTGCTGCAATTCGAAACTGTATTTTTATTGTAACAGTCATTTTCAGGGATTCAACTATTGCCCCTGTGACCTCTGTTTTCTCTTGTCTCCTGTCATTACCCAAAAAATATGTTTTAATGAAGCACTCAAAAGGCCCTGTACGTTCCATCCTTCATCTTACAGTTTCAAACACACCAAGCCACAGACTCCATTGCCCAATGATATTCAACATATCTGAAAACTACATCACTAAAGTCTAAGGGAATTACATCAACCGAAACACAAACATAACCTGTACTCAATACCTAGCCTAAAACACCATCACTATAGATATAAATCATAAAGAGAGAGCCCTCTCTGATCACTGTTTGGCTAGAAACAGTGATTAAAAGATTGGTTAGTGGTTACCCCGGCCGTATTCCCTTGGGAGTCATAGGGAACAACCTGGGTGTTAACAGGTCCTTTAAGGTTTGTCACCAAAGCCATTTTCAATGACATTTTTTGTGAGGGCCATTAAAGGCCCATCACTATTTCTCTATTTGGTGACACTTTTGGTGAGGGTCGTTAAAGGCTCATCACTAGTTCTCTCTTTGGTGACACTTCTAGTGACGATCTTTTGTTGACCATCACCAATGATATTTTTGGTTACTTTTGGTGATGGTCAAAAAATGTTCATCATCATTGACCATTCCAATGAGTTTTTGATGACGCTTCATGCCTGCGATGGACATTTAAGGTTCGTCACCAATGTCACATATGGTGACAGTTTTTAAAAAATCATTGTTGTAAGTGTATATAGTGATGGTACTTTAAGGTTTGTCACCAAAGCCATTTTCAATGACACTTTTGGTGAGGATCGTTAAAGGCTCGTGACTAATTCTCTCTCTGGTGACACTTTTGGTGAGGGTCATTAAAGGCCCATCACTAATTCTCTTTTTGCTGACACTCTAGTGACGATATTTTATTTACCCTCACCAATGCTCTTTTTGGTTACTTTTTGTGACAGTCAAAAAATGTTCATCATCATTGATCATTCCAATGAGTTTTCGATGATGTTATGTACCTGTTACTATATTTTTTGTCAAAAGATAATGATTTAAGATAATTGTTGTGGAGTCTTTTTCATTATGTGTCCAAGGTCACAATGGTTATAATAGTCAGTCAATTCATTAAGAAGTAATTAGTGTGTATCATTTCCCTCAAGTCATAAGAATATAGTTTTCCTATGAGTCAACACATGATTCATCTCTGTTAGGAGAAAAGTGTGGCAGAGAGTTTGCAGCCATCTCAAAGGTAGAAGATGGGATCAATACCTACATCGGACAATATCCACTGAAAATATCTCTAAAAGAACTTTCCAATGATATGTGGAAGTCTAAAAATGGTCTCTTGGATCAAAATATATGGTCTACAGAAGTCCAAGTACTCGAATCATTAAGAAGGATGAAATATCATAGCAGATCAGCATATCAGATATCGAGATATCATAGTAGGCAACATATCGAATATTGGGATATCAGAGCAGGTGACATATCAGATATCAGGATATCAGAGAAAATAATATTGGAGGTCCGGGACATCAGAATATCATGATTTCTTAATAGAGGTGTCTTAAGAAATTATGATATCCAACAACACCGATAGTAGTGAAAGCATCGATAAATGCCGAGAATGTCAACAAAGGAATTGTTTCAAAGTCAAGGGTGAATGAGACCCCTTTATCTCTCCTCCATATGGACACATGGTGGCAAGATAATGGGCCCGAGATAGTGCAGTGGCTAGTGATGTTAGCATATCAGAGGATAGGATATCGGAGGTTGACATATTGGAGGATGAGGACCTTATAACTCCTGTGCAAATGGTTTTTGGAAAAGTTATGGTGGAAGGGGATTTTGATGTTGTGCTGGTACTTGGTCGTTAGTGTTTAGAGAACCAAGGGAATTGAGTAGTTAACAAAGGAATATTGGCCCTCAGTAGGAGCTTGAAGGCCTTAGCACCTAAGTGCTAAGACCTCAGTCATAGGTCCAGTCATATGAGAAGGAAAATGCTCAAGGATCTAACCACCAAGGGAGTTGAGGATATCGAGACTGAGAAATATCATAACATTTCAATTATGAAAGTTACAATACTAAGGGGATCTGATATAATACTAAGCCCCTGGTCATGAATCTCGGTCCTATGAGAAAGAAAATATTAAAAGAGCTGAAGGAAAAGGGAGCCAAGGATATCAAGGAAAGCAATATCGTAACGTTCTGTCGTTGTAAGTTATGATATGGTGTATTTTGATGAGATAGTATAGTGAGTTAAAGGATGTATGAGTCAGAAATTGAAGAATTGAATGTAGGATTAGTGGATTTGATCGTTGAAATAGGCTATGTTGGCCTATATGGGCCTAACCCAAGTTCAGAAGAATTATTTAGCCAAACAAATCCTGCAGCTACCGGCCCTTTCGGCAATAGCCTGCGGAGCATGGACTGAGGTCTCACCCGAGGTAGCAGGGGAGGGTGTTGGAACCAGGTTTCGTACCCTTCAGATGTCTAGATGTGGTCTGGAGGTTTTGCGCACTGTTCCACAGCTTCGCACTGCTCTGTTTCGCGTGGATCCAAACCAAAATAATCTTTACCAATTATTAGTGCGTTGTTTACAGATCTAATCTATTTGACAAAGTATTATAAATCAGATCTACTCATCAGGGTCTTTAAGAAAACATTTAATAGATTTAACCATTTCGCGCATTTAGAATAAACTCAGATTTGCATACATCTATAACATACGCATAGAGATTAAACAAATATATTAACCATAAAGTCAGATCCACGATAACTCAGATTTAACACAGAATTTACAGAAGAAACTTATCTTTATTTCTACTTTATCACCAATACATCTAGATCGGACCTGCGAACTCAGCTACATGGGTCCGCGCACATAGCTGCAGACTCTTCCAGGCCTCTTCGCACACAGCTGTAGATCCTCTATCCACTACCCAAACCCTCAACTCAGACTTACAGACACTTTCAGACTCTTCTCCTCAAGAACCCATTACAATTTAGATCCAAGATCATACCCAAAAAGAATTGCCTTTCCCTCATAGATTCGCGCTCTATTTATACCTTCCTATGGTCTGCGAACTGACTTACATCCTATTATTTTATATTATTTCTTGGGTAGACAACCCTTTCACCCAACCTTTTACATTTCGCACTCCACATACTTCGGTGTTTTTACAATATTTTTATCATAATTTCTAGGCTTACTACCCCAAAACCGTTATGCGGGACGTCCGCTACCCAATAGTCCCCAACACAATCATCGTGACTCATTTTGAGTCACTCGCCAGTGCGGTGAGATGCACTACCTGGGCTTCGTGGTTCACCTCCCTTTGAGTGATGTTTGTTGTCCTATTGCTCCTTCATTGTCTCCTTCAATGCTTCGTCTGGCTCCTCCTTCGTTGTTGCTACCACTTCTCACAACCGATACTACTCATTCTGCTCTGCTCGGTTAACACAGAACACCCCCTCATAGGATTTTAGCTTGAGCGGGGGAGTTGCATATGGGACCACCTTGTACCACTGCAACCACTTCCAACCTTCATATCTACTCTTTGCACTGTCTGCTGCAGCTTGTGTTGCAATCTTGCAAGGCCTGTACTGCTGTCCGCGAGATTCCTATCCTCAAGGTTCTTCAGATAAAACTTAGTAACTTTGTTTCTACCCATGGTCTCCATCTTTCCATCCTTTCTTTGTATTGTTGTAGCTCGCGAGTCGGCCCCTAGGCAGGGCGACGACATCCAGATCAATTCTGCTTCATGTCTCCCCTTTCCCAGTACATCCCCTACTGGTGATGCTACAGGCTGTGGGACACCCGCAGCTATCAACACCATGCTCCTTAGAGAGTCCTGCTTCTCCATCAGCCATATCACCACCCTCAGGCTTACTCCTTGTCCAGAGCTAATGAACAGCTCCATATCGATACCCAGCATATGTTTTCCAAAAGTGTAGCTCACCCGGTGGATGCCCCTCGGTAATTTATAAGCAATTTGAATTTCAAATTCACTGATTCCCGCCTGTTCTAGCGTCCTCATGTAAACTTTGTGGCAGCTCATGTCATATCTGCCTCATACTCCTTCTCTTAATTGCCTGCTACCCGCTCCCTTTGGCCATAATGCATACATCTTGTCATGAATAGTGACATGAACGGTCACCTCTCCTCTTAGAAACGCAGCAGCGTACTTCATACCATGCTACTGGGATCTTGGTGATGGGCCAGATTGACGCATATCCTGGCACTTGCGCCCCTTTCCCCCAGACTGCTTTACTGTCCCGTGCTCTCTTTCAACTAGCTAGAGCGGTGAGAATGTCCCTCGAACGGTTAGTCAGGTGGCCGACCCACCCATATAGAGCTTCAGATGACTGCCATTCACTTGGCCTAGGAAGGGGTACCCATTGAGTTTGGCAAGCTGAACTGCACCCCCATTGGTAATTTATTTGATGAAACAGGGTCCCAACCAATGCATTCAGAGTTTTCCAGGGAATTTATCGAACTTACTGTTGTATAGCAATAGTAGATCATTCTCCTTAAAGGTACGCACCTTGATATGGAGATCATGCCACGCTTTCTCACGTTGTTTCTGTACTTGCTGATGGAATCCAGCCAAAATCTGTTCCTCCTCCAGTTCTTCTAGCTGCACAAGCCTTTCCTCCAAAGTCCCGCGGTTTGCCATACCTGTGATTGCCATGATCCACAAACTAGGCACAATATATTCCATAGGCATAATGGCCTCCTTGCCATAGACTAACCGAAAAGGTGTCTGGCCTATCCGTTTCTTGCACATGGTTCGTTATGCCCATAGAACAATAAGTATGGCAAGTCCCAGTCGTTTTGCTGCGCATTAAAGACCTTTGTCAACGCAGTCTCCAGAATTTTGTTAAATGCTTCAACGGTCCCATTCGCTTGCAGGTGATAGGGCATACTGGTGATATATCTGGAATTCCTCAGTGAGTGCATTGATTGTTTCATTCAGAAAGTGCATTCCTCGATCTCTCATGACAATTTTGGTACATCCACACCTTGTTAGCACGTTCTCGAACAGAAACTTCACAATAGTTGTAGCCGTGCATTCCTTAACCAGCTGTGCCTATGCCCATAGATTCAAATAGTTTGTCATGGTGATGATATAGCACGCACCCATTTTTCCTCGCGGCGTGATAGGTCCTACGAATTCGATTGCCCATTTCTCAAATGACTGTAGCGTCATCTGTGGCTTGAGTGGAATTTCATCTCTCCACAATGGTTTCCCCATCCATTAACATACGTTGCAGGCATGAAATTATGCTTTCAAATCTTGATGCAGAGTGGGCCACCATAATTTGGTTCAAAGAATCTTCTGGGCTATGGCGTGGCCCACATATTGTCCGCTAACAACCCCTATGTGTGCTTCGGTGAGGATCTGTCCTCGCTCGAGCTCCGGGTCGTACCTACATAATATTTCATCATCATATTGCAATGTAGCGTGGTTACTCCATTCAACCTGTTACACCACCGCTCATCTTCTTCATCTAAATCGCTGGTGCATGATTCTACGTAGCCTCGTGATATTCTCCTTTCCTCCGTTGTCTTATCCCCTTTTGGCCTGTGTGCTACAATTTTGTAGATACAATCCAATGCATCGTCCCTTTCTGTGTCGCACACTATTTCCGTGCAGCGCGGTCCTTCGGTCGGATCTAGTGGAATGACTATGCAGAGCGACTTCTTCTCAAATATCATCTTCCACTGTTTGAGATTAATAACCCCATTCATGTCGGTGGCCAAGTCTATCCATAGCAACGCAGGGTATAGGCTATTTTTGTCCACTATTTCAATAACTTCAAAGTCCATCCGAGTACTTAAGTCATCAAGGTCTACCATAACTCCTTGCAGCCTTCTCATGGGCAGTAGCTTCTGCTGGTTTGCCATCCGCAATTGTATAGGGGAGCATTGTAGTGTAGGCTTACCCATGTGCTCCCACGTCTATTTAGCCAGTACGTTGGCATCTGAGCTCAGATCCAGAATGACCGGATCCATCTCATAATCACCGATCTGCTCTGTTAACCACATTTCCTTCCCAGTCCATGATGTATGTCTTCCCAACTTGTGAATGACACGAGGTTCACTCCATCCTGCACATCTATTTATTAACTCCTGTAAGCCTTTAACTGCCCTGTTGTCATGAAGAAATTTTATACATGTCTCTAAAAAGGTAGTTATCATCGAGGGATCCCTATCCGGCTCAGGTTGATCCCTACTACCTGGGGTAGAGACCTCCGTGAAGCTTTCCTGAGCTTCCAGATATGTCTCCTTACCAACCCCTACATCTTCCTAAGTTAGGTTCCTCTTATCCTCTCCTGTGGTTGTGCCACTCCTCATTACCATGTTTACTTTGGGATCTCTGTCGCAAGGTTCAGACCTCATCATCTGCATGTTTTGCATCATTGCAGGTGATGCTACCCTTTTTTCACAAATCTGTGCTATCAGTATGGGGCAATCTATCAGCTCATGATCGAATTGCTCACAGTAAGTGCATGATATTCTGGTTGGGTTGATGCGATCCCGTGCGTAACGTCCTGGTCCTCCATAGTTGTAATAGATTAGCTGCCCACGACCCCTTCCTAGTCCCATCCCACCCCATCCTTGACCGCATCCTTGGAACCCACCGTGCACGATCGCTACAGCTAGATCCTGACCTCGCGCCTCAGTCTGCATTCTATAGGCAAGTGACTGGTCCATCAACATTTGATAGCTATGACAATCTCTTTCTTTGTGGCCCACTGATCTACAAAAGTTGCAAAAGAGCTGCTGGGGGGTCTGGTTGAATTTTGGTAGTAGATGACAGTTATCTGTGTTATTCTTTCCTCCCACTTGACAGATTGTGCACCAGAGTGGAGTCATCGTGCTTGGCCCAGCTTGTGCCTCCGGTCGCAATGGTGTTGGTCCCCCCGTTGCCACAAAATTCACTGAGACCGGGCAGTGATCTTTATCGTGTCCCTGGCTCCTACACTTTATACACCATACTTCCTCCCAGACTTCTGGTCACAGTGCCTATTCTTGTTTTAACTTCTTCATTTCCAAACACAAATTTTGGATCTGCGCTTGGATTTGCTGAACTCCCAACCCTAGGTCTTGTAATGGAGTTTCGTGCAACCTCATCGCTGTCTCTAATGCTTCCACCTGGGTTGAGATCTTTTGTTGTGACAATGCCATCCTCAGATGTGGTGTTAATGACGCTACAAACCAAGCGCAGTGTTGCGCATCTGACAAGGTCATGTTCGCTTCACGGATGGTACTTTTCAGCCTTTGATCCAAATCCCACGGTGTTTCACCAGGCATCATCGCGATCTCCTTGAACCCTATGATTAACTGTGTTTTCGACTTTGGCTGACTAAATTCTTTCTTCAGTTTGGTCCGAATGTCTGCTGTTCCCGCAGTCAGATGATCGCTTGAGTACTTTATGTACCAAGTCAGTGCTCGATCTTGTAGTGCGCTAACTAAGGTAGCCTTTCTGATATTGTCATCTGTAATCATGTGCGCATCCCATACTGACATGACCACGAACCAAAATTGTTTTGGATCTTCACTTCCTACTCCTGTAAACACTGACAACTGGATCACGCTCGTCATTTTCAATCTCTGGTTTATGCGTCGATCTGTTATGGATTACTACTACCCCTGATCCCTTTGATCCTCAACTTCTTTCTCTATAGAGTTCCAACATCAGACACCCCTTAGGCAGATCCCACGTAATAGCAACGGAACCATTTGTTGGCTTATATGGGCCTGACCCAGGTTCAGAAGAATTATTTAGCCAAACAAATCCCGCAGCTACCAGCCCTTTCGGCAACAGCCCGCGGAGTGCGGACTGAGGTCTGACTCGAGGTAGCAGGGGAGGGTGCTGGAACCAAGTTTGTACACCCTTGGGATGTCTAGATGTGGTTTGGAGGTTTCGCACACCGTTCCATAGCTTCATGCTACTATGTTTCGTGTGGATCCGAGCCAAAATAATCTTTACCAATTATTAGTGCGCTGTTTACAAATCTAATCTGTTTGACAAAGTACTATAAATCAGATCTACTCATCAGGGTCTTTAAGGAAACATTTAACATATTTAACCATTTCGCGTATTTAGAATAAGCTAAGACCCGTATACATCTATAACATATGCATAGAGATCGAACAGATATATGAACTATAAAGTCAGATCAATGATAACTCAAATTTAACACAGAATTTACAAAAGAAACTTATCTTTATTTCCACTTTATCACCAATACATCTAGATCGGCCCTGAGCACTCAGCTGTAGGGGTCCGCACACACAGCTACAGACTCTTCCAGGCCTTTACGCACATAGCTGCAGAGCCTCTATCCACTACCCAAACCCTTGACTCGGACTTACAAATGCTTTCAGACTCTTCTCCTCAATAACCCATTATAATTTAGATCCAAGATCCTACCCAAAAAGAACTACCTTTCCCTCATAGAGCCGCGCTCTATTTATACCTTCCTATGGTCCACAGACTGACTTACTTCCTATTATTTTATATTATTTTGTGGGCCGACAACCCCTTCACCCAACCTTTTACATTTCACGCTCTTCATACTTCGGAGTTTTTACAATATTTTTATCCTAATTTCTAGGCTTCCTGCCCCAAAACCGTTACGCGGGACCTCCACTACCCAACAGGCTGAACTTGTAGAAGACTCTCAAACAAGGAATCGAGGGCATCATTTTACAGAGATGATTGTGTGGAATGAATGGAGCAATCAGTTTCTATGTGGGCACCTCTGGGAGAGTTAAATTAAGTTCAGAATAACTATCCTTGAGGACTGTCAAGCTCCGTTGAGCGATAAATAAGAATGGGTCTCTCGAAGGAGTGTGTAGGTAGTCTAAAAAATAATTTCTCAGCATGGAGACTTACAGAGTTAATTAGTAAAAATATCCAAGGTCTATCTGTGTGTTTAATACTGTGATAGGCATCATCCATGAGTACGCAACAATAACAGGGGAATCCATGCCAAAGTACATTTGGGCAGTATGGGTACAGGTAGTAGAGACTACTTTGGGCTGTGTGCATCTGTGCAATAGAAACCATGGTTATTTGTAGACCGATTGAGTGAGTTGAGCATATTGTCGAAGAGTTGAGAAGTGAGAGGTGTGTGTATAGATAGAGAGTTCTAAGCACCGGGAGCATACTGAGTGATTTTGCAGTAAGCACAGAAGGTGTGTTGTAAGGAGAACAACGAGAGCAGTGCTGAGGATATGTTATTGTGAGAAGCAAGTAAAGAATAGTTGCATGAGACCAAAGGGATTCATTGAGATAGAAGAAGATAGAGAGTGGAAGTTTAGTCTGCAACCAAACATTTCGGTATTTTACTTGTGATATACATGCCTCTTTTTTTCAGTTTGAAAATCGTATTAAATAGTATAATAGTGGAAAGAGCATGTTTGTGCCTACACTCAGAAGTGGTTGGTGCCTCTTGGAAAGTTGGTGCATGCTAACCAAAGGGGGTCGATGCCTCCTGTGATTGGCTGCTCACAAAATAATAGATGTAATTAAGTAGGTTCTTAATTTACATCATAAACAAACAACAAATTTTGTGGCTTTTTCCCTCAAGGTCTACACGTGAAAAACACTGTGTCAAATGTGTGTGTTGTTCATTTGGTTGTTGTATGAACATGGATGTTTGAACTTGTTGTTCACTCCCTCTATGAATGAATGCCCTCACAAGTAATAGATGTAAAAATGGATTGTAAGCGTAATAGAAAAAGAAAATAATCTCACAATCACTTATTCACCCCCACCTTCCTCAACAATTCATTATTCCAACAATTGGTATCATAACTACGTTCCTTTAGGAATAGTCTAATCAGTGGAAGGTATATCTATAAGGAATTATGTCTAGGCAAGAGAGTCAAGAGGCTTACTCAAGTAGAATATCAGTCTTTGATGGGACAAACTATGCCTTTTGGAAGGTAAGAATGGAAGTGTATCTTATGTCCATGGGAGTAGATGTCTAGATATCAGTGCTAGTAGACTACAATGTCTCTGATATTCTGCCCATTGATGCAAATGGTAAAAACTTATATGGAAACAATGCTAAAGCCAAGAAAGCCATTCTTTTTGGTCTTAGTCAATTAGAACTTGTCAAATTTATGGACTGTAAGTTTATTAAGGAATTATGGGTAAATCTTAATCAGAGCCATGAAGGAGATGACAAAGTCAAGTAGGCGAAACTTCAAACCTTCAGAATGAGGTTTGAGAGCTTGAGAATGAGTGAAAATGAAAGCATAGAAGAATAATTCCTCATAGTTGATGAAGTAAATAATATGATTAGAGTACTTGGTGAAGAGGTCAAGGAAGAGATGATTGTCCATAAAATATTAAGATCCTTGCCCATGAGATTTAATGCCAACATCTCATTTATTGAAGAAATGACTAATTTAAAGGATCTCAAGATGTACTAGCTACAAGCTACTCTCATGTTCTATAAGATGAGATTAGGAATAGAAAAGTCTGAACCTAAGGAAGAAGAATTCAAAGTATCCAAGAAGGCCAAGGAGCATAAAGATCATCAAGAGTGATCCAGCTATGAATTGGATTAGGATTTGGCTCAACTAGCAAGAAACTGAAGCATGGCTCAGGAAAATATAAAGGGAAGTTTCCCTTTAAGTGTTTTGACTGTCGAAGAGTTGGGAATTTATCATCCAAGTGTTGAAATGTGGCAATAAGAATATTCCAATTTAATTTTTCCTTGAATTAAATTGTGAATTAAAATTGAATTTAGTCTTAATAGCTACTTGGAAATAATTGACTAATTCATTTTGAATTAATTAGTTGGAGAAATTCAAGTTAGAATTTTTTCTGAAGTCATGCAAGAGTTATCCCTTGAATTAAGGAGATATGTTTGAGTTATATTTGAGCTATAATTAGTTAACTCAGTTTACTGAGTTAAGTCCAGTTAAATTAGTTCCAAATTGTTTGAGGAACTAATTTTGAGTTATCAGTCAGTTGATGCATGCATGCATCCAACTAGTGCTACTCTAGTTAACTGAAGATTCCCTCATCAGAAACTCATGCATGTCTATTGTGAGAAAGACCCAGTTGAGATTAAAGACAAGGACAATGTACTATTAGTTGTATGTGTTTTCTTATAAAGAAAACTCATGCTTGCAGAGAGGAATTAATTCCTTGAGGATTGTGCAGTTCTGACAGTGTGTGAGAGTAGTGTTACACTTGGTAACAGGAGATCATCTACAAGGACAAACAATGCAAGGAAATAGGATCTTGGAGGGCAGAGAAGAAGGCTTATGAGAAGCTAGGATTGCCTGTGAGCATCTGTGAGGATTGTACTCAGAGCTGGATAGCTGTGAGAGCTAAGGCTTTGTATAATTCCTATGTATTTCCACCTTGTATGATAATACAGATAGTGGGGTTTTTCGATGAGGCTTTCCTTGAAGTATTTTCATGTGTATTGTGCATTGATTCTTCTTCTACTAGTTATATGTGTTCAACTCGATCTTTAATCTTCCGCAAACTTTTATAGTAGAAGTAGGTTATAATATTCTGCTTTGATTTATATTTCATTATTGGGTTAACCTACATCAGATTTCCTACATGGTATTATAGAGGTAGATCTGTAGGGAAATTTCTACATGGTATTAGAGATGTGAACAGTATACGGAGAAGAGAATTCGAAGTTTTAATTTCGAGATTGCAGGTGCAAATCGAATTCATATCATACTTCAAGGTTGGCCAATGACGTTTTATGGCTTGAGACTCAAGTATGCCTTGGAAGGTAGCTCGAATTAAATAGCATGTAAAGATAGAATGGAGGCTAGATTAGAAGACAATGGCTTGAAGGATTTCATTGATCAAGAAATCCCAAAGCCAACTTCAACTAATGCACAAGAGTTGGCTGAGTGGAAGAAGTGTTTGGCGAAGGCGAGATGGATCATCCTTGAGGGAGTTCAAGATCATATTGTCTCAAGTCTCCATGGGAAGGATACTCCATTTTCAATGTGGAAAACATTGAAGACCTCTACCAGAATAGTAGCGACCAAAGTAAATTGACACTCAGGGATAAGCTTCGAAGAATCAAGATGGAGAAGGGTGATACTATTTCCACATATCTGAACAAGCTCACCACCTACAGAGATGAACTTGTCAATGTGGGAATAACTACTGCTGATGAAGATATGGTGGGCCTCACTCTCCTTGGCCTGCCAAAGAGTTGGAATAGCTACCAGGACTCTATGAATGGAAGGGAGAAGTTGTCAGATTGGGAACCACTGTGGTCGGATCTTATGCAGGAAGAGATCAACAGGAGCACACAAGATGGTTCTTCATCCAAGAATGATTATGAAGAAAATCTGGCCTTAGCAAGTAAGGCATGGAAAGGGAAGGGGAAGGATTCCCATTCCAAATCGAATTCTTCTCATGGTGGGAAGAAGGGTGACATGTCTAAAGTGAGATGACTTAATTATCATGAGATGGGATAGTATGCGACTAATTTCCCATTGAAGAAGTCCAAGAAGGGATCCTTGAAAGGATTGGAAGGTGAGGCATTGGCCTCTTAGTTCGAAATGGACTTTACCCTCATCACATGCATGGTGTCATTGATGATGGGTTGTGTCTGGTACCTTGATAGTGGAGCTTCATTCCACATGATCGGTGATAAAGGTTTATTCAGTACCTTGGAGGAGAAAGACCTCAAGATGCGCATAGAGATGGGTGACGATGGAATGTATAGTGTTTCAAGAGTGGGAACGATTGCTTTTCAAACAGAGCATGGAGCTCCTATCACCTTGATAGATGTGAAGTATGTGCCTCGACTAAATAAGAACTTGGTATCGGTCGCGATGTTGGAGGACAAACGCTATGATGTTGTCTTCAGTAAAGGAAAGGCATTCCTACGACACATAGCCACAGGTCAGACCAAGAGGATAGCGATTCAGGTGAGGAATCTCTATAAATTAGAGGTAGATGATTGTCCAACATTGAGTATGAAAGTAGAATTGGTGCAAAGCCAAGACATTGGTGAGTTGTGGCATAGGCGGTTGGGCCATTTGCATCATGGGGCTTTGAAGATAATGCAACAGATATCTACAAGACTTCCCAAATGGCAAAGGTAAAATTGAGCAAGTTGACACATGCAAAGGTTGTACCTTGGGAAAGTACACCAAGTCTTTCTTTCATGATTGAGACAGTCAAGCAGAGGCTATCTTAGAGTGAGCTCATACTGATGTGTGTGGACCATTCTCGACGGGATCCACAATGAATCAAAGGTATTTTGTGATTTTCATTGATGATTTTTCTCATAAATGCTGGATTTATTTCATGCAGAAGAAGGACCAAACCTTCACAAAGTTTTATGAGTTCAAAGCTTTGGTCGACAAAGAGTCAAGGAAGAAGATCAAGACCTTGAGAAGGGACAATAGTGAAGAATATGTCTCTCAAGAGTTTAAGGACTTCTATGTAGCGGAAGGAATTAAATGAGAGTTGACGACACCTCATAACCCATAGTAGAATGGGGTGGCTGAGAGGAAGAACAAAACTATTGTAGGGGTAGCACAGAAAATGTTGCATGACCAAGGCCTACCACTTCACTTGTGGGCTGAGGCATGAAACGCAATGGTCTATTTGCAGAATAGAATCTCGATCCCCATACTTGGGATGAAGACACCAGAGAAAGCTTTCTCCGATAAGAGACCAAATGTGGGCCACTTCAGGATCTTTGGCTCATCGGTATATTTCCATGTGGCAAAGGATGCACAGAAGAAGCTTTATCCAATAGCAGATTTGGGCATACTTGTGGGGTACACTGATACACCTCACAACTATCAGGTGTACTTGCCTATCAGTCGGAGGATAGTGGTTCGTAGAGATCTCAAGTTTGATGAGCAGAAGGCCATGCGAGTTTTTCTTGAGAGGGATCTCCAACTACAGTCTTTTGAGGAACTATTGGTAGCTAAGGAGGAGGAGCCTCAGACTGATGTAGAGAAGCCGCATGCAGAGGTTCCAAGAGTGGAGACATCCACTCAAGAAGAGTATTCCAGAGATGGATAGAATCGCACAAGAGAAGCTGACAGATTTTTGAAGGATGCGAGAGAGAATGTGGGAGCACCATCTTCTCAGTGCAGATAGAGGAGGTCACTTGAGAGGTACACTGGATACATGGCCCTTACTAGGGAATGTGTTGAGACCAAGCTATATTCCTTTGAGGAAGCAGTGCAACAACTGATTTGGGTTGATGCTATGGTGGAGGAGTATGACTCCATAGTTCATAACAGTGTTTGGGACGTGGTTCCAAGACCAGAGAACAAGTTAGTTGTGAGTTCCCGTTGGCTTTACAAGGTAAAGAAAGTTATTGATGTAGTGAGGAGGATCATGTTGTTGCAATATATTTTGATAAATGAGCAAGACGCTGACATTTTGACAAAGGCACTGTCAAAGTGTAAATTCAAGTTCCATAAAGACAGGATCATGGTGGCAGATAATGCCTTTCTTGTTGAGAGGGAGTGTTGAAATGTGGCAACAAGAATATTCCAATTTAATTTGTCCTTGAATTAAATTATGAATTAAAATCAAATTTAGTCTTAATAGCTACTTGGAAATAATTGATTAATTCATTTTCAATTAATTAGTTGGATAAATTCAAGTTAGAAGTCTTTCTAAAGTCATGCAAGAGTTATCCCTTGAGGAGATAAGATTGAGTTATATTTGAGTTGTAATTAGTTAACTCAGTTTACTAAGTTAAGTCCAGTTAAATTAGTTCCAAATTGTTTGAAGAACTAATTGTGAGTTATCAGTCAGTTGATGCATGAATGCATCCAACTAGTTCTACTCTAGTTAACTGAAGATTCCCTCATAAAAAACTCATGCATGTCTATTCTGAGAAAGACCCAGTTGAGATTAAAGGCAAGGACAATGTACTATCAGTTGCATGTGTTTTCTTATAAAGAAAACTCATGCTTGCAGAGAGGAATTAATTCCTTGAGGATTGTACAGTTTTGACAGTGTGTGATAGTAATGTTACACTTGGTAAGAGGAGATCGTCCACAATGAGAAACAACGCAAGGAAATAGGAGCTTGGAGGGCATAGAGGAAGGCTTGTGAGAAGCCAGGATTTCCTGTGAGCTTCTATGAGGATTGTACTAAGAGCTGGCTAGCTGTGAGAGCTAAGGATTTGTATAATTCCTATGTATTTCCACCTTGTATGATAATACAGATAATGGAGTTTTTAGTTGAGGCTTTCCCCGAAGTATTTTCATGTGTATTGTGCATTGATTCTTCTTCTTTTGGTTATATGTGCTCAGCTCGATCTTTAAGCTTCTGCAAACTTTGATAGTAGAAGTAGGTTATAGTATTCTACTTTGATTTATATTACATTATCAGGTTAACCTACAACATATTTCCTACATGGTCTTATAGAGGTAGATATGTAGGGAAATTTCTACACCAAGTTCCCTTATAAGGAAATGTCTGAAAAGGAAGAGGATCAAAAATTGGAAACAAGTCTCGGAGACATGAGAAGAATAAAATCTATAAGAAAAAGGGGTTCTACTCCAAAGAGAATAGCTAAACACTATATTCAGATAGTGAAAACTCATCGGAGAATGATTTAGATAAGTATATCCTTATGGATTTTGAAATAGACTCTAGGAAACAAGGTATTATGGAATCTAAATAGGAAGAATAAGAAGGAGTAGTGGACCTTGAAGGGGAACTTCTCAAGCCCTTGATGAGATAAAGAAAGTGAGGAAGAAGAATAAGTAGCTAAAGGACCAACTACAACGTGGTAAATATGCTATGTATGACTCTAATAATGAGGAATTTGCTTATCAAAAAGAAAATAATCTAGAATATATCAAGAGCAAAGATAGTTTGGTCCTTCTACTAGAAGAAAGACAGGGAACCTATGAGAAACTAGAAGAAGAGAACAAGCCATTAAAATAGGAGCTACTCAAGTTGAGTAGGGAAATAATCTCTAAGACATACAAAGATGATATTTTGTCTTTTAAATTTAAAATGGAAGAGGCTAAACGAAAGGAAGAGGTTCTTCAAGATTTGATCCAGATATTGGAAGAGAACTGTCAGAGTCTTGAACCATAGGTTGTCACTCTGAGAACATATCTTGAGAGAACAAAGACCGAGAAGGGTTTAAATGAAAAATTTGTTGAAGGTACAAGGAGACTAGATCATATCCTAAGTATTCAAAGGGCCTCAGGAATCAAAATTGGTCTGGGATACTCAAACACATAAGAATATTCTATGGAGAAGATAAAATTCATGTCCACAGGATTCGAAGAACCACGAAGCTATGGGAAGAAACATCATGAAAGAATCAATGTAGATAAGACATTATTATGGCAAAGAGGAGATCGCCAAAGGAGAATGAATCAATTATCCATAAAAATAAGGTACTTTCATGCACAATCACATAAGACTTCCAACAATAGGCATTCCTATTTATTTTATGGTCATTGTTATAAATGTCATATCTTTGGACATAAATTTGTTGATTGTATAAGGATCAAAGTTGAAAGAGATGAAAATACTAGATATAATAAGCATCATAGTTTTATATCTACAAACTCTTCTCTCAGAGATTAGAATGTATCCTCTCCTTTTTTAATAAAAGTAGAATGCTTCAAATTTAATAATTTTGGGCACAAGGAAAGTGAGTGCAGAAGCAAGTTTGAATACCAGTCTAAGTTCCAAAGTGTTATACATTCATCTATCCAATAGGATAAGGAGAGATCGAAATGAAAGACTAAAAGGAGCATGCAATGTGGACTTGCTTTATCAGCTCACAATCAAGAAAATAAATGGTACATGGATAGTAATTGTTCCAAACATATGACTCACGAAAAAGGAAAATTCATGTCGCTAAAAGAAAAGGACAAGGGAAATAATGTCACCTTTAGAAGCAATTCTCCAACAAGAATCAAGGGTAAAGGCATAGTCAACCTTGATAAAGGAACAGAAGCACAAAATGTGTTATATGTAGAAGGTCTCAAGTATAATATTCGTAGTGTTAGCCAAATGTGTGATAATGGCTACAATGTAACATTTCGATCTAAATACTGTGAGATCTACAACATGAAGATTGGAAAAATGGTGGGAAAATAAATAAGAACCCACAATAATGTATATGTGTTTGATGATTCCAGGGTTAACTGCTACCTGAGAAGAACAAGTGAAGCATGGTTGTGGCATAAGAGACTTGGGCATATGAATTTTGATAGTTTGATAAAAGTTAGCAAGATGGGAACAATGAGAGGATTACCAAGGTTGTTAAGGCCCAATAACTCAATCTGCAAGTCATGTCAATTTGGTAAGCATACTAGGACTCATTTCAAGAAAAAATATTTCTCCTCATCTAGGCCCCTCGAGCTCATTCACACAGATATTTTTGGCCACACTAGAGAAAAAAACACAAAAGGAGAAAGGTATTTTATGCTGCTAATTGATGACTTTACCAGGGCCACTTGGATTGTGCTCTTAAAAGAAAAGTCGTAGACATTCAAGCACTTCAAAAAATTTAAAGCTCAAGTAGAAAATGAGAAAGACTTGAATATAAAATGCCTAAGATCAGACAGAGGAGGAGAGTACACCTCAAGAGAGTTTGAGGAATTCTGTGAAGAGCATGACATCAAGAGGCAGTACTCAATGGCTAGAACTCCACAACAGAATGGAGTAGTGGAGAGGAAGAACAGAACAATCCAGGAAATGGCCAGAGAAATGTTGGATGAAGTAGGTGTGTCTCACATCTTCTGGGGAGAAGAAAACAATCAATAGTGTATCTGTCAAACAGAATTGAACTCAGGCCTAATAGTAATAAAACCCCCTGTGAGTTGTGGAAGGTAATATTTTCTTTAATTAAACATATTAAGGTGTTTGGAAGCAAGTGCCTCATCAAAATGAATGATAGGAATCCTAGAAAGTTTGAATCTCGCGTTGATGAAGGAATATTGCTTGGGAACTTTGTTTGAAGTAAAGGATATAAGTGTTACAACAAGTAGACAAAGAATATTGAGGATTGCATTGACGTGATAGTAGATGAAATAGGTTCACAACCTAAGTCATCTAAAATAAATATGAACTTAGATGATGAAGAAAGTTCAGATATGAGGTTCGCGGATCTGGAAGAAACAGATTCAGATAGTGAAGGTGAGGAAGCAGGCACAGCTCCAAGGCCAAAGACACCTTCCAGGTATGTACAGAAAGAAAATCCTGAGAGTCAAATACTTGGAGATCAAATACATGGTGTCCAAACCAGGAGAAAACTTGTTGGAAATACAAGTTATGCAATTTTGACTCTGTTATCACAGATAGAACCCAAGAATCTTTGTCGAGAAATTCAAAGACAATTTATGGGTGAAAGCTATGAAAGAAGAAATTGATCATATTGAAAAGAATGACACTTGGGAGCTTGTTCCAAGGCCTAGAGAGAAAAATGTTATTGGAACCAAATGGGTTTTCAAAAAAAAACTGAATGAGCAGGTTCAAGTAATTAGGAACAAAGTTTGATTAGTCTATAAAGGATATTCCCAAATAGAAGTGGTAGATTGCGAAGAAACCTTTGCACCAGTAGCATGACTAGAAGCTATTAGGTTATTTCTTGTTCTTCCCTCCCATAAAAACATCAAGGTGTATCATATGGATTTGAAGTATGCATTTCTCAATAGAGATTTAGAAGAATAAGTTTACATTGAGTAGCCAAAAGGATTTATACTCACCATAGATGAAGGTTTTGTATGCAAATTAAAGAAGGATATGTATGGACTAAAACAGGCTCCCAGAGCTTGGTACGAAAGGCTAGATAACTACCTTCAGCAACAATTCTTTACAAAAGGCACGTTTGACAGTAACTTGTATGTAAAATCTGAAGGCGACCATCTACTGATAATAGTTGTGTATGTGGATGATATAATATTTGGCAGCGACATGGAACACGTGGGGCATCAATTTGCAAAAGGTATGCAAAAAAATTTGAAATGTCCATGATCAGAGAGCTTTCCTACTTGCTAGGTCTGCAAATTTCTCAATCTCCACAAGTAGTGTTTATATCCCAATCCAAATATCTGAAGGAAACTTTGAAGAAATTTCGGTTAGAAGATTGCAAGCTAGTAACCACACCTATGACTACATGCTACAAGTTGTGCAAAGAATATGGGACAACGCTGGTAAATCAGACTGTATAGAGATCAATTATAGGAAGATTGTTGTATCATATAGCTTCAAGGCCAAAAATAATGCAAGCAGTGGGTCTTGTGGCCATATTTCAGGCTTTCAAGCGTGAAATCCATGTTTTTGTTGTCAAAATAATTTTTAAATAACTTCAAGGAACAAAAAAATATGGATTGTGGCATGCTAAGGGCAAAGAATTCAAGTTGAAGGCCTAAACTGATGCTGATTAGGCTGGCATCCTTGATTATAGGAATAGTACTTTTGGTGCATCTTTCCTCCTAGGAAAATGCTTGGTGTCATGGTTTAACAAGAAACAAGCCTCAATTTCTTTATCAATTGTTGAAGCAAAGTATATTTTTGTTTCTACCTATTGTACATAGATTCTATGGATGAAATAAAATTTGAAATATATTCAGGTAGAGCTTACTAATCACATTCCAATAATGAGTGACAACACAAGTGCCATCAACATCTCCAAAAATCCATCCATGCATTCAAATACTAAGAATATTCCTATCGAGCTCCATTTCTTGAGGGAATAGGTTGCAAAAAATATTTTCAGACTTTAATATGTGGCCACTAATGAGAAATTGGTAGGTATATTTACTAAGCCATTGGCAAGAGAACCATTGGAATATTTTAGGCAACAGATAGGAGTTGTGACTCCTCCCTCCAAATGACTTCATTTTGGTAGGTGGTGGCAGCTACTCAACATGTGGGACACATGGAAGAGTAGAATACAATGGTTCAGTGGGACTATTCAGGAAGTATTCTTTTCCATTAATGTCAAAGGGGGAGAATATTAGCATCAGAGAAGACCATGCCTAGCCCGAGGGGGAGATTATGGTGTTGCCATCAATGCTAAAGGGGGAGATTGTTGGAAAATTGGTGGTGTATGGGTGGCTATGTTAGTGTTGGAATTGATGTCAAAAAGGGTTAGAATAATGATTGATATCAACCAGACTAGCATGAATTCTTATTGCAGCAAATCCATGCAGTAGTGGCTCAGGATGACTCCTATGGAAGTGGCAAGATTTATGTAGAGAATCATCACAACAGCAGGCTTATTGGAAAAGCCATAAAATGATTACTACTGTGTTGGACCATATGGAATTTCCATGGTAGTTGCAGGTTTTATGTAGAGAATCATCATAGTAGTAGGCTTACTAGAGAAGCCATAAAACGATGACTATGGTGGCTGGGAGTTCAACTTTCCATACACAGAAAAGAGTCAAGGAGAAAAGTCTGGCAAAGAGTTTGCAGCCATCTCAGAGGTAGAAGATGGGCTCAAAGCCTTCATAGGACCCTATCCATTGAAAATTTCTCTAGAAGAGCTTTCCAATGATATGCAGAAATCCAAAAAAGGTCCCTTGGATCAAAAGATATGGTCTGTCGAAGTCCAGGGACTTGAAGGCTTAAGAAGGATCAAATATTAGAGTAGATGATCATATCGAATATCAGGATATCAGAGCAGGCGGCATATCAGATATCAGGATATCAGATCAGGCAGAATATCATATATCAGGATACTGGATCAGGTAGCATATCAGATATCATGATATAGGAGTAGATAATATCGGAGGTCTGGGACATCAGAATATCGAGATTTCTTAACAAAGGTATCTTAAAAAGTTACGATATCTAGCAAAGATGATAGTGGTAAAAGTGCTAATAAATGTTGATCAAGTCAACAAAGGAATTGTTGCAAAGTCAATGGTGAATGGGACCCCTTTGTATGTTGTGCAGAGTGATCTGAGAGGTCACAGGGGGGGTGGTTGCCCCCTTGTCAAGGGGTATGCAAGGGGGTGGTAGGCCCTCTACATGGGGTCTGGGGTAGTGCCTTGGGATTCTTTTTTTTGTTTTGGACCATATATTAGGAGGGTGGACCTACCTATGATTTTGTGCATGGATTTCACATGCAGTTTTGGGCATGATGGTTTTCTGTCCATGGAATTTTGTTGATCCGGTCAAGGGAACTGAGCTTATGTTCTAATCCACGGTTTATGGATGCTTCAGCATGTATATGTATGTATTGTAACATTGAAATGAAGATAATGAAAAATCAATCTGGTAGTCCCGGTTTTGGGATCTAGGGGAAATATCTGTGTATATTTGCTTATGTTTTATTCTCTTGCTATTGTTTATTTTCTGTTTTTAGAATTTGTATGCAAGTAATTTCCGTACGGGGTTAAAAGGTACATAGCATCTAGTGATGTCAGCACATCGGAGGATGGGATATCGAAGGATGAGGATGTTGTAACTCCTATGAAAATGTTTTTTGGAAATGTTACGATGGAAGGGGCTTCCGATGTTGCATTGGTACTTTGTTGTTAGAGTTAAGAGAACCAAGGGCGCATAGTAATTAATAAGGAGGATTGACCCTCGGTAGGAGCATGCAGGCCTTAGCACCTAAGCATTAATACCTTGATCACAGTTTTGGTCATATGAGAAGGAAAATGATAGAGGATCTATGTTCCAAAGGAAATGAGGATATCGGGACTGAGAAATATTGTAAATTTTTAATTGTGAAAATTACAATACTAAGGGTCTCTGATATAAAGGGGATCTCGGTCCAATAAGAAAGTAGTTGCTAAAGGAGCTGAAGGTAAAGGGATCCAAGGATGTCAAGGAATGCAATATCGTAATGTTTGGTAATTGGAAGTTATGATATGTCATATGTTGATGAGGAAGTACATCAAGTTAAAGGATTTATGAGTCGACAGTTGAAGAATTGAATGCAAGATCAGTGGATTTGATTGTTGAAATCAGATAAACCTGTAGAAGACTTTGAAACAAGGAATCGAGCACATCATTTTACAGAGACGACTGTGTGGAATGAAGGAAGCAATTAGCTACTTCATGTACAGGCCTGGAAAAGTTAAATGAATTTTATAGTATCCATCCCTAAGGAATGTCAAACTATGTTGAGCAATAAATAAGAATGGGTCTCTCAAAGGAGTGTGTTGGTAGTCTGAGAAATGATTTCTCAACATGGAGACTTACACAATTAATCAGTAAAAAGCTCCAATGTCTAACTGTATGTTTAATACCATGCCAAGGTTCATCCAAGAATATGAAACAACATCATGGGAAGCCATGTCAAAGTATGTTTGGGTAGTATGGGTACAGGTTGTAGAGACTGCTTTGTGTAATGTGCATCTATGAAGTAAAAACCATGGTTTGATGTAGAGTGATTGAGTGAGTTGAGCATATTGCTGACGAGCTGAGAAGTGAGAGGTGTGTGTAGAGACAGAGATGTCTAAGCACCAGGAGGATACTAAGTGATTGTGCTATAAGGAGAACAACGGGAGTACTGTTGAGGAGATGTTTCTATGAGTAGCAAGTAAATAACATTTGCGTGAGACCAAATGGATTCAATGAAGCAACAGAAGATAGAGAGCAGAAGTTGAGTCTGCAACCAACCATTTTGGTATTTTACTTGTGATATGCATGCCTCTGTTTTCAATTTGAAAATTGTATGAAATAGTAGAACAGTGGCAATAGTCAGTTGGTGCCTGCCCTTAGAAGAGGTTGATGCCTCTTGGAAAGTTTGTCCTTGCTAACCAATGGGGGGTGGTGCCTCCTGTTAGTGGGTGCTCACAAAGTAATAGATGTAATTAAGTAAGTGCTTAATTTACATCATAAACAAACAACAAATTTGGTGGTTTTTTCCCTTAAGGTTTCTACGTGAAAAACATTGTGTAAAATGTGTGTGTTGCTCATTTTTTTGATGTATGAACATTTATGTTTGAACATTTTGTCCACTCTCTCTATGAGTGAATTCTCTCAAAAGTAGTAGAATATAAAAAGGGATTGTAAGCATAATAGAAAAAGAAAAAAATTCTCACAATTACTAATTCACCCCCATGGAAATTCCTTATTCCAACACATACCACTGCCTATAACTTTCCAAAAACATAACTAATATGATAACAATTACAGACAATGAAAACTTGAACAAGATCTTGACTAGAACATGCCTCGTACATGATAGACATTTTGTCAAACATATGGTAAACATGAAAGCTATAGGTTGTGAACGCATATCTGATAATATACTTTTGAACTTCATCTAAGAATCACCAAGAAGGCTCTATGCCCTATCAAGCTAGTTGTAAAAACACTTGTTAGCCCATGCATTCATAAACCATTGATAATTTATCAAATCATGAACAAGAGCCATATCTAGAGCACATCATAGAATCATGCATATAAACAGCATATAACCAGAATAGAAACCATGACAAATCAGCCATAAGATCACATAATAACTAGTACATGTGCTCATGGATCATAATGAAAAAATAGCTCATATTAACATATGCAAATACCAACCAAGTCAAGGACTTCCATGTACCACCCAACCATATATTGGGTTGAACCAAATATATCTTTCATCCAATCAGCCCCACACCATATTCCAAGCATGAATGTGGGATCATATAGGTTAAACAGAAATAGAACCAACCAAAGCTTCCAGAAGCCAAACCACCTCAACCCTAAACCACAGTGATTTCATCTAATTGGTCAATAAGTCACTAATACCAACTAGATTGGTCTCTAACCAAGCTGTCTAGGGCTCTAAGCATTCTATCTCAACCCACAACCTCTAGGGACCCGAGCTGTTTCAGGTCTCCAGAGATTCTATCCCAACCCACAACCATAGGGAACTTGAGAACCAATCAAAGAATCCAAATGGGAAACCCACTACACCATGGCTATCTAGGAAATGAAAAGTCAAGGCTAAAACCACCATCAAGTTAAGTAAATCTCCATGCCAATGATAGAAATAACCAAATAGCAAAATGCATGTACCATTCATTCGAATCCAGGCATGCTAAAATGCACATGCACATTGTTACATGCAAGTCCATAGTTATTTCTTGTCCTTATTTACCTTTGTCCAAACTTCCTCTTGTGCTCCTTTGCTTGATTTCTACCTTGCTTGTCCTCTCTCCTTTGTTGGAACTAATCAAAGGCTAAGAAAAAACTCTTAGCTGATTCTTAGGTGCATTCTTATCATTGACGTCTCATTTTTCTTCATTTTCCTAACTTTTCCTCTAAATTCATTTGTATGCATATGTGTGTCTCTTCACCTTCCTTTTCTCCTATTTTCCTTTATTTTAATAATTAAATGCCAATTAATGCCTCTTTGCCTTTGCCAATGCCCTTTCCAATTTCCATCGCCATTAATAAATCACAAGTGAGACCCACTATGATGCTTTCCCACCATTCATCTTGGAATGTGTGTTCCATGACCTTAGTCTTATTTATTTACATGGAAAATAAACCAGGGGTTGTTACATAGGTGACTCTGGAAGATGGTTCCCAATGCGTTTCTTATCCGGAAAGCTCTCTTTGAATCTTTCCCCATCATTAGAGACTAGGTTTCATGGAATACTGGTGATGCCAGAAGCATCATAACTGAATAGGATATACGCATAGGAGAAGGAGATTCCTATAGATTTTTAGACAACCTCATAGAATATGTGCATTCTACAAGGATTTTCACTATAGAGACGCATATGTTAGGGATGCTCCAATTTGGTGTTTTAGAAGTTGGAAATCACCCTTTTCCATAGGTTTGGATGTTCTGTTAGCATATGAATGGAATAATTACATCAGATTACTAATGACGACCATGACTATATTATGCAAGGATGATAAGGACCAACTCATTTGGTCCAAAATTTAATCAATGGGTGCTTTCACAAAAAAACTAGGATGTCATTCTATTATAGAGGTCTGTTTGAATGATCATGCTACTTGGTGGTGTGATTTTGTTTGGAAATCCCCCCACCCTCTGAAATGTAAAATTTCTCTTTGGCTTCATATATTAGGAAAATTTCTCACCTAGGATGTTGGTTTAAAACATGGTTGACATGGGCTATGTTGGTGCTCTTTATTAAAAAGGACTCAAGAACAATCTCTCATGTTTTCATAGATTACACTTTCACCCGAAACATTGATAGTTGGCTCAAAACACTTCCGAACACTCTTCCATGACCTGGAAGAACCCTTCTCTTGTATATTGCATCATGGAATGGGAAAATGACAAATTAGTCTAGGAATTCCTTACATTCCCTGTTAGTTTTGATCACATGGCATGGTGGGCATAGAATTGTGCAAGTTTTTTAAACAAACTCATATATGCCAAGGTTGTTTGGTGGTTCATAAAATCCTCATTCAATAACTTCAACCTATTTCCAAAATAGAAAAAGAAAAGAATCCTTATCATGCCTTAGCTGATAGAAGAAATCCCTTGGGGATTTTTCAATGGAGCTAGTTAGGTTCAACCCTGCATATGTGGGGCAGGTGCAACTCGTTTCACCTCTAATCAACATTTTTATCATATAAATTTTCCTCCAGGTAGAGATTCAAACTTGAGAGTTGAGTTTGTAGCTTTCTGGGATCTCTTCCATGTCTAAAATTTCTATAATCTCAAGAAACTTTAGAATTTTAGAGACTCAAAAATGGTGATTGATTGTATAAATGGGAAGGCAGAGGTTTCTTACACACTCTTAGTTCCTATTATATAGGAAATCAAGAAAGAGGTTGAAAATATGGAATGGTATGAGGCTAAGATATTTATAGAGAAATAAGTAGCATGGCTAATCATTTGTCAAAGGAGGCATTAAGAGCTTGGACCTATACATTGGAGATCATAGAATACATGGATGATCAAGCCTTGGAGGTTGTGGTTATTTAGTTTCAGAATTTGGAATAACTGTTTCTTTAGGAAAAAAAATAATTATAAATCTATTTAGAACTTTGCTCAAATTTTTTATATGTAATTGATAGACCCCCAAGGTTCACATCATGTATAATTTTTATAATGATAATATAATTTTTATAATGGGGAAAAAACAAACCCTTAACTTGTAGTTGATGAAAATTCTCTAAGGCTCTTCCACACTTTTATGATTAAATGCAAAATATCTAACACACTCATCAAATATTGATTTTATTCCTCTAGGAGCTTGATTAAAGGTTCAAATTCATGAGCTCAACATGTCACTAACATGAATTCAACCTTGATGGATGTAATACCCCTAACATAAAATTCCATAAAAAGTCATATATTTACAAAATAAAAATATTACAAATTTAATATATATCTATGGATTAATATGTGAATGTAAATGTAGAATTGTTGGTACCCAACAATTAGTTACAAACTAATTTCATATTCATAAAATAGTATTTTATTATTGTTTCAATATCAAGAATTTTTTAGAGTTTTCAAACAACTTGAAGTTACCTTATGATCCATTAATAATGATAGGTAATAATGATTTAACTTACAGTTTCTCCACCTTGAATATATTTTATATTCTTTGCGGGTTTTGAAAAGAAAAGGGCTCTACCTTTCAAAAAAAAGTCTATGCATATCAAACGATATCAATGGAGAAATTTCATTAGAGAAAAAAATCAATTTCAATTGAGGATGGAAACAATGCCAACCATCAAAGAAATGGATGTCGAATCCTTTTTTTCTTTGTTTTGAAAACTCATTGGAGAGAGAAAATACATTCAAAATAATTCGCTGATCTTGTTCTAGAGGAAGACTAGCCGAGGGTTTTCTCAGCACGAGGCTTCATTGATGAGAGCCAAGAAGTAATTAGGCTGGTTGTTAGTAAAACCAACTACCAATGAATGGAGACATATGCCACCTCATGAAGTTGCAAGCAGTGATGTTTGATTTCCCTTTTATCAAATTTCTCTAAAGGAGAATCAATTTTTGGGATGGGGCTCATTGGCTATATTGGACTTAAAGATAAGTAACTAATCCTTTCTTGAAAGTATTGCAGGTGAATCTTGTGTGTGAAAGATAAATAACCCTGTCATTCTCTTAAAAATATTACACGAGTCTTATGCATAAAAAATTGAGAGGATCGTATGAGGAGTATCCATGTTTAATTTGAAAAAGAATAAGTTTTTATATTGCTAATTTCAAGAAGAAAAGAAGATTTGTTTAGGTGTGCAATTATATTGGCTATTTTGCGTGAAAAAGATTGTGTTTATGCACAAAATAATAGGTATTATGATAGTTTTTTATATGAACGTGAAATTACACATATATAATAGCTATTTTGACAAATATTTTTTTTTTAAGAGTGTGTATATAAAAGCTATAATGATAGTTTTTTCTTGAGGAAAAAAATGTGTATTTGTACACACAAAAGAATTCTCTCTCTCTCTCTCTCTCTCTCTATATATATATATATATATATCTATATATATATATATAGATATATATATATATATATATATATATATATAGATGTATATATATTCATGCAGAAAATTAAATAATTATTGTGTTAATTCTCAATAAAGAAATATATATTGCATGTAGAAAATAATAATAATGGTATATTTACTTTAAAATCTTTCCATGGAAATTTTATTATATAGTCTGCATGCTTTCAATGTAGGTACAATAAATGGCTAGAGGACGATACAATAGTAATGTTTTGATTTAACCTGTATTCATAAATAAAAGTTAACCCTTAACACATTTTCCTTATTTACCTCATACTTTTGAAGTATGAATAAAATACAAGACTTATGCAATTATTTAAGACTTAGATAAGCTTTTCTATTATGCAAATATTTGATACATGAGAAATATGCATAGATAAGATTTTATATTGAATTCAAACCTACACAAAAGAATAGTTATTTTGCTAGATGACTTGAAAAAAAAAATATCTAAATGCAGAAAAAGATTGTGCATGAATATCATTTGCATAAAAAGGTTTTCCATGTTGTTTCCTTGAAAAATACTACATGGTATAAGGTAATTAATTGTACTAATATTTGTAAAGGAAAGCATAAGAATTATTATGCATGAAATCTAAGAGTCAAGATTATTTTCTTGAAGTTTGTGTATGAATATTGTGCATGAAGTGGCATGAACCAGGACTATTTTATTGAAAACTTGCTTATGAATCTTGTGAATGTAGAGATAAGAACCCATGTTTGTCTTCTTTAAATGATTATGTTTCTTTATGAAAAAAAGTAATGGTTATTATATTTAAAATAAAATGTATACATATGCAAAGAAACAATCTTTATTACACTAGCTTTCGTGAAAAAGAATGTGTTTAGATATATAAAAAGAAATAAATATTGAGTTAGAATTCTTGATGAAGAAATATGTATTTCATGTGTAAAAAAATGGCTAATATGAATTTTGTTTCTTTAGAAAGGAATATGTGTTTGCATGCATTAGATTTGTTGAAGAGGGAATATGTATTTGCATGCATGGAAAGAATAACTATTGTATTAGTTTCTTGAAAAGGAATTCAATTCACATAAAGAATAACTATTGTAGGAGAATCTGTGTTGTGTTTGTTCTCTCAAAAAAGATATTTATTTGCATGCAAGATTGTGTTATATTTGTTTTGGGAAGATTATGCATTTTCATGCAAGAATAATAGTTGTTCATTTAGCCCTCTTTCGAAAATATTATTTTGGCAAAGAGGATGAATTTACATGAACAAAGATCATGGTTAATGTGCTAGTTTCTTTTGGGAAAGGAAGGTGATTATATGCAAAGAATGTAGTAGTTGTTGTGATATTTATCCTTGGAAATATTTTCGTTTTTCTCATGCTAATAAATGATGACAACCATGTAGATTCTTTAATTGTTGCCATGTTCTTGTGGGTTGAGTATAATGAACTGGTTCCCTTTCTCACGAAACATGTGAAGTAGGGATAAGTGAGCAGGCCTTGGTAAACTTTAGGAATTTCTCTTTATGCATGTAAGTTATGGAAGGGCCAACCTGTGTCATAATCATCCATCTTTAAAGATAAACATACATGTTTTGATAGCTATGTGCATTTGATTAATGCATTTGTAGTGTTGTTGACTAATGCATGTGCAGTGTTGTTAAAATAGGCATGTCTTGATATTTCGTTTACATTTTATGTATGCACATGAATAGATGTTTCAAGAATAACTAGTATATATTTATTATTGGTTTGATTAATACTTGATCTAATCATAATATCAAAGGTTGTTGACATTCTAAGTTATAGGAAAAGACTGCGACATGTGCAAATGATGGATTGTGTTTAACATTATGGTAGGTAATAGGTTAGTGGTCTATTTAAATTGAATGAATGTCGGCTGCATGATAATCCACTGATGGGAAGAACCATAACCCAAAGACACAATACTCAAGGATTTGTGGATGAATGATATTATGATGATTGTAATAACTTCTAGTTGATCATGCTATATTTAAGATGGTATTCTTTTGTAATATTTCCAAGCATGTTCAAGGGATGGGATCCCTTACATCCATTGAGTGAGGGGTGAACACCCTCATGAACATTTAATAAAATTAAATGTTTGATGGTTTTTACCCTATGGGGTGTATAGGGTATATCGATGTTCAACGATGTGATTTACTATTGTGTCATTCTTATGATATTGATTACTTGTATGAAGTTATGTTTATGTTATCAAGTATGCGATTGACTAACCTAGTTAAAAGAATCATGGAAAAGAATTCAAAGTTACATCAAGAAGTTATGTTAGCATGGTACAACAATGTTTGTTAGTGGTTATGTACTTACTATTCCTTTACTAAAAGCTACTCTATTTTCTGATGAAAGTTCTATCTAATAGTTAATGAAGGAATATGGAATAGTAATTCAGAAAGTTACACATGGGTAAATTGTGTAAAAAAATTATAATCCTATATGTTTTTATATGAGGTTACCGGGGATGTTACTATAGAGAGGATAACAACCACTCCTCCAAATCACCCTAGATAAACCTTTTTCTTTTTTGTTAAGCAATTAGAGCATAATTGTTCAATATTTGTTTCTAATAATAACGAAAAATAAAAACATATACTAATAACTAAGTGCACTTATGTTATTAAGAATTTCTAGAAATAAATTGCATAATTAAATATAATTAATTTAAATAATATGTAATTAATTTAGTTATTTAAAATGATAAATATTTAAATCAATATAGTTATAATAAGAACAATTTTGTTTCTAAGATACTACTAAGTTAAACATAAAATTGATATAAGAGATTCTCTTATTAATCTGTGAGACAAGAGACTCCTTTTCTTCAATAATTTGATTAATATATTGTAATAATCAACTTATTAAATGAAAGAGTTTATCATATCACACATGAATAAGAGAATCTCTTATATCAATTTAATGTTTAACTTAATAGTATCTTTAAAACTAAATTGTTAAGATATATATATATATATATATATATATATATATATATATATATATATATACATACATAGTAAGTTTAAGACATTTATATTATATTGTTGGATATGTACAATACATGTTGGAGATAGATTCCTTGATCAATTTTAGTCTATTTGTATGGAAACCAGACTAGGAACATTGATAAAAGTTAAAGCCAAAATGTTCCAAAATAAATAGATGAAGCTGGTGGAAACCAAGTTCATCTTTACATAAGTTACAAAACTTGGCTTTGAAAACCATGAAAACCAGATAAACATAGAAACCAAAAAATATATACTAGAAACAAAATAGACTAATAGGCTTACTGCGAGTGGCATCATTCCTAGGAAATACCATGAGATTAAGTAGCTAGAGTAGGGTGCATAGGTGGATGAGGAGGTTGCGGGTTTCTGTCATGTAGTCGATTTGTTCCATTCTCTACATATTTTCATCCATAATTTAATAAATAAGATGGATTTATTCCATGCAAAGGAGGAGTTTCTCTCTTCTTTTATTGTGGCCGAATAAGAATTTACCCAACAAATTTTTAACATGCAAATATAGATCCATTGTATGCAAATATTGGTTGCATCACACCCTTGAAGTCCCCAAGTATGAAACTAAATTTTCCACTTCCATCCAGCAATTTATGTTCAATGTATGAAATCCCATGTTGGACCACCAATGGAGTGTGTTCAAGATATTGGTTCATTGAGGCTTGGGCTTGGGATAGAGAAAACGAGTTACTATTTAGATCATGGCCCCCAGCCCCTTTTCTCGAATGAGCCCTTTGTCTAGGCATCGAGACCATTGAGGAGAATTCACAATTAGATCTAAGGGATCATGGGATGACAACTACAACAAATGGGGGAAGGGGAGAAGTCGTGGACAAAAGAGGAAACCATAGGGAGAGACCTTGGAAAGAAAGAGATACATCGATAGAGAATGAGCGATGGGAAACCAACTATCATAACCAAATCTAATAGACACATAGTGTCGTAAAGATAACCAAATGAGAAAGGAAAAATAAATATGCATGAAGTGACTAAATAATTGAAGCAAAAGGAATCTATGGATTACACTGATTAAGTCCTCAACATTGATCTATCTATGGCTATGAAGACTAGTGAGGATGATTGTTAGCAATTAAAGAAATATCTCAAAGGTAAGCAGACTAGGCTATGAGGTCCTAGTCCTTCAATTTGCACAAGGATAATTGTTCAATGCTTTAGGATTTTTCCTTGTCTCACCGAGATGCTAAGAGGATAAATGGTATAAATATTTTTAACAAGGGAAATATTCCTGAATAAGTCATGTGCTCCTCATAATATGTGTTATAAATAACACCATATTCATTAATTGCCTCCATTCCTCTCCATGATTTCATTGTAGAGTGATGGAACTAATGGGCCTTTTAGTTGTCCTTCTGATTACTCATGAAGATAACCAAAAGTATGCTCATTTAATTATCAATCAGAGATTCAAGTGGAACTTGTGTCATGCACCATATGTGCTAGTGCAATTTGTTATGTGCTAGAAGATAAAGGTGATTTCATAGGTTACTGGTCTAATCAAACACACTACACCTTGCAAGAAATAAAGAACTTTTTCTAGGAAAGTAAATTGTAGGGAAGGTCAATCACAATTGCATGAAAGTAAACACACCAATTGTTAAAGGTGACATGTTCAAGTATGATGATATTCTTGATTGATGTAACAATTATGAAATAACATGTGCTTATCATGCAATGAATGACAAATAAATAACTAAAAAGTAAAGTGGAGACGTCAAGTTATCGTATTCACACCTCTCAATCATTAAATTTCTATGGTACTGAAAACATAGCAAGAATAATCTACAAGCAAATTTCAACAACAATCCAAATTCCGAGAAACATATAAATATGCATGAAATTAATTAGACAATAGAATAACCACAAGGATAATACCTAAATTTAACAACTTGGAGTAGCAACAATAATTAGTTAGTGGAAATGCAACATAAGAAATATCATAATTGCAACAAAAGGAAAATAATGAAGTTGCAACAAGAGTGATTAATTATGAATTAACAAAATTATAAATACTAGTTATATGCTAATGCTACAAGTAGTAACAGTGTAATGAGAGGGGCCTAGCTCCTTAGACGAGGTATTGTTAAATCTTCAATTCACTCAATCACATATATACCCTCAAACAATTGGAGCAAAAGAGACTTTGATTGTAGAAAATGTAGAAACAATGTGCTTCTAGTAATACTTTTCTTCCCCCGAGGCTTCAAAAGAAACCTGATATTTATATAAAATGTTGTTATCTACATTGAGTGAAACATCAGATAGCCATCTTGAGAGAATAAAATGGCTCATCCTTTTACAACAGTGTTTTTAGAATTTGGTATTTGTTGAACAAAGAATGACTCAGATTAGCTAGGCATCGTTGTTGGGTGAGTTCTCCTCCTTAATTAGTCACCCACTTGCCTCCATCTTCTTCTTTCATGAGAAACTCGTGTTGCCCTTACAGTTGGAGCACTGATGAAAGAACTTGCAAGATATTCTAAAGTTGCAATAACAATTATCAAGGGTTGAGTTGTAGCAACAACATGCTACAGCCAAAGTTTTAGCACCTGAGCTACAGCCAAAGCTGTATCACCTGAGAATTGAATGGAAACACCTGGTGTAGTACATGTAGGGAGTTGAAACACGTTGTGGGATTGCAGGTGGATTGCATCCATTGAATTTTTCTCCTATGTAATAGTGTTAGTATGAAAGATGGTATTTTCACATCGTAAGGTATAAGAATGTCAAATATGGGGTAAAGATGGATGAAAGAGGCACTAGGAAGGGTTGAAAAATGGAAAAATGATGGGAAAAATGTATTGGATGGGTGTTGAAAATGTGTCAATTTAGGTGATTATCATGCACTATGGTGGATGACCTCTCAATTGAAGGATTGATCAAGGGTTTTTCAATGTGATGAATTGGCATTCCTCGATCTCATGTGGATCTGGCGAATGTAATGCCACCTAGTGCCAACTAACCTCAAATTGTCCACCAATTGTCACTGAAATGAAAAGAGAAACCAACTAAAATTTTATTTAACTGAAATTTATGAAATGAAAGAAATGTGGAGAATTTCTTGACGAGATGAGATGTACTGAAAAACTGGGGAATGAAAAATCATTCACCATAAGAGATATTCTAAAAGATTGTGAAAAGAGAAATCAATTAGAATTCACCAAATGGAAGAAAGTATGGAGAATTATTTCACGTGGTCAGATGTACTAAAATACTAGGAAAGGGAAATCAGCTGAATTGATGAAACAAAGGAAAATGTTGACAATTTCTATACAGAGTTGCTGTTATAAATTCTTTGATACAATTTCATGAAAGACAAAATGAAATGTTAGTGATGGTCAGTGGCTTTCCCTGTAAAAGATAAATGAAAATTGTAAAATATGGTAGTGTTTGTCAACAAGAAAGTATGGAAATTTTCTTTTAAACGTGGTTACATATATCAATCAATTCTCTGCCACAACCTCATTAAAAAATCTCATTACTGATGGTTGGTGGCTTTCCACTATAAAATAAATCTATGACCATTGTGAAATATCGTAGTGTTCTTCGAAGGAAAATACATCATCGTCGAGTTTTCTTTTCATACTCAAAATGTCTTATTATCACAATTGAGAATGGGGAAGGAAAATATAAGGAAATTTTGAAAAAATTGCAAATGTGTTTTTCTTTTTATTGGGAGGCGTCGTTTCATAATTATAAGTGTTGTTGTTTTGTGACAAATATTGTTTAAATATGTTAATCAACCATGGTAAACTATGGTTAATCATGGTCATGAGAAAGATTGTCTCTTCGTCCAAAGTCATATTGTTACAACTATGGCCATCCATGGTCAACCATGGTCCAATGTTGCATTGTGACACAAAATTGTCTCAATATAAAAATCAACCATGGCTAGCAATGGTCCAATGGTGCATTGTGACAAAGATTGTCTCAATATGAAAATCAATCATGGTCAACCATGGTTCAACATCGCATTGTGACAAAGATTGTGTCAATATGAAAATCAACCATAGTCAACCATGTTTATTCTAGGGTTCATAATATTTATCTTAGAGTTTGTATGTCTTAGGTTTATAATATTAATCCTTTGGGTTTAATATTATTCCCTTGGGTTTATAATCCCTTATGTTTTTGTATTAATTGCTTAGGTTTATTAATCTAGGGATTCATATTCCTAGTGTATAATATTATTCATAGATTTATAATATTAATTCTAGGGTTTAATATAAATCCCTTGGGTTTAATATCATCCCCTTGGGTTTATAATCCCTTGGGGTTTTATTATTTCTCTCATGGTCAACCATGGTCCAACATCCCATTCTGACAAAGATTGTCTCAATATCAAAATCAATCATGGTCAACGATGGTCCTAGGTCACATTGTCACAAAGATTGTGTCAATATGAAAATCAATCACATGGTCAGACATGGCCAACCATGTTTATTTTAAGGTTTATAATAGTTATCTTAGGGTCTATATACCTTAGGTTTATAATATTAATCCTTTGGGTTTAATATTATTCCCTTGGTTTTATTAGTCATTTGGGTTTATAATATCAATCCCTTGGGTTTATTAATCTAGGGGATCATATTCCTAGGGTACAATATTATTCATAGGGTATATAATATTAATCCTAGGGCTTAATAAAGATCCCTTGGGTTTATAATCCCCTGGGGTTTTAGTATTGCTCGTATGGTCAACCATGGTCCAACATCACATTTTGACAAAGATTGTTTCAATATCAAAATCAATCATGGTCAACGATGGTCCTACGTCACATTGTGACAAAGATTGTGTCAATATGAAAATCAACCATGGTCAGACATGGCCAACCATGTTTATTTTAGGGTTTATAATAGTTATCTTAGGGTTTATATACCTTAGGTTTATATTATTAATCCTTTGTGTTTAATATTATTCCCTTGGTTTTATTAGTCACTTAGGTTTATAATATCAATCCCTTGGGTTTATTAATCTAGGGGATCATATTCCTAGGGTATATAATATTAATCTTAGGGCTTAATAGAGATCCCTTGGGTTTATTATTCCCTTGGATTTATAATATGAATCCATTGGGTTTATTTATCTAAGGGTTCATATCCCTTTAGGGTATAATATTATTCATAGGGTTTATAATATTAACCCTAAGATTTAATATAAATACCTTGGGTTTATAATCATGGTCAACCATGGTCCAACGCCACATTGTGACATCGATTGTCTCAACCATAGTCAACTATGTTTATTTTACCACTTATAATATTTATGTAGGGTTTATATACCTTAGTTTATAATAATTATCTTAGGGTTTTTCATAGGATTTTCTCAATTTGAAAATAAATCGTGGTCAATCGTGGTCAAACATGGCTTGCCATGCTCAATACTAGTCAATCATGGTTAACCATGGTCAACAATGGTCCAATGTCACATTGTCACAAAGATTGTCTCAATATGAAAATAAAACATGGTCAACCATTGTGCTTTATCACAATGTGACAAAGATTATCTCAAAATGTAAATCAACCATGGTAAACCATCATCAATCATGGTCAATGATGGTCAATAATCATGGTCACATTGTGACAAAGATTGTGTTAATATGAAAATCAACCATGGTCAAACATGTTAATTTTAGGGTTTATAAAATTTACCATAGAGTTTAGATACCTTGGATTTATAATATTCATTCATTGGGTTTACAATCCCTTGGGTTTATTAGTCCCTTGGGTTTATAATATCAACCCCTTGGGTTTATTAATCTAGGGTTTCATATTCCTTAGATATAATATTATTCATAGGATTTATAATATAATGTTGAAAATAACAACAAGAAATGCTAAATATAGAAGTTCTAAAAATAGCATTTCTATAAATAGCATTTCATGATACATTCCAATTTTAGTTAGTCCCTGAACTAAAATTCAGAATTAAAATTCGAATTTAATCTTAGCAACTGTTTGAAAAATAATTAATTAATTCATCTTGAGTTAATTAGTTGGAGAAAATCACAGTTTTCCCTTTGATTGAGGAAGTTATCCCTTGATTAAGGAGATCAGGATGAGTTGTACCTTGAGTTGTAATTAGTTAGCTCAGTTAACTGACTTAAGTCTAGTTATATTAGTTCCAACAATTTGTGGAACTGATTGTGAGTTCAGTTAGTTAATGCATGCATGCATGTAACTACTGTACTTCAGATAACTGAATATTCTCTCATAAATAACTCATGCATGTCAGTTCAGACAGAGACCCAATTGAGATCAGATGCTATGACAGTGTACTATCAGTTGCAGGAATATTCCATTGAGGATATCTCTTGCATGCAGAAGGAATTCATTCCTTGAAGATTGCGTAGTTACTTCTAAGTTTGGTGAGTTGTGTGAGAGGTGAATTCACACAGGTAGCAGCCAAAGGACCCAAGAGAAACTGCGCAAGGAAATAGGAGGCTTGGAGGAATGAGGGAAGGCATATGTTGTGTCTATTCAGTCTATGAGCAACATTGAAGGATTGTATTGAGAGCTGGATAGCTTGTGAGCTGAAACTTTGTGTAATCCGATGATATTTCCACTTGTATGATGATACAGATAGCGAGGTTTTTAGTTGAGCCTTTCCCATAGTATTCTTCTGTGTTCATGTGTGATTGATTTCTCATTCTCTGATATATGTGTTCTATTTCATCTTGCTCAAAATCGATTAAGCTTCCATAAGTTTGTTTGTAGAATTAGATCAAGTATTTTGCTTTAATATATTACATTATCAGGGGATCTACAGTGAGAAATTCTACATGGTATCAGAGCAAAGGTGATCAAAGCGAAGAATAGTATACAAAGAAGGGAGAAGTTCAAAGTTTGAAGTTCCTGATTATAGAAATTGAATTCTTATCACATCTCAATTTTCACCAATGGTGTTCAAAGGTTTGAGACTTGAGTATGCCCTAGATGGCAGCTCAAATTATATAGCCTAGAAGGATCGCATGGAAGCAGTATTAGAGGACAACAGTTTGAAGGACTTCATTGATTAATAAGTCCCCAAGCCAGCAATTGCTAATGCCCAAGAATTGGTGGAATGGAATAAATGTGTGGCTAGAACAAGGAGTATTCTTCTGGGGGGAGTTCGAGGCCACATTGCCTCGAGTCTCCATGGGAAGGAGACATCGTTTTCAGTGTGGAAAACATTGAAGGATCTATATCAGAACAACAGTGATCAGAGGAAGCTGGCACTGAAAGGCAAGCTTCGGAAAATCAAGTGTGAAAATAGCAACACGATCTCTACAGATCTGAACAAGCTCACCACTTGCAGGGATGAGCTTGGAAGGGTAGGAATCACGACAAGTGATGATGACATGGTGAGTCTTGCTCTCCTCAGTCTTCCTAAGAGTTGGCATAGCTACCAAGACTCAGTTAATGGAAGAGAGAAACTACCAGATTGGGAACGTCTTTGGTCGGATCTGATGCAAACGGAGATAAGGAAAAGCACCAGAGAAGGATCTTCATCAAAGCAAGATGATGAAGAAAAGCTAGCCTTAGCGATTAAGGCAAGGAAAGGGAAAGGGAAGACGTCCCATTCCAAATCGAGTTCTTCCCATGGTGGGAAGAAGATTGACAAATCAAAAGTGTGATGCTTTCATTGTCATGAGGTCGGTCATTATGCTACGAATTGTCCACATAGGAAATCCAACAAGGGATCCTCGAAAGGATCAGATGGTGAGGCACTAGCCTCACAGTTTGAATTAGATTTCACCCTCATCGCATGCATGGTTTCATTGATGGTGGGTTGTGTTTGGTACCTGGACAGTGGAGCCTCATTCCACATGACCAACGACAAGAAATTATTCAGTACCTTGGAGGAGAAGGACCTCCAGATGGGCATAGAGATGGGTGATTATGGAAAGTACCATGTTTCAGGTGAAGGTATGGTTGTGCTTTAGAGGGAGCATGGAGCTCCTCTCACCCTGACCAATGTAAGTATGTGCCTCGTCTGAAGAAGAACCTGGTGTCCATCGCTATGTTGGAAGACAAAGGCTATGATGTAGTCTTTAGTAAAGGAAAGGCGTTCTTGAGGCATATCGGCATTGGATAGACCACAAGGATTGGGATTCAAGTAAAGAATATCTACATGCTTGAGGTATATGACTGTGTTGCATTGAGTTCCAAAGCAGAGTTGGTGTAGAGCCAAGATATTTGCCAGCTATGACATAGAATATTGGGCCACTTGCACCATGGGGCCTTGAAGATCATGCAATAGATTTCTTCTGGGCTTCCCAAGGGTAAACTAGAGCAAGTGGACACATGCAAAGGTTGTACCTTGGGTAAGTATGAAAAATATTCCTTTCAGGATCAAGACAGTCGAGATGGAGCAATCCTAGAGTGAGTTCATACAGATGTGTGTGGACCTTTCTCGACAGCCTCCACTGCTAAATAAAGTTACTATGTTATTTTTATTGATGATCTTTCTCGTAGATGTTGGATCTACTTCATGCAAAAGAAGGGTCAAACCTTCTCAAGGTTTTGTGAGTTCAAAGCCTTGGTTGAGAAAGAAACTGGAAAGAAAATAAGGGCCTTGCGAAGCTACAATGGTGGAGAGTATTTCTCCCAACAGTTTAAGGAATTTTGTGTAGCAGGAGGAATTAAACAGTAGTTGACCACACCCCATAACCCAGAGTAGAATGGGGTGGCCAAAAGGAAGAACAAATCAATTGTGGGAGCAGCTCGGGTGATGCTGCATGACCAAAGCCTACTACTTCATTTGTGGGTTGAGGCATGCAATACAACAGTATACTTGTAGAATAAGCCCGCATTGTATACTAGGGATGAAGACACCAGTGGAAGCCTTTTCTGGGAAGAGACCAGATGTGAGTCACTTTAGGATCTTTGGATCATCGATTTACTGCCATGTGACCAAATATGCCCGGAAGAAGCTAGAGCCAACAACTGAGTTGGGGATATTTGTGGGGTACACTGTTACACCCCAAAACTATCGGGTGTTCTTTCCTACCTGTTAGAAGACAGTGGTACGCAGAGATCTGAAGTTTGACGAGAAAAAAGCCATGCGAGTTTCCCTTGAGAGGGAGCTCAAGTTGCATGCAGAGGAGGAAATTTGGTTCCTAAGGAGGAGGAGCCTCAAACTGATGCAGAGAAGCCGCATGTAGAGGATCCAGGAGTGGAGACATCCACTCATGTAGAGTCTTCCAGAGATGGGCAGAAACGCTCAAGGGAAGCTAACAGATTGATGTTGGATGTGAGAGAGAATGTGGGATATCCATCTTCTCGGCACAGACAAAGGAGGTCACCCGGGTGATACACTGTTTACGTGGCCCTGGTTGGGGAATGTATAGAGACCGAAAAATCTTCCTTTGAGGAAGCAATGCATCAACCAGTCTAGGTTGATGCTATGGTGGAGGAGTATCACTCCATAGTTCAAAATAGTGTTTGGGATGTTGTTCCAAGATCGGAGCATAAGTTAGTGGTGAGTTCTCGATGGCTTTACAACGTAAAGCAAGCAGTTGATGGCAGTGTGGAAAAACAGAAGTCAAGGTTTGTTTCCTGTGGTTTCTCACAGGTCGACGAGATCGACTATGATGAGATTTTTTCTCTTGTAGCAAGCTACTCATCTATCAGATCGATGTTGGCACTATCAGTACAAATGGGTTGGAAGATCCATCAGATATATGTGAAGATTATGTTCCTCAATGGCGAGATTGAGGAAGAGGTGTACATAGAGCAGCCGGAAGGTTTTGAGACCTTCGATCGTGAGTCACACGTGTGTGAACTCAAGAGAGCTTTCTACAGGCTAAAGAAAGCACCTCGTGCTTGGTACACTAGGATCAACAACTATTTCACTGGGTTGGGCTTCACAAAGTGTGAAGTAGATGCGAACCTTTACCACATCATGGTAGAAATTAATCCATTGATCATTGTTCTTTATGTTGATGATCTAATATTGACAAGTGATGATCAGTTGATCAAGTCTTGCAAGGAGGACCTTGCAAGAGAGTTCGAGATGAAAGACATGGGTCTCATGCACTACTTTCTAGGCATGGAAGTGTCATAGAAGGATGGGGAAGTGTTTGTGTCTCAAGGAAAGTATTCCAATGAGATACTCAGGCGATTCCACATGGAGAAGTGAAAGACCATGCAGACTCCTCTAGTAGGTAACTGGAGGAAGGAGGATGCTACTTGAGGTGAGGTAGTAGCTGCTACTGTTTTTCAGTAGCTTGTGGGTTTATTGATGTATTTAGTGAACACACGATGAGATTTGTGCTTTGAAACAGCTGAGTCAAGCTATGGTTCAAACTACCAAGTTGTTTTGGAAGGTAGTGAAGCATGTGCTGAGATACCTCAGAGGCACATCTCAGTGTGGATCATGGTATAGATGGACAGAGGGAGTGAAGCTTCAGGGCTTCACAGATGCGGATTAGGCAAGGAGTCCATCAGATCAGAAGAGCACTTCAGGAGAAATTTTCAACCTTGGTTCAGCTGCAGTTTCTTGGTACAATAGGAAATAGAGGCCAGTTTCACTTAGCTCAGTAGAGGCTGAATACATGGCTGCCAGTCAGGCAGCATGTGAGGCCATTTGGATGCGGAAAATTCTAGTTGGATTTTTTGGTCAAAGGATGGATCCAACTGTGATCTATTGCGATAATCGGAGTTGTATCAAACTCTCTAAGAATCTAGTATTTCATGATAGGTCCAAGCACATCGATATCTGGTATCATTATCTTCAAGACTGTGTGGTGAAGAGGATTATGTTGTTGCTGCATGTTTCGACCGAGGAGCAGGATGCAGATATTTTGACTAAGGCATTGTCAAAATGCAAATTCGAGTTCCGCAGAGATGGGATTGGGGTGGCAGATAATCCCTTTCTTGTTGAGAGGGAGTGTTGAAAATAGCAAAAAGAAATGCTAAATATAGAAGTGCTAAAAATAGCATTGCTATAAATAGAATTTCGGGATACATTCCAATTTTAGTTAGTCCCTGAACTAAAATTGAGAATTAAAATTCGAATTTGATCTTAGTAGCTGTTTGAAAAATAATTAATTAATTCATCTTGAGTTAATTAGTTGGAGAAAATAAAAAATGAAGTCTATGTGAAGACATGCAACAGTTTTCCCTTTGATTGAGGAAGTTATCCCTTGATTAAGGAGATTAGGATGAGTTGTACTTTGAGTTGTAATTAGTTAGCTCATTTAACTGAGTTAAGTCTAGTTAGATTAGTTCCAATAGTTTGTGGAATTGATTGTGAGTTCAGTTAGTTAATGCATGCATGCATGTAACTACTGTACTTCAAATAACTGAATATTATCTCATAAATAACTCATGCATGTCAGTTTAGACAGAGACCCAGTTGAGATCAGATGATGGGACAGTGTAGTATCAGTTGCAGGAATATTCCATTGAGGATATCTCTTGCATGTAGAAGGAATTCATTCCTTGGAGACTGCACAGTTACTTCTGAGTTTGGTGAGTTGTGTGAGAGGTGAATTCACACAGGTGGCAGCTAGAGGACCCAGGATAAACTGCGGAAGGAAATAGGAGTCTTGGAGGATTGAGGGAAGGAATATGTTGTAGCTATTCAGTCTATGAGCAACATTGAGGGATTGTACTAAGAGCTGGATATCTTGTGAGCTAAAGCTTTGTGTAATCCAGAGATATTTCCACTTCTACGATAATACAGATAGTGGGGTTTTTAGCTAAGGCTTTCCCCAGAGTATTCTTCTGCGTTCATGTGTGATTGATTTCTCATTCTCTGTTATATGTGTTCTATTTAATCTTGCTCAAAATCAATTAAGCTTTCGAAAGTTTGTTCGTAGAAGTAGATCAAGTATTTTTCTTTAATATATTGCATTATCAGGTGATCTATAGTGAGAAATTCTACATATAAACCTAGCGGTTTAATATAAATCCCCTAGGTTTAATATAAATCCTCTAGGTTTATAATCATGGTCAACCATGGTCTAACGTCACATTGGTCTCAATGTGAAAATCAACCATGTTAAACCATCCTCAACCATTGTCAAACATGGTCAATCATGGTCCGATGTCACATTTAATTATTATTTTTTTCTTTATTATTATTAATAATTATGGTAATTATTTTTATTATAATAATTATTTGTAAATTATTCTAATATTTATAATAACTATTATTATAGTTATATAATAAATATGATGATATTTATTATAATTGTTATTTTCTTATTTATTTTTGCAAATATTATAGCAATTTTAAAATTTATTTAAATAATAATAATTAAAATATTTTTTAAATGATAAATAATAAAAAATAATATATGTGGACGTAGGTTTCTGTGATTCATGATTTATATTAAGTAATTTTGGACAAAATCACATTCGGATTATAAAGTTGACGTGTTTCAAACCACTTACTGTGGTTCATCATCAGGACCTGGATGGAGAACTGAAACATAGAGCCAATAAATAGTAGATGATCAAGTGCTCAAAAAATTTCTCAAATTCAAAGTTGTCAGATTGATGTGGAACCTAAACGACCGCGTAGTGCTTGTCGCTTTGAATCTGGCGCAACTCATTTTGCGTGAAACTGATCTTAAATGAGATCTAAGACAAATATTAAGTATTACAGACTCATGTGCATGCATGTGCCTATGTTATTTTATGCAATCGATCGTTAGATTGTGAAATACATAGACTTTGAAGCAGTAAAAGACTATAATAGGCAAACACATAAAAACACAACAAATTTAATAAGGAGTTCACCTAATAATGCTAGGCTACATCTCCTGGTCCAGCCTTCAATGGTGGCCTCTCTATTAAGTCTTCAAATAGAGTTTTTATAATAGTGAGCTCAGTTTGAGCCTTACACACAATAGATGCATTTACAAGAGCCTCACTTGAATCCCTCAAGCTTCCTTTCAATACACAGACTCCCTCACAGCTCTCAATCTCTATGTTAACTCTGTCTTGCATTTGCTTGCAACACTACCTGCCTATTTTCTCTCTGTCTACGGCTTTTAAAGGCAACCGTGTTGCCTATTCATTTCATATCCTCAGCTCTCAGTCTCCCCGGCCTCTTAGCCACTTTGAATCCCTCTTACAGTGTTGTGCAATCATCGCTTAACACCCCAAAGGGGAGGTGGCTACCATTTTTGTAACGTAAGAATGCCTCCAGCGTCTGGAACCTTCGAAACTGTCGTGCTATGTTTCCACATTGGGAATGCACTCTAACAGAGAATTTCACCAAGACATGATATGTCGAACTTCAAAAGTCCTTCAATACACTTCATTCCCCTATCGGGTCTACCTATCGGTCATTGTTACTTATCGCAATGGCTCTGGCCCTCATTTCTGTAAATACATTTAAAATCACGAAAATGCATTGGAAAAGGCTCTTCCCCAGACTTGAAATCATATGTAATAACCTTAAGATACCCTTTCGGGTCCGACTTATCGCATCGCATATATGTATATACACATAACCCCACTCCTGTGGATCCACTGATGGCGATCTGGTGATGCAACATGGGCCGTCATTCTACACGCTTGATCGACGGTCCTCATTGACCCTGCCAATCACTATCGCATCGCTTATAAGTTCCCCGCCGTCGCAGTCACAACTCTTATGTGAGCTCTATCGATAGCACCAATAGTGATCCACCAATCAGATCTAGACCGTTGATTGGCCAGATCCGACAACTACTGTGTATCCCACTATTCTACCTCCGATAGCTCCTTTTTCTCTATTTTCATGGGTTTTGGGCCTCCCTATAGTGTTTCTCCACCCCGCTAAGGGTGTTTCCTCTGTGTTAAATTTGACTCCTTTAAAAGATTTTGATATTTGGCATGATTTTTAAAGATTTTATGAATACTTAGAGAGTTCTATCGGATCCATTTGGATCACGCCTCCCTACTGAAAGAGGATTTTGGACCACCAAAAGTTGGGTTTCAAGAATTGTTTAAGTGAGGATACAACTACCTCACTTACCCAATCTCTATCCATTCTGCATTGCTGGGTTTTGAACCTCTGAGTCCTACTCTTAGGTACTCGACATCTCCTCTGTGTGTTGTCCTCACCTTCCTGTCTAGAATTGTATCTTTCTATAGCTCATTGAGGTATTCAGGCAACAAATCATCAATCGAAGGAAATTGACTTTTCTCTTCAGGATATTCAATTAATGAAGGTTCAAATAGTCTTAAATTTTCTACATTTATTACTGAATAGATGTGCATGTATGCTGGTAGATCAAGGCAGAAAGCATTCTCACCAATTTTCTCACGTACCTTAAAGGGTCCATACCTTATTGGCTTCAGCTTCTTTCCTTCACCTTGCATTCCATCCTTGGTGATATATAGCCAGAATTGATCACCAACCTGGAAGTTGTGCTCCACCGGGTGTTTATCATGCCTTGCCTTGTATTTGGCTTGGCTCTTTTCCAGCTGTTCCTGCACTGCCTGGTGAATCTCTTGGATTTGTTCAATGAATCTGGTTGCTTTGTCCACATCACTGTGTCCAGCAACTGCTATGTCTTTTTCAAAGACAAAATCCAAGGGAGACCTTGGTATAAAACCAAAACAGGTCTCAAAAGGAGATCTCTATGTAGAAGAATGTTTAGCATGGTTGTAAGCATGTTGCACATAACATAAATGTTCATCCCAAAGCTTGGGATGCTTGCTGCAATAACCCCTGAGCAACTGGATCACTGTCCTGTTGACTACCTTTATTTGGCCATCTGTTTATGGATGAAAGGCTATGCTTTTCTTTAGTTTGGTGTCCATTAATTCCCGTAGACTTGACCAAAACTTCCAAACAAATCGGGAGTCTCGATCAGATACTATGGAAGTGGGTAAGCCAAAATGTACCCAAACATACTGAAAGAATAATTTCGCTATTTGTTCAGCTGTAATCTACTTATTTCAAGGTATTAAAATACACATTTTGCTGAACCTGTCCACAATAGCATACAAATAGTCATGACCTTTTCTAGATTTTGGCCATCCCCCAACAAAGTCCATGGAAGCACTTTCCCAAGGACAGGAGGGAACTGGCAGTGGAGTGTACAAGCCTAGTTTTCTATTGTTGGGTTTTCTTTTAGCACACATGGTACACCCTCTTACATATCTAGAAACTGTTTCATGCATTCTTGGCGAATAGCAGTATCTTTGTAGTTGTGCAACTATTTTACTTACACCAAAATGACTTGATATCAGGGAAGTATGTGCCTCCCTAATTATGTTAATTATTTCCGTTTATGGAATGCATAACTTCCCCAAATGATACAAGAGTCGGTCCTTAACATAGTAATCCAATTCTTCTACCTTTTTGCCATTACGTAAAGTTGCATATGCATCTTTAAAGTCTATATCTTGAGCATATTGTTCAACGTAGCTTTCCTGCATTACTGAATTATGCTTAAGTATAGTAGATGCATTTATGATTGGTCTGGACAACATATCTACAACTTTATTGTGTATGCCCTTTTTATATATGATGACTAAATGAAGCTGTTGTAGGAAACCCATCCACCTATAGTGTCTTGATTGTTGCAACTTAGTTTGTGAGTGCCAGTACTGAAGTGGCTGATGATCAGTATGTATAACTGTTTCTTTGCCCATTAAGTAATGTTTCCACTTATTCACACTCTGAACTAATGCATAAAATTCCTTATCATATGTAGCATAATTAACTACTGCAGAATTAAAAGTCTCAAAATGGTGGCATATGGGTTTACCATGTTGTATCAACACTGCTCCCGTGGCATAGTCATTGGCATCGGTTTTGATCTCAAATGGTTGTTAAAGATTTGGCAATGCTAGCACTGGTGTTGTACCAATTTTTTCTTTCAAGGTGTCAAAGGCTTTCTACTATTTTCCTCCCCACTAAAACACCTTGTTCAATCCTGTCAATGCATGTAAGGGAGCTGCAATTAAGGAAAAGTTAGAAATAAACTTTCTCCAATATTGTGTTGCCCCTAGGAAGCTTCTAACTTCTGTAGAAGACTTGGGTTTAGGCCAGTTTACAATGACTACAACCTTAGAGGGATCTATCTTCAGTTCACCACCCCCTACAATATGACCCAAATAATTCAAAGATGTTTTACCAAATTCACATTTTGATAATTTAACATAGATATTTTCCTTTTTCAAAACATCTAGAGTCTGCTTCACATGCTTCAAATGTTCTTCCCATGTTTTACTAAATACAAGAATGTCATCCAAATATACAATTACAAAATCATCAATAAAAGGCCTGAGTACATCATTCATTACTCTCATGAAAGTGGCAGGAGCATTAGTTAAGCCAAAAGGCATAACTAGCCATTCATACAACCCTTGCTTTGTTTTGAAAGCAGTCTTCCATGCATCTTGCTCTGCTACTCTGACTTGATGGTAACCACTACATAGGTCCAACTTGGAAAAGTAAACAGCCTCTTTCATCTGATCCAATAGATCATGAATGTGAGGAAGGGGATAATGATTCTTGATCATTATTTTATTTAGTGCTCGGTAATCAATGCACATCCTCCATGAACCGTAATTCTTTCTCACCAACACTATTGGAGATCTATATGGTGATGTGCTTGGCTTTATGAACCCTTTCTCAAGCAACTCTTGTACCTGCTTCTTGATTTTTGCATTGTCTAAAGCGGAAAACTTGTACATTCCGATGTTAGGCAATGGAGCATCTTGCTGAAAATTAATATCATGTACAATTTCCCTTTTGGGTGGCAGACCTTTTGGTTCCTGAAATAAGATATCATATTCTGAAACAAATTTTTCTAAATTGGCTTGCTATTTAGCATCAAAACCTTTAAATATATTCGTTTTATCAAGTTTCTTTTCCTTTACAACCATCAGTAAAAATTTCTTGCATGAATTTACAATTCTTTTCACCTGCCCTGAGTTTATGAGAGTACAATTATTCTCGAGTTTATGAGCTCTTACAATATATTCGATTCCATCTTTAACGAGTTGATACTTATTTTTATCTCTATCGAAAATGGCTTTTATATCATACAAGAAAGGACTTCCTAAAACAATTCCACATATATCCAAGGGAACAATGTCTAACTCAACCTCATCCACAAATGCTGACCCAAAAGAAAACCTTAGTTTACATTGTCTAGTCACTTGTAGTTTTTCTTTATCACATACCCAACTTAATGGATATGGCTTCTTGTGAGGTGTGGTTAGCAGTCCCAATTTCTTTAGAATTGCTTCAGAAATTAAGTTTACTTGTGAGCCACTATCAAACAAAGTATCAATATTTTGATGCTTGGAAATAACTCATATATGAAAAAGCTCATGTCTTCTTCTCTCATTTTCTTCACTATCAATCGTTTGGGCAGAATTACTAGTAGATTCTTCAGAATTTTTACCTTCTATACCTATGGTTGCGATTGTTGTTTCATCACTGGACTCTGACCCCAAATCTTTTTGTATGGTAGCAACAGTCTTCTTCTTCTTTCCATCGAACTTCTTGGGTTTCAACTTCGGATGAAAAGACCAACAATGTTCATTATCATGCCTATCTTTCTTGTAGTGAGTGCACGAAGGTTTGGTCTTCTGTACTGCATTTACCTTCCTCTCTTTCCATTTCTGCTTTCTCTTTTCCTGCTTCTTTCTTGCAGTGGGTTTTGATGATCCCCCAATCTCTGGGTTCACATTCTTGCCTCTAGCCTCTAGATGGGTAGCCTGAACAGATACCTCATCTATGCTAGTAGGGTTAAACATGAGAATGGTATGTCTCAAATAACTATGTAGACCACCTATATACTTCATCAAAGCTTGAGGTGAGTCTAAATAAATGCCTAGAATAAAAGCTCTTTTTCTAAATTCTTGAGTGTATCTTTGTACACTTTGCCCTTTTAATTGGCGAAGAGTTTGCCAACTCATCATAGCTTGCTGCATATAAGCTAGCGGATAAAATTGTTTTTTAATTGCAGAAACAAATTCACTCCAGACAGAAAGAATTTTACCATGCTTGTTCAAGTCAACGTTTGTCCTGCCTTCCCACCATACAAAGGCAGTTCCTCCAAGGCATAGGCTGACCAGCTGAATCTTACTTCTATTTGAATCAATGCTCTGCACCCTGCAATACACATCAATCTGTCTGATCTAGTTATCTAGCTTCTAAAAATTTAACTCTCCATCATATATTGGCAAATCAAATTTAACATCTAATTGAATCAAAGATGTTTTCTTATTTTTATTTTCAGGGCTATCAGGAGGTGTGGGAATCTTTTCTTCTTTCCCTCTGCCTTCATAATGGCCAGCTTGAAAATATTCTTCTATTCCTTTGTCTTTTTTGGAGGTTGAAGAATCTTCACCTCTACCTTTCTTAAATTCTCTATACATCTCTTACACCATGGCTCTCATGGTCATGAAACTGTCCATGAACTGAGACTCTGATTCCAAAGGGTTTTCTTCTGCCATTTTCCTCCTAGGATAGACTCTACCAATTTCTGGGTTAGTTTCAATCAATTCTCCTTCTACTAATTTAAGCTTTTATCTAGTTATCATTCACAAACAATCCAGCACAAACTTGTCTAACCTTAGCAACCTAAAGCTCTGATACCACTTGATCTGAAAATGAGATCTAAGACAAATATTAAGGTATTATAGACTCATGTGCATGGATGTGCCTATGTTATTTTATGCAATGGATCGATCAAATTACGAAATACATATACTTTGAAGCAGTAAAAGACTATAATAGACAAACACATAAAAGCACAGCAGATTTAATAAGGAGTTCACCCAATACTCCTAGGCTACATCTCCTGGTACAGCCTTTAGTGGTGGCCTCTCTATTAAGTGTTCAAATAGAGCTTTTACAATAGTGAGCTCATTTTGAGCCTCACACACAATAGACGCATCTACAAGAGCCTCACTCGAATCCCTCAAGCTTCCTCTAAGTACACGAACTCCCTCACAGATCTCAATCTCTATGTTAACTCTATCTCACATTTGCTTGCAACACTGCCTACCTGTTTTCTCTCTGTCTGTGGCTTTTAAAGCCAACCATGCTGCCTTTTCATTTCATATCCTTGACTCTCAGTCTCCCCAACCTATTGCCCACTCTAAATCCCTCTTACAGCATTAATCAATCATCGCTTAACGCCCCGAAGGGGAGGTGGCCACAATTTCTGTAATGTAAGAATGCCTCGAGCCTCTGGAACCTTCGAAAATGTCGCACTCTATTTCCATAGTGGGAATGCACTCTAACAGAGAATTTCACCAAAACATGATATGTCGGACTTCAAAAGTCCTTCAATACACTTCATTCCCCTATCAGGTTTGCCTATCGATCGCTGTCGCTTACCACAATAGCTCTGGCCCTAATTTTCGTAAATACATTTAAAATCGTGAAAATGCATTGTAAAAGGCTCTTCCCCAGACTTGAAATCACATGTAATAACCTTAAGATACCCTTTCAGGTCTGGCTTATCACATCTCATATATGTATATACACATACCCCCGCTCTTGTGGATCCGCTGATTGCGATATGGCGATGCAACATGGGTTGTCGATCTGCATGCTTGATCGATGGTCCTCGTTGAACTTGCCAATCACTATCGCATCGCTCATAAGTTCCCCATCAATCACAGTCACAACTCTTATATGGCGTCTGCCGATATCATTGATAGCCACCGCCAATAGCGATCCACTAATCGGATCTGGACCGTTGATAGGCTAGATCCAACAGTTACCATGTATCCCACTGTTCTGCCTCTGATAGCTTCTTTTTCTCTGTTTTCATGAGTTTTTGGCCTCCCGATAGTGTTTCTTCGCCATGCTAATAGTGTTTCCTCTACATTAACTTTGACTCCTTTAAAATATTTTGATCTTTGGCATAATTTTTAAAGAGTTTATGAAGACATACAGAGTTCTCTCGGATCCATTTGGATCAGAAATGAACTCCATATGCTCCCAAAAATGTGTTCTATTTGTTTTCTCAAACAGGTGAATTTGGAAAAAATGTGTAGCACTGCACAGTCAGCAGTCTATACTATTGATGCGGTAGATTGAATAGGCTACCTACGTGGCAAGGTTACTCTGCAAGCTGATTAGACCTCTGACGAATTATAGGGTGACACATGGCAGGCCTAGTGGCAGCTGACATGGGCGATTTTTATTGGTTGCTGGGTGGCCAACCAAAAGATGCCACGTGGCCCAACTAAAGGTTTCCATGTGGCAACATGCGGGCCAACAAAAATTAGTTGAGGTCCAAATTACACTTCGTAGGGTTTGATCCATGGACCTCATACAAACTTCCACACTTACCAATACACCATGGGTGGGATTTGTTGAAAGGACCCACCCAAACCATTGTTAAGAATATTCGACAGAGTAATGAGGGTAAGGGGCTCGGGCTTAGACCCGACCCCCCAACAAACTACCCGTATGACTTAAGGATGCAGCCAAGGGAAAAAAAGAAGAGTATCAACCCTGACAGGTCAGCCCCAGGGCATGTGGAAGTAATGTAACTATGGGCGTAGAATATTTTGGGGCCTAGTTGGTGAGGGTGGACGGTTAGACCTAGCTCCCCACCATGTGGCCCTCCACATGACCCAAATTTTTGGACTTAAAGCGTCAGTGGAAAAATTATCTGTTCCATGATGTGTGTCAATTTGTTTCCAATTTTTTGCTCCATTAGCGGAAATTGGGGCAGAATTTTAGGGTAGGTGTCATATTTTGGGGAATGTGTAGAGTGAATAGCATCCAAGCTAGGGGAACTCATAACGTGTTGAGATTTTTACCAAATTGGGGGCAAGAAGAGGCTAGACATGCATTTTTGAGTTTTCTGAAGCCATTGGCATAGGTTTCAAAGCTATTGGAGCACTCTAAATGTATGTAATCACTATTTTGAGCATAATGATATAGGGCCAATTCATTGGAAGCTAGACCAAGGAGATGTATCCTTGGAGGGGTGAGCTCGTTCATCAATTTTTGAGTGTATTACTGTATGGTGATTTTTATGTCTATTACATGATGTTGTTTAATGTTTTATTTATGCTAATTTTCTCATGAAATTCACATAAAAACTCATGGTTAACTTGCAATTTATCTCATAAACCCTCAAGCACTTTGTTTATATTCTGAATTGGATTTAAGCACAACAAACTTAACTTTCCCATTTAGATCAAGTTTGGTATCAGAGCTATTCGTTTACTTGTGCAAGGAGGATTTAATTATTTTACAAGTGTTTAAATACTTACAAGGTTGAATCTCAAGAGAGGAGAAGGCAATCTTGGGGGTGCAAGTTCTCAAATTGGAGCAAGGAGAAGGAGGGCATAGTTGCCACAATATCCACCACAAGTTTCACCTCCTATTGTGCCTGAGGTTTTAGTAAGTATGGCTCATGAAGGAGGAATCAATAACATGATAGAGGATGAGAAGGCTTTTAGTAAGGCTTTCTTTGACATGAAAGAAATGGTGAAAGTCCTCTATGAAGAGAGGAATACAAGGTTACAGGATTAAAGCTCTATGCCTCTAAGAGGAGAGGGTTCTCCAGGAGGAGGTAATCGGAATAATGATAAACCACCATCTTCTCCACCATCATCCTCACCACCATCTTCACCTTCTTCTTCATCATCTTCCACTACTGCAACCCTTACTCAAACTCATGTACATAGCTCAAAGGGACATGGTAAAACTCCCTTATTTAAACTAGATGTAAAATTCGAATTTCCAATGCATAATGGTGAAGTGAATGCGTAAAAGCTTGAAAATTGGGTTTGTCAACTTGAGGTCTACTATAGGATTCAAAACATTCAAGATGATGACACAAAGATTCAGCTAGCTTCCTTGAGATGGAGGGTGCAACAATAATATGGTTGGAAGCCAAGACACAAGATGAGATGAAAAAACATGGTAAGATTTCAATCACTTGGTATGATTTTATTACTACAACGAAAAGACAATTTTACCCTCTAGCATATATGAAAAAAAACATAATGGACTGCTAGAAGTATAATGGGGGTTTACACATCTATCTGAGGCATACTATCATTATGTTTAATCCTAGTATTTTAGATGAGGTTTGTGTGCAGGCCACACATCTTGAATCAAGAGGGAAAAACACAAGAGGGAAACAAAAAGCCTTTCAAAAGTGGAGACAAAGGAAAGAGTTTTAAAGGGAAAGGAAAGAAAAGTGTAGCCATTAAGAAGGAAGGAGATAAACTAACATTCAATCATTGTTCCAAGGAGGGTCACGGTGAAGCTCATTTTTGGAAGCTTCATCCTGAGATGAAACCAAAGAAATTTAACAACAAGGGAAAGCAAAACAAAGCTACAACTTTTCAACAAGATTTGGGATCCGATTCAGGCGATGAAACTAAAATCACACCCATGGGAATAAAAGGTAATGACTCCATTTTTATCACTACTACTTCAAATTTACACAATGAAACTCCAAATGAAAAGAAGAGGATAGAACTTTTAGACATAAGGGTAATCTCAAAACATAGAAAAATTGATACTCTTTTTGATAGTGGCTCTCAAGCAATTCTCATCTCTGAAAACATTGTAAAAAGTTTAAACTTGGAAACAATTCCACATCATAAGCCATATCCATTAGGATTGGTGTGTGACAATGCACAATTGCAAGTAACTAGAAAGTGTAGGCTGAAATTTGCCATTACTACAAATTTCATAGATGAAGTGGAACTTGATGTTGTGTCATTAGATATATGTGGTATAGTTTTGGGTAGCCCATATCTCTATGAAAGAAAAGCTATCTTCCATAGACATGAAAAAAATACCATTTGTTCAAAGATGGAGTCAAATACATGGTAAGAGCACATAATAAGAAACTAACTCTTTCACTTGTAAATGTGGGACAAATTAAAAGACTAGTGAATTATAGCATGAATTTTGTGCTTCTAATGATCAAACCCAAGAGTGATGTTGATAATGAAGTTTTTCAAGGTTGTGACTCAAGATTGAAATCTGAATTGGTTGATTGTGTTAACCAATATGATGAGATGTTTCAGGAACTAAAAGTATTTCCTCCCATGAGAGGAATCCAATATGAAATACAGTTGCAACAAGATTGTCCTGTACAGGATGTCAGTGATAGAAAGTGTAGAAATTAAAAATCAAATTCAAGAATTGTTGGACAAAGGGATCATCAAGACAAGTTCTTTGCCATGTGGGTCACCTATTTTTTTGGTGCCAAAGAAGGATGGAACATGGTTCATGTGTGCGGACTTCCGTGCATTGAACAAGATTATGGTAAAGAACCATTACCCAATTCCTAGAATAGATGATTTACTTGATCAATTGAAAAATGCAAATTATTTTACTAAGTTTGACTTAAGGAGTGGCCACCATCAAATTAGAATTGTTGAAGGAAACATTTGGAAGACAACATTCAAGACAAAACAAGGTTTGTTTGAATGGCTAGTTATGCCTTTTGGTTTATGTAATGCTCCTGCTACCTTTATGCGTGTGATGAATAATGTGTTGAGGCCATTTCTTGATGAGTTTGTTAATGTGTTGAAGAATTTCATTGAGAAAATCCAATTGATACATCAAATAGTTTAGGATATGCTTGAAAAGAGCCAAGGAAAGTACAAGTCGAGGCACGACAAGCATCAGGTAGATCACAGTTCCAAGTCGGTGATGAAGTTTGGCCTCATATTAGCAAAGAGAGGCCCGAAGGAGAAGGTAAAAAACTGAAACTAGTCCATTATGGTTCTTTCAAAATTTTAGAAAAGATTGATGACAATGCCTTCAAATTAGATTTGCCTTCATACATGCAAATTTACTCTATTGTTAATGTTGAGAATTTAAGATTGTATGAGCCTCCTTTGATTGAAGATCAAGGACAGAGTGTCCAAATTCCTTCCATTGAGGATTTTTCTCAAAAATACCTTGATGAGATTCAACAAGACACCATTCTTGATAGAAGAACAAGGGATTCAAAATGTGGGAGTGTCGATGAATGATCAGGTGCTCAAAAAGTTTCTCAAAATTCAAAGCTGTTGGATCGGTGTGGAACCTGAATGACCACATAGTTCTCGTTGTTCTAAATCTATCGCAAATCATTTCACGCGAAATAAACTTTGTATGCTCCCAGAAATGCATTCTGCCTATTTTCTCAAATAAGGGAATTTGGAAAAAATGTGCAGCACTGCATAGTCAGAAGTTTGTACTACTAATGTGGCAGGATGACTGGGCTGCCTAATGGAAAGGTGACTGTGCAGGCTGACTGGACCTCCGGCGAATTACAGGGTGACACGTGGTAGGCCTGGTGGCAGCTAACATGGACGATTTTTATTAGTTTTTGGGTGGCCAACCATGGGCTGCCATGTGGCCCAACCTAAGGCCACCACGTGGCAGCATGGGGGTCACCAAAAATTGGTTGAGGTATGAATTACACTTCGCAGGGTTCGATTCATGGACCTCATACAAACTTCCACACTTACCAATACACCATGGGTGGGCCTTGTTAAAAGGACCCACCCAAACCATTGTTAAGCATATTCGATGGAGTAATGGGGGTAAGGGGCCATGGGCTTAGCCATGGCCCCACAAAAAACTACCCACACTACTCAAGGTAGAAACCGAGGCTAGAAAAGAAGGATACCAGCCCTGAGGGGTCAGCCCCATGCCATGTGGCAGTAATGTAAGCGTGGGCGCAAAAGATTTGGGGTTCGGCTAGTGGGGTTAGACGGTTAGCCCTTGCCCTCGGGCACGTGCCCCCCCACATGACCCAAATTTTCTAACTTACGGTGTCAGCGGAAAAATTATCCATTCCATGATTTGCACTGATTTTTCACCAATTTATCGCTCCATTAGCAGAAATTGGGGCGAAATTGTAGGACAAGTGTCGGATATTGGGGAACTTCTAGAGAGAATAGAAGCCGAGCTAGGGGAACTCATAACTTGTTGATTTTCTATGAAATTGGGGGTAGGAAGAGGCTAGGTAGGCATTTTTGAGTCTTCTAAGGCCATTGGAACAGGGTTCATAGCCATTGGAGCACTGTAAATGTATGTAATCACTATTTTGAGCATAATGATATAGGGCCAAGCCATTGGAAGCTGGACCAAGGAGACGTAACCCAGGAGGGAGACGTAACCCAGGAGGGGTGACCTCCTTCATCATTTGCTGAGTGTATTATTGTTATGGTGATGTTTATGTCTGTTACATGTTGTTGTTCAATGTTTTATTTATGTTAATTTTCTCATGAAATTCACATAGAAACGCATGGTTAACTTGCAATTTATCTTATAAACCCTCAAGCACTTTGTTTATATTCTGAATTAGGTTTAAGCACAACAAAATTAACTTTCCCATTCAGATCAATAGATATGCAATGTATTAATCCCAACAGTCAAATTTTTAATTAATTATGATGATTATAAAAATATACTAAAGTCAAATATAAAATTATAAAAATCAAAATTATAAATTATAAAAAATATAAAAATAATGAAAAAACCTAAAAAAAAGGAAATAATACTAAAATAAAAATTAGAAAATGTATATTATTATATCTATTATTATTACTATTCCAAATAAATTTACAAAAAAAATAAAGGTAAGAAAAATAACTAAAAAGACAAGGGATCTCTCTCTCTCTCTCTCTCTCTCTCTCTCTCTCTCTCTCTCTCTCTCTCTCTCTCTATATATATATATATATAAGACTTGGAACATAAACAATAAAACAAAATAAAAAAGAGAATTATTCATTTAATATATAGGTGAGTAAAATAATTCCAGTTTTGTTGTTATTAAAATATTTTTTTTAATATAATATGATTTGTTATTATACTAAGAAAAAAAATAATATTAATTTTTTTTGCCTTGGAATAATAAGAAATGGTATTATATTAACAAAAAATATTTTAATAACAGAAAAATCGGAATTATTTAACTCATCTATATATTAAATAAATAAATTTCTCTGTTTTTATTTTATTGTTTATGTTATAGGTCTTAATATTATGTTTTTTTAACTTTTTCTTTCATTATCCCTTGTCTTTTTAGTTATTTTTCTTACCTTCTGTTTTTTTTGTAAATTTATTTGGAATAATAGTAATAATAATAAATATAGTAGTATACATTTTCTAATTTTTATTTTACTATTATTTCCTATTTTTGAGGCCCCTTCAATCAGTACATTTGGATCGAGATCTCTGATTCTCCCACCAATAGGTTCTTTCTTGGAATCTACTATTTCCCTCCTATCAACTCTACATCCTATAAGAAAAATAGCTTGGATAAGGATTGTCCTTTCAATACCTTAGAAAAAGACATCTACAACCTAAGGAATGAAGGTAATATCCTTTTGCTTGGGGACTTTAATGCTAGAACCTCTCCTAACCAAGCTATTATGTTAAGTAACAACTCTAACCCCAACCCGTTGTGGTTTGATGAAGATAGTAACTTAGTTAATATATTCAAGAGAAACTTTGAAGACATAACCAAGAACTTATTCGGCACCGAGCTCTTCAAACTTTGTAGTTCTGAGGACCTAATCATTTGTAATGGTATTAACAAGTAGCCTCTCTCTAGTTAGATGACCTATTTCCATTGGCTAGGTAGCAGTGTCGTGGATTAATAAATTTATTACACCCATGTCCTCAACCGTGTTACAAATATTGATCTACTTAACAAGCACGAGCCTGACTCAGACCACATACCTCTGTCTTTATCCCTCAATCTTGCTATGCATACCACCCACATGGAGGAGACCAATGAAAGAAAAAGACACACACTTCGGCAGAAGTAATGTTAACCTTTTCTTAAGGGATTTAGAAAGGGATTTAGCTATAATAAAAACATTGATCAAATTTATTACCATCTTACTACTAACCTTTCCACTACCATTAAAAATTTCTCTAGAAAGACTTTGTATAATCAGAAAAATAGAACTCCCAATCCTTGGTATGACAAAGATTATAAAATTTCCAGGAAAGTGATCAAAGATGTTCCTAATGAGATCATTAAGATTTGGAATATAAGTATATACAAAGTTGTCATCAAGAGGAAGAAGAGGTCATATATTAATAAGATAGAAGATCATCTTCTCCACCTTTCTAAAGTTACGCCCATAAAGTTTTGGTGGAATGTGCTTGTTCGTAAAACTAAAGATAATCATTTTATCCCCCTAGAAAATTGGGACAACTATATTAAGAAGTTGTATGACCCTTCAAAAACCATGGGCACTGTTTTCTTTCTGTATTTTTGAGGTTGAGGGAGTAAACACATAGGACAACATCAAAACTTCTTTGGAAGCTGGGATCTAGCCCTGTCAGCTTCAGAGAGGGATCTCTTTGTTTAATTTAGCTTTGTTTTTGTGTAAATTTTAGGCTAGTTATGATTATACTTGTTTGTTTTGATTTGATTGGTTCGGTTTATTTGAGTGTTATAATTCCATTGGGATATGGAGTCTATAAATTAAACTAGAGTTTGCATCAATTTTTAGAGGAGTTTTCACACAGCAAGCTAGGTTGCACTAACTGGATCTTTTCAGAAATTAAATGAAATGGTGGAATAACAGAAGTGTAAGGTTTGATATATATCAAGGAGCAATTAAGAATTCCCTAATTTGACTTCGGTGGAAAACATTAAAATTACCAACAACCAAAATAGGGTTCTTTAAATAACAAATCCTATTTATCACAGTTTATGTTGAATAATTCATATTTCAGAATAACGGAGAAGGAAAAACAATGTTTAAATAGATAAACAGAAGAGACACATCACCATTTAGTACACCACATGAATCCTGTGAAATTTCTTTCTATTATTGATGCTCCAGTACTTGGAAAAATACAATATGCAGAAGAAATTAAATTCAGAAATCAACCCTTAATACTTCAAACGGTGAAGTATTTATAATGAAAATTACAAAATCCTTTACAAAATCATTGTCAAACCGACAATGTATTATTAGCCTAATTATAAATAGTATGATCTAATCCTTGTAGAAAAATAGGCCATGTAGGTAGCTGAAAGGAAAGGTGTCCCTGTTTTGATGATTTCGGTTGTTGAGTCAACCTGAAACTGTGTTGTATTGTTGAACTGATAGTCATACTGGATGCTCCGTTGGAAATTTGTTTTACTGTTTTTGAATTATCCTTCAATGTAGTAAATCGATTAATTCTCCCCATCTCTTCTCATATAGTATGGTCAATTTTGATACCCTTTGGTAAATTTTATCTACCTCCATGTATTTGGAAAAAGTTGGTTTCACAGTGAAAATGTGTTTTACCTCATTCTGTACATGGAAATTAGTTGACAACATTTCGAAAAACGCCTTTGCTATCATGTTGCCCTTAATACTATTGAATTTGATGCTACTTCTACCTACTTCTTTCATCTTCAGGATATAATCTTCCTGAGTGATCAATTTATTATTTATCATACAAATGTTGGGCAGTCCCTTTTGGATCAATGCTTCAATTCTGTTAGTGAGCATGTTTACTTGTAGCTCCAAGGTTTCACACATTTCTTCTAACTGATCAATAAGATTTCCCTTTGTCAAGTCTTTCTTGACTTCCAAAATAGCAGTAGTTTTGTCACTAATTCCCACTTCTTCATGTTCATACTTGGATTTAGAATTCAAGAACCTCATTATCTTAGAAGCTTTTGTGGGCATCTTTCGAAGCTTCTCCCTTACTTGAGCAATTGTTTATGTAGCGTTTTCTATTAGCTCTTTCTAATCAAATATGATTTGGATAGAAGGCCAAATCCCATTCATAGAGTCCAGTATGTTCTTCCAAATGGTTTCCTTGGATTGGGCCAAGGTCTGACCAATTGAAGTGTCTCTCTTTACCTTCTGCAACATCTCCAGTAGTCTCTCAGATTTCTGCATTTTAGTAACCTGAGCAGTGTCAACTTTGGCCTTTTCCACTTCTAAAGCTTTGAGTTGGCCCTACAAAGTCTCAATATCCTTTGACTGGAGTGACATGTTCTCCATTGTCTTTGTTACTTGTTCAGCACTCACAGTCTGAGTGGAAGAAGTGGTTGCAATTGTTGTTCCTGTTGCTGGAATATGGGAAATGGGTATGGCATCCAGGGGGACAATGGCCATCTTTTAACTTTCTTCTTTTTCCTTTATCATTTTCTCCATCTCTGCCTCCATCTTCCTAATTTATATATTCCGCTCTATGACGAGCTTCATCATGTCTGCCTTCTGTGCTTCACTTTCTTCAATGTCCTTTGCCAATGGATCCGTTATGGCAGGAAGCTTGAGATTCTTCCTCAAGGCTGTAATGTTCAGGTTCTTCTTTTTAATAATCTCCTCAGCAATATTAATATCTTTAAGGTCATACGCTACCTTTACCACCAAGTCTTCCAAAGACTTGATCTCGTTATTGTTTGCCAAGGAGGACACTTTCTCGATCTTCAACTGTGATTGGACATTAACAAATGAAACCTGCAATTTAGATAGTGGCATAGTAGTGTTAGTCAAAGTGGAGGATATCATTTCACCTCTTTGTTTGTGCATCTCCATTTGATCAATGGAATGTATGTATTTAGTGTTAAATTAAAAAGTAGTGCTCTTGTAGTCTGTTGCTGATTTTGGCTGTGGAATTTGGGCCTCAAGGAAGGCTTGCATGCTCTATATTAAAGGCTGACAACAACCTACTTTGTGAGTTGGAGGCCTATTTCCAGAATTGGTTATAGGTGCTATTTTTCAAAATCTCATTTCTGAGCTTAATTTCCATGTACCTGTCAAAAAATGTCTTTTCTTTTTCTATTTGGACATTCTATGATTCTAGCTCAATTTCCTTGTGGCCCTGTGAAGATGAAGGTCCAGTAAGAGATGTTGTGAATTTTCTAGTTGCAGGTGGTAAATCTCTGATGATGATGGCAACCTTCTCCTCATTTTCTTTGTCCAATTCTACTCTAGGAGTTAACTTTGTTCTTTTTCTGTAGTTGATCCTGAACTCTTTGGCTTCACTCCCAGTTGTTGATGATGATCCTTCCTCCCTTTGCCTTTTGCTTGATTGTTCCTGAGGAGTGGGAGTCTACAAACTAGAAGTAGAAACAAGTTGTTCTTCAACTTCCTGTAAGGTGTTTTCTTTCCACTCCAGTTGATTCGTATACTGCTCTATTTCAGGCCTTGGAGTATGAATGTAAGGAGTGTTTTTGTTCTCCACTCTGAGCTTTGAAATAATGCCATAGGGATCATAAGACCACGTAAAGCTCAGACTAAAATTCATTCCTTTAAGAATCCTATTTGCTTCTTCACATGTTTTACTTGTGTTACATATAAATGGGCCCACCTGCGTCTTTATTCTAAACTGTGACTTCTTCTTGGCCACTACAAAGTGGATGTCATCTGAATTGAGCATCTTTCTAATATACTCCAAAGAAAAAATCCTCATTGGGAGGTATTTCGGGAGTTTGTAGGGTGCCAATTCACAACGATACACCCTAATATCTATATAATTTTGGTATAAATACCAATCCCCAGTCTTTGCCTAATCTATTACGTGCATAATTCTCTTGATTTCTTCACTGATCCTGGGTTGTACTGCACATTTTATAATATTCATGGTTGGGTGAAAAAAATATTCAATAAACTATTTATAAGTAAATTCATGATGTTCTTCCATGACCAATGAGGTCTAAAAGATCATTGGCTACTAGTTCCCTAAATCATCAAGCTTCTACAATGCAAAACTGAATTTGTCTGCCTGATAGTAGAGGAACATATAAATCAAAATAGAGGTGTAATTGAACACCTGTTCTATGGGAAATTTATGAATTTTTCATGAATATTGTCAGCCAAGAATTGACTCAAACTAAATAGCAAGGAAGGCTTGCTGTCTGTAGAAAATATGGAAAGGAATCCTAAAATGGGTTCATCTTACCACTGATCAGAATAGTAACCTAAAATGTAGGAAATGATGGATATAATTTGTTCAGACTGAACAGGGAATATGGAGGAAGGATATGGAGGATTCTTTTTAGGAAATTGGGCATTCTCAGGTAAGAAGATCTCAAAAATTCTAGCTCTGGTAGTGAAATCCATCTTTTGATAAAGCTGGGTGAGGGCTTCTAGGCAGAAAGGAGTATTATTTTCCACAGTTTGAGCCAACATCATTTGTTCAATGGATTGGGCAGTGATTTTGATGAGAATGTCACCTGTAGGGGCAATGATAGCTCTTTTTGTAGGGATATAACATGCTTGACACCTTCTGGTAAATTATGAGGCTTGGAATGTCAAGAGGAAAATGCAATGGGGGAGGTTGGACTCCCATAGCCCAATTTCATCGGTTTTTTTTGTGTGTTATCTTTCAGCCATCAATATAACTTAAGAAAATCACAGTCACATTAGGCTTCATTAATCCTGTAATCCATATCTGCTAAAAGTATATGATCTAAATGTACAGAAGGGGGAATCAAAGGATTAACTGGCTTATCCTGAGTCTTAGTCTTTGGAGGCATGACTATAAGAATTTGATAACAGGAGGAATTGAGTGGAAAACAAGGAGAAATAATCAGAGGGGCTTACCGAGTAATAGTTGAATAACGAACTGTCAGGTGAAAAGAAGAAGGAAATGTTAGTTTATGTCGTGATCTGGTCATAGAAGAGATCTGAGAGTAATCATTGTGCGAAACTATCAATAAAAAAAAAACAAGAGTGAAAAAGGGATGAGAGCGATAGGTTGAGCAGAACAAATGATCATGATGGGTTTATAAGGTTTTAAACAGTACAACAAATCATTTCATTGAAATGGTGCGAGACTATTAGGCCTAAATGGTTACCTAGGAGAAATCTAATTTAATGCGGAATGGTCATTTTGGTCGGGAAGGCATTTAATAGACCAGCAATTATGGAAAGTGTTGGGTGGAGAGTGGTGGAAGGGTCGTGGTGGGGCGCGGTAGCGCAGGTGAGTGAATGACGGCTTTCGGAGGGGGTAGCGAGTGGTATATGGTTTTGGTGAGGGAGGTATGAAATTGTGAGAGGGAAACACGTAAGGGATGGGGCCCGACGAAAGAAAAGAACTTTTCAAACCACCCCTGGTAAAGGCAGGATAGAGACGGGGGGCCGTAGGTAGATGAGGTTCTTTGTTCGTGAGAGGGAACAAATCCTGAGGCTTTCAAACTAGTGAATATTAACCATAAGTGACAAAAAGCTTTGTCTTCTTGCTCTTTTTAACTTTTTCTTTCCTGACTTATGATTTAAAGTAATATGAAACATATCAAAGACTTTATACATAGTGCACATATTTACATTTTCACCATATCCTTAAAACTTAGGATAAAATTATATATGTATATATTTGCAAAAATGATCTAATCTACCTACCCATGACTAAACTAGCATTTTTTTAATTATTTCCTCTAGGCTGCACCTAGACTAGCATATCCACATTATTTTCTTTTATATAGAATGAAAAACTATCTAACATATCCCTTATTTCTTCATTTGATCCAGATTAAACAGTTGGATCAATATCATTTTCTACATAACTACTGATTTACCCAAATTAAACTGTTGGGAAAATCTTATTCTCTAATTTGATTTACAGAAATTGAAAGGATTTTAATCATAATTAGACTATATGATTAAACTAAAAGCTAGTGATTGTGGCATTTTGAACAAGTTGCACATAACATTTTATTTTTTAGTAATGAAGCAAAACTATCTATGAGTAGTGGCATTTAGACTTGCAACACTTTCAGTATTATTCCTTTTTTTCTTTCTTTATTTTGGTGGGGTTCAATCTTTTCTTTCTTTTCAATATTTCTGTTTTTCTTAGTTTTCTTATTTATACCCTCTTTTCATTTTTTATTCTATTTTTCTTTTATTTGGAGATCATTAGCAGATTGACAAGTATTGACATAATAAGATTCCTGAGATATAATACTCAAATACCTTGAGATCCTATAAATTATAGGACCCTAACAGTGGCTGCAGCTGGGGATGGAACTCTCCCTATGAGGTGCCAAGAACATTTGATAAATAGCCTTGAGTGTTCTACTTCAGCATTATCCACTTATGATTTCTTTGGTGCAGTACTTATGGTAACACATCAATAGAATCTTAGGGCCTTCTCTGCAGGCTTCAACTTCACCCAATCCAAACAATAAGACAATGATATCTACAATCATATATGGTTGAAAAAATCTCTATTGCTGTGAGAAATAGTGTTTGAGAATCCTTCCATTGATAGGTCCACTAGGTAAATATGTCCCATCTACATTTCTAATAAAAAAACATTATGCCCTCTGAAAGCATAAATGACATAAGGTCCCTTCCATAAATTGTCAAATTTTCCATGCTTCCCTTTGTCTTCACTTCTTGAATCCCACTTTAAAACTTTATCACCCAGGGTGAAATCATTTACTTTTGTTCTTCTGTAAAAAACTTTCTTGATATTCTCATGGATGACATGAGCCTTGTTATAGACTTCTTCCTTGGATTGCTATAGTTGGATTATCTGATCAATTCTCCTTTGAATGTCATTTGGCTCAACCTGTAATTCTTGAATTAACTTCATGACTGGAACTCCAAAATAAGATGGAAAGACAACATCCATTCCATAAACCAATTGGTATGGTGACATGCCAATTGATTTCTTTGTGGTAAGCCTATCAGCCCCAAGTGAATTTATCAACTTCTTGTGCCATGACTTTTTGTTGTTTGCTAACAGTTTCTTAATGATATTTACCAAACTTGTATTTGAAGATTCATCCAACCCATTACCTTGTGGGTAATAAGTAGTTGAATGTCCTAATGTGATATGGTATTTATTGTAGAAATATATCATTTTCTTATATCTAAAGGTTGCAACATTATCTGTAATAAGTTTGTTTGGACAACCAAAACTTGACAGGATATTCGTTTCTAAGAATTTGATGATAACATCATCTATGGCTAGTTTAGCAGTAAGGATCCGTTTATGTTGAGAAGAATATGGTGAATGCATTTCTCCAATGAAATCCAATCCCCACTATTGGAAAGGGATTTCAATAGATCTGGGCTTCAAAGGTAGAGGAAAAAGCTTTCTTTTCCCCTCAAAGACTTGACATTTGTGCCAAGAGGTTACCTTCTTATGAACATCTGGGAAAAGTGTAGGCCAGTAAAAACCAGCTTTAAGGATCTTATTGGTAGTGGTTTTCCAATGCATATGGCCACCACAGTCACCTTCATGGAATTCCTGCATTGTTCTTTCTGCATCATCTCTCAATAGACACTTTAGTAGGATAGAACCAACATCTTTCCAATGTAAAACATTTTCTATGATGCAAAATTTAACTACTTTTAGCTTCAGAAATCTAGCCTTTGTCCTTGTTAGACCAGGAGGAGAATTTAAATTAAATAAAACATAAATAAGGTATGCATACCAAGGTGAGGTCATGTGATAAGTTTAGGTATGTTATATGCTAGCGAAATTTATTTTAATTTTCCAATATCTTTTCCAGATTAGCAATCACATCAGCATTAAAGTAAACTTCAGATAAAACATAAATATAAATTGTAGAAGACAAGCCAAGACAAGAGGACACAAGATGTGGCGCTAGCTAGGGACAAACCCCAATGTGGGGAAACCCTTGATCAATTCTTCTTATATGTTCTTCAATAGTTCAACAGAGAGAAAGAGAGAGAGAGATAGTACATTTACAATAGAAGTCAACACTTTGACTTATCTAGATAAGAGCAGAGATTAGCTATAAGAAGATGATATATGAGATCAATTGAAGACATGTCGCATCAACTAACTCTCCAAGGTGACTCCTTCACCTATCGATGTGCTGCATTTCGTCATCATGCTGCACCTCACCATGCTACACCCATCATCACTATGTTGCATCTCATCACGCTTCATTAATCATGACTGTACCCATCACTGTACTGAATTGTGTGCCATTGTTGCACCATGTTGCCATCCTGACCTATGTGTTGGTTGTACCTTGCTTGCTTGGTGTTCCTTGCTTGCTTGTTGTCACTAACATGCTTATTTTCCTTAGCTTGCTACTAAGTACCATACAACTGTCCCAATGTTAGTTAGTTGTCCCTTGCATGCTGCTCTCCTACAGAGACAGATGCTCCTGTTGTTCTAGAAGTTCTCGGAAGTTATGGCAGTTATGGCTGTTTCGGCTTTTCCAGCAGTTTCGGCAGTTCCGACTTTTCTGGCTTTTCTGAAAATTCTAGCTTTCCTCGATTTTCCTACTTTTCTAAAAGTTCCAACATTTCTAGCTCTTCCGACAGTTCCAGCTCTTCCAGTAGGTCCCGTTCTTCTAGAAGTTTCGACAGTTCCAACTTTTTAAGCTTTTTCGGCTTTTCCATCTCTTCCAGTAGTTCCAGCTTTTCCAGTAGTTCCGGTAGTTCCGGCTTTTCTGGAAATTCCAGCTTTTCTAGCTTTTCTGATAGTTCCGAATTTTTCAGCTTTTCCAGCAATTCTGGCTTTTCTAGCTTTTCTGGCAATTCCAGCATTTCTGGCGTTTCCGGCAGTTCTGGCTTTTTCGGCAGTTCCAACTTTTCCATCTTTTCAGCAGTTTCGACTTTTCCAGCTTTTCTGGCCTTTTGAGCAACGTAGAGCTTATTCTCCCATGACTACATTTAGATCTAGGGCATGTTATCTAGGGTAGCGTATACCCTAGGGCACTCCCTCTAGCTCTCATCTTCATCAAACCCAAAATAGGATGAAGTGAATCACAAGAGTGAGTGTGTGCGTGACAAATGACTTCAAGTCCTCTTCTATTTATACTAAAACGTAGAGGTTGAATAGACATGACTGTTGGGCTTCTGAGCCTACATAAGTTGCTGGCTGACTTGACAATTTGTCCATAATCAAAATAAATTCATATCTTCATAACTACTTATCATAATTGGATGATCTTTAGATCAATCCTACACCTCTCAATGAGAGGGATCCAATAAAAATATCAGATGCCATTAATAAGATGAACCACATGGAGCATGGCCCTAATTTCCAATTTTAAGACTCCCTCTCAACTAAGGAGAACTCCATCCGCTGATTCATATGTCCTTACTATACTATCTTTGCCATCAATGCCCTTACACTACTCTACTCTGCTCAGCTCTGCTGGATCTGCTTTGCTCTGCTTACTTCTACTGGATCTACTCTGCTCTGCTCAGCTCTACTGGCTCTACTCTGCTCTGCTTAGCTCTTCTCTGCTCTCCTCTGCTCAGCTTTGTTGGCTCTGCTTTACTCTGCTCAGCTCTACTAGCTCTGTTTAGCTCAGCTCTGCTGGCTCTGCTCCGCTCTGCTAAGCTCTCTTGGCTCTGCTCAGCTCTACTCAGCTCTACTAGCTCTACCCTACTCTGCTCAGCTCTTCTAAGCTCTCCTGGCTCTACTCTGCTCTACTCAGCTCTACTGGCTCTGCCCTACTCTGCTCAACTCTACTAGCTCTGCTTTGCTTTGCTCAACTCTGCTGGCTCTGCTCTGGTCTGCTTAGCTCTACTGGCTCAGCTCTACTCTGCTCAACTCTGCTGGCTATGCTCTGCTCTACTCAGCTTTGTTGGCTCTACTCTACTCTATTGAACCATGAAGAAGAAGAATTGATCGAGAATGTGTCATACCATTCTCCACTGGCTCGAAGTCAGTCTCAGAGTGTGTACCACTGGTCCCAGACCAGCCCTCAACTGACTCGAAGTCAGTGTCATAGTAGGTACAACTCCTACCATTGGTCCCAGACCAGTTACTGACTCGAAGTTAGTCTCAGAGTATGTACCACTGGTCCTAGACCAGTCCTCTACTGACCCGAAGTCAGTTTGATAGTGGGTACAACTCCTACCATTGGTCCCAGAGCAGTAGTCTACTAGCTCAAAGTCAGTGTTAGAGTATGTACTGCTGGTCCCAAACCAATCATATACTGACCTGAAGTCAGTGTCATAGTGGGTATAACTCCTACCACTAGTCCCAGACCAGTATTCTACTGACTCGAAGTCAGTCTCAAAGTATGTACCACTGGTCCTAGACCAGTCCTCAACCAACCCAAAGTCAGTGTCGTAGTAGGTACAACTCCTACCACTGGTCCCAGACCAGTATTCTATTGACTCGAAGTCAGTCTTAGAGTATGTACCACTAGTCCCAGCCCAGTCCTTTACTGACCCGAAGTCAGTGTCATAGTGGGTACAACTCCTACCACTGGCCCTAGACCAGTATTCTACTGACTCAAAGTCAGTCTCAGAGTATGTACCATTGGTCCTAGACCAGTCCTCAACTGACCCGATGTTAGTGTCATAGTAGGTACAACTCCTACCACTGGTCCCAGACCAGTATTCTACTGACTTGAAGTCAGTCTCAGAGTATGTACTACTAGTCCCAGACCAGTCCTCTACTGACCCGAAGTCAGTGTCATAGTGGGTACAACTCCTACCACTGGTCCCAAACCAGTATTCTACTAACTCGAAGTCAGTCTCAGAGTATGTACCACTAGTCCCATACTAGTCCTCTACTGACCCAAAGTCAAAGTCATAGTGGTTGCAACTCCTACCACTAGTCCCAGACTAGTATCATTGATCCCAGATCAATGAAGGTCATCCTAGCATAGGGAGTATGATAGATACAATGATGCATCCATCGGTACTACTATGGTCCCTATCCTCATTTCCCTACTCATTGATCAGATGAGAGGTACTTCCCATGAGTCTCGGACTGCATGGGTAGGATGCCTTGATAACATAACTAATCATCCCGTCCATAGGAGAGTGAATCATCCTATCCCACAAGAGAGCAAATCATCTTGTCCATAGGAGAGTGAATCATCTTGTCCACAGGGGAGCAAATCATCCTGTCCCACAAGAGAGCGAATCATCTTGTTCCACAATCACCATGGAGAACACATCATTCAGGCCTCATAGGAGAACTAATCATCCTACTACACAATCATCATGGAGAACACATCATCCAGACCTCACAGGAGGACTAATCATCCTACTACACAATCATCATGGAGAACACATCATCCAGACCTCACAGGAAAACTAATCATCCTGCTACATAATCGTCATGGAGAACACATCACTGAAGCAGATCCAAAGCAGAAACAACACCCGAAAGTGCTCTTATGGTCCACCACACTGCCTACCCAATCAACATTTGAATAATCATGCAATTTCATATTTCTAGCAGTGTATCTCAATCCATGAGAGATTGAGCCCTAAAGATATCTCAGCAGATTCTTAGCACCAATCCAGTGAGGCTCAACCAAATATGAGCTCACCATGCTAACTACAAAACAGATGTCCAAATGGAAGTTCACCAAGAACATCAACGTGAATGAGTTTATGAAACTCAGAGGCATTTCCCAAATATGGTCCGACATCACTACCATATAACTTCTGAAAGTAAGATCCTCGAGGTAGTCACAGGCTTGCAGTTTATCATTCCACATTCGGAATCCAACTCCCTCTTACTTTTGCAAATGAGAGGGTCTGCACCTGTCAAAAATAGGTCGTCCTCATAAGGTACCAGTATGAGAGGTCTATCATCCACAACCTTCGGGTAATGGTTTGGATCGGTTTCACTCCTAGTGAATCTTAGCTTCATCAGATAGCTATCAATCCTCTCATACTACACCCAGGGTGTTTTGCTTCAATACATAAAGGGTTGTCTTCCACCTGTATACATGAGATTCCTGATCATGAATCTCAAACCCCTCGGGTTGTTCCAAACCTGTGGACCTGCTACATGAGGGGAATGGTTCCCTTGTAAGATTTTCCTTCGGTACATCTCAGACATGTACTTTCATGCTCTTTTTGAATTCAGGCATCCCTGTCACCATCTAACTCACAAACCTTCGGTGCTAAGTGTCAATGGACATGGTACCTCGTGGACTTCCTGCAATTTGATACAACCCTGAACTCAAAAACATCTTTGAAAATTATATTTCCAAACACATACCTTTCCATCAATGAGTTCCATCCTGTAACCTTTGACTTCCATTGCCGAAATGGACACCAAGTTCTTCTTACGATGGAGTACATAAAGGAGATTCTGTAAATGAATCGAGTTACCCTCATTCATTTCAGGGGTAACATTCCCTACACCGTTTCTGGGATAGGTGGCATCGGCTCCAAGTATAATCCCATGATTGTTTCCATCTCTACCAAATTAGAGAGTGCTCCCTACTATCCGATGAAGTGCCTTGAAGCACTACAATCAATAAGCCAGATTCCGAAAGAATCTAAAGGAGAGGTCCAATACAAGATAACGCTTCTTTATCTTATCAAAAACAACATTTGATTCTTCATACCTGGGGTTCCTCGCATTTTTTGAAGAGTCGGCCATTCCTTGATGACCTGCATTACCTATCATTCCTTTGATCATTGAAGATGTCCTTGGAATGATTTTTATCTTCATCAAGAGATGTGTCTCTTCCATTCGAACACTCCTTCGCATAATGGATGAACTTATTACAACCAAGGAATCTATCTTTCCTTCCACCCTTAGATCCAGACTTCCCATTGAAGTGATCTTTAGGAAGGCCATTAGAAACTTCTACTACGCCATTCTGATAATATTCTCTGCTTTGACTTCACCCTTAGTGAATTTGAAGAGGGATGAGGAATCCACTAATCCTATTGTCCTTTCCCAACCATCTTTAATGATTGCTCTTTCACTCTTGCTTGGGCATTGTCTTCACCTCAGCTCCGATACCATGTTAAGTTTAGGTATGTTCTATGCTAGAGCAATTTATTTTAATTTTCCAATATCTTTTCCAGCTTAGAAATCACATCAAAATTAAAGTAAACTCAAGATAGAACATAAATATAAATTGTAGAAGACAAGCCAAGACAAGAGGACACAAGATGTGGAGCTAGCCAGGGACAAACCCCAATGTGGGGAAACCCTTGATCAATTCTTCTTATATGTTCTTCAATAGTTCAGTAGAGAGAGAGAGAGAGATAGTAAGTTTACAATAGAAGTCAACACTTTGACTTATCTAGATAAGAGCATAGATCATCTCTAAGAAGATGATACATGAGATCAGTTGAATACATGCTTCTTCAACTGATTCTCCAAGGTGACTCCTTCACCTATCATTGTGCTTCATTTCATCATCATGCTGCACCTCACCACACTACACCATGCTACACCCATCATCATTATGTTGCATCTCATCACGCTTGATTAATCATGACTGTACCCATCACTGTACTGCATTATGTGCCATTGCTGCACCATGTTGCTATCCTGACCTATGTGTTGGTTGCAGCTTGCTTGCTTGTTGTCCCTAGCATGCTTATTGTCCTTAGCTTGCTGTTAAGTACCATAACACTGTCCCAATGTTAGTTAGTTGTCCCTTGTATACTGCTCTCCTTTGGAGACAGATACTCCTGTTGTTTCGGCAGTTCCCGACAGTTCTGGTATTTCTGGTTGTTCTAGATTTTCTAGTAGTTCCGGAAGTTCCAGCTTTTTCGGCTTTTCCAATAGTTCTAGCTTTTCTGGCTTTTTCAGCAATTCTGGCAATTCCGACTTTTCTGGATTTTACAACTTTTCCGACAGTTTTGACATTTTCGACTCTTCCGGCAGTTCCGACTCTTCCGGCAATTCTGGCAGTTCCGGCCTTTTCGGCTTTTCTGGCTTTTCCGGCTCTTCTAGCAGTTCCACCAGTTTCGACCTTTCCGGTAGTTCTGGATTTTCCAACTTTTCTGACAGTTCCGACTTTTTTGGATTTTCCAGCTTTTCTAGCTTTTTCGGCTTTTCTAGCAATTCTGGCTTTTCCAGCTTTTCCAGATTTTCAAGATTTTCCGGCAGTTCCGTCTTTTCCAGCAGTTTTGGCTTTTCTGGCTATTCTGACTATTCTGGCTTTTCTGGCCTTTTGAGAAATGTAGAACTTATTCTCCCATGACTACATTTAGATCTAGGGCATGTTATCTAGGGCAGCGTATACCCTAGGGCACTCCCTCTAGCTCTCATCTTCGTCAAACCCAAAACAGGATGAAGTGAGATCACAAGAGTGAGTGTGTGTGTGACAAATGACTTCAAGTCCTCTTCTATTTATACTAAAACGTAGATGTTGAATAGACATGACTGTTGGGCTTCTGAGCCTACATAAGTTGTTGGTCGACTTGACAATTTTTTCATAATCAAAATAAATTCATGTCTTCATAAATACTTATCGGAATCGAATGATCTTTAGACCAATCCTACACCTATCAATGAGAGGGATCCAATAAAAATATCAGCTACCATTAATAATATGGCCCACATGGAGTTTTTCCCTAGTTTCCAATTTTAACATCATGAAATCCTCATCTAGTTGTGGAGTCGCATGTTCCTCTTGATCATCTAATTCAGCTACAAAGTTGATATCTGAAGCATTAAAATTAGATTCAACCATCAATTTGGCTAATCCTTGTCCTTTGATAAGCTTGGTTGGCTTGATTTCCATATCATATTCAAGGATGATGGCGATCCATTTGCCTCTTTTTCCATCTAGTCCATTATGTGTCAAAATATCTTTAACTAACATAAGCAATTATGTGAGAATGAAGGACATATACTCTGAAATATTTAATTGCTTTTACCAATGTAAAATCTTTCTTCTCCATTATATTATACTTGAGTGCAACATCCATTAAAGCCTTTCCAAAGAAAGAAATGGGTTTTTCAAATCCTTCATCGTTTTTATGCAAAAGGACACCTGCAACAATATGTTCAGAAGCAAATGAAAAAATGATAAAATTTTTAGTAAAATCTAGACGGATAAGGAATGGTGCCTTTGTCAATGCTTATTTAAAATGGTCAAATGATTGCCTAGCTTCAATGTTCAATCTGATTTCAGAATCTCGTTTTAGCATGTTTGTGATGCTTCTGAAAAGTTCTGCAAGGTTAGGGATAAATGTTCTCAGGAAGTTTATTCTACCAATAAATTGTTGAAGTTCCTTAATGTTTCTTGGATGATTGATTTTCAGAATAGTTTCAATCCTTTTGGGGTCAATTTTAATACCTTCCTTAGATATGATATAACCAAGAAGTTTTCCCTCTTCAAGGCCAAACACTGTTTTCTTAGAATTTAGTGAAATCCCAAACCTTCTACCTTTCTCAAATACTCTTCTTAGATGCGTCAAATGTTCTTCATTAGTTTTAGAATATACAATTACGTCATCTAGATAGATCACGATAAATCTGCCAATTTCATCAGCAAAAGCAATATCCATTGCTCTTTGAAATGTGGCTCCAACATTCATTAATCCAAAAGGCATATTCACATACATGAAGGTACCTAGTAAAGGTTGTTTTCTTTTCATCCTCTACATGGACTAAGACCTAATTATAACCTAATAAACTATTTAATAAAGAAATCTTAGAAGATCCAACTACCTTTTGCAGAATATGATCCATTTTAGGTAAAGGGTAATTGTCCTTTAAGGAGACTTTATTAAGGTTCCTGAAATCTATGCACAATCTGATTTCACTTGTTTTCTTCCTAGTTGGCACAATATTGGAAACCCATTTAGGGTACCTAAGAGGAACTATGATTTTAGAATCATACATTCTTTTAATTTCCTTCTCAATTAAGGGCATCGGAACAGGATTTATTCTTCGAAGCTTTTGTTTAAATGGTTTTTGATCCTCCTTTAGTGGAATTTTGAGTTGTATAATTTATGTGTCATATGTTTTAAGATCTTCATAGCTCCAGGAAAAAAAGTCACTAAATTCCTTGAATAAAGCGATATATTTTTGTTTTTCAGCAGCTAGGATTGATCTAGGCAATTTTATGATTTTAGGGTCCTTTTCAGTACCTAAATTACATTCTTCAATTGTTGTTCCTTTGGGCTCAATCTTAGGATTTTTAGCCACATCATTGAAATCAAATAATTCTTCTAATGGAGCTAGACATCTAGGCAGAACATTATCTTTAAGCTCGGGTGTTTTGAATTCTTCTTTTTCATGGTCTATCTTAAGCAATTCTAATTTATTTACAGCTTTATCTATGGGTGTATTTACATCTGAATTATCTAATTGCCTTTCTATATTAGAATGTACCACAATTTGAGTATCTACTTCAGATTCCAAGTCAATACTATCATCTTGAAATTCATCTTTGGATTGCAGAAAGTTTTCAATCTATTTGTCATTTCGAAACACCTGCCAATACCTCATGTTATTTGGTATAGCTGCTTGGTGTTTCACCTCCAATACATATTCTTGATTAGGATAAGGCATTTTACAAGAGCTGGCTGAAAAAGCCAGATTATTTGGAATGATATTTTGTTTTCTAGGAATTGCATAAAGGTAATATTCAAGAAACGTTTCTAGAAAGTCAAGCACAACATTTTTGTATGCTCCCATCCTAGGATGTTTAGTTGAATATCCTCCTTTAATTTGTTTTAATATTAATCAAGCATCCCCTTGAATGGATATTATTTTGGAACCTAATTTTTTCAATAACTGCAATCTTAAAATAAGGGCTTCATAATCTGTTATTTTATTGGTACATTAAAAATTAAGCCTGTATGACCCTCAACATGATGATTTCCTATGTTTACTACCCAAATTCCTGCTCCAGAACCATCTTTGGTACTGGAGCCATCAAAACTCATGTTCCAAAGAGGTTAAGGAGGAGTATTCAGTTCTCTTATTTGTGATTGGATTGGGTTTGTTTTAGAAATTTCAGTTTTAGCATTTATCACCTGAGTGTTGATATCTCCATCATTGTAAAGAATGAAAGAATCCAAATCTGAGTGAACATAATAAAGAGGATAGTTGTGAGGTTTCTCTTGACTACTGACCATGAATTTCATCAAGGTTTCCCTATATAATCTTCTTTGCTTCCCAAAAACTGGTATGATGGCATAAGTCATGTCCATCTGTAGGGTTCCTTGTAATTTTTCTCCCCATGAGCATGACAACAACATGCCATACTTAGGGGGAATATCTGCAACCACTATGTCCATTACTCAACTTTTAGCTAGGATTTGTCCTAAAGTAACACACATGTCTTTGATGAGACCTAGACATCTTACTTTACAGAATCAAAAGAGTATAAGTCTTTATAAGGCCTGGTAATATCAAGTCCTAATTTCTCCATAACAGCTTTAGGCATTAATTTGTGGGAAGCTCCTGAATCTAACATATCATTATGGAGGATTTTATCAAGAATATTTAGGCTAACATAGAATGGAGGAACACCCCCTTCCCGTGGTTTTCCTTCAACTTTCGGTCCAAATAAGAGTTCAGGATGGTCATCATTCAGATTTACAGAGTCAATGTTTTCCCCAATGTTTAAAGCTTTCATTACTTAAGGTCTGTACATGTTTTTTTTCATTAACTCTGTGAGAGGAATAGGGATTTTCAATTTTACTAACTCATTCTCAATATTGAGCGATGTTTGAATCTTAATCAAGTTGGGAAGTTCAGATTGATCTTCGTTTTTCTTTGTTATGGGATCGCTATGTTGCCTAGTGGTTGAGACATCTATTTGAGTAGTTTTAGGAACACTGCCAACTATCTTCTTGAAAGGAATTTCTACTTTCTTCTTACCAGAATTGTCCACAACTTTCTTAGAAAGACTGTCTGTGGTTTTCCTAGGATAAATTTCAGATGATTTTTTAGCAGGATTATCTAAGTTTTTAGTTTTGAGAGTGTCTGGATTCTTTTCTCTCCTAAGGTTATACTGCCTATGGACTTCCATTATGGAATTTTTAAACCCTTGTTTATATTCATATGATTCTTCAAAATCCAGTTCAGTTTGAGCTAGGAGAAAAAGTCCCTGCTCCTCTTGAGTGAGGAAAATTATTTCACCATCGTTCATCACCATAATATTTATTTGATTGTCATCCAATTCTTCAATAATGTTACCCTGATAATCAATGTAATTTTCCTAAAAAGGAGGTCGGACTTGTTGGTTTGGACCCTTTTGTTCTCTTTGTTTGATTTGGGGAACATTTCTCCTGACGTTTTGGTTTCTGTTTTGAGGAGAATTTTGGTTTTCTCTCACTTGAGTTTGATCATTTATGCTTACTCTTTGCATCATCTGATTCACTACTCTCATTAGGTTATCAATTTTATGATCAACAACAAAAGTAGAAGGCTCTTCTTTTATGGTGACCCTTCATTCCGACTTTTGTTTGGCCTTCTTGGTTGAGATATTAGCTTCAACTTTAATAGAATTTCCTTGCATTTCTTCCAAAGTTGTCGAGTCCCTCTCTCTAAGTTGATATTCCATGTCTACATTGAAACCATCAGGAAAACAAATTAAAGGTAGGCTAGGGGAGGGCTTGATGTCTTGTGGAATGGCATTGTAAACAGTATTAAACCGTTCACAGTATTATTCCACACTGTCATTTGGTTTTCTTTTTAGTATTTTATATTCATTTAGGAGTTGAAGTGGATTTTTCTTAATCTCCCATCTAGCTAAGATACATGTAAAATCATAAACCATTTCTTGACATATCCTCCTAAAATTTGAGCAAATAATCTCATTTTAACATCAACTTCATCTACTTCTTGAAGCTCAAACACATCATTCATATTGTCCACATGCTGCTGAGCGGTATGAGAACCAGTGTTATCAAAGGTCACAATATTAGATTGGTAATCTCCAAGCATAGCATTTAGCTAGCCTGGTAACAACAAAGGTGCATACCTACCTGCCATAACTAGTCTGGAATATTGACTGGAAGATCGACCTGTGAAAGGTGTTGTCAGAATAACAATAGGGATAGTATGAACAACAGTCCAAGTTGGAATAATATGGACAACAATCTGAGATACTACCGAGGAAAAGGTAGAGGCTATAAAATGAGTAGGACTAGGAGTTTGTAGATGAAAAAGTTGGTAATATTGGGTGGACAAAGAAGTTGTTGCAACTATCAAGGCTGAGAATTCAACAGATTGTTGAATATAAGTTTGTTCAATAGCTTGGTCCAATGCTGAAACTAGACATTGTAATTTATCAAAACTGCTATAAGGATTCAAGATCAATATCTATTTCAAGAGGTTGGGTTTGGGTATATATGGTTGCAATAGGGCTTTATCAATGACAGTTTGATCTACAAAAGTCTTAGATTTTGATCTAAACAAACTATGCTAGCAAGGAAAATCAAACTCTATATCTTGAATAGTTTCAAATTTGTCTAGAAGAGAGTAATACCTAATCAAAGGAATATTCTCAGGAAGAGAATTGAACCCAGATAGAGGACTATTACTACCTTGGCTCTCTATAAGGATTCTCTTTCTCACCAATTTCTCTAGATTATCTACAAATTCAGTAGGGTTGGGATCAGGGTGAGCTCTAGTGAAAATTATTTTGGGAGCCAGGTCTATTAAAAAATCATCGCACAAATAAAAATCAAAATCAATGACAGACTAGAATATTTACAAAATAACAACCTGAGATCATGTATTTCATAATGTTATATAAGTCTTGATTTATATAAATACTTATTAAATACTAGGGAATAATTATTTTTCAATCTAAATATTTTTCATTCTAAAGATTTTTCTTCCCTAGTATGGTCGCCACTATGTTGTCATTCTGTCCTTTTGAGGTTGAGGGAGTAAACAAATAGGATAGCATCAAAACCACTTTGGAAACTGGGATCTAGCCCTGCAAGCTTCAGAGAGGGATCTCTTTGTTTAATTTAGCTTTATTTTTGTGTAAATTTTAGGCTAGTTATGGTTGTACTTGTTTGAATTGATTTGATTGATTTGAGTGTTTTAATTCCATTGGGCTATGGATTCTATAAATTAAACTAGAGTTTGCATCAAATTTTAGAGGAGTTCTCACAGGGGAAGCTAGGTTTCACTAACTGGATCTTTTCATAAATTAAATGAAATTGTGGAATAGCAGAAGTGTAAGGTTCGGTAGAAATCAAGGAGAAGTTAAGAATTCCTTGATTTGAATTTAGTGGAAAACATTAAAATTACCAACAGCCAAAATAGGGTTCTCTACATAAAAAATCCTATTTATCACAGTTTTTGTTGAATAATTCATACTTTCAGAATAATAGAGAAGGAAAAACAATGTTTAAATAGATAAGCAGAAGATACACATCACCATTTAGTACACCACATGATTCCTATGAAAGGTCCTTGTATTATTGATGCTCCAGTACTTGGAAAAATACAATATGCAAAAGAAATTTCTTTCGGAAATCAATCCTTAATACTTCAAACAGTGAAGTATTTATAATGAAAATTACAAAATCCTTTACAAAATCATTGTCAAAACGACAATGTATTATTAGCTTAATTACAAACAATATGGTCTAATCCTGGAATACAAATAGGCCAAGTAGGCAGCTGAAAGAAAAGGTGTCCCTATTTTGATGATTTTGGTTGCTAAGTCAACCTGAAACTGTGTTGTGTTGACGAACTTACCGTCATGCTAGATGTTGCATTGGCAATTTATTTTCTTGTTTCTGAATTGTCCTTCAATCCAGTAAAGCGACCAATTCTTCCCATCTCTTCTCATTTGGTATGGTCAATTTTGTTACCCGCGGTAAATTTCATCTACCTTTGTGTATTTGGAAAAAGTTGTCTTCACGGCAAAAATGTGTTTTACCTCATTATGTACATGGAAATCATTTGACATCATTTCCAAAAATGCCTTTGTTGTCATACTACCCTTAATACTACTAAATTTAATGCTACTTCTACCTACTTCTTTCATCTTCAGGATATAGTCTTCCTAAGTGATTAGTTTTGTATTTATCACCTAAATGTTGGGAAGTACCTTTTGGATCAATGCTTCAATTCTGATAATGAACCTATTTACTTGCAGCTCCAAGGTTTCACACCTTTCTTCTAACTGTTCAATAAGATTTCTCTTTGTCAAGACTTTATTGACTTCCAAAATAGCAGTAGTTCTGTCACTGATTCCCACTCCTTCAAGTTCATACTTGGATTTAGACTCCAAAAACCTGATTATGTTAGAAGCTTCTATGGGAATCTCTCCAAGCTTCTCCCTTACTTGAGAAATTATTTTTGTAGCTTTTTCTATCAGCTCTTTATTCTCAAATATGATTTGGATAGAAGGCCAAATCTCATTCATAAAGTCTAGTATATTCATCCAAATGGTTTCCTTGGCTTGGGCCAAGGTCTGACCAATTGAAGTGTCTCTCTATAGCTTCTGCAACTTCTCCAATAATATCTAGGATTTTTGTATTTCAGTAACCCGAGCAGATTTAGCATTGGCCCTTTGCACTTCTAAAGCTTTGAGTTGGCCCTGAAAAGTCTCAATATCCTTTGACTAGAGTGACATGTTCTCCAATGTCTTTGTTACTTGTTCAGTACTCATAGTATGAGTGGAAGAAGTGGCTGCAGTTGTTGTTCCTGATGCTGGAAGCTGACAAATGGGTATGGCATCCAGGGGGACAATGGCCATCTTCTGACTTTCTTATTTTTCCTTTATCATTTTCTCCATCATTGCCTCCATCTGCCTAATCTGTATATTCTTTTTTATGATGAGCTTCATCATTTCTTCCTTCTGTGCTTCACTTTCTTCAATGTCCTTGGTCAATGGATCCACTGTGGCAGGAAGCTTGAGATTTTTTAGTGTTGAATTCAAAAGTAGTGCTATTGTAGTCTGCTATTCATTTTAGCTGTGGAAATTCGGCCTCAATAAAGGCCATATGCATTTTTCCATGCTCTGTATCAAAGACTGACAACAACCTACTCTGTGAGCTGGAGGTGTGTTTCCAAAATTCGTTATAGGTGTTATTTTTCAAAATCTCATTTCTAAGCTTAATTTCCTGGTACCAGTCAAAAACTATCTTCTATTTTCCTATTTGTGCATTCTATGATTCTAGCTGAGTTTCCTTATGAACCTATGAAGATGAAGGTCTAGTAGGAGATGTTATGAATTTTCTAGTTACAGGTGGTGAATCTATGATGATGACGATAGCCTACTTCTCAGTTTCTTTGTCCAATTCTACTCTAAGAGTTAACTTTGTTCTTTTTCTGTAACTGGCCTTAAACTCTTTGGCTTCACTCCTAGTTGTTGATGATGACCCTTCCTCCCTCTGTCTTTTGCTTGATTTTTCCTGAGGAGTGGGAGTCTGCAAACTAAAAGTAGAAAAAAGTTGTTCTTTAGCTTCCTGTAAGGTGTTTTCTTTCCACTCCAGCTGATTGGCATACTGCTCTATTTCAAGCCTTGGAGTATGAATGTATGAAGTGATTTTTTTCTCCACTCTGAGCTTTGAAATAATGCCACACGGGTCATAAGACCATGTAAATCTCGGACTGATATTCATTTCTTTAAGCATCCTATCTGCTTCTTCACCTGTTGTCCTTGTGTTACATATAAATGGGCTTACCTGTGTCTTTATTCTAAACTATAACTTCTTCTTGGCCACTACAAAGTGGATGTCATCCAAATTGAGAATATGCCTAATATATTCTAAAGAAAAAATCCACATTGGCATCTATTTGGGGAGTTTGTAGGGTGCCAATTCACAGACATACACCATAATCTCAGTATAATGTTGGAATAAATACCAATCCCTAGTCTTTTCCTAATTTGTTAGGTACATAATTCTCTTTATTTCTTCACTGATCATGGGTTGTACTGCACTTTTTCAAATATTCATGGCTGGGTGAACAAAATCTTCAATAAACTATTTATAAGTAAATTCATGATGTTCTTTCATGACCAATGAGGTCCAAAAGTGTTATGAAACCAACTCACAAAAAGATAGAAAAGATAGATCAACGCCTTAGAAATAAGCCTCTTCGAGGGGGCAACCTCCTTTACATTACACAAATGAATAATTCTTGGATGATACAAATGAAAAGACCTTCTTTATATATATAGGAGTCTAAGGGGTCATAATATAATCAGAGCCAACATAACAATAATAATTTAAGGGCACAATAATAACAATAGTGGTCTTCTATGGGGCACAATAGTAACAATATGGGGACTACATGGGCACAACAATATAATAAGGGGGTTGTACTAATAACAATAAAGGGTTACACTAGTAGTATAGGGGCCTAACATGCCCCTCTCCTTCAAAAAGTGTTGTCCTTAATGCTTGAGTAGTTCTTGATTCTTATGTATAAAATTCTTGTCCTCCCATGTGGAATCTTCAGCAGGTAAGTTCTTCCACTTCATGAGATAATCTGAAATTGATCGATTTCATAGCTGTCAGGTTCTTGTTTATGTGACTGCTCTAGGTTCCAATATGATTTTTCCTTCCTCTTCAAGTTCTGGCAATATTGTTTGAATTGGGATCTTCTGCAACTTTTGAATGTGGCCATACTTCTTCGTCCTTCTTCCATTAATCCCTTGCTTCATTTATCCAATCTGGTTGGATAATAGAAATAGCACAAAACAATTTTTCGACATCCTCATCCTTTCTTGAGAGTGCATCTGCAACAAAATTTTACTTCACTTTTCTATAGATGATGTCAATTTCATAACCCAACATATTTGTGACCCATTTTTTTTGTTCTTCTAAAGATAATAGTTGTTCTAAAAAGTATTTAAGACTATCATGATCCATTTTTACCTTGAAGTGTCTTCCCATTCGGTAAGGTTGCCATTTCTTAAGTGCAGGTAGTATTGCCAACATTTCCTTCTCATAAATAGCTTGCTTGAGATGTAGCAATAAAAATACCCAATCACCTACATCAAAACATTTTTCACTACGATGTTGATCTACCTGTTGTTTCATTCGATTTTTCACCAAAGTGGCATTATCCTTTAAAAGTTGGAGAACTTGTTGTTGATGATCTATGTGATCTTTCACTACATGAACCTTTTTCTCCTTGATATGTCCTTATATCTTGAGAGTTTGAGGAGGGGAAATTTATTCCAATGCTTTACAAGATATCGTCGGATTCATTTCTTGATGCTCGATGTGATCTTTCACTTCTTGAACATTTTTTTTCTTGATATGTCCTTCTATCTGGATAGTTTGAGGAGTGGTAATTCTGGCCAATGTATTACAAGATATGGTTGGATTCATTTCTTCTTTCTTGATGTGATCTTTCACTTCTTGAACCTTTTTCTTCTTGATATGTCCTTCTATCTCGAGAGTTTGAGGAGTGGTAATTCTTGCCAATGATTTACAAGATATGGTCGGATTCATTTCTTCTTTATCTAGGTTTTGTTCCTGGAGTATATCCTCTTCTTTTGACCTTTCTGTTCCTTTTCTTCTTCCTCTTCACAATCTATGTAGAATAATTTCTTCTCAGCACACTTATGACCTTTAGTGTATTTGTTATCGCAACTGTAACAAAGCCCTTTTTCTCTTTTTTCTTCCAATTGTTGTGGTGTCAACCTTATAGGTTGTGGAAGGTTAGGGGCAACAACACTTCCATCTTTATAGTTGTGAGTGGTAGGTTTCTTGGTTTACATAATTTTTATTTCCATTTTTCTTGCTAACCTGAATGCCTTCTCCAATGAATCAGGTTCCCAAAGGTGAACCTCATGTTGGATATTATCCTTTAAAGTCCCAATGAACAGATCAATCATATGCTCCTCTGGAATATATTTTACCATTATGGTCAATTTTTGGAACTCCTCAATGTGCTCCATCATTGAACCCTTTTGTTTGAGACTTATCAATTGGCTAAAAAAAGTGTTTCTTTTTGTATCCTCATAATGTGCTGTCATTTCTTCTGTAAAAATTGCACAAGTGACAATTTGTTTATGAGAGAAAAGCCATTGATACCATACAAACTGATTTGGTTCCAAATATAAATTTGCAATACGTACCTTTTTTGTGTTTTGCACATTATGGAGATCGAAAAATTGCTCCATCTGTAGTATCCATGTTTCGGGATCCTTGCCATCAAACTTCCTCATATCGATTTTTGGAATATGGTGGGTCTTCACTCCAAAATTAGAGTTTATGAATTCATGATTAATGTTTCTTTTGTTCATATCATGAGTTTCCTTTACTACCCTTTCACCATTAGTGACCATTTCTTGTAGCAACTTATTCAAATTTATATTCAATTCTTCCATCTTATCATCCATGCCATCCATCTTAGCATCCATGCCATCCATCTTAGCTTCTACTTCATTCATCTTAACTTCTACGCCTTTCTTTAAACCATCCATATTAGCTTCCATGCCATACATCTTGGCTTCTACATCTTTCTTTAAACCATCCATCTTAGATTCTGTTACATTTTTTTGCGAGTGACATTTGTTGCACTTGGTCTCGTAATTTTGATATATCATGTTGCATTTCTTCCTCTTCTTCATGAGTCATGCTATATATTTTAGGTTGCTTACTAAGTGTTTGATTTTTCTTTCCTCGGGGCATCAATTAAAGAAAACAATGCTTTACTATGCCCTTTGAATTCCTTCAAACTAATTTTTCAAACCAAGCTTATGCAAAATTTAAAAAAAGCTACACACATTTTTTCACTTTGTAGGAGCTCAATATTTAATCTGATGTATCTCTGTAATTTCAGATCATCCAATTTTGAAATTGCAATCTGCAGTAGCCCTCTATGTGCTCTTTCCAATGCCACCAGTCTGATTGAATGTAGATTCTCCAAGGCAGAGTTATGCACAATCTCCTAAGATGACATGATTATAGACCTTTCCAGAAGAGCGAACTTGTATGAAGTGCCATGTGTCATTGTTTTGACCTTAGTATCTAAACAATATACACAGAAACTACAGTCCGTCCTCTTTCTATAGCTTCTTACGAAATTTCAATCTGATGCTCAAAACAAAAGTTGTGATGATTTTCCCCAGGTCACCTGTTTGGAATGAAGTTAGGGAGTCTGCAAAAAGGCCAACGTCCTCAGATCATATCTCCACAAATATAGTAAAAGTGTTGGAAATAATACTGAGAGGGGGGGGTGAATCAGTATTATCAGAACTATAAAACTTTTTCAATGCTCAGAAACATATACGCTACTTTCGTTAAGTGAACCAGCGTGTACACGCAACTGTGTCTAAAGAAAACAGCGTATAACCAGAAATCTTATAATTCAGTTAGTTTCTCTTCAGTTAAGTGCGTAAGGACATTATTCACCATATTAAGAGTAAACAGATGCAGTAGAACAGATCACACAAAAACCACACACATGAACACCATGATATAAGGTGGAAACCCAATGTGGGTGAAAACCACCTGCTGCAAGTCGTCTCTATCTTTCTTTAATATGAAACTTCAATTTACAATCTTTTTGTACTGGTGCAGCCTTATACCAATACGCAGGCTACAACCTGCAGAAGGCTACAACCTTCTCTCATTCTCCAAACTTCCTTGGAAGGGAGCTCCAACCCCCTTTGCTCTTGTACTAGCCAAGATACTAGTACGTAGGTGCAGGCCTACAATCTTCTTTCTTTCAGGTACCACCTTTCATACATTTTCAGACTGGATATTCCTGAAGCATAACATTACAATCTGAAGACCACAATTCATTCAACTTTCACAACAGATCATTGAAGCACAAAACTAGCATCATCAATCACTGAACCACTGAAACCCTGTCAATCACCAGTTACCAGAACACAGAGCAGACTACAGAACTTCTGCAATAACAGTCAGACCCAACTGTAAACCCAAAAATCAAGCTTCAAAAGATATACGCTACTTCAATGAGAGAAACCCGCGTATACACGCGCTTTTACCGAAGCCAACTTGCGTACAGATCTAAAAATAAATTCTCTCAACTTGCAGCTGTACCAGACATCAGTTAGACCCAGAACATAACATTGCATCAGTATGCAGATCTAGAAATACGCATAATCAACCATATCATAATAGTGCATTTCAAATCATTAGATCCCGATCTATCCTTAGATCTAGTCTTCCATCAACCGAAGTGATCTCTCCTTAGCTTAGATCAAGCAACCCAGAACCTGCATACCAGATCTCTTTCTTTTTCAGATATTCAAGCCTTTTCAAAAGATGTATTTGCCTAATGATCTTCTCCTCCTTATATAGCCTTAGGCCTTGCTCAATACCAAGGGCCAAACCATAGAAATCCAATACCATCAACTTAGAAACTAGGGATCAACACGTCTGTCGAGATACTTTGGTCCAAATACATAGGCTCAAGTACCGAGGACTAACTACCACGGACCAAAGGGAAGCTTCCCGACATATACGCCCTTTTCTGTTCATATATCTACGTGTATACGCGCCTCCGTATATATTTAACCTGAGTATACGCGACTTAGTATGCAGATAGACGGCGTGTATACGCAACTTGGACTTAATTAACCTGCGTATATGAGATTTCTCTTCATTCTGTAGTCTGAACGGAGATCTGTCATCAAAGAGAGTTGCCATCAAGGACAACACCTGTATCATAGCGCCACACCTGTGCCAAAATGCCAACAATCTCCCCCTTTGGACTTGATGGCAACCTCAAGATCCTTAGAATCATTCTCCCCCTTTGTCATCAAGGGCAAAGGGCTGTGCTCCCCCTGAGTACATGCTGATACCTCTGCTTGGCTGTGCTGAATCATGCTCCCCCTGACTGTAGGCCAGATCTGCAAAAGATGTTCTTCAACAAGAACCAAGACTTATACACCATAAGGGACCTTCCTATCACCAAAAGACTCAATACATACATCCATACTCCCTACCAAGAGGGGACACATCAGAAACAACCAATTATATTACATCATTCATCCCAGGCATAGTGGGGAAACCAACATAGGCCGTTACATGACCTTGACACCAAAAGAGATATCACAAAAGAGATACATGACATAGAGACAACAGATCTAGACCAAGACTTATGAAAGTCACCAGCAACATCTGATAAACATCTTTTAGATCAACAACCAGGATTTCTTTCTGAGCTCCTTCTCCTGAAACCAACAACCAAAACATCTAAATGCCAACAATGCTTTATGAGACTTTTAAGCTGCTCCCCCTGAACCTGTGCCTGCTGCACCCCCTGAAACTGTGTCTGAAGAATTCTGACATACCCATCTCAGACCTTTTCAAACCAGAGTTTGCCCTTGCTGTTCAGAACTCCATATACGCGATTTATCCTGCATAAACCAGCGTATGTACGCGGATATACTTTCTGAAACAAGCGTACAACATACACGCGACTTACCCCTCATAAATCTGCGTATATACGCGGATATCCCTTACGTAACTTGCGTATACCAACTTTTCTGTAGAACAGACAAGCTTTAACAGCAGGATGAAGCATCAACTACTCCCAGCTTTTGTCTGAGATATTCAAAAGTTTCCCTGGGCAGTGGTTTTGTGAGAATATCAGCAACTTGTTCCTTAGAAGGAACATACTCCAACTTGACCTTCTGCTCAAGCACTTGTTCCCGAAGAAAATGGTACTTGATTGGTATGTGCTTGGTCTTTGAGTGCATGACTGGATTCTTTGAAATGCTGATTGCACTTGTATTATCACATAAGATAGAGACTGGTGGAGTGCAAGTGATTTGAAAGTCCTGCAAGGTCTGCATCATCCAAAGAAGTTGTGTGCAACAAGATGCCGCAGCCACATATTCTGCTTCAGCTGTAGATAAGGCAATCGAACTCTGTTTCTTGCTGAACCAAGATACTGATCTAGAACCCATGAAGAAAGCACCACCACTTGTGCTTTTCCTATCATCCACACTTCCAGCCCAATCTGCATCTGTGTAAGCATGAAGAGTGAGATTTGTATTTCTAGGATACCATAAGCCATAGTTTTGGGTCCCTTGAAGATACTTGAAGATTCTTTTGACTGCCTGAAGATGAGTTTCCTTTGGGTTGGCTTGAAATCTTCCAACAATTCCTACTGCATGTGTAATATCTGGTCGGGTACCTGTCAAATAAAGCAAACTCCCAATCATGGATCTATAAGTGGGTTGGTGAACTGCTGCTGATTCATCATTTGCACTGAGGCTGCATCCTGTAACCATGGGTGTACATACTGGCTTTGACTCTTCCATGCCATACTTCTTCAAGATCTGCTTGAGGTATTTGGTTTGAGACAAGAAGATACATCCTTCATTTTGTTGGATTTGCAATCCAAGAAAATATGTCAATTCTCCAAGTAGTGACATTTCGAATTCTTTCTGCATAACCAAGGCAAAGTTTTGACTCATAGTCTCTTCATTGCTGCCAAAGATAATATCATCTACATAAACAACAAGAATTAGCAATTTGTTATTTTCAACTTTTATATAGAGATTGCTATCTGCTGATCCTTTTGAAAAGCCTTGTTGGTGAAGATATTTGTCCAACCGATAGTACGAAGCCCTTGGAGCTTGTTTGAGTTCGTAGAGAGCCTTTTTCAATCTGCATACAAGGTTTGGATCATTCCCAAGAATGAAACCATCTGGCTGCTCAATATATACTTCTTCTTCTAAGTCTCCATTCAGAAAGGCTGATTTCACGTCCATTTGAAATACCTTGAAGTTTTGAAAGCTTGAGAGAGCAAGGAACATTCGGATGGCCTCAAGTCTTGCCACAGGGGCAAAGGTCTCCTCAAAATCTATTCCTTCTTGCTACGCATACCCTTTACAAACAAGTCTGGCCTTGTTCCTAATTACTTCTCCATTTTCATTCAATTTATTCTTGAAGACCCATTTTGTTCCTATTACATTCTTATCTTTTGGTCTAGGAACTAATTCCCAAGTGTTGTTCTTTTCGATCTGCTCAAGTTCTTCATCCATTGCTTTGACCCAACATTCATCTTTGCATGCCTCTTTCACATTTTGTGGTTCAGTGGAGGAGAGTAATGCCAAATAGCTTGAAGCTTCTGCAAGTGTCCTTCTTGTTTGTACTCCTGCTTCTTTCTGCCCCACAATCTGAGATTCTGGATGATTCTTTTGAACATATCTGGATGGAGTCTTCTTCTATTCTTGTCTGCTCCTCTGGTTCTTCTTGAGGTTCTTCTTCTTCTTGAGGTTCTTCTTCTTCATCATTCCGTCTTTGAGGGTAGCCTTCATCTTCTTCAATGTCTTCATGATGAACTTGCCTAGGAATATATCCCTTCTCATCAACCACTACATCAATGCTGTCAACAATTCTGCCAAGTCTTTTATTGTAGCACTTGTATGCTTTGCTATGTGGAGAATAACCAAGAAGAATGCCCTCATCTGCTCTTGGTTCAAGTTTTCCAAGTTGCTCATCAGTATTCTTAATATAACATTTGCTCCCAAAGATTTTGAAGTGCTTCACCGAAGGAGTCTCACCACTCCAGAGCTCATGAGGTGTTTGGGTGCTGTTTACTCGGACATTTGTTTTGTTAAGAATAATAACTACAGCATGTGCAGCTTCACCCCAGAAGGTTGCGGGAGTACCTGATTCATCAAGCATAGCATGAGCCATTTATTGGATTGTTCTGTTCATTCTTTCCGCAACCCCATTTTGCTGAGGAGTTCTAGCTGTAGAGAATTCTCTTCTTATCCCATGTTCTTCACAGAAATCGAAAAATTCGTTTGAGGTAAACTCCCCACCTCTGTCAGATCTGAGGCACTTAATTTTGTGTCCTGATTCATTTTCAACCAAGGCTTTGAAGGATTTGAATTTTTCGAATGCTTCATCTTTGTGCTTCATGAGCCCTAACCAAACAAATATGGAGAAATCATCAATGAATAATATCAGATATTCTTCTCCTCGAGGTGTCCTCTTCCTAAATGGACCACATACATCTGTATGGACTAGCTCGAGAGGCATGCTAGCTGATCCTTCCTTCTCTGGAAAGTTAGTTCTGGTTTGCTTTCCAAACTGAGAAGATTTGCATATGGTATTGTCTGGAATTTTGATATCTGGAAGACCACGAACTGCCTGATATTTGCATGCTTTCCTTATTTGTGAAAAGCTTAGATGCCCCAACCTCCGATGCCATAGCCAATGTTCATCATCCTTGCTTAAGTAGCATTGTTGTCTTTCCTCAAAGATATATAGATTATTTGGAGTCCTTCTTCCTTTGATCACTGTTTCCCCTGTATCAAGATCGCGAACACAACATCCATTTGATCTAAATATTACCTCAGTTCCTTGATCGCACATCTGACTGACACTCAAAAGATTATGCTTCAATCCATCAACATATAAAACATTTCCTGCTTTGACCTTCTCTTTCAACGGAGCAACACCTTTTCCTTTTATGGCTGCAGAGATATCGTTCCCAAAAGAAACTTTCTTCCCCTTTTCTAATGCGGTATATGACTCAAGCTTTTCTTTGTCCACTGTCATATGCTTCGAACATCCGCTGTCAATGTGCCATAGACTTTCTTGACCTTCTACATAAAAGGCTATCCCACATCTTTCTGGTTGTGATTCTTTTATTCTCCATGTTCTAACATTTGAGGTTTGTTCCTTCTGAGTTGTCTTCCGGAACTTGCTCCTGCATTCAAAGTCTTCATGACCAAAGTTATTACAAATAGAGCATTCAACTTCATTTTCAAGAACCGAAAAGTTGTTATAAGTCCTTTTCATGGTTCCAGTCATTCTCCCTTGCTTTTGAGCTTCTCTAGTCATGATTGTTTTGTAGGCAACACATTGAGCTGCTTTGTGACCAAAGTTATGGCAAGAAAAGCATTGGCCATTAAAGAAACTTCTGCGATAATCAGATCTATCATCCAACCGATTGTAGCTTCTATTCATTCTTGGAGAAAATTGGGAAGATTTTACCTGTGGCTGATTGTAGCTTCTGTTTGTCCTTAAGGCAGTTTGTCCCCGAATTTCTTGATGGTCTTTATTTGTTCTTGAGGTAAATTGTCCCTGATTCACCTGATGAATTTTATTTGGCCTTTGCTTGCTTCTCCTTGCTGCATCAAGATAACTTTTAGAGGTAGAGGCTTGAGATGTTTCTCCATTATATCCAAGACCTGTCTTGATCAGAGGAGATTGCTGCACATTGATAAACTCATCCAAGGTTTCAGATCCTTTAACAAACTTAAGATTAATTGCTTTGGTTTTCTCAATCTCCTTTCTAAGACAAACAATCTCACATTCCAAATTTTCAAGATGTTTTTCCTTTTCAGCTAGTTGACATTGTAGAGAATCAATAATAGCACTCTTCTCTTCTAAACAAACTTTGAGATCTTTCATTTCTTCATAAAAGCCTTCTACATCTATAGCATCCATGTAGTCATCATCTTCAAAAGCCATTAAAAGTTTATATCTATTACCTTGTTCATCTTCATCACTATTTGAAAGTCCATCACTATCTTCATGAGTGTAATAGCTCTTCTTCTTTTCATATTGTTTCTTGTTCCATTTAACAGGTTCCTTTCCCTTGTCATTCTTATCTTTGTGAGGACATTTGGCAGCATAATGACCTACTCTTCCGCAAGCAAAGCATTTAAAAGGTAACTTACCTCTGAACCTTCCAGAACCCCTTTGAAGATTTCTAACAAAATTTGATTCCTCTTCTTCATCTCTGGCAGGTGACTTTCTTCATAATAATCTTCTTTGCCTGAAGCCTTGAAGGCAGCTTCTCTTCTGTCTGATGGACCTCCCTTTCTCATTTCATAAGCGGTTAGAATTCCGTGAAGCTGAGACATAGTAAGAATTTGCAAATTTTCCTTTTCTTCTATGGCAGACACTTTAGATTCAAACTTGGGGGACAAAGATCTTAGAACCTTTTCAACCACAATAGCCTCTTTTATTTCTTCACCCAAGTTTTGCATGCAATTGACAATCTCATCTACCCTAAGGAAGTAGTTAGCCACACTTTCATCATTATACATTCTGAGAGTCTCATACTTAATCCTGAGAGTTTGAAGTTTAGCACGCTTTACCTGATCATCTTCTTCATAGCTCGTGACCATTTTGTCCCATATTTCTTTTGCAGATTTATAGTGCATTACCTTCATGAATTCTGATTGAGAGATGCATCCCAAAAGAGTATTGACTGCTTTCGCATTTGTTTCATATTTCTTTTTCTCGGCTGCATCTGTAGGAGTAGCTGAAGGAAAAGTGTAGCCTGTCTCTACGATGTTCCAAACTTCTGTACCAAGAGATTGAAGATATGCAGTAACTCTTACCTTCCAATAATTGAAGTTTGTCCCAACAAAAACCGGTGGCCTGATTGATGCTTCTTTCTCGTAGTTGCTCATGATGAACGATCTACCTTCAAGCGGTCAAGCTTCTCTGAAGGACCTGCTCTGATACCAATTGTTGGAAATAATACTGAGAGGGGGGGTGAATCAGTATTATCAGAACTATAAAACTTTTTCAATGCTCAGAAACATATACGCTACTTTCGTTAAGTGAACCAGCGTGTACACGCAACTGTGTCTAAAGAAAACAGCGTATAACCAGAAATCTTATAATTCAGTTAGTTTCTCTTCAGTTAAGTGCATAAGGACATTATTCACCATATTAAGAGTAAACAGATGCAGTAGAACAGATCACACAAAAACCACACACATGAACACCATGATATAAGGTGGAAACCCAATGTGGGTGAAAACCACCTGCTGCAAGTCGTCTCTATCTTTCTTTAATATGAAACTTCAGTTTACAATCTTTTTGTACTGGTGTAGCCTTATACCAGTACGCAGGCTACAACCTGCAGAAGGCTACAACCTTCTCTCGTTCTCCAAACTTCCTTGGAAGGGAGATCCAACCCCCTTTGCTCTTGTACTAGCCAAGATACTAGTACGTAGGTGCAGGCCTACAATCTTCTTTCTTTCAGGTACCACCCTTCATACATTTTCAGACTGGATATTCCTGAAGCATAACATTACAATCTGAAGACCACAATTCATTCAACTTTCACAACAGATAATTGAAGCACAAAACTAGCATCATCAATCACTGAACCACTGAAACCCTGTCAAACACCAGTTACCAGAACACAGAGCAGACTACAGAACTCTGCAATAACAGTCAGACCCAACTGTAAACCAAAAATCAAGCTTCAAAAGATATACGCTACTTCAATGAGAGAAACCCACGTATACACGCGCTTTTACCGAAGCCAACCTGCATACAGATCTAAAAATAAATTCTCTCAACTTGCAGCTGTACCAGACATCAGTTAGACCCAGAACATAACATTGCGTCAGTATGCAGATCTAGAAATATGCATAATCAACCATATCATAATAGTGCATTTCAAATCATTAGATCCTGATCTATCCTTAGATCTAGTCTTCCATCAACCGAAGTGATCTCTCCTTAGCTTAGATCAAGCAACCCAGAACCTGCATACCAGATCTCTTTCTTTTTCAGATATTCAAGCCTTTTCAAAAGATGTATTTGCCTAATGATCTTCTCCTCCTTATATAGCCTTAGGCCTTGCTCAATACCAAGGGCCAAACCATAGAAATCCAATACCATCAACTTAGAAACTAGGGATCAACACGTCTGTCGAGATACTTTGGTCCAAATACATAGGCTCAAGTACCGAGGACTAACTACCACGGACCAAAGGGAAGCTTCCCGACATATACGCCCTTTTCTGTTCATATATCTGCGTGTATACGCGCCTCCATATATATTTAACCTGAGTATACGCGACTTAGTATGCAGATAAACGGCGTGTATACGCAACTTGGACTTAATTAACCTGTGTATATGAGATTTCTCTTCATTCTGTAGTCTGAACGGAGATCTGTCATCAAAGAGAGTTGCCATCAAGGACAACACCTGTATCATAGCGCCACACCTGTGCCAAAATGCCAACAAAAAGAAGCTCCAAAATTCGGACCTAAGGTTCATAAAACTTTTGGCCCAAATGGGTTTTTTGTTTTAGCATATGAAACATCGCAGAAAAAAATTTATATTGCAAATTCCACGATGACCTATTTGGAGCAGCGAAACCCTAGAATTCAAAGCTCTGATACCAAATGTTATGAAACCAGCTCACAAAAAGATAGAAAAGATAGATCAACGCCTTAGAAATAAGCCTCTTCGAGGGGAAAACCTCCTTTACATTACACAAATGAATAATTCTTGGATGATACAAATGAAAATACCTCCTTTCTATATATAGGAGTGGAAGGGGTCATAATATAAGCAGAGTCGACATAACAATAATAATGTAAGGGCACAATAATAAAAATAGTGGGCTTCTATGGGGCAAAATAGTAACAATATGGGGACTATATGGGCACAACAATATAATAAGGGGGTTGTACTAATAACAATAAGGAGTTACACTAGTAGTATAGGGGCCTAACAAAAATATCACTGGCTGTTGGTTCCCTGCATCATCAAGCTTCTGCAATTCAAAACTAAATTTGTCTGGCTAATAGTAGAGGAACATATAAATCAAAATAGAGGTGTAATTGAACACTCGTTCTATGGAAAACTTTATGAATTGTTCATGAATATTGTCAACCAAGAATTCACTGAAATTGAACAACAAGGAAGGCTGGTTGTCTATGGAAAATATGGAAAGGAATCCTAAAATGGGTTCATCTACCCACTTATTAGAACAGTGACCTAAAATATACGAAAGGATGGATATAATTTGTTTGGCATGATTAGGGAAGATGGAGGAAGGATATGGAGGATTATTTTTAGGCAATTAGGAATTCTCAAGCAAGAAGATCTCAAAACTTCTGACTCTGGTGGCGAAATCCAGCTTTTGATAAATCTGGGAGAGGGCTTCTAGGGAGAAAGGAGTATTATTTTCCACAGTGGGAGCCAACATCATTTGGTCAATGGATTGGATAATAATTGGGAAGAGAATGTCATATGTAGGGGTAATGATAGCTCTTTGGGTAGGGATATATCATTCTTAACACCTTCTGGTAAATTTTGGGGCTTGGAATGTCAAGGGGAAAATGTAATGGGGGAGGTTGGACTCCTATAGCCCAATTTCAGTGATTTTGTCTGTGTGTTTATCTTCCAGCCAGAAATATAACTCAAGAAAATCATAGTCACGTTGGGCTTCATTAATCCTGTAATCCCTATGTGCTAAAGGTATATGATCTAAATATATAGAAGGTGGAATCAAAGGATTAACTGGCTTATCCTGAATCTTAGCCTTTGGAGGCATGACCATAAGAATCTGAGAACAGGAGGAATTATGTGGAAAACAAGAAGAAATAATCAGAGGGGCTTATCGAGCAATAGTTGAATAACAAACTGTCAGGTGAAAAGGAGAAGGAACTTTCAGTTTTTGTCGTGATTTGGTCGAAGAAGATATATAAGAGTGATCGTTGTGCAAAACTGCCAATAGCATAAAAATAGGAGTGAAAAAGGGATGAGAGCGATAGGTTGAGCAGAAGAAATGATCGTGATGGGTTTAGAAGGTTTTAAATGATGAAACAAATCGTTCCATTGAAATAGCGTGGGATAGTTAGGCCTAAACGGTTACTCGGGAGAAATCAAATTTAATGCAAAATGGTCGTTTTGGTCGGGAAAGCATTTAATAGGCCAATGGTTATGCAATGTTGTGGACGGAGAATGGTGGAAGGGTCGTGGTGGGACGTGGTAGCGTGGGTGAGGGAATGATGGTTTTTGGAGGGGGTAGCGGGCAGTATATGGTTTTGCTGAGGGGGTGCAAAATCGCGAGAGGGTGGCACATAAGGGATGGGGCCCAACGGTGAAGGCACAATGGAGAGGGGGAGTGAATATGGATGAGTTCCATTGATCGTGAGTGGGAACAGATCCCAAGGCTTTCAAACTACTGAATACTAACCATAAGCAACAAAACGCTTTGTCCGCTTGTGCTTTTTAACTTTTGATTTCCCGACTCAGGATATAAAGGAATATGAAACATATGAAAGACTTTATCCATAGTGCACATATTTTCCTTTTCACCATGTCCTTAAAACTTAGGAAAAAATTACATATGCATATATTTGCAAAAAGGATCTAATCTACCTACCCATTACTAAACTAGCATTTTTTTATTCGTTCCTCTAGGGTGCACTTAGACTAGAAGACCCACATTATTTTCTTATATACATAATGAAAACTATCTAACATATCCCTTATTTCTTCTATTGATCCAGATTAAACACTAGGATCAATGTCATTTTCTAGCTAACTACTTATTTACCCAGATTAAACTATTGGGAAAAATATTATTCTCTAATCTAATTTATAGAAATTGAAAGGAGTTTAATCATGATTAGACTGTATGATTAAACTAAAGTCTAGTGATTGTGGAATTTTGAACAAGCTGCACACAAACTTTTATTTTTCAGTAATGAAGAAAGGCTATCTATGAGCAATGGCACATAGACTTGCAACACTTTTATAATTATTCATTTTTTTTCTTTCTTTTGGTGGGGTTCAATCTTTTCTTTCTTTTCAATATTTTTGTTTTTCTCTGTTTTCTTATTTATACCCTCTTTTCATTTTTTATTCTATTTTTATTTTATTTGGAAATCATTGGCATTTTGACAAGTATTTACATAATATGATTCCTGAGATATAATACTCAATTACCTTGAGATCCTATAAATTATAGGACCCTCACAGGCACCATCTTAAACACTCCTATTAAGGAAGATGCATTTTCCCTGTAAGATGTTGAGTCTAGGATTAATACGCTCGCTAATTGGAAAGCTAAAGATATTGAAGCATACCAAGTTGAGATCTTTAAACTGAGAAGATCTATCCTCATTCCTCATCTCCACAAGCTTCTCAATTTGGGTACACAAAATGGCTTCCCTAAGCTTTTGATTCAAATCATTATTGTGCCTATCTTTAAAAATTGGGGCAAAAGTGCTACCTCTAACTACAAGACCATTATGATTAGCCACATCCTAACCAAGATATATGGGTTCATTTTGGAAAAGAAGCTTAGTCTTTGGATTGAAAACCATGGTAAAAGAGCTAAAGGGCAAGCTGGTTTTAGGGGACATCACTCAACTATCGACCATATTATCACTCTCATGATAATTTTAGAAGAATGTCGCAATAGTAAAGTCAATCTCTTTTGTTGTTTTGTGGACTTTAGAGAAAATTTCGACACTGTTCCTCGAGATAAGCTCTGGGAGAGACTTGAAGAGATCATGGTTCCTACTGAACTAAGGATTGTTGTGATCTGCCTCTACAAGAATGTCATTTCCAAGCTTAAGACCAACAGAGGATGGTATAAAGATATTAAATGCAATATCGGGGTTAAGAAAGGGTGTCCCCTATCCCCTATCCTTTTTGTCATTTACATCGATAAGCACGAGGAGTTTCTAGAAACCGCAGGTTGCAAGGGCATCGAGATTGATGGTATGATCATTACTCTTCTCTTTTATGCAGATGATATCGTTCCTCTTACAAAAATCCATGATGACCTAGACAAGCAGCTTAAGACTATTCATGTCTACTGCTCCAAGATGGTTATGACAGTTAATACCGACAATACTAAAGACATGATCATTAAATTAAAAAATATCCCCATGGTAGTTTCGTCTATGATAACCATTGTTTAGAGTAGGTTTCTTCTTACAAATATTTGGGTATTGACTTTCATCATCAGCTCAACTGGAATTATAGCATTGAGAAAAGAATTATTGGAGGCTAGAAAGCTTATTATGAGCTTGAAAACAATTGTAAGTCGGTCTATCTTTTCATTTGGAGTAAACAAAGGTTCCTCTTTGAGACTCTCCTCACCCCTACTATCTTACACAGATGTGAAGTGTGGGGTTGCAGTGTATGGAGAGAGTCATCGAGAAAGATTTAGATAATTCAAAATCAATTCATAACATACGCCCTAAAGATCAAGGGAATACTCCCTATCCTATCCTCTTGATCGAAGTTGGCATGTCCCCCATTGAAAATACGACTATGTTAGGAAAGCATCTCACAAAATCATGGAAAAGATAGATCAATGCCTTGGAAATCAGCCTCTTTGAGGGGGAAACCTCCTTTACATTACACAAATGAACAATTCTTGGATGATACAAATGAAAAAACCTCCTTTCTATATATAGGAGTCTAAGGAATCACAATACAATCAAGGCTGACATAACAATAATAATATAATGGCAAAAAAATAACAATAGTGGGTGAACCAGATTCAAACAGAGATAACCATAAACATAGAGATGCAGTGGAAATAATACTTCATTTCATTAATGTAAAATACTGAAATATGCTTACAAACAGCAATGGAAATAATTCAGCTAGGGTGATGGTAGCTTATCTCTGAGAAGAGATGTGGCAGCTACATGCCTCTGAACTGTGTTACAATGAGGCTAAAAGGCCTATTTATTGTTGAGAAACAATGGAAAACCCTTAACATCCCAAAACCTAACCCTAGAAGATGAAACACTAAGTTGTGGGCCCCGTTTTGGGTAAGTTGGTACATCAACTTCCCGGGGTCGTAATTTTGGCATACGATCTCCATTTGACAGGTACAATAGCTCGTTAGAAAGATCTATCCAAGCACTACAATTTTGAGAAGAGAAACATCGGTCCATGGACCCATTTTGCTCTCAAATTTCCCAAAAAGCATCGTTTAGGGCCTCAAAATGGCTCCGGAAGTTCAGGACCTGAAAAACTGCTAAAAATAGTAAATTGAGCTACAATTACGGAAACTGACAAACTGAAAGAGACAGTTGTGAGGGTCCAAGTGGGATAGGTGGGTGGCCACCAACATCCACCTGGATCATTCCTCCCCCCTTAAGAAGAAATAGTCCCCATTGCATTGAGTTCCTCTATCTGCTGAACTTGGTCCCTGGTGAGTTGTTCTGCAATCTTGGATGTGTCTAGTAATGGTGGGAAGCATGGTCGAGGGCGGTACACATTGAACACTTGGTGCAGGCGAAGGAATGGAGGAATGTTGTGCTCCAAAGCATTATTTCCCACAACCTTGGTAATGGTGTAAGGACCATGTCGGCATGGTCAAAGCTTCTGATGGGCTCTTGTAAGGCGTTCTTTCTATAGTTGCAACCAGACTTTTTTGCCCACCTGAAGCTTGTATGGTACCCCTGTGGGTGAGGAGAAGTTGTTCATGTGTTCTGTCATGACCGTATCCCTTTGCTGTTGCTGCTGCGTGGAGGAACCCTTCGCGGGGGTCATGGATGTGGTGACGATCTTCCCCTTACTTTGGGAGTGAACCAGATAGAAAATGAATTTCCTAGTCTGGGAGATGAGCTTCATGCCTTTCTTGGCAGTGATCAAAGAGGTGGTGGTAGGTGGGGCTACCTCCGGTCTCTTGTTTAATGAATTACACAAAGAAATAATGACAGCGCGAGGCCTTGACTCATACACAACATGTTGCCTCCACAAGTATGGTTGGCCTAATAGTACATGACAAACATCCAGAGGTGTAACATCACACAATCTGTGAAGGGTTTGATGCTATAAGGAAGGCGGCACTGTTGCCGAGCTTGGAGATATCGTCCTTGGTGAAGCCACCCAATACTATATGACTGCAGGTGTGGTGTAGTTGGTAGGCCCAACCGCTTCATGACCTCTGCTGAAATGAGGTTCTTTTGGCTGCCACTGTCGAAAATGAATTGCAGTGGTGAACCCTTCACCCCCATCTGTGAGTGGAAAAGACGATCCCCCTCCAATGGATCTTCAGGCTCATTCTTCCAGATCTTGGCGGTGGCAACAATGATGCTAGGCTTTGAATCAATGATCTGCTTCCCTTTGCCATTCCCCTTGTCTAGTTCTAACTCAGGGTCGGAACATGCATCTGATTCTGAAGCCTTCAACTTGGCCACCAGCAACTTCTCGGTTCGACACTCACTTGTGTTGTGAGTGGGGCTCTTGTGGAACTCACACCACTTTCCTGTGTCCTTCTTTGACTTCGTGGTGTTGTTCTTTTCTTGTGGCTTCGATGGGTTGTCTTGGGTCACCCCGCCTTGGCTTTGTCCTTTGGTCTTCAGATTCGTAGATCCAAAGTCTCTCTTCTTCTGTTTGAACTTTTGCTCGATTTTGACAACATATCGATACATTGTGCTGAGCGAAGAGGTGTTCAGGAACTCCATCTCTTCCTAGATGTATCTGTGTAAGCAAACACACTATTTGAGTACCAGATGTAGCTCAGAATCCATGATACCAAACTGTGTGCGAAGAGTATGAAAAATGTTTGTGAACTCTGGCACATCTTGGTCCCGTCCTTGCTGTAGCGTGGTCCACTTTATGTATCTATCCTCATAGCTATTGACAGGGTAGTACTACTCCTTGATGGAATCTCGGAATGAATTCCAAGTGGGTGTGGCTGAAAATAGTAAGCTCGTACTTTCATCCTTCTGCTCGCAGTAGGTTTCCCACCAGTCCTTGACGTGGGGGGCTGCTTTGAGAAGAGCGAAAACAATATTTTCTCAACTCGAAAATTCATGAATAGAAAAATAACCTTCTAGCAGATTTAACCATTTATCTGTGGCATTTACATCTATTTGACCCATGAAGATGGGGATTTCAAAATTAACTTGTACATTAAAGGGTGTGGTGTTCCCAGAGTAGCTGTTGGAAGCCGATGCGTCGCCTCTGGGTAGTCATTGAAGGATCTGCGCAAAGTTGTCCATCATCGCGTTCCTTTGTCGCTTGAGTGCTTCTTCGAGCAATATTTTGATAGGATCTCTTGCCTCCTCATATTTCTTCTCATCCGCCATGGGAGGCCATCAGGATTTGTGAGGCTGGTCTTGCAAAGGTTCGACCAGTTCAAGCCCTAACTCCTTATATCCCGACCTCGTTGGGGACATGCAAAGAAAAATGGAGAAAAAACAGATTGCTCTGGTACCACTAATCTGGATTTAAATAGGAACGCAACAAATTACAGAGATAACTGTAAACACAGAGATGCAGCAAAAATAATACTTCATTTCATTAATGTAAAATATTGAAATATGCTTACAAACAGCTATGGAAATAAACCAGCTAGGGTGATGGTAGCTTATCTCTGAGAAGAGATGTGGAGGCTACATGCATCTGAACTGTGTTACAATGAGGCTTGAAGGCCTATTTATTTTTGAGAAATAATGGAAAACCCTTAACATACCAAAACCTAACCGTAGAAGATGAAATGCCAAATTGTGGGCCCCGTTTTGGGTAAGTTGGTACATCAACTTCCTAGGGTCGTAACTTTGGCATACGATCTCCATTTGACACATACAATAGCTCGTTAGAAAGATCTATCTGAGCACTACAATTTTCAGGAGAGCAACATCGGTCCATGGACCCATGTTGCTCCCAAATTTCCCAAAAATGTCGTTTAGGGCCTCAAAACGGCTCCAGAAGTTGAGGACCCAAAAAACTGCTGAAAATAGTAAATTGTGCTACAATTACGGAAACTAAAAAACTGAAAGAGATAGTTGTGAGGGTCCAACTGGGATAGGTGGGTGGCCACCAACATCCACTTGGATCAATGGGCTTCTATGGGCCACAATAATAACAATATGGGCACAATAAGGACACTGTTAGCACCTAAATCTGCCTTAGGCTGAAGGAAGGCAAAAATTAGGGTAACCACAAACCACGCTCACTCAGGTAGCTAGCCCTACCAGAGCAGGAGAGGGCTCTCTCCAAGTCACGCTCAGTGAATATATGATTGAAAATGGTCTGAGATGACTTACAATACACTGCTTACCTTAGGCTAGTAAGTGGATAGGGATTTTGGAAAAGATTTTATGAAGTGACCGAGCTTCTGGGATGTATATGGGACTAGCGCTTAGCAAAGAACAGAGAATCGAATATGGAGGCACATATTATTCCGTGAGGCAAGTTAGGTGGCAAGCGCAGCAATTTCGGCTTAAGGTAACGCAGAATGGAAAGATTGCTGAAGAGAGTGAAAAGGGCATGGTCGCATGAATCCTTTTCAAATAGAAGAATAGCACTGCACATGAAATTTTCCCACAGGCAGAGCAATATAAATTGAATTCTACCTAATCTCACTTAGAAAATTTCACTGAAATGAAGCATGAAATGAAATATGAAACATAACAAGATACATATAGGACATAAGAAAACATTTGCTACACTCACGACCACAAGAATCTCATGAAACGGAGCCGCTGCCTTTCATTAATTCTCTGTCAAAAATACACAGTGCAGAAACAGAGTTTCTTTCCCACAGTCTCCCATAAGTTACAAGCCAACCAACCCTTTGCAAATAAAATGTATACAATATATAGAATGTGTGGAGAAGAGATGGAATGCCTAGGGGTTGGGAAGTTACTCAAATCATTTCGAAATGGAGTTGGAGAGCCAACCATCAGCTACAGGTGCAGCACTCTCAAGCATGACATTTGGCTGTGGTGACCCTTTGCATTCTTTTGCCACTTGGATGGATGCCCACTTGGAGGGAAAACTCTTTAAAAGCCGCCTTTGGTGCCAAAAACCGAAGAGTAGATGACTGGGCCCACTTGGAGAAGTCGCGACCCGAAATTTCGCGAAACGGGAGCAAATTGGCAGTTTTTTCCTCTGTGCGCTGCGCCAAATTCTCTATGCATCGCGCCACTTTAGAGCCTGTTTTTTGGCACTTGCAGTTGTCCAAAACGTGCCCAAGTGGGCGTGTTGGAAAGCCTTTCCCGTCTACTTTCTAACCCCACTAGAATTTACCAATTTGGTGCTCATTTTCCCCTCCAAACTTTCATTCTCCCAAGACTGCTTTCTGTGTGTCCAAAAAGTGGCACAAAGGCCATTTTTGGGTGTTTTTTGACCTTTAGGAGACCCAAACTTATCAAAATTTCTTGCTCGAACACCAGTAGACGTATTTTTCAATGCTGAATCCAAATATGCAATCCATTCCTCGATTGGAGTGCTATAATTTTAGCGTCGCGCCAGTGGCGTGGCGCACAGGGAGGAATTTCCTGTTTTGTGCCCAAAACATTTTCCTGTGACCAAAATTTGCCCAAATTTTTTGAAATTTGGGCTGGAGGTTCCCTATTAAGTGTTGTGCTATGCCAAGGAAGCCTTAGCAAAGATTCAAAGTCAATCTTTCTCCTTTTCCTCCTTTGCCTCCTTTGCCTCTTTTGTCGCTTTGCTCAATTTTGCCTTAAGGCTCTTGATTCTTGCTTTGGAACTCATGTTTCAGGCCTGGTAGTGATGAGTCATGCACCTCAGCATGTCTTTCTCCCTATTTTGTTTGTCCAACAGCCTCTCCAAATGCATGTTGACCCTCTCAAGGTTGGACTCCCGGTCTTCATTGATTTCTTGCTCCAAATATGTGAGCGGAACCCTTCTTCTTTGAACAGCTTAGCGCTACTCGCGGATGTTCTGCAGCTCCATGATCACATGCTGGTCTTCCAGCTATTTGTTCCTCTACTCCAAATACTTGATGTTCCATTTGGCCATCTCTAACTTGAGTGTCAAGGATTGAATCTCTGTCTCTTGCTCCTGGATGGTCTCTTTCAGCTGTGCACTTTGCGGATCTATGCCGACATCATCATCATCCTGAAGGAGAATGAATTTAGTCTCTTGTACACCTGATGGCACACCTGAAGGCCCCTCCTCATGCTTGGGCTTCTTGCCCTTATGTACATGTGTCATCGATGTAGGAAGCGAGGCCCCTTCCACCTCGGGTGGAGATAACACTCGCTTTGCTGCTGCAAACAAAGGTCTGGTGCCTTTCGGATAGCCTCTCTGATATGTGATGTATATTGGCATGGTGGCAATCTCATGGTGCTCAAACTGATGTGAAGGACTTCCCATCTCATGTTATGCCTCTGATATCACCGGTGGAGTGTTGAAGAAATCACGGGAGATGAAGTCCTCCCAAGCAATACCCTGTAATCCCAACTGATGGTCTACCAAAATCTGGATGAGAGCAAAATGATAGACATTGTTTAGCTGTTGTCGTGGGGTCTTTAGCTGCATAAAGTTTTTCATCTTATCCATGTTGTTGTAGATGAAAAATGGGAGGCTCATCATCCTCACCCTGGTGAAGTGCATGCGCAAGCGGATGTGATAGGCATAAAGGCGAGAAAACCTCCCCTTGCAACTGAAATACTTCATGATCAATCTCATGAGTGGGGCATACTCATCCCTCAAGAATCTAAATGGAAAAACTCTGGTGAGCTGGCTCAAGTAGCTGTCCTTGATGTAAGGCTCATAGTGATGCCTCTCCACCTTGTTTTTCTTATGCCACTGGTCCCCAATGTTTGGCATCCCTGTTGCCATCGATATAGCCTCCAGTGTCAAGGTGAAAGTAACCCCAACTAGGACAGATTGGCCTCCCTGTAGATGAAGTGCAAAAAGGTGGGCCAACTCATGATGTACTCTGACATTTTCCACCCTTTGGCAAAATTCATAACATGCCAAGTGCTGGAAACAAGACATGGCAAGTGGGCATGCCTGTAGCTCTGTGAGGGTGTTGGGCTCATCTCTGAGATGTCTGCCACTATGGTGATGTCTTTTATGGGCCCTCTCTCCTGAGGATGTGTCACTGTGTGTATCCCCCTCATAATCTGATGAATTTTCTGATGCCATCACTGCTGCTTGTACCCTGAGTTTAATGCTGCCCTTTGAATTCAATGACACTGATGAATGCTCTAAAAATCTGTTACCAAGGGGACAATAAAACAGGGGAGTGTTAGGAGGGGAATGATGAAAAGGGGAATAGGGGTTTAAAGGAGAAATTTATCAGGGATTTGGGAGTGTTTGGGGTATGGTTTTGATGGGGTAGGGTTTGGGATTTTTTGGGCTATCGGGATAAAAGGGATGCATGGATATGATTACAATGTAGCTAGGGTGATGGTAAGGGGAAAATGCTACAGGGAAATTAGTTGATAGGGGTGGGGTGAAAGAATACTTTAGCAACAATGTCACTGTAGCAAAACCCTAGTTTTTTTTTTTTTCTTTGTGTATTCCTTTATTCATGAAAAAAATTTGGCATTGGATTTTATACTCATCCAAATCATGATATTATTATCAATTTTAATGCCAAGAGTGAAGGTACTTGCCCCACCTTTCAAGTTTGATAGGCATTCACAACAATTTTGGGTGATTTAGTGGTTTTTTAGGCTCACAAGCCTATGCGCCGCGCGCTTTGCCTAGTGCACCACGCGCCGGGTATGTGCCGCGCCAGTGCAGTGTTAACACTGTGGCCGGGCTCCCAGTGTGTCGCGCGCCCTGAGTGTGCTTCGCCACCTTGTGTGTGCGCCGCGCACTGTCAAACAACGTTAATTTTCTTGGAAAAACAGGGGAGAGGGCTTTAGGGCGGTTTCTTTAGGAAGCAAGGTGGAATAGAGGTGGCAAATAACAAGGAGTGAGGGGACAAGGGGATGGGAGCAACCTTGGTAGCGTCTTCACAAATTTGCAAACCCCGTTTATCATTTTTGCTTTGGTGATTATTTGCATGGATGGCCAATATGCTTTGGATCTCATTCGACATCTTAGAAACACCAACCATTGACCAAATTTACAGAGGAGGGGTTTCATTCGAGCCTACCTCTTGTTTGCTAGCCTTCAACTAGGATATAGAACGAATTTGCAAGTGTTTTGAGCTCCCTGGCTGTGTGCATCGTGCGCCAAGCCCAGTGCGCCGCGTGCCCTGAGTGCATCGCGCCCTTGTTGATTTTTCACTGTGGGTTGGCTGCCGGTGCATCGCGCCCTCCGTGTGTGCCGCGCGCCCTGGTGTATGCACCGTGCCACCTAGAAATCTGCCCTCCTTACTCGAATTCCTCCTACTTAGCTCTCTTTTCTTCAACAATGCCTCTCTCAAGCTTTTCCTTATCACAATGACTTAGTTTTGGGTCAAAACAAATATATATAGGCTTTGAGAGAGTTGGGTTCAATTTTTTCTTCTTTGAAAACCCACTTTATAATGTTTATGTTTTGCACTTTTTATTGACTTTAAAACACTCTGCTTTTCCTTTTTTCTTTGAAATTTTGGCTCTCATGATAAAATTTTCGGCATTTCTTTGCGGGGACTGTGTGACTAGGCCTCTAGCTTTGAAATCCATGACTGCATCTGAAAATGTCAACTGGCGATTTTTGGAAAATTTTGTCATAGTTGACCTTGTTTGACTTTTCTTCAAAACAGAGTTTTGAAGAAGAGTCGATGTCTCTTCAGGTGATGATGAAGCTCTCTGAGCCATAACTGTGTAGGGTCTCTCTCTGGCTTGCATGGCTTGTTCTGGACATGTTTTTCAGAGACCAAACTGATGAATTTCTAGACCCAAACAATAAAAAATGACTCTGTCCTGAAATAGGACCAGACCTTGACTATCATGAATTTCATTGATTTTGGACCAAGACCTGAACCAGCAGAGGCCAGACATGAGGGAAAATGAGTAGCATGACTTTCTCTGTCAGATCATGACATGTCCCTAGCGAAATTCAGCTGAGTGGATGGAGCGAGACACCTAAAATGGAAATGCACAAAGAGCTTTGATCTCTGACAGAGGGCTGACCAGACCAACTCTAACATTGGCTCCAATGGGGGATGGTAGCTCCTATGGAGGTGCCAAGAATAGCAGGTCTCTAGATGAGTTAGACAGTGCCTTTTGTCCATTGGGCTATCGAGTCATCATTTTAATAAACATCACAAGACTCTGACTTATTTATAAAACTGGAATAACCATGAAATTGGCTCAAACTTGACAATTGGAATAACTCAAAAACTGACTTTACAAACTGACACCAAACTGAAATAAAAATGGTATTTACAATGACAGTGGAAGCATCATTAATAGATCAACAATGATACCGCTTGAGCAGCCGACCATTGATCGGCCCTCCAGGGCAGTCTTCCCTGTTCATTTCCTTCAGAAGAAAGGCATTTTGACCTCTATATGCTGCGATTTTGAAAGGACCTTTCCACAGATTTTCGAACTTTCCGCACTTGCCTTTCTCTTCATTCCTTGCATCCCACTTCAGCACCACATCATCCAACTGAAATTTTTCCTCTTTAGCTTTTCTGTCATAGATTTTCTTTATCTTCTCCTACAACTTGGATGTGTTTTGGAAAACTTCTTCTCTTGTTTGCTGCAAGTGGATCATTTGATTCAGCCTTCTCTGCATGGGATCTTCCTCGCTGCCGGCCTCCTGAAGAAGTTTGACCACCGAGGCAGTAAGGGAAGCAAGAAATACTGTGTCCACTCCATAAACCAGCTCAAACGGTGACATACCAATAGACCTTTTCTGACTGATCCGATCTGCCCAAAGCGCATGGACCAACCTCTTGTTTCAGCTCTTCTTATTTATTTCCAGCAGTTTCTTGATGATGTTGACCAAGGATTTATTCGAAGATTCCGCCAATCCATTGCCTTGCGGATGATATGTAGTTGAATGACCCAAAATTATATGATATTTGTGACAAAATTCTACCATCCTTTTCGATTTGAAAGTTGTTGCATTATCAGTGATCAATTTGTTTGGACAACCAAAGCAAGACAAGATGTTATTTTCGAGAAATGAAATGATTACTGTGTCCATCGCTTTTCTGGTAGGGGCTGCCTCAATCCATTTTGTGAAATAGTCCGTGGCTGTAAGGATCCATCTATGCTGTCTGAAAGAGGCGAGATGAATTTCCCCAATGAAATCCAACCCCCACTGCTGGAATGGAGTGCTCACTTCGATAGGCTTAAGTGGCAAAGGCTGTAATTTCTGTTTCCCTTCGAAAGTTTGACACTTATGACAGCACTTTACCATCTTATGCACATAAGCAAACAAAGTAGGCCAATAATACCCTGCTCTCAAAATTTTGTTAGCTATTGAATTCCAAAAAAGATGTCCACCACACTCTCCTCCGTGGAAATATTCCATGGCTTTCTTTGCCTCCTCTTCCACCAAACAATTTAACAAAATGCCACCGGGATCTTTCCAATACAGTGCAGAATCTAAAATACAAAACTTGGCAGCCTTTAATTTGAGTGTTCTCGCTTTGTTTCTAGCCATGTCGGGCGGTGGTGATAGATTTTTCAGCACATATATTATATCAGAATACCATGGGGACAAAGCAAAAATTTCAGATACCTGAATTGACGTTCCTTCCTCATTCTCATCGGACAGGGCAGCGATCAGATTTATGTCCAATGCATGCAAATTTGATTCAGCCATTAGCTTCACCAACCCCTGTCCTTTCACCAGCTTTGTAGGCTTTATCTCCACATCGTATTCTAGCAAGGTTGCGATCCATTTGCCTCTTCTCCCTTCCAGATCGGTCTGTACTAAAACATCTTTCACAGCAGTATTAGGAACATAGGCCAGAATGTGAGAATGTAGGATATACACCCTGAAATCCTTCTGTGCCTTCACCAATGCCAGGGCTTGCTTCTCAATGATGTTGTACTTCAAAGCTACATCCCTTATAGCCCTGCTGAAGAATGCAATGGGTCTTTCATGATCATCCCTCTTCTGCAATAGTACCGTTGCCATAGTGTGCTTAGAAGCAAATGAAAACAATTTGAAATCTTGAGTGTAATTCGGGCTGACTAGAACTGGAGCTGAAGAAAAGGCCAATTTGACCAAGTTGAAACATTTTACAGCCTCATCTGTCCATTTGACCTGGCTGTCCTTTTTAAGCATGTTGGTCATTTCTTTCAAGTGTTCCGCAAGATTAGGCACAAAACGACGCAGAAAATTCATCTTACCATTGAATGACTGTATCTCCCTTTTGTTCCTAGGCAGATCGATTTGCTGAATTTCTTGCACACATGCTGGGCCTATACGGATGCCATCTTTTGAAATGATATGCCCAAGTAATTTGCCTTCCTCCATGGCGAACAAGCTATTCTTAGGATTCAGCGATAAACCATATTTCCTACATTTTTGAAAGACAATTTTTAGGTGATGCATGTGCTCTTCATTAGATTTTGAAAACACCGTCAAGTCATCCAAGTACACCACCAAAAACACATCCTTCTCATTTGCAAACGCCAAGTCCATTGCACGCTGAAATGTGGCCCTTGCATTCTTCAAACCGAATGGCATTTTGGCATAGTGAAATGTTCCCCATGGAGTTGTGAATGCTGTCTTATCCCTATCATCTTCATGGACTAAAATTTGGTTATATCCAGAATAACCATCAAGCAGCGACATACGAGATGCTCCCACTACTCGCTGAAGTATATGGTCCATCTTGGGCAGTGGATAGTTGTCCTTCAACGAGACCTTGTTTAGATTTCTGAAATCGATGCATAGGTGGATCTCACCGGTCTTCTTTCGTACAGGCACTAAGTTAGATATCCAATCTGAAAATCTGATAGGCACAATGATGCTTGACTTATACAACCTATTTACCTCCTTTTCGATAGATGGCAACAACTTTGGATTGATCCTTCTTAACTTTTGTCTAAATGGTTTTTGATTGGGCTTGATAGGTATTGTGTGTTGAATGATATTCGTATCATAGGTCTTTAAATTAGAATAATCCCAAGCAAATACATCTGCAAATGAAGCCATCAAACTGATATATTTGTCTTTGATTTTGGGCGGTAATGCTTTGGACAATTTCACTAACTTTGGATTGGCAGCTGTACCGATTTTGACTTCTTCCACACCTTTCTCCGTTGGCTGCAATGTTGGCTTGCGGGCTACATCATCCTGATCAAAAAGTTCCTCTAGGGGTATCAAGCCTTTAGGAATGATGTTATTCTTCAGCTGTAATACATCCATTTGATTGATCTACACTTCTTCTGTACCATTCCCTTTGTTCTCATCGTTTTCCACATCAATTAAGGTTTCTTTGAACTTGCCTTGGTTGAGCAGAAAATCCTTAATCTCCTCATCATCTTGGAACACTTGCCAATGTCACTGATTGTCTGGAATGGTTGGACGGTGCTTGACATGGATTTCAAATTTGTTGTTGGAGTTCATGGGGATCTTCAAGCTACTCGCTGCCTTGGCAAGAGCATCAGCAATACTATTTTGTATTTGTGGCACACATGTCAAGGTGTATTCGGAAAATAGCTTCGAGATGTCCAAAAATGCATTAGGATAGGCTCGCATCCTAGGATGTTTTGCTTGATATTCACCTCTGACCTATTTTATCACCAACTCGGAGTCGCCATATACTGAAATCCTCTTTGCATTCAGCTTTCTAAGAATCTTCAGGCCAGCAATCAGAGCTTCATATTTGGCTTCATTATTTGAACATTCAAAGGCCAGCTTGTAAGAGCAAACTCTCACGCTGCTAGGCACTTTGTTTGGGGCGGAGAAAGGACTGCGTACCCAAATACCAATACCAGCGCCATCATTCCCTACTGCTCCATCAAAATCCATGGTCCACAAGCCTTCTTCGTCTTCTTGCAAGTGCTGAAAATCTGTTTGTTGTCCATTGTTTCCTTGCTGTCCATCTTTTTCAGCTGATTGCCCAATCTTTTGCTGCTTTTCTTGTCCTTCTTTCTTCAAGATCTCTCTGAAATTTTCTGTTATCTCTGGAATGTCATCTGCTTCTACTATCTGACTATCTATTTCATTTAAACTATCTGAAAACAAAACAAAAGACTCTAAATCTGTATGTACATAGTTTACAGGATGATTTATAGGTTTCTCCTTGCTTGTGATCATATACTTCATCTTTTGTTCCCGATATAATTTCCTCATTTCTCCAAACACTGGGATTGTTGCATAGGAGAAATCCAACTGTAGTGTCCCCTTCAATTTCACTACCCAAAACCTGGAAAGGAGCATGCCAAACCTTGGAGGAATGTCTGCTACCACTACATCCATCAGAATGTTTTTCATAGGAAGTTGATCTAAACTCACAACTAAGTCTTTGATGAGCCCTATGCACCTTACTCTACTGGAATCAAATGAATAGAGGTCATGATATTGCCGGGTGATGTCCAGACCAAGCTTATCCATGATAGACTTGGGCATGAGATTGTGTGAAGCTCCGGAATCGAACATGGCGTTGTGTAGCACAAATTCATGCAATCGTAAACTGATATAGAAGGGTGGCACATCGCCCTTAGTGGTGAGCTCCAGTATTGTAGCAATAATGCTACAACTCCTGGAACTCCCTTCTTTAATTTTATGAACCCGGTAGTTCGTAACAAACTTGGAAGCGATGGTGTTGTATGCACAAGTACTAGCTCTTGCCGCAGCTGTCACTTGGTCAACTGGCACAAGTCCACTAGGAGCTTAAGCCAACTTCTATGAGCTCTTAGAAGAAGCTTTTTAACTGATGGACGAAAGCTAACTCAAAGGAAGCTAATCTACTTGCGGAAAGAAACTGAAAGCCAAAAAGAAACACAAACCCTAGCAAACCCTAATTCTACCAACTAGTCCTACTGATGCAAAAATGAGAATGCAAACTACGAGAAGAGATGCCATTACTTCTAGGAAGGTAAAATGCATGTGTCTAAGTTATCACTATCTGAAGAAAACATCTTTTTGTATTTTTGATTAAGTTATTAGAATTATCATGCATGTGCTTTTGACTGGGTCTTGACTGTGCAGGGATAGATCAAGGAGGGAAATGCTTGGGGAAGGTCAGGAAGGCTAAGAGAGGGTCTAAGGGATCCCTAACATCCTTTCAGAGAAGTTCATAAAGTTCAGATGCTTGGCAACCGTGTTTACAAGCTTCTACAGGAAGTCTGCAGGGGTTTCTACAGGATGTTCAGGATTTCTACAGGATGTTATGAAACGAGGATTTTGGAGGACGGATGGAGGGAAACAAGTGGAGGAACGAGTATGGAGGTGAAATAGGGGTGTATGGGAGTTCAAGACTTGGAGGATGGAGTCGAGGAGTGGCGCAGATGGTGAGATTTGCTCAAGGGAGAGTGAAGCAATGTTGCACAAAAATTAGGGTTTTGGGAGCGAATGGCAAACGTGAAGCAAGGGTTCTAAGTAGAGGGTGGAGTGGATGGTGCTGATGGAGAATAAGCAGATGAAGGAGTGGTACAGGTGCTCTGCAAGTCGTTTTCCAATCTGAACCAACAAAGACTTATGAATTCAAAGACCTAGTTACGTTGACCTGATTTGCTAGCTGTTAGTAAAGAGAATGAACAGAAGTGTGACCTGTAATGAAACCATGTATTTTAACTCATGCAAATAAGCAAATGAAAGTTTGAACTTGTAACCAACTTCTACACATGAAAATCAAACACTAGTGATTGCATGGCAAAGAAAAATCAGTGTTTTTGTGGGCAGCAAAGTCATCTTAGTCACAGCTCCTGATCCCACTGAGGGAGAGGTGAAACCACAGATGTTTGTTGGCCCTTTTCTTGAAGCTTTTTCTGTTAACAAACTATCAACTAAATCTGAGCATAAGAAGCTATTTTACTCATCAAAAAAACAAACGAAATAAAAACAAGATCGAGATCTAAATAGCAGATTTTATTCTACGAGTGCAACAAAAACACATAAAGATAATCAAAGGAGGTATTGGGCGCTTGAGATGGGCCCAACCCCAAGAGCTGTAGCCTCCTAAGAGAGATTTAGAGCTGGTGCAAAGCTGGATTCATCTTTATTGAGCAAGAAAAGAAGAGTTACATCAAAAATGTCCACAAGAAGAACTTGAACATGAGTTGAAAGCAAAGCTAGTCTATTGCATAAAAATTGAATTACAAAATGACTGCAACAAAGCTATGAAATGACTAACTACTAGCTACTATCTACTGGCTAACTAGCTAACCAAATTGACTAACTGAAATGAGGTCTTAAGCCCTCTTATTTATACAATTTGAGGACCCAACAGTCCTCCTAAAATTTAGGGACTTGGCTGCCCAAGACTTGTAGTTAACAGCAGTCCTACTTGACTTGCTTGGCTGCCCTTGTGCTCATTGATTTGGTGGCCTTTGAACTCCGAGCTGATGGTGGAGAATTCGAGGTAAGGGCCCATAAATGAGGGGGACACCTTCCTACAAATCCTCTAGCTTGTTCTCCCACGAATTTGGCTGCCAAGTGCTCATTAAGACCTTCAATTTTGTCTCCAAGTGGACCAAAAAGGCTACACAAAGCACCCATTAGACTTGTTGGCATAATGACTAACCAAATTCACTCTATTAACATAAAAATAATCAAAAACATGCAATAAACCAATGAGAATGGTGGATTAAGTCAAATTAGGAGGTTGAGTGAGCCCAAATAATTGTACATTTTTGGGGCTCATCATCACCCCCCTACTGAAAGTGTTGCTCATCCTCTGAGCAACCAATCTCTCTCCTCATCTTTGATGGCCCTGGGGGATTCTTTGGCTAACATCTCGGCTGATTTCTCCTTTGGCTTCCCTCTTGTCAAACTTCCTGTAGAAACAGTTCTCTGTCTTCCTGTAGAAACAGTCTCCTAACTTCCTGTAGAAACGGTTTGCTAACAGTTCTCTGTCTTCCTGTAGAAACAGTCGGCACTGTCTTAGCCTGCTTGGCTGAGGGTGCTTTTCCTTTCAGCTTGGCTGTGGCAGCCTTCATCTTCTCGCCCTTCTGCTCTTCTTCCTCACTGTCTATTCCTTTTCCTAGTGAATTCTCAGCCTTGGTATGAGTGTGCAAGTATATTCCTGTAGAAGGCTGAACCATGATCAGATTATGTCCAAACCTTGAAATTTAAATGGCCCCTCTGAAAAATGGTAGCTGCATGCAGAGCCTCAGTCAATCTTCACTGATAAGTATATTGTCCGCACAAACCAAAGGCATGCATAGAAATCTATTATACCGGTCAGAACAAAAAATGAGTATGACATGATGGGCATGTAGCCAAAATATGAAATTCTAGAAACAAGTTTTGTCATCTCCAGCTTGGTGAAGAAATAGAATGTGGCATAGAGAAACAAGTAAAATGCTGAGGAGCCTGCAGTCAAATAAGATCTCCACCACCAATTGTAATTTTCACTGCACAATTCGAAGTAGCACAAGATAATGGTGATCTCTACATATGTAGCAATGAGGATCACAAAGACAATGAACAGGAACCCAAATATACAGTAGAAATGATGAAGCCATATTGAAGTTAATCTGAAGAACAGTCCAATGAATACAGCTCTAAAAGGCAGCATGCCTCCAATTGGTATTGAAAAAAAATGGGCTGCATATACGAAGCTTGCTCTAGAATCTGCCTGGGGATTTGATTGGTCTTCACTGGATCTTCAATTGTAGGCTCATTGTAGCCAAAGTAACTGCTGGCACAGAAATTCCAAACCATAAAAGGACTGAGGCAAACATAGTCTCGAAAGGAACTACACCAGCTGATTTTTTTCCCATAGCGGTGCATTGAGAATAAAGAAAATGCGAAAGGCAATGCCTAGAAACAAGAATGTGGTTTTAGCGTGTTCCTCCTCTGTTCTATGCTCTTGAACATCTTAGATAGACATGACAATGCATACCCTGCAAAGAAACCCATAAACACCCATAATAGTAGCATAGCTGTCATTAAACTTCCACGGCTCAATGTTCGCATCATGATCATTGCAACAATTTCGGAGAGAAATAAAACAATCATCAAATGAGTTGATGATAGAGAACCAATTAACTGATTGTGCACACTTCAGTTGAGGACGTGGAAAGTGCAGATGAATAGCAGTTCATGAGTTTCAGCCAAGCCGTCTTTAATTGCTGCGTGATTTGTGATGAGGTGGCAAAAACATGTGCGCTAGATTTTTCAAACTGCAGTGATGTTATGAACTTACATGTCTTCTTCTCTCTGTTAATTATTTGACGTCCTGTGCACTAGAGTTCAACAGATCTACCACTAACTGTGTTTTCCAACTTCCACGTGAATGACTGATCCAAGCATGATGCGTGATTTTTGCCTGGATGAGTGCAATCGAATATGGCTAGCTTCCTAGCTGAATCCCACCATCTCATTCATTCATGCAATGCTTTAGATTAGATTTATGCAAACAGATGAACAAGGTTTAGCCATGTACCTGAAGTCAAACAGCTGCTTGTGAAGCATTTTGCTGCTGCATGCTCTGATTCTGCTGCTGCATGCTTGGATCCTTTGATTGCATGAGGGCTTGGATGATGATTTTTGATTGCTTTTCCTTGTGCAGGTGTCCTCTGGCCGGATCTAAGCTGCATGCAATTGTTTCCACGTTCAGATCTACACCTTCAAGCTGCTGCTGCTGCATGGTCACAAAACCAGAACTTGTTTTCGCCATTGCTCTCAAACGGTAAACCCGATTGATCTGAAACTCGGTGAGCATGTTTCTATCATCATGATGCATCTCCCATAGCAAAATCGTGATCAATGGATGCACGGATTTCGAGAAAAATGGAAAATGGCTGAATATTTCAGAGCTCGATTTCTCGAAAACTGTGCATTGGAATCAGCTGAAACTACTTGGGTAGGTTACCATTACTCACATGCATATCCCCATGAAACAGGTTTTGAAACGGATGCACGGATATGGAGAAAATGCAAAAATGGCTGATGGTGATGAAGGTTGATTTCTTGGAAACCGTGCACCGGAATTGGCTGAAACTGCTCAAGCATGTTGCCATCACCCTTGTACAATTCCCCATAAAACAGTTTGTCAAATGGATGCATGGTTTTCAAGTTATGGCAAAAACAAATTTTGTTCTATGTCTTTTTGCTTCAAGGCACTTTGCATGTGTTTGCATGGAAGGGAAAACTGAGCTTGGGCTGTGATGCAGGTATGGAGATGATGGAGGAGGAGTTGGAAGATTGCATGAGGGATTCTGAACCCTTGAGGAAGCTACAATGTTCGCCAAACCACTTTTTGAAATCCATGTCTAGTTTCCCACAATTTCTACAGGAAGTTCCTGTAGAAGCACAATGAGAAGCACAATGAGGTGGAAAAAATGATGGAGAAAGGCAAGGGATGGACACACAAGTGCTTGTAGGCCTAATCAACAGATTCCCACCATCAGATTCCATTTTAGACTTGAATTTGGTTCATCCAAAGGTTCTACAGGATGTTTCCTATAGAAATACAGAGCTTCCTGTAGAAGGCACAAGAAAAATTCCTTTAACCTTGATTTGAGTGCTCCTCCCGTCATGAAACGTCCTTCTTGCAACCTGTAATTAGCCAATGGAATTAGTTTTATTTTTCTTTTTTTTCTTTTTCTTTTTTTTTTGAAAAACAACTAGGGCGCCTCATGGAGGTTTTCACCCAAATTGCCTGCCCTGGGCGCCTCCAAGGGAGGTTTTCACCCAGAGATCTTATTCTCTTTTCTCTTTTTTTTTCCAACCCATTGACCGCCTCATGGAGGTTTTCAATCAATGAGCCAATCTAAGGCGCCTCCAAGGAGGTTTTCGCCTTAGATTTCTATTTTCCTCTTTTTTCATTTTTTTCTCTTTCTTTTTTCTCTTTTTTCTTTTTTTCTACCCTACCCTACTTGAAGAACAAAATCATTTTCAAGTATAAGAATACTTCCAATGGAGCCATGTGCACATCGAGATTAGAGACAAGATGATGTGAAGGCTCGGAATGCATGCTTTGACAACTATCCAACTTTCAGAGACAAAATGATCTGACTTTGAAAGTACAAAACATAGCTGAGGAAGAGAGTACTGCTGCAACTTAGTGACTGTCTGGAACCATGTCTCAATATAGCTTTGATATCCTTGGTTCTTTTGCTGATCTGGATCATTCTTCATGTCACCTTCTAACATGACCTTCTCATCTTCCTCTTTTTGCTGATCTTTCTCTTGAGTACATGGAGGATTTGATGATAACCATGAGGGAACTCTCTCGATCTCTGATTCTGATCTCTTCTCTTCATCAAGTGCAGCCCATGGTTCTTTGATCTCCTCTTTGGAATCTTCTTTTGCTTTTGGTCCTTCAATGTTGTCAATATAATCTCTGCTTTGCAACACTCTTCCTGAGCTTTGGTGAAGATCATTGGGCTCAAGAGGAGTTGTTTGGATATGTTGTGCCTCAGATTTGCAATGGGGTTGAGCTACTCCATTATATGGCTTTGGAAATGGTATGGGTAGTTGAGTGGAGGTGTGAAATTGAGATGGGGATGGATGGCATTGTGGTTGGGTAGGCATTTGGGGTTGCCTTGGTGGAGGAGGAGGCGATGGTTGTGGATGAGCAGGTGGTGGAGGAAAATGAGCGGGGTGAGAGTTGTACTGGGGCCTCCACTCCTGATAAGGTGCATTCCATTGAGGCTGTGGCTGAGCATAAGAGAGAAATGAATGAGCAACTGGTAGGGAATAATATGGATCTGTGAAGGAACAAGGAGAATATGACCAAGGAGGAGGTGTAGACCAGGAAGGATGAGCAGGGGGGCCCCAAGAAGGCATGAAAGTGGCTTGATAGGGGTCATAATAGGTCTCGGGTGTCCCTTGCAGTTCCCACTGATAAGATCTAGGTCTATGTGGCCTCTTTTGGTTCATATAATAGAGTGGTTCAGTGGCTCCTTTGGCTCTCTGATATGCAACTTTAAGTCCAGGCAAGGAAGGGCACTAATTTGTAGGATGGTATTCTTCACAGATGAAATACACTTCTAGGGAGTGCATTGGACATTCGTTCCTAGGATGCTTTCTAGTGCACCAAGGACAAAAAATGGCCAAAGCCCTCTTGGCTTCTTCTTGCTTCTTTTGGATCCGCAAGGAATCCAGTTGCATGGCAAGAAACTGCCTCATATCACTCTTGAAATCTTCGATCTGATCTTCAAATTCATCTTTGGACAAGGGACTGCTCCCAACATTTCTGCTTGTAGCCATTCGCTCAGAGGAATGGTTTCTTCTTCTTCTCCCCTAGAGGTTTTTCAAATATGTCTTGATGTCCACCCAGGGGTTCTTCTTAGTCACAGCCATCCAAGAAGAGAGAAGATTGGCTGTGTGAAGCAAAGGGGGGTGTTGTAAAAATATTTTTCTAACTTATCTCTACTCCTACAAGGCATGAAAGGAAATATTTTTGGTTGATTTTTTTGTATTTTTCTTCTTGTACTTTCAAAACTAAAATAGACTGAACTACAACTAACTATCTTGCTGAAATGAAAATGCGGAATTGAAATGAAAGCAGTAAAGGACTAATCTATTTTTCTCAAATGAAATTGCAGGAATAAAATGCTAGTCTACGCTTGCGGAATTGAAAAGCTAATCTATGAAAGTGGGAAATGCTAATCTACTTTTGCATAAACGAAATTGCATAATGGAAATGAAATAAACTACTTAGCAGAAGATTGTAGTGGAAAATAGAAGAAAAGCAACAATCACCAATACTCTGACGCTTCCTCGGCAATGGCGCCAAAAAGATGGTGAGCTCCAGTATTGTAGCAATAATGCTACAACTCCTGGAACTCCCTTCTTTAATTTTATCAACCCGGTAGTTCGTAACAAACTTGGAAGCGACGGTGCTGTATGCACAAGTACTAGCTCTTGCCACAACTGTCACTTGGTCAGCTGGCACAAGTCCACTAGGAGATTAAGCCAACTTCTATGAGCTCTTAGAAGAAGCTTTTTAACTGATGGACAAAAGCTAACTCAAAGGAAGCTAATCTACTTGCGGAAAGAAACTGAAAGCCAAAAAGAAACACAAACCCTAGCAAACCCTAATTCTACCAACTAGTCCTACTGATGCAAAAATGAGAATGCAAACTATGAGAAGAGATGCCATTACTTCTAGGAAGGTAAAATGCATGTGTCTAAGTTATCACTATCTGAAGAAAACATCTTTTTGTATTTTTGATTAAGTTATTAGAATTATCATGCATGTGCTTTTGACTGGGTCTTGACTGTGCAGGGATAGATCAAGGAGGGAAATGCTTGGGGAAGGTCAGGAAGGCTAAGAGAGGGTCTAAGGGATCCCTAGCATCCTTTCAGAGAAGCTCATAAAGTTCAGATGCTTGGCAACCGTGTTTACAAGCTTCTACAGGAAGTCTGCAGGGGTTTCTACAGGATGTTATGAAACGAGGATTTTGGAGGACGGATGGAGGGAAACAAGTGGAGGAACGAGTATGGAGGTGAAATAGGGGTGTATGGGAGTTCAAGACTTGGAGGATGGAGTCGAGGAGTGGCGCAGATGGTGAGATTTGCTCAAGGGAGAGTGAAGCAATGTTGCACAAAAATTAGGGTTTTGGGAGCGAATGGCAAACGTGAAGCAAGGGTTCAAAGTAGAGGGTGGAGTGGATGGTGCTGATGGAGAATAAGCAGATGAAGGAGTGGTACAAGTGCTCTGCAAGTCGTTTTCCAATCTGAACCAACAAAGACTTATGAATTCAAAGACCTAGTTACGTTGACCTAATTTGCTAGTTGTTAGTAAAGAGAATGAACAGATGTGTGACCTGTAATGAAACCATGTATTTTGACTCATGCAAATAAGCAAATGAAAGTTTGAACTTGTAACCAACTTCTACACATGAAAATCAAACACTAGTGATTGCATGGCAAAGCAAAATCAGTGTTTTTGTGGGCAGCAAAGTCATCTTAGTCACAGCTCCTGATCCCACTGAGGGAGAGGTGAAACCACAGATGTTTGTTGGCCCTTTTCTTGAAGCTTTTTCTGTTAACAAACTATCAACTAAATCTGAGCATAAGAAGCTATTTTACTCATCAAAAAAACAAACGAAATAAAAACAAGATCTAGATCTAAATAGCAGATTTTATTCTAAGAATGCAGCAAAAACACATAAAGATAATCAAAGGAGGTATTGGGCGCTTGAGATGGGCCCAACCCCAAGAGCTGTAGCCTCCTAAGAGAGATTTAGAGCTGGTGCAAAGCTGGATTCATCTTTATTGATCAAGAAATGAAGAGTTACATCAAAACTGTCCACAAGAAGAACTTGAACATGAGCTGAAAGCAAAGCTAGTCTATTGCATAAAAATCGAATTACAAAATGACTGCAACAAAGCTATGAAATGACTAACTACTAGCTACTATCTACTGGCTAACTAGCTAACCAAATTGACTAACTGAAATGAGGTCTTAAGCCCTCTTATTTATACAATTTGAGGACCCAACAGTCCTCCTAAAATTTAGGGACTTGGCTGCCCAAGACTTGTAGTTAACAGCAGTCCTACTTGACTTGCTTGGCTGCCCTTGTGCTCATTGATTTGGTGGCCTTTGAACTCTGAGCTGATGGTGGAGAATTCGAGGTAAGGGCCCATAAATGAGGGGGACACCTTCCTACAAATCCTCTAGCTTGTTCTCCCACGAATTTGGCTGCCAAGTGCTCATTAAGACCTTCAATTTTGTCTCCAAGTGGACCAAAAAGGCTACACAAAGCACCCATTAGACTTGTTGGCATAATGACTAACCAAATTCACTCTATTAACATAAAAATAATAAAAAACATGCAATAAACCAATGAGAATGGTGGATTAAGTCAAATTAGGAGGTTGAATGAGCCCAAATAATTGTACATTTTTGGGGCTCATCACTTAGGAGACTCACCATTCGTTGCTGGCCCAAAAATCATTTCAGGCTGATCATCTTCCACATTTACCATGTCAAACGTTGGGTCCAAATTCAACATTTTAGAAATCTGTCCTCTATAACTGCTGTTTTTCATGATTTCAGTCAAAGGGATTGATACCTTTAGCTTAGAAATCTCATTCTCTAGGCTGAAAGCGGGAGTTTTTTCTACCTCTTTGACCGGGATCTCTTTCCTTTCCTTCTCTTTTGATGTGGCTGATTGTTGTGATTGTTCTACTGATTTTGATTTGCTGCTCTCCGGAACAACCGCCTCCTTTCCCTTTCTTTGTGTAGCTGATGGATCATTCTTTGTTGTTTCACCCTCCTTCTTTTTTCTGAATTGGTTTGGCCGGTACATCTCTGTTTCTAAGGGAATATCATTGTTTTTGTGTGGACAAAGCATTCATTTACCCCCTTTGATATTCTTCCGACTCTTCTTCCAACACGGTTTCGTTAGCTAGAATAAAATCAGCGTCTTGGTGTGTAGCTGAATTTACTGCACATTCTTCTTCTTCAATGATGTATGTAGGCAACTCATCTGGAGTAAACAGATGGTTTTCCTCGCCTATTACATTCCCTTCCTCATCTGATTCCGGTCCATGTACAAAATTTTGCTGCAAGGGTGTTTGTACCGGCTGTTGCGCTGCCTGCTCTTGAGTTCGCTGATCTCTTTGTCTTATCCTATATTGTGGCTGTTGTTGGCCACAAAAGTTAGGATTCCTAACTTGTGGCTCTAGCTTGTCAAGTTTTACTCTCTCAAGCATCTGTTCTACCTTTTTGAGCAGCTGATCCATTGAAGAAGATTCTTCTTTCACCATGGTTTTCTTCTCTTCTTTTGCTCTTGCTCTTTTGGACATCAGATTTGCCTCAACGTTGACCGCAATTTTCTGCATGTCTTCCATTATAGCCGGTTCTCTCTCTCTCAATTGGTATGCCATGTCAGCATCAAAACCATCCGGAAACTTCATCATCGCTATTCCCACAGGTGGCTTTAGATGGTATGGGATGTCATTGTAGACTGCATTAAATCTAACACAATAATCTTGGACCGACTCACCGGCATTCCGCTTGATTTGTTCATACTCGGCCAGAATTTGAAGGGAATTCTTTTTCACTTCCCATCGGTTCAAAAATTGCCTTTGTAGTTCAGCCATGGTAGGGATACTTGCAGCTGTCAAACCTCTAAACCATTTCCTCACATCACCTGTAAATGTTTGCACAAAGAGCCTCATTGCCACATTCTCCTCATCGATCTCATGAAGTTCATAGAAGTTTGCCATTTTATCCACTTGTTGCTAAGCTGTGATACTGTTAGGAGTGCCATCAAAAAACAGGATTTACTTTGATTTTCATTTGGCATGTCATCTAGGACTTGGGGCAGAACAAGGGGTGTGAAACGAGTAGCCATCATTCTTGGTGGATTTGGCCTTGGAGGTGTTGGAGGAGTACGCACAGTTTGCAAGGGGCTTGCACTTGGAGTTTGGGGCTATGTGGCAATGTAATTATCAATTAATCTACTAGCTCTTTTTTGTCTCAAGGTCTACAAGAAATTGCAGATCAGGGGCGGTGTAATCAACAACCCTTTCAGATTTAGATTCAAACAGTGATACCTCAAATCTTTCGTCAAACTCAAGCTCTTCAAGATACTCAAAAATGTCGGGACATGAATGGGATTTGAACACAGGAGTTATGGTGCTTTCTTGACGAAGGAGTCTTGGGATCAAATTTGGATTTTCGTAAATGTGAGGAGGGTCCGGGTCTGGATTCGCTCTGGTATATCGTCTCGAAGCCAGCGTGCTATTGGGATAAATTACGGGACACAACCAACCTACTCAGCCTTTCCAATCCTAAGCTCATCATCCTGAAGCCTAGAATTCTTATGAAACAAGGGGATTTGATTTTCAACTTGTTCCCCAGTATGGTCGCCACTATGTTAGCACCTAAATCTGCCTTAGGCTAAAGGAAGGCAAAAATTAGGGTAACCACAAACCACGCTCAGTCTAGTAGCTAGCCCTACCAGAGTAGGAGAGGGCTCTCTCCGAGTCACGCTCAGTGAATATATGATTGAAAATGGTCTGAGATGACTTACAATACACTGTTTACCTTAGGCTAGTAAGTGGATAGGGATTTTGGAAAATACTTTATGAAGTGACCGAGCTTCTGGGATGTATATGGGACTGGCGCTCAGCAAAGAACAGAGAATCGAATATGAAGGCACAGATTATTCCGTGAGGCAAGGTAGGCGGCAAGCGCAACAATTTCGGCTTAAGGTAACACGGAATGGAAAGATTGCTGAAGAGAGTGAAAAGGGCATGGTCGCATGAATCCTTTTCAATAGAAGAATAACACTTCACATGAAATTTTCCCACAGGCAGAGCAATATAAATTGAATTCTACCTAATCTCACTTAGAAAATTTCACTGAAATGAAGAATGGAATGAAATATGAAGCATAACAAGATAAATATAGGACATAAGAACACATTTTCTACACTCACAACCACAAGAATCTCATGAAACAGAGCCGCTGCCTTTCATTAATTCTCTGTCAAAAATACACAGTGCAGAAATAGAGTTTCTTTCCCACAGTCTCCTAGAAGTTACAATCCAACCAACCCTTTGAAAATAAAATGTATACAATATATAGAATGTGTGGAGAAGAGATGGAACGCCCAGGGGTTGAGAAGTTTCTCAAATCATTTCGAAATGGAGATGGAGAGCCAACCATCAGCTACAAGCACAACTCTCTCAAGCATGACATTTAGCTGTGGTGAACCTTTGCATTCTTTTGCCACTTGGATAGATGCCCACCTGGACGGAAAACTCTTTAAAATCTGCCTTTGGTGCCAAAATACCAAAGAGTAGATGACCGGGCCCACTTGGAGAAGTCGCGACCCGAAATTTCGCGAAACGGGAGCAAATTGGCAGTTTTTTCCTCTGTGCGCCGCGCCAAATTCTCTGTGCATCGCACCACTTTAGAGCCTGTTTTGGGGCACTTGCAAGTGTCCAAAGTGTGCCCACGTGGGCTTGTTAGAAATCCTGTCCTGTCTACTTTCTAACCCCACTGGAATTTCCCAATTTGGTGCTCATTTTCCCCTCCAAACTTTCATTCTCCCAAGACTGCTTTTTGTGTGTCCAAAAAGTGGCAGAGAGGCCAGTTTTAGGTTTTTTTTACCTTTAGGAGACCCAAAACTTATCAAAATTTCTTTCTCGGACACCAGTAGACGTATTTTTCGATGCTGAATCCAAATATGTAAGCCATTCCTCGATTGGAGTGCTAGAATTTTAGCATCGTGCCAGTGGCGCGGTGCACAGGGAGGAATTTCCTGTTTTGTGCCCAAAAAATTTGCATGTGACCAGAATTTGCCCAAATTTTTTGAAATTTGAGCTGGAGGTTCCCTATTAAGTGCTATGCTGTGCCAAGGGAGCCTCAGCCAAGATTCAAAGCCGATCTTGCTCCTTTTCCTCCTTTGCCTCCTTTGCCTTTTTTGTCGCTTTGCTCAATTTTGCCTTAAGGCTCCTGATTCTTGCTTTGGAACTCATGTTTCGGGCCTGGTAGTGATGAGTCATGCACCTTAGCATGTCTTTCTCCCTATTTTCTTTGTCCAACAGCCTCTCTAAATGCATGTTGACCATCTCAAGGTTGGACTCCCGGTCTTCATTGATTTCTTGCTTCAAAGATGTGAGCAGAACCCTTCTTCTTTGAACAGCTTGGCACTGGTCGCAGATGTTCTGCAGCTCCATGATCACATGCTGGTCTTCCAGATATTTTTTCCTCTACTCCAAATACCTGATGTTCCATTTGGCCATCTCTAGCTTGAGTGTCAAGGATTGAATCTCTGTCTCTTACTCCTGGATGGTCTCTTTCAGCTGTGCACTTTGTGGATCTATGCCGGCATCATCATCATCCTGAAGGAGAATGAATTCGGTCTCTCGTTGACCTGATGGCACACTTGAAGGCCCCTCCTCATGCTTGGGCTTCTTGCCCTTGTCCTGTACCTGTGTCGTCGATGTAGGAAGCGAGGCCCTTTCCACCCCGGGTGGAGATAACACTCGCTTTGCTGCTGCAAACAAAGGTCTGGTGCCTTTCGCATAGCCTCTCTGATATGTGATGTATACTGGCATGGTGGAAGTCTCATGGTGCTCAAACTGATGTGAAGGACTTCCCATCTCATGCTCTGCCTCTGATATCACCTGTGGAGTGCTGAAGAGATCACGGGAGATGAAGTCCTCCCAAGCAATACCTTGTAATCCCAACTGATGTTCTACCAAAATCCGGATGAGAGAAAAATGATAGACACTATTTAGCTACTGTTGTGGGGTCTTGCACTGCATGAATTTTTTCATCTTCTCCATGTTTTTGCAGATGAAAAATGGGAGGCTCATCATCCTCACCCTGGTGAAGTGCATGAGAAAGCGGATGTGATAGGCATAAAGGCGAGAAAACCTCCCCTCACAACTGAAATACTTCATGATCAATCTCATGAGTGGGGCATACTCATCCCTCAAATATCTGAATGGAAAAACTCTGGTGAGCTAGCTCAAGTAGTTGTCCTTGATGTAAGGCTCATAATGATGCCTCTCCAAATTCTTCTTCTTATGCTACTGCTCCCCAATGTTTGGTATCCCTGTTGCCATAGATATAGCCTCTGGTGTCAAGGTGAAAGTGACCCCAGCTAGGACAGATTGGCCTCCTTGTAGATGAAGTACAAAAAGGCGGGCCAACTCATGATGTACTCTGACATTTGCCACCCTTTTGCAAAATTCATAACATGCCAAGTGCTGGAAACAAGACATGGCAAGTGGGCATGCCTATAGCTCTGTGAGGGTGTTGGGCTCGTCTCTAAGATGTCTGCCACTCCGGTGATGTCTCCTATGGGCCCTCTCTCCTGAAGATGTGTCACTGTGTGTATCCACCTCATAATCTGATGAATTTTCTGATGCCATCACTGCTGCTTGTACCCTGAGTTTAATGCTGCCCTTTGAATTCAATGACACTAATGAATGCTCTGAAAATCTGTTACCAAGGGGACGATAAAACAGGGGAGTGTTAGGAGGGGAATGAGGAAAAGGGGAATAGGGGTTTAAAGGAGAAATTTATCAGGGATTTGGGATTGTTTGGGGTATGGTTTTGATGGGGTAGGGTTTTGGATTTTTTGGGCTATAGGGATAGAAGGGATGCATGGATATGATTACAATGTAGTTAGGGTGATGGTAAGGAGAAAATGCTACAGGGAAATTAGTTGATAGGGGTGGGGTGAAAGAATACTTCAGCAACAATGTCACTGTAGCAAAACCCTAGTTTTTTTTTTTTTCTTTGTGTATTCCTTTGTTCATAAAAAAAAATTGGCATTGGATTTATACTCATCCAAATCATGATATTCTTATCAATTTTAATGCCAAGAGTGAAGGTACTTGCCCCACCTTTCAAGTTTTATAGGAATTCACAACAATTTTGGGCGATTTAGTGGTTTTTTAGGCTCACAGGCCTATGCGCCGCGCGCCGGGTATGCACCGCGCCAGTGCAGTGTTAACACTGTGGCCAGGCTCCCAGTGTGCCGCGCGCCCTGAGTGTGTCGCGCCACCTTGTGTGTGCGCCGCGCACTGTCAAATGACGTTAATTTTCTTGGAAAAATAGGGGAGAGGGCTTTAGGGCAGTTTCTTTAGGAGGCAAGGTGGAATGGAGGTGGCAAATGACGAGGAGTGAGGGGACAAGGGGATGGGAGCAACCTTGGTAGCGTCTTCACAAATTTGCAAACCCCGTTTATCATTTTTTCTTTGGTGATTATTTGCATGGATGGCCAATATGCTTTGGATCTCATTCGACATCTTAGAAACACCAACCATTGACCAAATTTACAGAGGAGGGGTTTCATTCGAGCCTACCTCTTGTTTGCTAGCCTTCAACCGGGATATAGAACGAATTTGCAAGTGTTTTGAGCTCCCTAGCTGTGTATGTCGCGCGCCAAGCCCAGTGCGCCACGCGCCATGAGTGCATCACACCCTTGTTGATTTTTCACTATGGGTTGGCTGCCGGTGCGTCGTGGCCTCCGTGTGCGCCGCGCGCCCTGGTGTATGCGCTGCGCCACCTAGAAATCTGCCCTCCTTACTCGAATTCCTCCTACTTAGCTCTCTTTTCTTCAACAATTCCTCTCTCAAGCTTTTCCTTATCACAATGACTTAGTTTTGGGTCAAAACAAATATATATAGGCTTTGAGAGAGTTGGGTTCAATTTTTTCTTCTTTGAAAACCCACTCTATAATGTTTATGTTTTGCACTTTTTATTGACTTTAAAACACTCTCCTTTTCCTTTTCTCTTTGAAATTTTGGCTCTCATGATAAAATTTTCGGCATTTCTTTGCAGGGACTGTGTGACTGGGCCTCTGGCTTTGAAATCCATGACTGCATCTAAAAATGTCAACTGGCGATTTTTGGAAAATTTTGTCATAGTTGACCTTGTTTGACTTTTCTTCAAAACAGAGTTTTGAAGAAGAGTCGATGTCTCTTCAGGTGATGATGAAGCTCTCTGAGCCATAATTGTGTAGGGTCTCTCTCTGGATTGCATGGCTTGTTCTGGACATGTTTTTCAAAGACCAAACTGATGAGTTTCTAGACCCAAATAATAAAAAATGACTCTGTCCTGAAATAGGACTAGACCTTGACTATCATGAATTTCATTGATTTTGGACCAAGACCTGAACCAGCAGAGGCCAGACATGAGGTAAAATGAGTAGCATGACTTTCTCCATCAGATCATGACATGTCCCTAGTGAAATTCAGCTTAGTGGATGGAGCGGGACACCTAAAATTGAAATGCACAAAGAGCTTTGATCTCTGACGGAGGGCTGACCAGACCGACTCTAATAGTCACAACAATAACAATAAGGTCTACAATGACAATAGTAATGGGGGAATCACTAGTATTATAGGGACCTAATAGGCCCCTCTCCTTCAAAAAAGTGTTTTCCTCAATGCTTGAGTAGTTTTGGATGCTTTTGTATAAAATTTTCATCCTCCCATGTGAAATCTTCAGAGGGTAAGTTCTTCCACTTGATGAGATACTCTGAAATTTATTGATTTCGTGGATTTTGAGTTCTTGTTTCTCTGACTGCTTCAGGTTCCAATATGATTTTTCCTTCCTCATCAAGTTCTAGAAATATTGTTTGAACTAGGAGCTTGTCACCTATAACCTTCTTTAAGCATGAAACATGGAAAACACGGTTCACTCGAGAAGCTTCTGGAATCTCCAATTTGTATGCCATAGTATCTATCTTTTGCAACCCCTTGTACGAAGCATAATACTTTGGTGATAATTTATTATCCTTCTCAGATTGCTTGAGGGACATTTGTTTATATGGTTCTAGATGTAGGAATATCGAATCACCTACATAAAAACATCTTTCGTTGCGATGTTGATCTGCATGTTGTTTCATTCTATTCTGTGCCAAAGTGAGGTTATCCTTTAAGAGTTGGAGAACTACTTGTTGATGCTCGATGTGATCTTCCGCTGCTTGAACCTTAGAATTCTTTCTTAAATATGATGTGATGGGCGGTGGATGATATCCATGAAGTGCCATAAATGGTGTAATTTTTGCTATAGTATGGAAGGAAGTGTTATATCACCATTCAGCCAGAGACAACCATTTGAGCCATTGTGTTTGTTTATTAGATACAAAGCAATGAAGATGTCCTTCAAAACATTTGTTTACTATCTCAGTTTTCCCATCATATTGAGGGTGATAAGATGAGTTATGATCTTACAGAGTACCAAGACCAGAAAATAATTATGTCTAAAAATTTCCAGTGAAAACAGGATCTCTGTCGCTTACAATAATCTTTGGGTTTCCATGTAGCTTTCGAGTTGTTTCCATAAATGCTATAGAAATTGTACTCACTTTAAATGGATGAGGTAATGCACAAAAGTGTGCATATTTGGTAAGTATATCAACTACCACCATGATAACACTCTTTCCTTCGGACTTGTGTAAACATGTGATAAAATCCATTGAAGCCTCCTCCCAACATTGGCTTGGAATGGATAAAGGTTGTAATAGAGTTGGGGTCTTATTTGTTTCAATTTTATTTTTTTGGCAAACAAAATATTCTGCCACAAACTTTTGAATATTCGATTTAAGGCCATCCCAAAAAATTACTTCTTAACCCTGTGGTAAGTTTTTAGAAATCCTGAGTGCCCTCCTAAGGGAGAGGTGTGCAATTCCATAAGAATCTTTTGTTTGAGTTGGGAATTCTCACATAGGTATAACTGATCTTTGTACCATAACGAATCATTTTTCCATCTAAATGTATCAGGTGTACTGGGATCTTGTTGTAACTTTTGAATGAGTGCCCACACTTCTTCGTCATTCTTCCATTCATCCCTTGCTTCGTTTATCCAATATGGTTGGATAATAGAAATGGCGCAAATAAATTCTTCCACATCCTCATCCTCTCTTGAGAGTGCATCTACCACAACATTTTTCTTCCTTTTTTTGTAGATGGTTTCAAATTCATAACCCAACATCTTTGTGGCCCATGTTTTCTTCTCTTCGTCAGATAATATTTGTTCTAAAAATTATTTAAGACTATCATGATTCGTTTTTACCTTGAAGTGTCTTCCCATTAGGTAGGGTCGTAATTTCTTAAGTGAATGTATTGCCAACATTTCCTTCTCATAAATAGCTTTGTGTAAATACTTTCCTTTGATTGGACGACTTTTGAAAGCAATGGGTCAATCTTCTTGCATTAAAACAACACCAATTCCATTACCTGAGGCATCACATTCCACAATAAAGGTTTTTGTGAAGTCTAGTGTAGCTAAGACCAGTGCTTGGCACATTGCCTCTTTAAGATGTTCAAATGCCTTCGTTGCTTCTGGAGTCCGTGAAAATGCATCTTTCTTCAATAATGTTGTTAGAGGTGCTAATATTCTCCCATAATTCTTAACAAACTTGTGATGATACCCTGTCAACCCGAGAAATCCTCGCAGATGCTCTATGGATGTGGGGATTTTTCATTCCTTAATGGTTTTAATTTTGCTAGGGTCTACCTTAACACCTTCATGAGATACAATATGACCCAGATATTCCACCTCTTGGACTCCAAAGAAACATTTGGAGCTTTTTTCATATAATTGTTTTTCCTCCAATAGTTTGAGCACTCTGTCAACATGTTGAACATGATCCTTCCAAGACTTGCTGTAGATTAGTATATCATCAAAAAATACTAACACAAAATTTCTAAGGAAGGGCTTGAAAATGGAATTCATCAAAGCTTGAAATGTAGAAGATGCATTGGTAAGGCCAAAAGGCATGACCAAAATTTCGTAATGAACCTCATGAGTTTTAAATGATGTTTTCGGAATGTCTTTCGTCTTCATTCTGATTTGATGATATCCTAAACGAAGATCCAACTTGGTGAAGAAAATTCATCCATGCAATTCATCCAATAATTCATCAATGACAGGAATGGGAAATTTATCTTTAATAGTGAGCTTGTTGATCTCCCTATAATCTAGACACATACACCATGATCCATCCTTCTTGTGAACCAACACTACTAGAGCAGAGAAAGAACTTTGACTAGGTTGAGTTATACCCGCCTCTAGCATTTCTGCAACCATATGTTCAATTTCACTCTTTTGGGCAGAGGGATATCTGTAAGGCCTTATGTTTGGAGGAACACTTCCTAGAATCAAACGAATAACATGATCATGATCACGAATAGGTGGGAGGCCTTTGGGAGTCTCAAACACATTGGAATGATTGTCCAAGACTTTTTGGAGATCTAGAGAAATAGATGCTTTCGATGTGGGAACCTCTAGCGAACATAGTTGTGAAATTATTCCTCGTTGTTCTTTCTTTAGAAGATTTGTCATTATGTTCGAGCTGCTTATATTTCCCGTTTTCCTTGAGATACCCCTTAATTCAACTTCCTATCCTTCTTAAGAAAATTTCATGAAAATTTCTTGAAAATGAAAAGCTATTATACCCAATGATTGTAACCATTGGACTCCTAGTACAACATTAGCAACACCCATTAGAATGGAAATCATTGGGTTATTCAATACATATTCTCCCATGGATAGCTTGATATTATGGCACTTTCCAGAGAAATTTATGGTTCCTCCACTTGAAACCATCACTTAAAACTCTAGTGCTAGATATAGGAAGCAATTCAATTCCTTGGTTATCTTATAACGAATAAAATTATGGGTACTGCCTGAATAAATCAAAACTATTACCTTTTTCTTCTTGATATGTCCTTCTATCTTGATGGTTTGAGGAGTGATAATTTTGGCCAATGCATTACAATACATGGTCAGATTAATTTCTTCTTTCTCTAGGGTTTGTTCCTAGTGTATATCCTCTTCTTTTGATGTTTCTTGTTCCTTTTCTTCCTCCTCTTCACAATCTATGTAAAAGAATTTCTTCTCAGCAAACTTATGACCTTTAGTGTATTTGTTATCACAACTATAACAAAGCCCTTTCACTCTTTTTTCTTCCAATTGTTGTGGTGTCAACCTTGTAGGTTGTGGAAGGCTAGGGGAAACAACATTTCCATCTTTATAATTGTGAGTGGTAGGCTTCCTTGTTGCCATAAATTTTTCTTTCCATTTTTATTGCCAACCTAAATGCCTTCTCCAATGAATCAAGTTCCCAAAGGTGAACCTCATGTTGGATGTTATCCTTTAAAGTCTCGATGAACACATCAATCCTATGCTCCTCTAGAGTATCGTTTACCTCTATATTCAATTTTTGGAAGTCCTCAATGTGCTCCATCATTGAACCCTTTTGTTTGAGATTTATCAATTGGCTAAAAAAGGTGTTGTTTTTTGTATCCTCATAAGGTGCATCATTTCATTCATAAAAATTTCCCAAGTGACAATTTCTTTACGAGATAAAAGCCATCGATACCATACAAACTGATTTGGTTCCAAATATAAAGTTGCAATGCTTACATTTTGTGTGTATTGCACATTATGGAGATCAAAATATTGCTCCATCTGTAGCATCCAAATTACAGGATCCTTGCCATCAAAAATCCTCATATTGATATTTGGAACATGGTGGGTCTCCGATCCAATGTTAGAGTCTATGAAATCATGATTAACATTTATTTTGTTCTCATCATGAGTTTCCTTTACTACCCTTTCGCCATTAGTAAGCATTTCTTATAGAAACTTTGTCAAGTATGTCTTCAAATTTTCCATATTAGCTTCCACGCCATCCATCTTAGCTTCCACATCATTCATCTTAGCTTCTACAGCTTTCTTTAAACCATCCATCTTAGATTTTCTTACTTTTTGTGAGAGTGAATTTTGTTGCACTTGGTCTCGTAATTTTGATATATCATGTTGCATTTCTTCCTCTTCTTCATGAGTCATGCTAGAGCTTTCAAGTTGCTTACTAGGTGTTTCCATTTTCTTTCTTCAGGGCATCAATTAATGATAATTATGCTTCACTATGCCCTCTGAATTCCTTCAAACTAATTTTTCAAACCAAACTTATGCCAAATTTAAAAAAAACTACACACGTTTTTTCACTTTGTAGGAGCTCGATATTGTATCTGATGTATCGCTGAAATTTCGAATCTCCAAGGTCTGAAATTGCGCATTGTGGTATCCCTCTGAGTCCTCTTTCCAATGCCACAAATCTTATTGAAATGGGATTCTCCAAGAAAACGTTATGCCCAATCTCCAAAGATGACCGGATTATACACTTTTTCAGTAGAGCGAACTTGTATGAAGTTCCACGTTTCACTGTTTCAACCTTCGGACCTGAAAATGATGCAAAAAAAACTAATATCTATCCTCTTTCTATAACTTCTGACGAAATTTCAATCTGATATTCAAAGAGAAAGTTATGACAATTTTCCCAAGGTCACATGTTTGGGATGTAATTCGAGAGACTGCAAAAACCCTAACTTCCTTGGATCATATCTCCAAAAATATAGTGAGGCGCGATCTGACATTTTGACCCGAGGATCACTGAGATTTCAGCTCAAATGGGTTTTTTTTAGCTTCTGAAACATTGCAGAAAAAAATTTATAGCAAAATTTCCACAATGACCTATTTTGGAACAGCGAAACCCTATAATTCAAAGCTCTAATACCAAATGTTATGAAACTAGCTCACAAAAAGATAGAAAAGATAGATCAATGCCTTAGAAATTAGCCTCTTTGAGGGTTCAACCTCCTTTACATTACACAAATGAACAATTCTTGGATGATACAAATGACAAAACCTTCTTTCTATATATAGGAGTCTAAGGGGTCACGATATAATCAAAGCTGACATAACAATAACAATATAAGGGCATAGAAATAACAATAGTGGGCTTCTATGCGGCACAATAATAACAATATGGGGACAATAGTGGCACAACAATAACAATAAGGGCTACAATGACAATGGTAATGGGGGAATCACTAGTATTATAGGGACCTAACACTATGTTTAGATATTTGATGTATAAGAAGAACTTTACAACATGAAATCGAAGAGGCTCCCAAAAATTGCTTCTAACTTTAGTCAAAACCCCCACCTTCACCTTAGACATGGGTGGCATAAGGATACCCAGTCTTGGTTCAACCATTGGGGGATTAACGAGGAGATCATCATGGGACGCAAGGATAGTGTCAAAGATACTATTACCTCCAATTTTAAGGACAAGTTGTGGGATGATAAGGGGTTGGAGGGTAAAAGGAAGCTAAGATTCTATAAGGAGGTGATCAACTCGACCCTTGATAACCATAATTATCTCTCTGTGTTGACCAGCACTAAGAAAAAAATGAACATCACTAGGATAAGAACTAATTCTCATCAGCTTCGAAGTGAAACCGGTCAATCTACTCCCAAGACTCCTTGGGATGATAGAATCAGTCAGATCTGCAATACTAAGAAGGTGTAAGATGAAAAACACTTCCTTTCAGACCGTCCGACTTTTACTCACATCCGCTCTCAATTCATTATCTGCCACACTTCCAATCTTCTTGACTTATCAATCCACCCCCACTAGAGCGATCTTGGAGCACTTCTTTCTCTTCTTTTTTATCACAGAAACAAGATTTTGAAGAAATACAATTATATTATTTTTCTTTTCTCGAGGTCTCATAGATCGCATTGGTCATAGTGGACGTTAATCATCATCATCATCATTTTTATAATTTTATATTTTTATTTTTGTAATTTTAAATTTGATTTTAGTATATTTTTCTTATGTTCATAATTAATTAAAAAATTGACTATTGGGATTAATCTGTTGTATCTCTACTATTTATTGGCTCTATGTTTCAGCTATCCATCCAGGTTGTGACACCGAACCACAATAAGTGGTTCGAAAAGTGTCGACTTTATATTCTGAATGTGATTTTGTCCATAAATATTTGATATAAGTAATATATGTGGTTGATATATTCCCACATATTTTATTGTTTATTATTTATTAATATTAGAAATAATAATTTAATTATTAGATTTATAATTTAAAAAAAATATTATATTTTAATTATTATTATTAAAATAGATATTAAAATTATTATAATGTTTGCAAAAATAAATAAGAAAGTGATAATTATAATAATTATTATCATAGTTATTGATGATGATGGTGGTTAACGTCCAATAAGACCAATATGATTTATTGGACCCTAAGAAAGAAGTGATTAATTGAGATTATTTAAGACTTTATTTCTGTGATCAAAGAGGAGGAAAGAATTGTGTATGTGATTGATATTCCCTTCTGATTATTATTATTATTTCATTATTTATATTATTTATTATTATTTATTTTAAGGAAACCATGGTTTTCGATCATTGAGTGGATGCTACGTCTATGGGCAATAATCCACACAAATCCACCAAAGGTGGCCTAATATATTAGACCTAACCCCAAGGGAATTGAGGAGATTTGACCTCGTGACCTCCCAATAGGAAAGGTACTTAGCAACGAGGGCTCGACCAATTGAACTATTCCTTGGGGATATTTAAATATTTCTATTATTTATTTAAAGAATTATTATGTCAATCTACATTTATCAACCACATTTATATTAATATAAATGTAGTTGAGCTATTCAGTTGGAATTTGGTGAAAAGTTGTTCAGTCAAATTTTGATTTTTGTTATTCAAAATTGGCTTTTGGTTCTCTATATATATGGATTCAGTATTGTGAAAAATATTTGGGCCACTCATATAGTGGAGAGTTCACAACTCAAACTTGTGATTCCAACAAATCTCTAACTAATTATCAACAAATTACATTGTAAAATATATTGGAAAACCTTCCCAAAATGAAAAATAGATGTAATGTTGTTTTTTGAAATATTAAGATAACATTTTTTTTGAAATTATATTAATGTCATATAAAGTGGGGTTTATATATATATATATATATATATATATATATATATATATATATATATATATATATATATATATATATATATATATATATATATATATATATAGTCTAACTATTAGTAGAAATTATGTTCTCAAGAAATTACATTCTCCTTTGAGCCATTGAAATATTTTACTAAAGTAAACATTAACACACACATACACACTTCTTGTGTGTATATATTTCTTATTGAAATATATTTAGTTCATATGGATATTCAAATAGTTTATTTAATTTTTGTATCGAAATATTTATAAAAAAAATTAGAAGTTTTTTTTTTTCAAATTTTAATTACTTTATTTGTGTAAAGTTATATAAAAGTATATTATTTAACAAAGACATCAAAATATTTTATTTATTACTAGAAGAGTGAAATTGAAATATCAACCAACTAAGTAAGCACAATGAGAATGTGATTATCAATGTTTTATAATGCTTTTAATAAAAACTAACTAAATATGTATAATCATTTATGTTTTTATTATAGTCAACAATGTTTTTTCATTTAAAGTAATTTTTTTAAGGTCCACATGTGTCAACCACAAGTTGAGCATGGACGGAATTACACATTCCGTCATACTGGATTGTAGAATTAGCGTCTAAGTTGAATTAGACTACAAATATTATAATTAATTAGACTAAATATATTATAATTGATTAGACAAGCAATTAATTTTCAATATAAAAGTTAATTTTTCCAAAAAATAAAATGAATCAAATCTAACCTTACCTACTTCAAAATATCTTTCAATCATAAAATCTCCTTGTTACACGACTAGTATCTATTATTGACTAATTATATACTAGTATAGATCCATCTTAACCATGAATCTACCAAGAGCCGAAAGAGATCAAATCTCATTATAAGCAAGCCTCTTTTTAGAATGCAATACATGTTAGAAGATTTAATCTTTTTAATTAAAAATAACCAAATATATATAATCACTTATGTTTTTATTATAGCTGACAATATTTCTCAGTTAAAGTAATTTTGTAAGAGACAGGTGTCAACTCCAAGTTGAACATGGATGAACCCTCATATGAGTTTCTTAGCTCAATAATTAATCTTTCCCTTAATTTAAAATTTTAATATAAATTTGCTTTATGTTTATATTTATTATCTAAACTCTATAAATATATAAATTTTATATTTTAAAGTGCTAACACATTTAAATCTAGAAAAATGATTCATAAAAAAGTTTTTATTTTAATGTATTTTATTTTATATATATATATATATATATATATAGATATATAGATATAGATATCAGAGACTAAATAATATTTTATAATTAAAAATTTTATATATAAAAATTAATAATATATAAATAAAAATAACATTAGTATATATATTTCTTATAAGTATGAATCAGGATCTTCTACCCAGTGTTATTTATTACATTAACCAAATTTTGACCGTTTGGATCCAATCCAATAGGAGTATATCAAGAATTTACTTTTCAAAGATAAATGGAGGATTTTGATGGTTCAAATTTGATGAAGAACGGATATGACACGCCACACTTCATAGTACATAGTGGAAGCATACGCAATGAGTAATTTTTTGCGACCTCTCTGGAATGTGGTAAGCTTACAGTCAAAACACATTCATGAGAGAGTGAAAAGATGCACTGAAATGTTAGTTTATTATAAAATGTTAAAAATTTGAACATAGTATGCATGACAGAAGATGGTTTCCCACTCTAAAAAGATGGCAACCAAAGCCATAGGTTCATTAAAGCGGTTGGGTTCTATATGTTTTACCATTATATTTAAATAAGTATAAATCTAACGGTATGTATATACAACCCGACTGCATTAATGCCTCTATACACTGGGAAATAAGCGTCGTCATGAAAGATAAGATGTGCATAGTCCTAGAGCTTTCCACTATTCTATTAATGTAATCAAATAAGCAGATGCTTTGGAGTCATTATAAAATGTCAACATCGCGGATTCGTGGAAATATGTTATTCGTGTCATAGAGGGCAAGAAATTTTTTTTCAACAGAAAAAAGCATGATGTAATTATATTAAGATGATATAATTTGTCGAGATACAGTTATCTCTGTGGAGACATAAAACTGAAGGCCGTTCCCTCATAGAGGGCAAGAAATATCCACATCGTTGTGGTGTGAGGAAATTTTGATTCTTTTTTTTTTATGTATGATTAGAGTTATAAATTTTGAAAATGCAAAGTGCAACTTGGAATGGCTATGATGAAAATGTGTTTCCGAATTTGTTTACAATGATAGGTGTATTTACGAATTCATTTAACATTTTTTGATCAGGGTTGTGTGGAAGCATTATCCCTTGACTCATTTACGGAGCGCGCTACTGCAAAAAAAAATCGCTTTCTGTTTTTGTCACAAAATTTGTGTTTTTTCAATGAAACAAAAGCTTTTGGGTAGGGCAACGTACTATTTAATACTATGTCCCTAGTATTGATATGCGATTGTTTAATTCTTAAATTAAAACAAATATTTTTACTTATTTTTTTAACATTATCATGAAACGACTCGAATGTTTGAGAGTGGTTCCAACCTCATTTGATTTTATATGGAGAAAGTATAATTTTAGATCTCACTCAAAATCCAGAAGACTTATCAATTTTTCACATTTCAGGATTGGGGGATTTCAATGTCTGCATTGGATTTTTTCATGTACTAGGGTGTGGGATACATATTTAATCAAGAGCACCAAGCCCTCTATGTATCTTGATGTTAGTGACATTTGTTGTTGAACTCCTCTATGATGATCATGCTAAAAATGTACCCATCACTCAAACAAAATCTTGACTTGATATGCTACATTTTTTCTATCTTATGTTAATTTCTTAAAGGGTGATATTATGACAAAGATCCCAAGATATGCAATGATTTTAATAATATGTAGATATTTGTTGTAACATGTTTTTTTTGGATGCTAGAGGCCATCCAGAACCTATTTGTCGATATATTTCCAGTTCATAGATGGATTTCACTCGATATTATTTTGGCTATGTGCACCCTTACATGCTATATAAATGAAAACTTGTAACTTGTGAATGTGCTTGATGGATATTATAACTTCTAGATTATTGATGTTATATGGTTTAATCCGTGTTTTTATGTTTTTTATATCTAATTCATCATTGTACATGCTTTTGTTGACATGTATGCATCAAAATATATATTATATAAAAAATCACTTCCGACCCGCTAGCTTTTTGAAAATGTCGCTCCTTGCTCTCACTCCCACTCCCAAGTAACCTTGGTTTTAATATGTGGAATTGAAAAATTGAACATTTTAGTATTTTTTAATTAAATAATTGGTTAATAGTTTATTTTCGAAGGAGATTTTTTATTAAATAATTTGTTCTCATAGGAGTTTTCATTTTGATAGATATATAAATTATAAATTTTGTCAATATTATGTCTTAATAAATGTTGTATAAGTTAAGATATAATGCTACTTATTATATTTTTAAAGTATAAAATTGGACAATTTGATAAAAAATGTAATTAGAAAGTAAAAATGGAATTTATATCTCATTGTCTCATTATAAAGGAAATATATTTTTAATTTGATGTAGATATTAATATCCATAGAATGTCAAAGTTGGCTCATAGAATTACAAATAAATACTCTATATAAAGATTTACAATGGGAAGGAAAAAGCACATCCCAATAGGAAAAAAATAAAAAAGAGATTTAAAAAAAAGGTTAGTAGGAGATGTTAATGCTATGACATGGGAATAATAAAAAATATCAAGGAGGGGGATCGCTCATTGATATATGTCACTTTCGAGAAACACTTCTAACATTCAAGGCCACAAATAGATGCATTGCTAAGATGTTATAGGGATATCATGTGACCTTTGGGCACTAGCCATGGGGCCTCTTCTTCTTAGGGTCGGCAAAATTGAAGTAAGAGTTAGTAAATTTGTTGAATATTGGCTTGGAGAATAGGTATCTAATAAACCATCGACAAAGGTCAAATATCACTAGAGGAAAAGGGTTAGGCATCTCTATTCCTCATAATACATGAGAGTCTAGACATAACCAAGTGAATACCTAAAAGGACAAATTAATTGCCCTCTAATATCATAATAATGGGAGCATCAAAATATAATGTGGTCCTCAATATTGAGGTCTAGGGATCAAGTTTACAAATACAATGTTCTTGATAAATATGGTTACTTGTATCTATGCAAAGCTAGTAGGAAAAAACTTTACACTAAGTAAGAGGGAACCTTAGGTTTCAAGGGAGCTAGAGTTTGGTGTACCCTAGGTGCAAAATGTGTCTTTTTCTGCAATAGAGATAAAGACAACAACTCTCCAAGATTAGGCAATGTGGACCTAATGTAGCCTCTTTAAATCTTAAAATGAATACCCTAGTTTATTTTTCTCTTAGAGATATAACGAACATCCCTTGAACAACTATGTGGTGGTGTTATGTGAATATCCAAGTCAACTACATGAAGCAAGGAAGATAATCTTCCATATCCCCTTGAATTGATCATATGTTCTACCTCCTCCATAGAGGATTTGAAATAAAGATAGGGTAATATTAGAAGGTCATTATATGAGTTTCCCATCCCATTGAGCCTATGTATCATCATGATTGCATGAAGTGTCAATGAGGTAATTAGTGGGGTTGCTCCATTCTACAAAAATGATTACATTAATCATGATCTATTTTCATGAAGATGTTTGAATAAATGTCATGATAAGCACTATCTCCACTAAAGGTATGTCCCCCCACCCCCCAAAACTTATACCCATATAGGAGGGTAGGTGTGACTAATGGGTGAATAAGTCAAATCCTCGATTGAATGTCCTTGAATTGACACTAAAACCATTTCTTTTCAAGAGCGTCCAGAACCACATATCCTTTACTAAATCAAGTATTTACTAGTGGAGTCAAGCTAAACTTTGATCCAAATAAGAGAACCCCCAAATATACATATGAAAAAATTTACCTCAATTATCTTACCTTGATATGTAAGAATCACATCACTTATTCACCTTTTATGGATATTAAAGGCCATGACTTTTGTTTTATGAGATTGACCTAACATTGATGAGTGACATAAAAGGAAGCTAGGGTCTTAAGTTGTCTCTAGAGGCCCCTCACGATGTGTTGTCACTCACTACATTGTGGGTTTCAATTGGTCAAGGTCGCCCAAGAACATTGAAATTTTGGAGCCACTGTCCCAAGCCACAAAAGATCCTAAAGTTGCATCAACCCCACTCTAATGCCTAGTGCTCAGAAAGAGATTTCCAACAGTATATAGAAGTCTGAAAATGAACTTCCGGAGAAAAATTTAGAGCCTGTTGCAGATTGTCTTGGAAAGTTAAGGAAAACCAAAAAATAACTAAGTCTGAGGAGAAAATCACAATCAGGCCTGGGAGGTCCATCGCAGGTCTTATATCGGCACTTAGGCGGGCTTGGGCACTGAGCGCATCATAGATCAGTAGGTAAGGAAAATTTTAAGAACCGCCCTAAGTTTATATGTATAATAAATGGGTGAATCCCCATGATACATAGGAAAATTGGAAGGCGATTTTATCAATAATATATGTATATATAATTTTTTTGGCGAATCCCTCAACAAATTATATTATCTTGTAAAATCATGGCGAATCTTTCACTGAATTATAAAATCTTGTAACATTTTGGAAAATATTTCACTGAATAATAAAACATTGTGAAGTCTTGGCGAATGTTTTGTTAAAGTATGAAACCATATATGATAATAGGAAAACATATTCATTAAACTGTAATATACTAACATACATGTTTGGAAAAAAGAAACATAATTTTCTCTTCTTGCAAACAATGTTGCAAGTTTCAATGGGCGTGTTTGTCAAGGTTCTTACTATACACTCTTGCATATCCTTCTATTAGTTTTGATAATATTCCACCACAAAGTTATTGTATGTGTTGATATTGACCACCAGTTCTGTCAAGGTAGGAGAGATTAATCTTTTCTCTACCACTTTTTTCAAGCTATGAGAGATTAATGTTTGCACAATTTATTTATTTTTACTTTTCTCGCAAGTCTCTTTCCTTGAGTGTTTCCATAATTACCTTATTGATTCCGTATCAAACCAATTTCTCAAATGCTAGCTTAACTGAGACAAAGGACTTTCTTGCTTCTACGAATTTGTAGGCTCTTTCCTTATATCCATTATTTTGATTTTAAGTTGGGAAAGCCCAGGACTCAAAAAATTTTCTCTCTTTTTCTTGGCAGTTCCCTACAAGCCCTTTTAGATTTTTTTGTGATTATAGTTTTAACATTTATATTTTCATCTGTAGCAACCCTTGTGACATGGAGAATGTTTCAATTCACCCTTTTCAAAAGGGTTCAGATGTTAGAATTATGCCTTATTCATAGAGGACTCACAATTAAGCAGGAGGTAGATAGCATGATCAAGAAACCCATTTTCAGTGATGAAAGTACAAAATGCCTGTCAAACCTTATGTGAAAGGAAATGGTGATGTAACCATGTTGTTGGAGGAAATTACAAAAGGGTTGATCTTTATGAACATGATAAAAGCAATGGCAATTCATAGTTGGGGCTACTTTGTTCTAGCTAGTTGAATAATGATTGTTCAAGTTTTAGATTCTAGAATCATATTAGCTAGGTGAAAACTTCCATGTTCTAATCACTATGTAATGATCTTCTATCTGATTCTCAAAGTATCAAATATATGGCTGATAATATAAGCCCATAATATCAAGTATAAAAAAAAAATGTGCCTGTATGGAAAGTATAAATAAAATATTGTTTAGGAGCAGCAATTCTCCCAAATTACAAGGGGGTTACACTTCAAGAGATTATAAAGAAAATTTCAAAATAATAAGACTAAGAATTGTGACACTGTGTTAAATGATTTTTCATGTTTTATATCTCTACTAGTTTAGTGGTGCTCATGTAGCCCTGTCTTGTGGGATGATGCACTTAATAACATTAATTATTATATTATGTTAGGATCACCACAAACTAGACAAAACTCACGTTCAAATTTAGAACCAAGTATTGACTCATGGATGAGGCAAATTGGATTAAAGCAGTTTAAAGCTTATTTACATACAATGATTCAAATTAATATGCTTGCTTTGTACTTAATAGAATAGAGGAAAAATCTGATAAGAAACACTAGCCACTTCCTATATTCATTGTCATTTAAGGAATGTTTTACAGATTCAGTATGAATCACACACATATCTACTCACTTTAGGAAAAAGCAGGGATTAGTTCATAAGGTGATTTAAGTTGATGTCTTGCATTGGTAAGTTTCCTTAAATTTTTCCTAAGTAGGAGGTCATATTGAATTTCAAATAGGTGATATCTTGTCTTTTGTGACTTAAAGAAGGCTCATTGTCCAGATCAATCAGTATTGTCAAAGTTGTGCTTTTCTCTTGGGGCCTAAAATCTAGTAGACTGGCTCAGCTTATTCCATTGATATGTGCAAGGGAATTTGTAGCAATGGTAATTATGGATCTCATAGATATTATTATTGCACCCAAAGGGATGAAATTGACAATTGTTCCCTTTGGTGTTGTTTTTGTTATGTTTTTTACTGCTCCAACCTCATCGGTAGCACAGGTAGTCTTTAAACATTTATGATCCATTTTTCTATTTTGAGCTATATCTCAAAGAAAGTAGAAATCACAATTCCAAGAGTGATACAGTTAATCTCACACTTAAAAAGCATCTCTAAAATTACTATAAACATATTGATTTGATCATGTAAAATTAGTACTATATTAAACCATCTAATACAAGAATTAGACAATTAAGCATATTTTTTAGCATTTTGTAAATTTGACAACTTTGATTTTGAACTTCACATGCAGAAATACAATATGTTCATTTTTCATATTGGCTGTGCAGCACTTGGAGTGATTGCACCAGCTATTTTTGACCCAAGTTGGGTTGCCCGCGGTGTTTCCCTAGATGCATCAGTGGCAATCCTGATATATTCTAGTTCTTTCCATTCTCCTTGTTTGTTTCCATTCATTTATCCCACTCTTGGAAATTGTATCTATACAATATCACATTACTTGGAATCAATTTCGCTTAAAAATCAAACCTATTGTTGCATTTTTAATCAAATTCGCTTCAATTTGTTGTAATTTCAATTTGATGTTGGACCTGTGACACAACGTTGATTTGATATATTTATAAAATATCTAAATTTTGGAGAATTTTTTGTAGCTACTGGACTACCTATACTTTTCATTGATGGACCAAAGTTTCAACACCTGCAATGGTGGTACTCCATATTTCCTGGAGAAAAAAGATGCATTCTATTATGTTTGATGGTAAGTCTTGCACTATCTTGAATGATTTCCTTAACACTATATCAATAGTGATGCTCATGTTGTTTCTACACCAGTGCAGATTCATCTTAACTTGAGATCTATTAAGCATTAAGAGCAATAAAAAAGAAACCATGGTGCAAATTTATCCATGCTTAAAGAATTAGACTTGTTAAGATGTACTTATAACAATCTATAAGACTATAACTTGGAGTCTCCAAATAATCCTTGCTTTGTTTGAAAGTTTTTTTCAAAAAAATGATGTCCACACATAGATTTCTAATGTTTCAAACTAATGTATTATTGTCAAACTAACATATTATTTATTCCTGTAAATTAATGTTTCAAAAGAAAAGCATGGAACTATTGTCTTCTTGATTAGTTGAAGCTTGTAGACCTTTTTTGGTAAGTGTTGTGGGCTTCTAAAAAGTATGAAAGTAGAACTTATTGCATTGAATGAATTCTTTCCATCTACAACAAGATGTTTCACTACCAAACTGCATGCAAATCATTAGATTTATTTTTTCCCAATTGTATTAAGGACTCTAAAGTCACTACTTGGATAGCATCTTGAGCCTTAAATTCTTATGGTTAAGAATCTAACACTTGTTCCAACACTTGTTCCCAGAGAAAGTGATACTTGATCGGTATGTGCTTGGTCTTTGAATGCATGACAGGGTTCTTTGAAGTATTGATTGCACTTGTATTATCACATAAGATGGAGATAGGTGGTGTACAAGTGATTTGAAAATCCTGCAAGGTCTGCATCATCCAAAGGAGTTGAGTGCAGCAAGATGCACCAGCCACATATTCTGCTTCAGCTGTAGATAAAGCAATCGAACTCTGTTTCTTTCTGAACCAAGATACTAATATGGAACCCATAAAGAATGCACCACCACTTGTGCTCTTCCTGTCATCCACGCTTCCAGCCCAATCTGCATCTGTATAAGCATGAAGTGTGAGATCTGTATCTCTAGGATACCATAAGCCATAGTTTTGAGTTCCTTGAAGGTACTTGAAGATTCTCTTAACTGCCTGAATATGAGTTTCCTTAGGATTTGCTTGAAATCTTCCAACTATTCCTACTGCATGCATGATGTCTGGTCTTGTACCTGTCAAATAAAGTAGACTTCCAATCATAGATCTATAGGTTGGTTGATGCACTGCCGCTGATTCATCATTTGCACTGAGGCTGCATCTTGTAACCATGGGGGTACATACTGGTTTTGCATCTTCCATGCCATATTTCTTCAAGATCTGCTTGAGATAATTGGTTTGAGACAAAAAGATACCGCCTTCATTTTGTTGGATTGGCAATCCAAGAAAATATGTCAGTTCTCCAAGAAAAGACATTTCTAATTCTTTCTGCATCACCAAGGCAAAGCTTTGGCTCATAGCTTCTTCATTGCTGCCAAAGATAATATCATCTACATACACAACAAGTATTAGCAATTTGTCATTTTCAATCTTTATATAAAGATTGCTATCTGTTGACCCTTTTGAAAAACCTTGTTGATGAAGATATTTGTCCAAACGGTAGTACCAAGCCCTTGGAGCCTGTTTAAGGCCATAGAGAGCCTTTTTTTAATCTACATACAAGATTTGGATCATTCCCAAGAATGAAACCATCTGGTTGCTCAATGTACACCTCTTCTTCTAAGTCTCCATTCAGAAAGGTTGATTTCACGTCCATTTGAAATACTTTGAACTTCTGAAAGCTTGAGAGAGAAAGAAACATTCGGATGTCCTCAAGTCTAGCAATAGGAGCAAAAGTTTCTTCAAAGTCTATTCCTTCTTATTGAGCATACCCTTTACAAACAAGTCTGGCCTTGTTTCTAATCACTTCTCCATTTTCATTCATCTTGTTTTTAAAGATCCATTTTGTCCCTATGACATTCTTATCTTTTGGTCTAGGAACCAGCTCCCAAGTGTTATTCTTTTCGATCTGCTCAAGTTCTTCATCCATTGCCTTGACCCAGCATTCATCTTTGCATGCCTCTTTTACATTTTTTGGTTCAGTGGAGGAGAGCAATGCCAAATAGCTTGAGGCTTCTGCAATTGTTCTTCTTGTTTGTATACCTGCCTCTTTCTGCCCCAAAATTTGAGATTCTGGATGATTCTTCTGAACGTACCTGGATGGAGTCTTCTCTTCTATCCTTATCTGTTCCTCTGGTGCCTCTTGAGGTTCTTCTTCATCATCAGTCTAATTTGAAGGATGGTCTTCATCCTCTTCGATATTTTCATAATTTACTTGCCTAGGAATGTTTCCTTCTCCATCAACCACTACGTTAATGCTGTCAACTATTCTTCCAAGTCTTTTGTTGTAACACTTATATGCTTTGTTGTGAGGAGAATAACCAAGGAGAATGCCTTCATCTGCTCTAGGTTCAAACTTGCCAAGATGTTCATCATTATTCTTAATATAGCATTTGCGTCCAAAGATTTTGAAATGTTTTACCAAAGGAGTCTCACCATACCGGAGCTCATGAGGAGTTTGAATGTTGTTCACCCAGACATTTTTTTTGTTGAGAATAACAATCGCAACAAATGCAGCTTCACCCCAGAAGGTTGAGGGAGTTCCACACTCATCAAGCATAGCATGAGCCATTTGTTGAACCCTTCTATTCATCCTTTCCACTACTCCATTTTGCTGAGGAGTCCTGGTTGTAGAGAATTCCCCTCTTATTCCATGTTCTTCACAAAAATAGAAAATTCATTTGAGGTAAACTCCCCACCTCTATCATACCTGAGGCACTTAATTTTGTGATTTGATTCGTTTTCAACCAAGGCTTTGAAAGATTTTAATTTTTCAAAGGCTTCGTCTTTGTGCTTCATGAGTCCTATCCAAACCATCCTGGAGAAGTCGTCAATGAATAATATAAAGTATTCTTCTCCTAGAGGTGACCTTTTCCTAGATGGACCACATACATTTGTATGGACTAGTTCAAGAGGCCTGCTAGCTGATCCTTTCTTCTCAAGGAAGTTAGTTCTAGTTTGCTTACCAAACTGACATGATTTGCATATTGTATTGTCTGGAATTCTGATGTCTGGAAGACCACGAACTGCCTGGTATTTGCATGTGATCCAGATTTAAACAGGAACGCAACAAATTACAGAGATAACCATATACACAAAGATGCAGCGGAAATAATACTTCATTTCATTAATGGAAAATATTGAAATATGCTTACAACCAGAAATGGAAATAAACCAGCTAGGGCGATGGTAGCTTATCTCTGAGAAGAGATGTGATGGCTACATGCCTCTGAACTGTATTACAATTAGGCTCGAAGGCCTATTTATTGTTGAGAAACAATGGAAAACCCTTAACATTCCAAAACCTAACCCTAGGAGATGAAACGCCAAACTATGGGCCCCGTTTGGGGTAAATTGGTACATCAACTTCCCGGGGTCGTAACTTTGGCATATGATCTCCGTTTGACGCGTACAATAGCTCATTAGAAAGATATATCTGAGCAATATGATTCCATGGACCCATGTTGCCCCCGGATTCCCCAAAAAACGTCGTTTAGGGCCTCAAAACGGCTCCGGAAGTTCAGGACCTGAAAAACTGCTAAAAATAGTAAGTTGTGCTACAATTAAGGAAACTGAAAATGCTGAGAAAGACAATGGTGGGGGTCCAGGTGGACTTGGCAGGTGGCCACCAATATCCACCTGGATCATTCCTCCCCCCTTAGGAAGCAATGGTCCCCATTGCGTTGAGCTCCTCCATGAGATGAGGAAACTTCTGCTGAACTTGTTCCCTGGTGAGCCACTTGCCCTGCTGAAGGAGTTGGCCTGCTTTGACAACTCGATATAGTTGGATATTCTGTTGGCGAGTGTTCTTGATCTGTGTGTCCATGATCCGATCAGTTGCAGCTTGTTCCATGCAGTCGGGATTTAATTCTGTGGGTTTGAGTTGTTCTGCAATGTCGGATGTGTCTAGCAATGGTGGAAAGTATGGCCGAAGGCGGTCCACATTGAACACTGGGTGCAGGCCAAGGAATGGGGGAATGCTGAGCTCAAATGAATTGTCTCCCATAGCCTTAGTAATGGTGTAAGGACCATATCAGAGTGGTCTCAATTTCCGATAGGCTCCAGTAAGGCGTTCCTTTTGCAAATGCAACCAGACTTTGTCGCCCACCTGAAACTTGTGTGGCACCCGGTGTTGATCATGTCGTTGCTTGTACTTGGCACTTGATTTCTTAAGAATGTCATGGACCTGCTGGCCAATATGTTGGATGCGCTCAATGAAGCTGGTGGCCTTATCTGTTTCAGACTGGACATGAGTTGAATTCGTGTGAGTAGCTGCAAGTGGCATGGCCACATCAATGGGGCATAGTGGCTGGAATCCCAAACCCACCTGAAAAGGGCTATGGCCAGTGGAGCTGTGAAGGGCTCGGTTGTAGTTGTGCTGAACATAGGGGAGGCTCTTGTCCCATGTGCATGGATGATTTGAGTTATACATGCGTAGAATGTGCACAATCATCCTGTTGACAACCTCTGTCTGGCCATCAGTTTGAGGATGGAAGGTTGTGGACTTCGTGAGTTTGGTGTCCAGCATTGACCAGAGACTGGACCAAAATGTGCTGAGAAACCGACTGTCCCGATCTGAGATGATAGACTGTGGGATCCCAAAGTGCACCCACACTCGTTCAAAGAAGAGTTTAGCAGTGGCTTCTGCTGTGATATTCTTCTTGCAGGCCACCATAATGGCCATCTTCGAGAACCTGTCGCCGACCACAAAAACACAGTCATTTCCATGCTTAGTGGAAGGAAGGCCTGACATGTAATCCATGGAGATGGATTCCCAAGGTCGACTAGGGGTAGGCAACGGGGTATAGAGGCTGTGCTTCTTAATGGTCGGTTTGGCAATGGCACAGGCAGTACATGATCGGATGTACTTCCCAACATCCTGTCGAAGATTCGGCCAATAGAAATAATTTTGCAGTACTGCCACTGTTTTCTCGACCCCGAAATGCCCAGCAGCCCGACTGTAGTGTGCTTCCCAAATCATCTTGGCACGCTCGCTTGAAGGAACACAAAGGTGACCGAGGTGGCATAATAGGGCATCCTGGAGGTGAAAATCTGCAACATGCCGACCCTCCAAGAGTGTCTGGAATGTGTGGCCGAATTCTGGGTCGCTTTTGTAGAGAAGTGGCCAATCAGAAGTCTCGTGCCCACAAGAGTTGAGCACGGTGGTTAGCGCCATGATCGGTGGCCGACTGAGGCAATCTGCAACATTATTGGTGCTGCCCTTTTTATACTTGATATTCAAGTGAAACTGTTGCAGGTATGTAGACCACTTCTGATGGTGATCATTCTACAATTTCCCTTGGGTCTGTATGAACTGTAGAGGTCGGTGGTCTGTGTGGATGACCGTTTCCTTCCCCAAAATGTAATGCTTCCATTGTCGGCAGGCCTGTACAATGGAATACATCTCTTTATCATAAGTGGGGTACTTCCGGACTGTGTCTGAAAATGTTTCACTATGATATGCCATTGGATGTCCATGTTGAGTAAGGACTACCCCAATAGCATAGTCAGAGGCATCTGTCTCGACCTCAAATGGTTGTTGTAAATCTGGTAACGCGAGCACTGGTGCCGTGCAGAGGCGATCCTTCAACTCCCTGAATGCCTTCTGTTGAGATTCAGACCAAAAGAATTTTGCTTTCGCCCCGCCCTTGGTGACTTGACTCAAGGGCCAAGAAATATGAGAAAACCCCAACACAAACCTGCGGTAGAAGTTGGCAAGGCCTAGAAAGCAGCGGACCTCTGTTAGAGTTGTTGGAGAGGGCCAATCCCGAATGACTTGGATCTTGGTTGGATTGACATGCACCCCCTTTTCATCAATGATGTATCCCAGATACTGAACCTGGGTCATGCCAAAAGTGCATTTCTCCAAATTGGCACATAGCTTGTGTTGCCGCAGTGTTTGGAGAACCTATCGGATGTGGTGGAGGTGCTCTTCCCAACTCTGGCTGAAGATCAGAATGTCATCCAAGTATACCACTACAAAGGAGTTGGTGAATGGCCGTAAGATGTCATCCATTAGCCTCATAAAGGTTGCAGGAGCATTCGTCAATCCGAAAGGCATGACCAACCATTCGAAGAGGCCCTCCTTGGATTTGAAGGCAGTCTTCCACACATCGGAGGGTTCGATTGGTACCTGGTGATATCCTGACTTCAGATCGATATTGCTGAAATATTTCGCCCCCTTTAGTTGGTCTAGGAGGTCATCAATCCGCGGGATCGGGTACCTATTACGGACAGTGATCTTGTTCAACGCCCGATAGTCAATACAGAGTCTCCACGTCCCATCCTTCTTCTGTACCAACACGATCGGGCTCCCACAGGGCGATGAACTCGGACGGATGTGACCTTTCTGCAGGAGCTCTTGAATCTGCCTCTTGATTTCATCGTTCTCCAGAATGGAGTGCCGATAAATTGGTCCATTGGGTAGCGGCGCACCTGGGGTTAGATCGATGGAGTGCTTGACTTGACAGTGCAGAGGAACCCCTACCAGGGAGGTGAAGATGTCCTCGTACTCCTCCACAACCTTGTCCATCTGTAGTTGTCGTGCAGAGGGACCCCGTTTGGAGGCCGCGGCCACTGTCTTCTTCTTTCCTTGAGGGCGTATCATCAGGAAAACAAATTTCCTGGTTTTGGAAATGATCTTACTGCATTGTTTTGCAGTAATCAAAGAGATGGCGGCAGGTGGTGCTACCTCTGGTATCCTGAACAACTTATTTCCCAATGTAATAATAACAGCACGGGGCCTTGATTCATACACAGCATGTCGCTTCCACAAGTATGGTTGTCCTAGTAATACATCACAAACTTCAAGGGGAGCAATGTCACACAATACCTCATCCGTGAAGGGCTTGATGTTGTATGGAAGGCGACACTACCGGCTCACGCGAAGATCTCGTCCTTGGTGGAGCCACCCGATGGTGTATGGTTGTGGATGTGCTGTGGTCGGTAAGCCCAACCGCTTCACGACCTCTGCCGAAATGAGGTTCTTTTGACTCTCGCTATTAACAATGAACTGTATCGGGGATCCCTTTACCCACATCTGGGAGTGGAAGAGACGCTCCTCCTCCTCTGGATCTTCGGGTTCATTTTTCTGGATCTTCGTGGTAGCAACAGTGGCGCTGGGATCCGCATCAATGATCTACTTTCCTTTTTCATACCCCTTATCGGGTTCTGACTCAGAGTCGGAACATGCATCTGATTCTGAAACCTTTAGCTCAGCCACCAGTGACTGCTTGGCCCAACACTCACTTGTGTGGTGAGTGGAGCTCTTATGGAACTCGCACCATTTTCCAGTGTCCTTTCTCGACTTCGCGGCGCTGTTCTTTGCTTGCAGCTTCGGCTGGTTGTCTTGGGCTGTCCCGCCTTGGCTTTGTCCTTTGTTCTGTGGTTTAGGGGCACCTTTCCCCTGCTTTGGATTCGCAGATCCAAAGTCTCACTTCTTTTGTTTAAACTTCTGCTCGACCTTGACGGCATATCGGTATGCTGCGCCGAGCGAGGGGATGTTTAGGAATTGTATTTCTTCCTGGATGTACTTGTGCAGGCAGCCACGGTATTTGAGTATCAAATGTTGCTCCGAATCCTTGATACCCAACTTTGTGCGAAGGGTATGGAAAAGATTGGTGAACTCCGGCACGTCTTGGTCCCTTCCCTGCCGCAGCGTGGTCCACTTTATGTATTCATCCTCATAGCTTCCGACAGGGTAGTACTGCTCCTTGATGGCATCCCGGAATGAATCCCAGGTGGGTGTGGCTGAAAATAGTGGGCCAGTACTTTCATCCTTCTTCTCGCAGTAGGTTTCCCACCAGTCCTTGACATTGGGGGCTGCTTTGAGAAAAGCAAAAACAATCTTTTCCCGACTCGAAAATTCATGAACAGAAAAATAACCCTCTAGCAGATTTAACCATTTATCTACGGCATCTGCGTCTATCTGACCCTCGAATATGGGGATTTCAAAATTAACTTGTACCTTAAAGGGTGTGGCGTTTCCAGAGTAGCTGCTGGAAGCCGATGCGTTGCTTCTAGGTAGCCGCTGAAGGATCTGGGCAAAGTTGTCCATCATCGCGTTTCGTTGTCGCTCGAGGGATTCTTCGAGCAAGATTTTGATGGGATCTCCTGCCCCCTCGTCTTTCTTCTCGTCCGCCATGGGAGGCCGTCGGGATTTGCGAGGCTGGTCTTACAAAGGTTCAACCAGTTCAAGCCCTAACTCCTTATATCCCGACCTTGTTGGGGACATGCAAAGAAAAACAGAGAAAAAGCAGACCGCTCTGATACCACTGATCCGGATTTAAACAGGAATGCAACAAATTACAGAGATAACCATATACACAAAGATGCAACGGAAATAATACTTCATTTCATTAATGGAAAATACTGAAATATGCTTACAACCAGAAATGGAAATAAACCGGCTAGGGCGATGGTAGCTTATCTGTGAGAAGAGATGTGATGGCTACATGCCTCTGAACTGTATTACAATGAGGCTCGAAGGCCTATTTATTGTTGAGAAACAATGGAAAACCCTTAACATTCCAAAACCTAACCCTAGGAGATGAAACGCCAAACTGTGGGCCCCGTTTGGGGTAAATTAGTACATCAACTTCCCGGGGTCGTAACTTTGGCATATGATCTCCGTTTGACGCGTACAATAGCTCATTAGAAAGATCTATCCGAGCACTATCATTGTTGGAACGGGCAACATCGGTCCATTCCATGGACCCATGTTGCCCTCGGATTCCCCAAAAAACGTCGTTTAGGGCCTCAAAACGGCTCCGGAAGTTCAGGACCCGAAAAACTGCTAAAAATAGTAAGTTGTGCTACAATTAAGGAAACTGAAAATGCTGAGAAAGACAATGGTTGGGGTCCAGGTGGACTTGGCAGGTGGCCACCAATATCCACCTGGTTCAGCATGCCTTCCTTATCTGTCAAAATCTTAGATGCCCCAACCTCCAGTACCATAACCAGTTTTCATCATTCTCGCTCAAATAACATTGTTGTTGTTCTTCTTCAAATATGTATAAATTATTTGGAGTTCTTATGCCTTTGATCACTGTTTTCCCTGTATCAAGGTCACGAAAAATACATCCATTTGATCGAAATATTACCTCAGTTCCTTGATCACACATCTGACTGACACTCAGTAGATTATGCTTCTAGCCATCAACATACAAAACATTTCCAGCCTTGACTTTTTCTTTCAACTGAACAATGCCTTTTCCTTTTATGACAGCAGGGGTATCATTTCCAAAAGAAACTTTCTTTCCTTTTTCTAAAGCACTATATGATTGAAGTTTTTCTTTATCACCTGTCATATGCTTCGAACATCCACTGTCGATGTACCATTGATTTTCCTGTCCTTCTGCATATAAAGCTATCCCACATCTTTCTGGTTGTGGTTCCTTCATTCTCCATGTTCTGGCATTCGAGGTTTGTTCGTTCTGAGTTGTCTTCCGAAACCTGCTCCCGCATTCTGTTTCTTGTTCCATCTAACAGGTTCCTTCCCCTTGTCAATCTTATCCTTATTAGGACATTTGGCAGCATAGTGACCGACTCTTCCACAAGCAAAGCATTTGAAAGGTAACTTACCTCGGAATCGTCCAGCACCCCGTTGAAGGTTTTTGACAAAATTTGATTCTTCTTCTTCTTCTAACACGTGTCCTGACTCATAGTAATATCCTTTTCCCGAAGCCTTGAAGGCAACTTCTCTCCTGTCTGATGGTCCTCCTTTCCTCATTTCATAAGCAGTCAGAATTCCGTGCAGCTGTGACATGGTAAGGTTTCATAGATTCTTCTTTTCTTCTATTTCAGAAACTTTAGATTCAAACCTAGGGCACAAAAATCTTAGAACCTTTTCAACCACAACAGCCTCTTTTATTTCTTCACCCAAATTTTTCATACAATTAACAATCTCATCTACACGAAGGAAATGGTTAGCCACACTTTCATCGTTCTGCATTCTGAGAATTTCATACTGAATTCTAAGGGTTTTAAGTTTTGCTCGTTTTACCTAATAATCTCCTTCATAGCTCAGAACAATCTTGTCCCATATTTCTTTTGCGGATTTATACTGCATAACCTTCACGAATTCTAATTGAGATAGACATCCTAATAGAGTATTGACAGCCTTTGCATTTGTTTCATATTTCTTCTTCTCAGCCGGATCTGTAGGAGTTGCTGATGGAAAAGTGTACCCTGTATCTATGATATCCCAGACTTCTGTACCAAGATATTGAAGATATGCAGTAGCTCTTACCTTCCAATATACGAAGTTTGTCCCGTCAAAGATTGGTGGCTTGATGGATGCTTCTCTCTCGTAGTTGCTCATGATGATGGATCTTCCTTCAAGCGATCAAGCTTCTTCAGAAGGACCTGCTCTGATACCAACTGTTGGAAATAATACTGAGAGGGGGGGTGAATCAGTATTATCAAGTCAAATATTCCCTTTTTCAAATCCAGATAATATACGCTACTTCAGTTAATTAAACCCACATATATACGCAACTATGTAGAAGGAAACCCGCGTATACAATGCAAACTTATTATTTACTTTGTCTTTCAGATGTTGATTATTAATCTGTGTATTAGAATTAAATAACCAGTAACCAGAAATAGTAAAACAGAGCAGAAGACAATCACACACAAGAACACAAGATATAAGGTGGAAACCCAATGTGGGTGAAAACCACCTGCTACAATTTGTCTCTATCTTCTTTTAATTAGAAACTTATTTTTACAATGTACTGGTGCAGTCCTTTACCAGTACACAGGTTGCAACCTGCAAAGAGCTACAACCCTCTCTCGTACTCCAAGCTTCTCCTGGAAGGGAGCTACAACCCTCTCTCATTCTCCAAGCTTCTCCTGGAAGGGAGCTACAACCCCCTTAGCTCTTGCACTAGCTAAGATACTAGTACGTAAGTGCTGGCCTACAAAAGGCTACAACCTTCTCCTTTTTTCAGGGACCACGTTTCATAAATTTTCAGACTGGATCCATGAACATCAATCAATCATAAACAATTTTTGCATCAAACAATCTCCTTTTCACCAATTAGAATTGAATCAAGTAGATACTTCTCTGACAGCTGTACCCAAAACACAGTAACAGTAACCACACACCAAATTCTGAACCCAGAACACTGCAGCAATAAACAGAAGCAGCTAGATCAAAACTCAAAAGATATATGCTACTTCAATAACCTGAAAACTGTGTGCATACGCCTCTGTGTTTGGAGAAACCTGCATATATGCTGTTTTCATTCACCGAACCAGCATGTATACGCGCCTTCTCTTCACTTAACCTGCGTATAGATCTATAAAAGATAATTCACTCTTTCAAATATTCAGACGCTAATTAACCCAGATTATCAGATTTATAGATCAAGCATGTGCCACTTATAACAGATCAAAATCATGCAAAGATATTATCATTCAAGCCAAAAGATTATGACCCATCAATAGAACTTATCCTTCTTTGTGCTAAGGTTCCTCCTTCATTCAAATCCAGATCTGCACCATAACCCCAATCACCAATATTTCAGATCGCGCATTTATTTGATATTCAATTAATTCAGATCATGCTTTGCCAACTGATCTCCTTCCTCTTTTATAGTCTTAGGCCTTTCACAATACCACGGTCCAAAACCATAATAAAACAATACTTTGGACCCAATACTTGGGGTCGACACTTTTGACGAGATACCATGGTCCAAAACCATAGGTTCAAATACCAAGGACTAACTACCACGGACAAAAAGTAAGTTCTCCAACATATACGCACTTTTCCTTGGATGAAAGTGCGTGTATACGCATACGCGCCTTTGTAACGTCTAACCCGCGTGTATATGCGTGTTTGTCTAGGTGAACCTGCGTATATATCGTTTTCTTCATTCTGAAAGCCTGAACTAAGATCTGGACCTGAGATCTGTCACCAAAGAGAGTTGCCATCAAGGACAACACCTATGCCATAGCTCCAAACCTGTGCTACAATGCCAACAATTGTATCAACCTCCAGATTGCAACCCACCTTGGAACTTTAACCTTTGGAGTCATTTTTATGCATTCATATAGGTATTTTATCTGATGATGTACCTGAAAATGAGGGATTTCCTTGTCTACAAAATTGTTATTGCTTCTTTCATGTCCAAATGGCTCTAGACGCAATCAAGGGAAATGATCTATGTTATTTGAGTGCTTTATCATCAAATAGTCCAACAAGTGTCGAGTAGTAAAAAGGGTCTTTTTCACCTCTATTTACCCTACATTAATTGTTAATCCAGGAATGATTTGTTATCTCAAAGAGTGTACTCAGTTTGAGGCAGTCATTTTTCAGAGTAATGCTAGTAGTATAGTGCTCTAAATACAATAGTAAATGGATGCTTGGAATAAAATCTACTTAAATCATGCATTCATAAAGCTACAGCAGTTTATCAGTCAAGGGTACAGTAATGGTAACTCTTCCCTCTGTAAACTGATGTAATTAAAAAGAAATCAAGGAAAGGATCATCAATCTGGGAACTAGACAACATATGTCAATTTTCACTACAGCCTCGGATCGTTCTGCACACCAAAGCGATGATAACTCAAATGACAGGAAATGGAACAACAACTTATTTTATAAACAGGATTGAATAGCAAAACCTTAACCTACGGAAATGAATGCAACAATAATTATATCCTACAGGAATTAAGTAACAGTCTTTACTTTAGAGATGAATTGAACAGCAAACAGAAATAGAACAGCAAACTAACAGAAATAAAATATAGAACAACAACTTAGATCAAATATGAATGTACAGCAAACCAGATTAAACACACGACACTCTTAATATTGAAAGGAACAGTAATATGAGCTTCGATACAACAAGTATGAATCACAGCTATAAAGTAACAGCAATTGTGATCACAACAGAACAACAATCCCGAATGAACAACAGTTACATTTTAATAATAAACCATACAGTAGTACCGATTAGGAATATACAACAATATTCATCTATAATCGAATAGTAATCTATAAGGAACAACAATGTTATATCAATTGTCAAAAGGAACAATAATGCGATATAAAGTTAGAACGACTAACATAGCATTCCTGTTGCATGGAAATAACATTACTTAGTCAAGTATATGATAGAGCCGATATGTAAAATAGCAAAGCACATTAGATTACTGAACAGAGCAAATGGAAGAGATCAAACCACACATGAATCGGAAATAATGGTACAGGAGCAAATGATCCACCAAGGCTGGGCCCTTAACCTCCAGGGACTCACTACTTAAGGTGACTCCAGAATCAAAGATAGAACGGCAACAAGATCTATATATTAAAACATCAAAATAGAGTTACAGTGAATCGCTCTTCAAAGAGAGTCAATGAACAAATTTTCTAGTATAAAGAAGAATTTCATAAAAATAACAATAGCTCCCCCAAGCTAATAGTGATGCCCCTTCTTATAATAGCCGAGCGGAGATTTCAATGATACAGAAAATAGTTAAGGTAGAGATCCCTTAGGATCAAAGGATCCTGAAGGATTCGCCAAACTGTTAGTTCTTAGTTATTCTCTTGTTCTCTTGCGCAGATTGAGTATCTCTTTTTCCTTTTCCTGGTTGTTGCACTCCAATTTGGATCACCTTGTTTGAATGCGGTTCCCTATCAAAGGGACAACAGTTAACTTTGTCTTGTCTTTTCCTTTGGGATGGTAGTCTTCCATTTTCTCCTCTTTCTGCATAGAAAAAGGGTAATTATTAGTTATTTCACGTTGCATATAAATCTTCTAGATTTTATCATAATCTCTTGTCATATACCTAACTAATGATGTAAAGAGGTTATGAGTTTTAAGGAAAAGATGACAAAGTAAATGAAAATAGCATACCTTCTCCAGTGCCCAACACACCCCCCTTCTTACCCTTTTTCATGCCCTCATGAAAACATTGTAGTTGACATGCAAGGCGGTGAGGGAGTAGGCTGGAGACGGGATCTCATGAGGAGGTCTACAGCCATGATGCCTAGCTAGGTGCTCAAAAAGATGTCCTGTCTAGCCCTCAGGAATTTCGTATAAGGCTTGGTATCCTGGTGCAGGATGCCAAATGACCGGACTTCGAAATCTACAGCCTAACCAAGATGGCCCTTCCCTCAAAATAAGGTCACCATAGAGGCCCAAGCGATCAGCAGCTAACTTAAAGTTCTCATAGTTAAATGGTTCCCTATGTTGGATGTTCAGATTAGAAGTCTGATATCAGAATTTAGTGGCAGCAATAGCAAGGTCTTTGATGGTAAAGAAGTATTCTATCCCTTGCCGATTGATTGTTGTATGAATAGGTCCTAATGTTTCAATCACGCTCAGAGTCCTCATTAGGTTCCTATGTCTATTCCATAACTGCAATGGATCTCTAGGCTCAGCTCTCACCCATAAGTCTAATCTATTTTCTTGTCTTTGAAAGGCATTGTAGGCTTTACGCCTTTTTATTTGATTAACTCCAAAAGAAATAAATGCCTGCAATTGGACATCCCCAATGAAAGGGTTGGGATTCTGCTCTGTTTCTTGATCTAACACAAGGTTGTGTAAATAGAATTCACATAATAATCTCTGAACCTTCACCCCATAGTGCTTACAACAATTTATGAAGTCATCAATAGTGTTTATTTCTATAGGGGCTCCTACTTTGACAGCTTTAATTTTCAATTGCAAATATCTTTCCATTAAAAACAAAGCATAATTCCTAGTAGGTGCTCTACATGCTAGAACGTCAGTATACAAAGAGCATAAGGTATCCATTTGTTTGATGACTACATCTAGTCTATGAGTTACCTTTTTGACTCTTTCTTCTTCCTTTCGCCATCCTTCAAAAGCCTGACTTTCGGATAAATTGACATCCCTTAGCTGCTGTTGTAATTCTTCATACTTTTCTCGAGAGACAGTCTGTTCTGTAAGTTTCTCTACTGCTTGTTGGGCTTGCACCAAACCCTCTCGCAGAGTTACTGTCCTCGGGTCACTATCCCACATAGTAGTTGTAAGCAGGAGGTTTACTTGAATCTTCTTATTGCATCGTTCTGTATTCATGGTTCGAATTTCCTCAGAGGACTATGCCTCTGTCTGAATTTCTTTGTCACAGGCCGTTATGTTATCTGTTTGTATTTCAACATGGGAAAAAGCCGAATGATGTTCCTTTTGGTTTTGAATGGTAGGCTGGACCTGAGTCCTCTTAACCTTTTTCCTAAGGGGGTTTGCTTGAGTGGTTGCATTCTTTACCACCAGGGTCCTTTTTTCTTTCTTCCCCATCTTCAGAATCCTGATTTTTTGTCGAAGTTGTGCTATTACGTTAAGCAGTCTTTGTTGTTCCTTCCATAATCTTTTGATTTCTTCTTTTTTATTGGAAGGAACAGTTGTTTGTTTACTCAGGCCTGGACTTTCTCCTTGGCCAATTTCCTGATTTTCTTCTTGGGGTGCTGCATCATTATTCTTCTAATCGGGTCATTCGGGGGTAGAAACCCTAGCTTGTTCTGCTATCTCCTGGATAACTTCTTCTTCCCCCCCTTCTTCTTCATAAAATTCTTCTGGTGTATTCTGACTTGGAACAAATTGTTCCTCTTCTTTATCTTCATCATTTTTCTCTCCAGATACACTTTCATCATGGCCGGAGTGATTCTCTTCTTCTTCTTCCTTGTCACACAATTCTTCGGATGCACTCTTATCATGAATAGAGTGCTCCTGCGGTTCTTCTTCGGTGTGGAGGTTTAGTGGGCTAAGAGGTTGAGTATATTTGCCCATATTGGCTAGAATCTAGGCCAATTCATCCTCTCATAGTGGATTTTGCAATGGGATTTCCTCTCGTTGCTCTGTTTCTTCTTCCACCTGACCAGATTGCTCAGTTTCTTCCTCTGTTTCTCCCTCATCGTTTTCCTTCAATTCTCTTTCGTTCTCCTCTCCTTTCAATTGTGGGGGTTGGTTGTCCCCTGAATCATCTATCTCCATTGGTTGACTGGTGTTCCCTTGGGAATTTTCCAGCCTCCCTCTGATCCATGCCAATCTAACAGATTTCCTTCGTTTAAATGGTCTTTTTGACGTACTTGCAACATGTTTTCGTTTGGGGGCTAGCAAAGCCATTCCCCTGTCTATTGTAAAAATTAGTTCTTCCCAACTGCTCTGTTGCTGAGCAAGACTGTAGCTAACTATCAGTCGTATCAACCCATGGTGACTTACTACAGATTCTACATGGCGAGATTTCTTCATGCTTCGGGCAACATCATGTAATAAAGAATTTAAAAATGCAAGCAAATTCACAGTGCATTTTTGTTTTAACACGGCTAAAAGTTTAAGGTGGCGTGGTCTTACCACGTCTTTTCTGCCTTCACAGGTGATGTAATTCTGGATGATTCTCGCCAATTCTACCCATAGCTATCCCAAGGCTACTGGTAGAACTTCCTTTTCACTTCGAATCAGGTTCTAACCTTCATCTTGGAAGATTTTTATGGCGTCTCGCAGTCTTACCTTCTTCAGAGTCCACACAGATCCAGTGGCTGGCAGTCCCGAAACCTCTGCAATTATGTCATCGGTGACTGCTATCTGTCTCCCTCTTACCGTGGAGTGATATTCTTGCAGGTTCTGCAAAAATTCAATTGCCACGGTCTTGTTGGATTGTTGTAGACGATTGAGATAAACTATCCATCCTGCCCTTGTTAGGATTTCTCATGCAGCATCAGAGACTGTCAATGCTTGTGGTTCTCTATGAATTGATCTTCCTCCCATGCTTAGCACACTATAAAAACACAGAGATGGCAATGGAACAACAAGTTGTTCAAGTTGTTAGCAACCATAGAGAAAATGACGAAACAACAAGCTTGTTCAAATTTCAAATTACTGCTAATTGTTGCAGAGCATAACGCGGAAATAGCTTTGGAATAGCAAGCCATGTAAATTGGAAAACAATATACCGTTAAGCCTTGCTATTCCCGAGTGAGAATTCTCCAAATGATAGACTAACAGATATGCCAGTGAATTATGAGGTCACCTGCTCCCCCTTGCAATGTGACAGGCCGTCGTCGGCTATCAAATGAGGGAGCGACCTGCTGGATTGCCATGGTACAGAGTCAGAAAGGAACAACGTATACCGAGATGCCATGTTTACAAGAATGAACAGATTGCCAAAATCGAGGTATATAATAGAACCGCTTAATAAATAAGAGAATGCCATGATATGATGCGAGATTTAGAGGATAGGATCGCTGACATGCACAAAAAGTTTGATGCAGTCACTATCAACTTTTTTCGTCATAATTGGTTATCATAGATTTCATGTATTAAGGGTTCGGAGGAATTATAGACATAATCTTATTTGACCCATTACAAATATAGAAGAAGGATTTTATAATTGCTATTGGTGTATAAAGAATGTGACTTCTATACCATCAACAGAGCTCTGTTGCCCAAAGGTGTCCATAACGTTGACAAAGTTGTTTATTTCACCCATGGAACCATGATCCTTTGTGTATGTTTAGAAAAGTGTTGTGGAATGTCAAAATGGAGGCCATTATGCTGGCTTGGTGACCAGATAAATCATAATGCCATTCACTAGGAAGGAGTGAAAGGTGGGCAGGCCGACTCATGATGAGACCTCCTGTTCCATGGACACTTTATTTTTTTCTGATGTGCCTCTTGGATCATATCCCTGGTGTTGTGGCCATCATGGGAATGCCACTTCACTTTCTTCCTTATGATCATGGTAGGTTGGCTCTTGATGAGACCCCCTATCCTTCATCTAAAAAACCATTTTAGCAAATCATATAAACATTTTTCTCTTGATTTTTCTTTTATAAAGTACTTTTCCTATTTATACACAAAGGGTGGTTTAGCAATCCTTAAGAGTAGGGATGGTAGAAGAAGTCTTAACATCTCAATAGAAAAATATACCCTTTATTCCTATTCCTTAATAATGGGAATTTAGAAAGAACCATCATGATAAAGATAACCAATCATATCAGTATTAGTAGAATAGTGACAGCAAGATGATCAATAGTTGTGTCCTTTCCTCTTTTCTCTTATCAATTCAGAGCAATTTCTTGTAAAGATAGTGACTTTTATGTAATTTGTTGATTTCAGTATCCTCTAGTTTTTGTATTCATTGCATAGGTGTATAGTTGTGTTTCAAAAATAATAAAAACACACAAAGAAAAAATATAAAACAAGTACTGCACACAAAATCGCAAGCAAAAGGAAAGAAATACTCAAAATTGTTGTGCAAAGAAAACAAATGCAAGAAAAACAATGCAAAATTGTTGTCCTTTCGAAAAGGAACGGTAGAAAAATACAAGTGATGTTCCTTCAGAAAAAAAGGAGCAGCAAAAAATGCAAGTGTTGTTCCTTCGAAAAAAGGAACAGCAAAAAAAGAAAGTGTTGCTCCTTCGAAAAAAGGAACAACAAAAAAATACAAGTGCTATTCCTTCAGAAAATGGAACAGCAAAAAACAAAAATGTTGTTCCTCTAGAAAAGGAATAGTAGAATATGAAAATGTTGTTCCTTCAGAAAAAGGAATAGCAGAGAGCGAAAATGCGTTGTTCCTTCATAAAAGGGACAACAGAAAATGAAAATTCGTTGTTCCTTTGGAAAAGGAACAACAGAAAATGAAAATGCGCTCTTCCTTTGGAAAAGGAACAACAGAAAACGAAAATGCATTGTTCCTTTGGAAAAGGAACAACAAAAAATGAAAATGCATTATTCCTTTGGAAAAGGAAGAGTAGAAAACGAAAATGCACTATTCCTTTGGAAGAGGAACAACAGAAAACAAAAATGGTGTTCCTTCCAGAAAAGGAACAGCAGAAAAATGAAAATGTTGTTCCTTCGGAAAAAAAGGAACAGCAGAAAACAAAAATGTTGTTCCTTCGGGAAAAGGAACAGCAAAAAAAATGAAAGTGTCGTTCCTTTGGGAAAGGAACAGCAAAAAATGCAAGTGCTGCTCCTTCTGAAGAGGAATAGCAAAATGGCAGAAATGTTTTTCCTTTAGAAAGGAATACCAGAATGGAGGAAGTTCTATTCCCTTCGAAAGGAACAGCAAAGTGCAGAAGTGTTGTTCCTTGAAAAAGGAACAACAGAGTGGTGAAAATGTTGTTCCTTTCGAAAAGGAACAACAAAGTGCAAATGTTACATGACTATGAAAGTATATACAAGACAAAAGAATTATGTACAGTGTGTAAGAGTAATCGAATTACTTAATGAATCAAAGGTGAGGAAGATTTCTCTTCCTCAACCAGAATCTGCATGTCGGAGTCTTCACGGAGTTGCTGGTAGAAGGATTCCTGAGTACGTGGTTTGTGGTATAATCAAACTCGGTGGCCATTTGCCCTAAAGGTATGTCCAGATCCATCAATGGTGGTTAGATTAATGGTGCCATTATCATATACCTTCTGGATTTCGTATGGTCCCAGCCAGTGAGTCTGAAGTTTCCCTGGAAAATCTTGAAACCTCGAATCGTATAAGAGTACCCAGTCTCCTCCGCGGAAGACTTTCTTTTTAATGAGCATGTTGTGCCATTTGGCTCGCTTTTGTTGGATTAACACAATATGTTGAAGGACAGAGAGCTTGATTTCATCTAGCTCATTGATCTACTGTAATCTATTAATATGGGCCTCATTTAAATCTAGACTGACTTCTTGTGTTGTTCGCAATGTCTGTATTTCGAATTCTATTGGAAAGATGGGTTCCTTTCCAAATACTAGCTGGTATGGTGAATAACTGGTAGTACTTCTCCATGTTGTTCTGTATGCCCACAATGCTTCTGGAAATCTTGTAGCCCAATCACGTCTATGTGATGCAATGGTTTTTGTCAGTATTGTTTCTATTATTTTATTCGTGCTTTCTACTTGACCATTTGCCTATGGGTGGTATGGGGTAGTAACTTTATGCTGAATATGATAGTTTTTTAGTGTTGCAGCAATTTTATAAACCAGCAAACTATGGTCCTCCATCCATAATTATATCTCTTGGGAGGCCATATCGCACAAATATGTGGAACAGAAACTGTACGACGAAATCCTCTGTAGCTCTTGGCAATGCCTCTGCTTCAACCCATTTGGTGACATATTCTGTTGCTACCAAAATATATGTTTTCTGGTTTGATGATGGGTTAATTGGACCAACAAAATCAAGCACCCATCATTCGAATGGTTCAATAACTAGTTGTGGGTTCAGGGGCATTTCGTCAGACTGTCCAGGGCATCCTGCTCTTTGGCAGTTGTCACAAGCTTGAACGAACTTCTTTGCATCTTTGAAGATCGTGGGCCAATAATACCCTGTTTGCAACACCTTGTGACCAGTTCTCCGATCTGCAAAATGTCCGCCACATGGTCTGTCGTGACAAGTTTTCAAGATGTCAAAAATTTCATCTTCACGGATGCATCTCCTGATGTGCATATCTGCCCCTGTATGAAACAGGTAGCCCCCATTCCAAGAAAATCAAGTACTACATTGGACAATCTACTTTCATTCATTGGGGATCAGATGTTTTAGTAATTTTCCTACTGCTAAATAGCTCACAACATCAGCATATTAGGGTGTTTTAACAGTAATAGCGAACAAATGTTCATCTGGAAATTGATCTTTGACCACTGCTGCGTCCACTGGTTTTGGCATTCGTGAAAGAAAATTAGCTACAAGATTTTCTTTTCCAGGTCGGTCCTTTATTGTGATATCAAATTCCTGCAATAAAATCAACCATCTGGTTACTCTACCATTTTTGATTGGTTTATTCGCTAAATATTTTATGGCAGAGTGATCTGTATATAAGATAGCAGGATATCTAGTGATATAATGCCTAAATTTATTGACATCATGTATTACAGCTAAAAATTCCTTTTTAGTCACAGTATAGTTCAATTCAGTAGGAGACAAGTTCTTGCTAATATAATAAATCACATATGGTTTTTTATCTTCTTCCTGCCCAAAGACTGCTCCAATAGTTGTGTCTGAAGCATCTGATGAAATTTGAAATGGCAAGTCCCAATTTGGACCTCTGAGTACTGGGACTGTTGACACAAGATTTTTCAGATCCTCAAAAGTGCGATCACATTTTTCTATTCAAACAAAGTCAACATTCCTTGTCAGTGCATATAAAGGTGCAGAAATATGAGAAAAATGTTCTATAAATCTTCTATAATAACCAGAAAATCGAAGAAAACCGCGTACCTCTGTCTAAGTGGTAGGAGTAGGTATTAACAAAATTATTTGAGTTTTGGTCGGGTCTACCTGTATTCCGACTATTGAGATATAGTGGCCTAGAATAAGTCCTTCAATCATCATCATATAGCATTTTTCATGGCTCAAACAAAGCCTGGTGGCAACGCATTGCTGCAACACTTTTTCTAGTGTGTCCAATGCCAGATCAAAATCATCTTCGTATGGTGTAAAATCATCCATATATACTTTGAGCCCTTCATTTATTAAATCTGAAAAGATGCTGAGGATAGCACTTTGAAATGTGGCAGACGCATTGCATAGGCCAAAAGTTAAAACTCTGTAGGAAAATGTTCCCCAAGGACAGGTAAAAGTAGTTTTGTCTTGGTCTTCAAGGGCAATCTGAATCTGATTATATCCACTGAAGCCATCCAAGAAACAAAAGAATTTCTTTCCTGCTAAAGTATCTAATACCTGGTCAATGAATGGAAGGGGAAAGTTGTATTTTTGTGTTTCCTTATTTAGCTCTCTATAATCTACACAAATCCTCCATTTTCCATTCTTCTTTGGCATCACTACAAGTGGAGAGACCCATTTGCTATCAGAGATAGGGTAAATAAAGTTCACATCTAAATTTTTTTGAAGTTTAGCTTTTACAATGTCTTTTAGATGAGGGTTAAGTCTCCTTTGTGGTTGGCGAACAGGTCTTGCATCCTTTTCTGTGTAAATGTGGTGTGTACATAACTGGGGATCGATTGCTTTAATGTCTGGATAATCCCATGCAAATGCTTCTTTGTATTTTCTCAGTAGTTTGATTAGCTTCTTTTCTTGTTCAGGAGTCAGATTGACATTAATGTTTAAAGTTTTTCCTAGCTCAATTTCTACAATTTTGCTATTTGACACAGAGGTAGTAGGTATTGTTTGATCATGAGTGTCTTTGAGAGGATCTTCTTCTAATTCATTATCAAATGTTGCTTCTATCATGTGACATTGTATGTGGGATCTAGATTCAGTCTGGCTAATAAAGTTGTTAATGACATCATCCTCTGTTTGATCTTTGAAATCGAGGGCATCTTCTATGGTTAATGGGGATCTAATATTTTTGGAGAGGTATAATACAGGATGTTTGTTAGTTTTCATTATTGTGACACTTGACTAGGCTAGAGGATATAAGGCTAGATTCTTGATATTAGCCCCTCTAGTTATGGTCATATTGCCTTGTCGGCAGCAAATATAAGCGTCAACAGTTGCAAGCCAAGGTCTGCCTAAAATCAATGGATGTCCATTGAGTCGGATTTTGGGGTTTATTATCAGAAAGTTGGCAGGATACTCCCAGGAATCAACGGATACCATGACATCATGTAGTGTGCCTTCTGGCCTAACCACGGATCAGTCAGCCAGTTCTAATAAACTGGAAGTTGGTTCTACTGATGTAATGCCTAGTTTTTGACAAGTGGTGGTTGCTAAGATATTGATTGCAGCCCCTAAATCAACTAAGGCATTTGCAAAAGTTTGTCCATTCATTTGTACTGTTACTATTGGATTTCTCGGGTCTTCATATTTAATGGGTGTTTCTTTTCCTGATAATAGGTCCGATAAGGTGCCAACTATTTGGATTGTTGGGTTGTTTGTTATTCTCCTCCTTGGTTTTCTCATACATAGCTCTTTGATGGTTTTTGCATATATTGGGATGTCTTGGATGTCTTGAAGTGGGATTTTTATGTACAAATTTTTAAGTTCTCCCAGAATGTCAAAATCAGGATGTTGTATAGGTTGAGGTATAATTAATCGTTCTAGGAATGGAGGAGAAGATGTGATTACTTGATCATGAGTTTGTTGTCTGATCACATCCTCTTTTTGTAGTGGTTGTTCTATAGGTAACTGATTTTCAACTTGAGCGGTTTTATCTCCCTCTGTTTCTATAATGCGCCCAGATCTTAATTGAAGGTCATTACACTCCCTTATATCGGTTTCTATTTTTGGTGTTTCAATTATTTGAATGGATTGGACCAGTCTGTTATTCGGATTAGGGTTGGGTTGGGCTGGGAGTTGCGGTCTTAAGTTAGACTGGGGGTTTTGTTGTAATGCTGGCAGTGTAGGTTGAGGGAGTGGAATGGTTCCTACTAGCTGATTCATTGGTCTTTACCAGTTTGTCTGCCAGGCTTGACTTTGTGAAGCAGGAGGGGACCATTGCGCTGGATATACATTGTTTTGCTAATATGGTGGGGCATAGGGAAAATTTGGCTAATTGGGTTGATTTGCTTGATTCGGCCATGGTGATGATGAAGGAAATGGTTGTTGTGACCAATTTGAGAATGGAGGTTGATTTTGCCACATAGTATTATATTGCTGAGCATGATATTGTGGAGGCTGAAAAGAAGAAGTTGGATCGGGGAACATACCTGATTGTCGCGACTACCATTGACGGCGCTGATTAAGTAGGTACACCGGTTCTGGCTCTTCTTCCGCTTCCTTGTATACCACTTTCAATCTATGAAGTGAGGGACAACTCTCTGTAGAATGGTATTTTCTACAAATGGCGCAAACTTGAACCGCATCTAACGGACACTCTTTAAGGCTATGTTTCTTTCTACATCTGGGACAAAAGATTGCCAAATTTTTTTCTACCTCTACTTGTTTCTACTTGGCCTGCATAATATCAAGTTGCGTTTTCAGAGTCCCAAATATGTTAGTTTTGAATTTTTCTAATAAATTTCCAATTTCTGCGCGAGTTACTCCTTCGGCAGGGATCTTGTTATCTCTTGTGAACCTATCATGTTCTGTTGGTTTTAGTCTTGTGCTACCTCTTGAACTCCTGATACATAAATCAATAATGTCAGCAAAATTTTGCCAATAAATATCTCCTTTTCCCATAATATTTAGTGTTTCAATCCATTGTTCCTTCATTCTTCTAATTAATGTTATTTTTAATACATTATCAGGTAAGGGTAATGATGCATAAGGAGATCTTTGAAGATTATATTGAAAACGTTCAACATACTCTTCTAATGTTTCATTCGGTCTAGCTACCATCTGAAATATTTCATCTTTTAACTCTCTAGACCTGCAATAGTCTTCATATTTTTTCAGAAAAGCATCTTTCATTTGATCCCAGTTATTTATAACACCACTGCTCAACCCCATAAACCATCTTAAAGCAGCCCCTTTTAATGTAGAGGGAAATAATTGCAGTTTCTGAGGATCGGTGCTATAGTCATATCCTATACACAACACATCAAATTCAAACAAGAATGCATCCGGATCTTTTGATGTAAGGCCATGAAATGTAGGGATATACTTGAGAGGAATTGCTTTCATAGGTGTGTTAACTGCAGTGTCCACAATGGGATATTGCAGTGTAGAGATTTGGGTGTTTGGCTAGTTCTGGGCCATTTCATCAAATATGTGCCAATAATCTTCTGGGATGTCTAGGAGGGTATTCCTAGGCTGATGAGGGGGAATGGCTTTAACAGGAATGGCCTTAACAACACTTCCTTTATCTGGGATGATGAGAGTTCCTAATGTCTGGGGGGATTTTGATTCTTGAGGTTCTTCAACTTCGTTATGAATGATTTTTGTAGCACTTCCCTTATCTGGGTTGCTTAATGGCTGAATTATCCCAAGAGGAGATCTTGGTTCTTCAGTTTCCCCAGTTTCTCCTCTCCCTTCAAACAGGTTTCTAATGTTCCCTTCTTGCAATGATTTTTGGCTAGAATTTTCAATTTCTTGAAAATCTTGCTCTTCGATTTGACTATGCACCTCAGCAAAGGCTATAGATGGTGATCCTGTGGCCTGAAGGGAACTATTAGGTTGTCTAGAAGCAACTTTTCTAGGTCCTACTGAAGGCTGAGATTCTTCTTTCTTAAGGATTTCGTCTATAAAGGTTGATCGGCCAAGGGTCACCGGCCCCTTAGCTTTATTAGATTTGTGTAGCGGTTTAGGATTCCTTTCAGGCTTTTTCTGCTTAGTCATTCACACAGATAAAATGATAATTTCTAACCAAAAAATAGCAACAAATCTATAGGAAAGCGGGCAGGGGAGCAAGGCTATTACATGCTCCATACGCAGGTTCTTACCTTCCGGTTTTAAAACCCAATTCTCTCCTAGCAGGTTCTTACACTACTCTGGAAAAGAAACAAATGGATACACTCTTCCCCAGAAACAACGCCAAAATGTTAAGCAATAAAAAGGGTATTTTTCACCTCTATTTACCCTACATTAATTGTCAATCCAGGAACAATTTGCTATCTCAAAGAGTGTACTCAGTTTGAGGCAGTAATTTGTTAGAGTAATGCTAGTAGTATAGTGCTCTAAATACAAGAGTAAATGGATGCTTGGAATAAAATCTACTTAAATCATGCATTCATAAAGCTACGGAAATTTATCAGTTAAGGGTATAGTAATGGTAACTCTTCCCTCTGTAAGCTGATGTAATTAAAAAGCAATCAAGGAAAGGATCATCAATCTGGGAACTAGACAACATATGTCAATGTTCACTACAGTCTCAGATCATTCTGCACACCAAAGCGATGATAACTCAAATGACAGGAAATGGAATAGCAACTTATTTTATCAACAGGATTGAATAGCAAAACCTTAACCTACGGAAATGAATGCAACAATAATTATATCCTACAGGAATTAAGTAACAGTCTTTACTTTAGAGATGAATTGAACAACAAGCAGAAATGGAACAACAAACTAACAGAAATAAAATATAGAACAACAACTTAGATCAAATATGAATGTACAACAAACCAAATTAAACACACGACACTCTTAATATTGAAAGGAATAGTAATCTAAGTTTCGATACAACGAGTATGAATCACAACTATAAAGTAACAACAATTGTGATCACAATGGAACAACAATCCCGAATGAACAACAATTACATTTTAAGAATAAACCATACAGTAGTACCGATTAGGAATATACAACACTGTTAATCTGTAATCGAATAGTAATCTATAAGGAACAACAATGTTATATCAATTGTCAAAAGGAACAACAATGCGATATAATGTTAGAACGAATAACATAGCATTCCTATTGCAGGGAAATAACATTACTTAGTCAAGTATATGACAGAGCCGATATGTAAAATAGCAAAGCATGTTAGATTACTGAATAGAGCAAATGGAAGAGATCAAACCACACATGAATCGGAAATAATGGTACAGGAGCAAGTGATCCACCAGGGCCAGGCCCTTAACCTCCAGGGACTCATTTCTTAAGGTGACTCCAGAATCAAAGATAGAATGACAACAAGATTTATATATTAAAACATCAAAACATAGTTACAGTGAATCGCTCTTCAAAGAGAGTCAATGATCAAAGTTTCCAGTACAAGGAAGAATTTCATAAAAATAACAATAGCTCCCCCAAGCTAACAGTGCTGCCCCTTCTTATAACAGCCAAGTGAAGATATCATTGATATAGAAAATCGTTAAGGTAGAAATCCCTTAGGATCAAAGGATCCTGAAGGATTCACCAAATTGTTAGTTCTTAGTTATTCTCTTGTCCTCTTGCACCAATTGAGTATCTCCTTTTCTTTTTCCTAGCTGTTACGCTCCAATTTGGATCGCCTTGTTTGAATGTGGTTCGCTATCAAAGGGACAACAGTTAACTTTGTCTTGTCTTTTCCTTTAGGATGGCAGTCTTCCATTTTCTCCTCTTTCTGCATAGAAAAAGGGTAATTATTAGTTATTTCACATTGCATATAAATCTTCTAGATTTTATCATAATCTCTTGTCATATACCTAACTCATGATGTAAAGAGGTTATGAGTTTTGAAGAAAAGATGACAAAGTAAATGAAAATAACATACCTTCTCCAGTGCCCAACAACAAGGAAGCCTCCTGCCAATACCCTATCGTCAAATAAGGGGAGAATAACACCCCATACCTCCTGAGCAAAAATACAAATGAACACCATCACGTGGTCTATTGTTTCCCCTTCACATTTGCATAGAGTGCAAATACCAGGACCCTACCTTGCCCTATTTTGTATAACCTCTCACATCAAAACATCATTTGTTAGGGCCAACCACATAAAAATCATGGACTTCATTGAATATTTAACTTTCCAAATCCTCCCCACCACCAAGATACTACTACTGCTTCATCATCAAAGATAGCTTTGTACTGCAAGCTAGCTGTCAACAATCATATGGCAAGATCGTTGGACCATACAGCTTTCTTGCGTGAAGAAGACATGGAGACAACTCCTTGCTCCTAAATGAAACCAATGTTGAGTTAAAAAAAAAAAAATTTGCTTGATTTTGTACTGAGCAACAACAAAATATACAGAATTTCCTTGTGATAGAGTTGGTAAGATGGAATCTTCATCTACAAACATTTACCTATCAAGATGAGAAAAACTATATTTTTCAAATATAACCAAAATAAGTTGAACAAATTTAACTTTTGTTGCATATGTTGTATGGACAAGTGCTCTTGCAACCATTGTAAGTTATAATTGTAAAATCAAGGTAAATCTTCAAAATAAAGAGTGCATTGGGAAACCAATACAAGGATCAAAAATTAAATCATAATATCTTCTAAGTGCAAACCCAAGTAAAAATATATGTGCAAAGGCATAGATTCAAAATTCATGTTAATTATCAAGTTGTACGACGTGGGTCCATAGCTTTTCAAAGATAAATATTTCTTCATTACATAATCTATTAGAATATTAGAAGTTATAGTTATGTGGGTAATATATTATATCATATGTCATTGTACATGGAGCGGCTAGAAATCAATCTACTACCATAGAATGAAATGGAGTACAACCCTATTACAAGGCATATGGTACCAAGTGCAACATCTAGTTTAATCACAATAATATTCATTGGCTTGTAGCAATCTTCTTCTAGAAAGCAACTAAAAGAGATGTATTACGCTTTGAATTTCAAATTCTTGTTAAAGGATCAAGTGGTGGTTGCAATGAACAACTCAAACTGGGTGATCTCAGAACAAAATAATTTAGTATTTCTAAGGCAAAATAACATTACTGATGTATCTCTGAATTCCATGAAAACAGAACAATTTGATGTATTGAAACGATGTTAGGATATTAGTAAAGAGGATCAAATTAAGTGATGTTATGGCCATACCATTGTATCCGTTGACGCTTCGAGCGAAGAGACTTGGAAACACCAAGAACATCGAGCGCCCTCCAAGCATTGGTCATCCAAGTCAACGTAGTCCTTGTGGTTTGTAGAGAGTCATTTTGCTCTAACATCAGGCTCTTCAAACCAACTCTGCACAAGGTCATTACAAATTTAAAAACTAACAAGACACAAATTTGGTAGTAAATATGACCAAAATGAGAACTAGTTCAAACAATTTTTACAATCCTACTTTTGAAACCAATATTCTAATCGCCTTAGCATTATTATCAGTTGTCACTGTTCTTCCCAGGTCAGTGAACTCAGCTCCTCCTTGGAATCAAAAGTGTAATAGCATAAAAGGAATGTGAGTCTCATGCCAATAGGTACCCTACGATGAATGTGCTGGAACCTAGTACATAGACCATTTTTCTCTTCACTTAGCTACCCAAGGCTTATTTCCCTTTCCAAATAGCAATAATTCTTTCCAAGAAAATATAAAATAAGAATAAAATTTTACTATATTCTAAAAGGTGAAGATGCTGAAAGAATGCCACAAAATGAAAGGAAATCAAATATCTTTCCTCAAACCACCAAATATATAAATAAAACAATAATAATTATAAAAATAAAACTAGATCTATCGATCTATGCATGAAATGAGTCAAGGGACTAAAAAATCTGACTAAAACAAACCAAAAATTTCAAACTTGACAAAATCCTCTAAACAAGAAGCAAACAAAGCGCTAAAATTTTCTAAGCTACCAGAGCTAGACATCAATGCAATTTCATGTACTTAAATAATCCCATTGTTGCTTATTGTTAGAATTCTTAAATTAGTTATTTATCATTTAATATTAGGAAACTATCTATGTGAAAAGAAATAGGTCCCAACTTCATCAAATCCGACTTCATTTCCAATAAAAGATCGAATCCAAAGGACAATAACTCGTTACTCTAGGATGGTGCTAAAGTTAAATACACAAAATAACAAAAAATAAAGATATGATAAAAAATATACCTGCAAGATTGTATTGGTTGAGTGTGACAAGGACACCAATAACTAAGACTAGAGAGATTTATAGAATGTGGTAGTTACTAGTGTGTGTCTATTATGTGATTAGTGGTATGGTGGAGATACCCACCAAGAATGGAAGTTGGTCTCGGGAAAGTATAGTAGGGATATCCATAGAGAATTTATGTAAAAGGAAGATGAGAAGTGTTGTCTTCAAGTTGGGTTATGTTATGGTAGAATTTTGTTGGTGATAAGTGATAACGAAGCACTTACATCAATAGGTGAAAAGTAAATTTAGGGCATGAGTTGGATTGACTCATGTTATCTCATCCCTTAATGGTCCTAAGGACATGTGAGGACCCGAAAAACTTAGTACCTGAAAGACTTGAAAGCATGGCTAACAAATGACTGACAAGTCTATACAAAAGAATTTTGGTCTCATGTCAATAGGTCTCCTACGATGAATGCACAGAAACCTAGTACATAAACCATTTTTATCTTCACTTAGCTACCCATGGCTCATTTCCCTTTCCAAATATCAATAATTATTTTCCAAGAAAATATAAAATAAGCATAGTAGTCTACAAATTCATGCCACAAAGTGAAAGGAAATAAAAACAACTTTCTTCAAACCACAAAATATATAAAGAAAACAATAATAATTATAAAACTAGATCTATGAATCTAAGCATGAAGTAAGGACTAAAATAATTTAAGGGACTAATATAATCTTTGACCAAAACAAAACTCAAAACCCAACAAAACGCCCCAAACGCAAGCAACATATAAACCATTAAAATTTTTCAATATATTAGAGTTAGACATCAAGGTAGTTTTATGTACTTGAATGAGCCCATAGATGCTTTGCGTTACTTCTGTTAAATTAGTTATTTATCATTTAATAATAGTCAGACACTATCTATGTGAAAATAAATAGGTCCCAACCTCATCAAATCCATCTTTATTTCCTGTCACAAATAAGAAACAAACAATGTAATGATTAAATATGAAACATAAATCTTAAAATAATACGCGTCAAAGTAATGTCACTGTAATGTTACAATGAAAAATACAAATATAGAACCTATTTTTACCTGAATTTGACATATAGTAATATTTCATGATCAATGGAACATGTATACCAAAATAAGAGTCCTAGGGTATTTCAATTTCCCACTTCTCATCTTGGTCCTCATTTTCTAAATTCTGAACATGCTCTTCTCTAAATGAACTGTCATTATGAGCCTCCGAAACATTATATTCTATATCAAGTTCATTAGAGAAATTTGTTATATTGTTTTCTCCCCTTCTATCACAATATGATCGCCAAAGAGTTAGCGCTCTTTCATATGAAAAATTGTCAATGTCATACTTTGTTACATATAATCTTAAACATGTATCCACATGTTTATCAAGCTTGTTCCTCAACTTCGACTTCAAGAATGATAACGCACTAAACATTCTCTCGTCCTCCACTGATCCCAAATCATGGTTTGACACAAATATGCTAATTTGAAATATTCAGATATGTTTTCTTACAGGTATTGGCTAGCACTTAAAGTAGTCCATAATCTTGTTATAGCACCATTTTCATTAGGATTCTCCAAAAAATGATATTGCTTCCACATTTTTTTAGCAAAGTGTCCACCTTGTTGATACAATTTTGAAGAATCTAATATACCTTCAATTTGTTCTCCATGTATTGAGACTTTCTTGCAAAAATGGTCTACTAAACATCTTAATATTTTTTGAAAATCGGTTTTTAAAGTTCTTGGACATTGACAATTGTTCCAATATTGAGGGTATACCACACACATGGCCTCCAACAATTCATCTCAAGAAAATTATTCTCCTATCTCTAATGATAGTGATCTTGCAATTACTATCAAATTTTGTCTCATTGAAATCAAAATATTATCAAATTGGTCTCCTGACATGGGGAAATATTTGGTGATTCATCTTGTCTTACAAATATAATGAAAGGGAACCATATACCCATGCACTGTGATACATAGTATCCCTTTTTCATCAAACGTGAAGAAAAATTCAGTATTTTCTATATTGATGATCTTAGGCCAACTTTTAAACTCTAGACCAATAACAGACTCTGGCATCATATACAAACTACCCAATGCAAGACATGCTAACTTTCTCGCATTTGTGTATTTCGCAATATACATTGTGTGATTCTGATACATTTTCATGAGGACATTCATTTCATGTAGCATAGGAAGAATTCCAGCCAATGTCAATAACGTTTCTATATTAGTTAGTCAAGAAAGAATACCTTGAGCTTTGTCTACATTGTAGCGATTTTCATACATCAACCCTACCAAAGATTTGAACTCACTAAATAGTCTTTGAGCTGGTCCATTTAATGAGATCCATCTTCTATCAACATATTTCAATATTTTTTTTCCATCCGCAACAACATCTACAAAATTTTGAAACTCTAAATATTGTTTGGACTACAGGAAAAGTATGCATGAGTCTCACATACTAGATCTTCAACTTTTTAAACTAATGGAAACTTGCTTACTATTTTAAATGCAAGATTCATCCTATGAGCCATACAATGAATAGTAAGCATATATGGTGAAGTTGATAGTTGTAGCCTAACACAAAGGCCATTCCTTTGTCCTTTCATTATTGATGCTCCATATGCTCCAACACATACCAACTTTTTTGCAATCATTAAATGATCCATACCACTTTCCTTCAAACCATTAAGAACAAGTTCATAAATATTTTTAGTTGTAGAAGTCTCTTTCATATTTTTACTCCCAAGTAGATAGGAATGCCTAATATGGTCATTAACCATATAAATGCTCATGAAAATCCATGAGTTATTATCTATAGTCGTAACCTCATCCAAAGACAATGCCAAAAACCTAGCATTTGCAATATTCTCTTTCAAAACATCCTTTTCTACTTGATATAGATATCTTTCCCATTCCCAACCACTGGTTACATACCAATGAAAAGATGGAAAGTTTGACACTTGAAGAAAAGATAGAAATTTCATGTGATCTAGATAATCTGTCATTGGACGACCTTTAGATAAGATGTGAAATACAGTGCTCAATTGTATCGTCTTAGATAACAAACTTCTTTCCATCATATTTTCAAATAGAGATATGATGGTTCCTCCACTTGCCTCAAGTTTCCTCTTACTTATTAAATAATTTTTATATTCTTCTGCATATTCAATATGTCGACATTCATCATAATATTTCCATCTAAGAATAAATTTATCTTTACCATTTACAGTTTTCTTTACATACACCTTTCATGCATGCTTTTGTATTGTATCTAGCTTCATCTAAAATTTCACTACCTTTCGAGTTTTCCAACTACACACATTCACATCTAACTTGTTAGAAAACCTCGTTCTCATTTGTAGGAGGTATTTCTTCAATAAATAGAAAACTTGAGACCCAACTTTCTTGGAAGTGTCTCCCTATGGTACATTGGCCTTTTTCCCTTTTCTGCTAATGGATTGTGTCACCTTCTAAGAAACAATCTTTAACATTTTCATCACCAATTTCTGTTGAAAATACATTTATCTCACCCTAATCACTTCAGGAACCTATTATTTCATCCATCGTATGGATATCAAATGCATTTCCACAAGAGTTGACCTTTCTCTCAGTAACAGATTGTTCAAAGGAGCTTGAATCATGAAGAGAATATGTATTTTTGGATGAAGCCTTTTGAAAGTATGATAATACATCCATTTGCCTTGATGGTTTCTTCCCACAATTATCTTTTGACATCTCACTGAATATTCCACAACTAAAATTTCAAATCGATTTGCAAACCCGCATCAATAGTTTCCAAGAGTTGAGATATGCATCACATAAATCACTTGTTCATAGAAAATATAATTGTACTTTGCAAAATAATTGTTGAGTCAACATTGAAAGAACATATATTAGAAATTGAATTTTGAGGCAAAAAGGAATTTCACAAAAATTATTTAATAATGATGATGGAAAACTATTAACTTTTAAGACATAAAATATAATAATTCATTTGTATAACATTGAAACAACATCATCCTTGCAGGCCTATCTTAGTTTCTTGGTTTACTAGTTTGGCTTGGGTCGATATCCATGCTATATATCTATGGATGGGATCTGAATCATTCCCATTCCATGCAGTCAATATTTTTGACAAAATCTATTAGAAAAATTAGTGACTCTTTCAATTATGTGTAGAAAATAGAATATTAATCCTCATGGATTTGAATGTAGGCATGATCTACCATGAAAGCCATTGTTAAATGAGTAAATTTCATATGGATTTGTTGTAGAATACCATTGTTGTTTTACATTTGTGTAGCCATCTATCATGCTAATAAGTGGGTGAATCTGTTATCTCAAAATCAGATCCTGATAGGCTGCTGGTCAGGTTGACTCTAAGTAACTATTTCAACCTACTTTAGGTTGAGGCTTAGCCTCCTCAACCTGAGAGGGCTCTCTCTTGATGGATTAATGATTTTGATTAAAGATAAGATGGCTAACTCTTATAGAACAACTGTGAAAAGTATGAATGGTGGAAACACATTAAACAAAACTATCCATTGGGCTTATGGAGTCAACAACACCTCAATATAACAATGAACTCAACCTTACATGGAAGTCAGGGCATTCAGCATTTAAACATTCAGAACATAAACTCATATGGGACCACAGTTTATAAATGTATACAGGAAGTCAGAGCACATTCAGTGAATTCTGAGTGATTATACATTCATACCACTGTAAGAATTAAGAAAAGGACAATATCACATATTCTGAACATAAAAAATCCTTCATGAATCCTGAGAAGTAAAGTCAAGCATGTATTACTGAAAATGAGTCTTACATAGGCCAAATACCAGCTTTCCCATAAAATTTCCAACCCTGATTACCTTGCTGTTTCAGCTATATATAGAGCTCTTATTCTAACTGATCGAGATTCCTCCTCCAGCATGAGGGGAATTCGAAAACTACTTCTATTACTGACATCTGTTTAGCTTTCAACTGCCTATACTGCCTATTTAATGTAACAAACTTCCACTAGACCTTTCTAGACATCTAAATCAAGTAGGACTCTAATTCCATAACAGCCTTGGTCTATAATCATCCTCGTTCTTTGACATCTGGTTCCCTTCTAGTTTAGCTATGATGAGTCTTCAAGGTTCCATGTTTGTCTTCAATGTCACATGTTTTCCAATGCCCTGAAACATAGGAAACTACCCCTGTTTACTGGTCTTTAGTTTTCCTCAAAATATTCGAATCCAAAGAAGCATGTCCTTTATCCTTTAATTACCCAAAATGGAGCAGACTGCCACGTCCTTGATGTGCTGTAAGCCTTTCCCATGTACCTGTGTGATGACAAAACCTTTCAAAAAGATTTGCTGCTTTGTCAATCATAATTGATCAACTCAATTGTAACATGCAGCTACAGCAGTTTCGTAGCGCGCTACGAAACTACTGTGTAATTTCAAAAACACAGTCTTCCTTTCATAGCTAAATGATCGCCGCTATTCATGGCTTAAGCACCTTACTCCCTTGATCATTTTGACAAGATTTGCTTGCAACTTTTCAAGAAACAGATATTTCTCCTGAGGAAAAGATGCAATGACACCAATAACACCATTCACTGTTCCAAATATAACTGTATGAATCTGGCTAGTACCTCACGTGCAAATTGTATAGGCATCTTCTCTTCAGGTGCAAGGGGATGTGCTAATATAGTTCCCTCTTGATTGCAACCAAAAACAGGGCTGGCAGCTATGAAATGATTCCTGCCAATATTAATTGCCACAGCCGCTAGCAACAAATTGCAAGACTTAGATAACAAACTTTGCAGCCACCTTAACTAGCCATTACTCGTACCAAAAAGAAATTCAAATGGCCATGAGCCTAGTGGATGTATAGCTTCACAACCAGAGATTTGACCCCAATTATGAACCTTTCAAGAGGCAGAACAGCAAATGTCAATGTAGTGATGGTAATTCTTCAATTACATTGAGGTTAATGTAGTTTCTCTTGACAAGAAATACGCCTGGAGAAGCCTTGGGAAAAAAATCAGGGCCGTGTGATAAAACTAAATACAGGGTTGTAATGTAAATAACATCTCGACGTGTATCAGCTAATTTAGCCATACCCTTGAAAATGAGACTGGAACACTGAATAACACAGCGAAAATCCTGATATATGATAAGATATGCAACTGATGGCTCAAATATCAACAAGATTTGCTCAGAAGATGGATATCCCAATCTTCACATCATCCATAGAGGATAAACCATTACTCGCTTTCTCATTTGCATTAACATCTTTGGGCAATTTATCTTTTGGTGGAAAGTCGTGCATTGTTCGGAACTCCTCTGTAAGTAACCTTTCCAATTCTTGATGCTTTTTCAAAGGCCTGGCATCCTTCTTGCGATAATGATGAAATGCCCAATATTTTTCAAGACCATAGAGATTCCCCTTCTTGTAGAATTCAATGGTTAACTGTTTAAAATCCTCATAGAGACTTTCCTTAAATTTCTTCTCCAATCCATAGCTGTAGAACCTAAAAAGGCACTCCATGCCGTAATTATACTTTGCTGCTGCATCTTCCAGTGCTAATCTTCGGAACTCATTATACATCGAACGATTGAAATTATTTCTGAGGAAAAATGACCAAAATCTGTAGAGAGTATTCATTCCTCACTGCAACCAGTACCAACTCTCTTGCGCTCTGCCAGGCAACGCTTGTAGTATTTCAAATATTTCTGTTGTTTAAAACCATGATCTTCCAAAAGTTCATGGATGCTAAAAAGGAGGAAAAGACTTTGGCATGGAACCAATTAGCGAACTACTTCTAGCAAAACTACCACTGCCAAGACATGATCCATGAGGAGAAGATGCAAGCTTTGAGGATGCTATTGTTCCCCCATGGTTGTCTGGTGGTGTTGATCCAAAGAAAAACCCAACAGAATTACTAGGTGGACTTTCTGATATGATGCTTTGTCGGTTGCGAGGTCCTGTGCCTTGATTTCGAGCAATGCTAGGAAATAACCGTTCTTTATGTGAAGGTTGTTTCGTGTCAAGATAACTGTATCCTGAGGCACGTAAGCCTGATGCAGTTATTGCATTGCTCTTTTTGTTTGAAACTAAGAGGAAATTCAAATAATGAAGCCTGTGAGATATCCTTGATGCATTTGCATTGTTGCTGAAGATCAGAATTAAAGCATGAATTCATGGCCATTGGGTCTTCTCTTGAGAATGAGTCTCGAATTCTCAGTAGATATCCATCAACAGAAATAGGCATAAGGGCACCCCAGTCAACAATGGCTTCAACGCGCTCCGGGCCACCGCATTGAGGCCCTTTCCCAGGCGGTCCAATCCAGGTATTGTTAACATTAATAATATTATGGCCTCTGCTGCTGCAGTGTACCCATGATGGCCACATTTAGACTGCAATTCTCTTTAACCATCATCACAGAGCTCCCATTTGTATAACTGAATCTTTTGATTGATGCCAGCAAGCAACTTTCCATTAAATGCATTCAGATAGTAAACAGAACCCTTTGTCTCCTTCTCAGCAACAACTGCAACATGTGCCAGTACCACGACACCTAACGATCTAAAACACAGCGGATTCTGATAAGTATGACAGCTGGGTGAGATTTTCTATGGATCAGCACAAAATCACTTCGACCGTGTTTCGCTATGAAATCACCAGAAACATGTTGTGCTGCGAAAACACCTAAAACTGACTTATGCACTACGAAATCACCTAAAGAGCTTTGTAGCACATAATAACCTTTGAACAAAGTTGACACATGGAAATTGTGTAAATTATGAGACTAGTGGTGAATGAGGATGCATAGTGGACTCCTTAGACTCAGACTCTAAGGCAAACAAAAACTCAAAACTAGACTAGCACTGAATTTTTTACCATCAAACTAATGTGAGCGGTTTTGAAATTAGAATTCTTAAGTGATAACAGTGGCTCCACTTGGGATAGTGTGCTCCTGTAGTACACTAAGAACTCGTATGTCCAGTGCCTTATCCATTTATGACAAACAGAAATTTGCTTGACAAGCATCCCTTTCAAGCTTCTGGGGCCTTCACCTCGGGCTTGAACTTGATAATCACCATAGGAGAGAGAAGTCTATATCTACTAAAAAAAAAATTTGCTCAGTCAACCTTGAGCTTATTTGCATTTTCCTACCTACCTACCCTATCAATTCAAACTTCTTTCAGCTCAATCAATGTGAAATTTCCAATGTAGCCAATCATTTGTCTTATCTGATATTTGAGTTTTTTTACTGCATCGGAGTTCAGAGCCACAATGATATTGTGATGACCAGTGCCACTGAAATTGCCTCTGATCTTCATACAAAAACTGAAACACTGGAAAGTAAAACTCTTCCATATATTTGGCTATAGGATCCCAGAATACATGATCAGCTTGATGATTCTTGTAACTTTCTGGTTGTGCAAACTGATCTTCAACAACAGTGTACAGTTCCTCAATCGTGAAAGAGAAAGGAAGCAACACTCTCTCCTTGTGTTCTGCCATAGAAAGCTTCTGAAAATAATGATCATGATTATGAAGACTATATGCCTAAATTTGACCTTGTAAACCTTCAATGTCTTTCTCAATGTCTTTAGCAACTTCATCCAAAAATTTCATCTTATCCTTTGCCTTGCACTCAAATGATTTTAGATACGAAGACAAGGACAAAGAAAAACTTTCATCTATTTCTTCATTAATATGATCATCATTCCATTGTTTGAAACCTTGAATTGAATGAGAGTTTGCCACCACATCTGATCTATCTATCCATTCCTCCAAAAACATAAGCCAAAAGTCTTCAAATGACTTAATGGATTTGGTAGGAAAGCTTTCAATCCACTGTTTACATTTCCCTTGAAATGAATCATAGAACAACATAATGCAAACATCCTCATGTTTAACTCTAAGAAGCTCTGTAAAATCACAAAAATCTGATATATGCTTCAAAGTTAAATTCAAATCTTCTCCGTTGAATTTTGGACCATTCCTTAGAAAATATGCATCCTTGGGAAAATGATTTGGGAAACCATGAATTCCTGAAAAATTTATGCATGCATACCTTGAAATAAGAATGGTAGCATCTGGGTCCTTCATAACTCTAGTGGAATCACCATGAATCTATGAATTTCAAATTCTTCAACAATGGAGTCGCCAAGGTAGATTGCAGCCTCGAAAATTCTTCTGAGCTCCTGCTACCTTCAGAAGTTCAGTCTCTTAATTTCGGGAATGAATAGACTTCAGGCTCCCGGCAGACGCACCAAAATGTTATCTCAAAATCAGATCCTGATAGGCTGCTGGTCAGGTTGACTCTAAGTAACTATTTCAACCTACTTTAGGCTGAGGCTTAGCCTCCTCAACCTGAGAGGGCTCTCTCTTGATGGATTAATGATTTTGGTTAAAGATAAGATGGCTAACTCTTATATAACAACTGTGAAAAGTATGAATGGTGGAAACACATTAAACAAAAATATCCATTGGGCTTATGGAGTCAACAACACCTCAATATAACAATGAACTCAACCTTACATGGAAGTCAGGGCATTCAACATTTAAACATTCAGAACATAAACTCATATGGGACCACAGTTTATAAATGTATACAGGAAGTCAAAGCACATTCAGTGAATTCTGAGTGATTATACATTCATACCACTGTAAGAATCAAGAAAAGAACAATATCACATATTCTGAACATAAAAAATCCTTCATGAATCCTGAAAAGTAAAGTCAAGCATGTATTACTGAAAATGAGTCTTACATAGGCCAAATACCAGCTTTTCCATAAAATTTCCAACCCTGATTACCTTGTTGTTTTAGCTATATATAGAGCTCTTATTCTAACTGATCGAGATTCCTCCTCCAGCATGAGGGGAATTCGAAAACTACTTCTATTACTGACATCTGTTTAGCTTTCAACTGCCTATACTGCCTATTTAATGTAACAAACTTCCACTAGACCTTTCTAGACATCTAAATCAAGTAGGACTCTAATTCCATAACAGCCTTGGTCTATAATCATCCTCGTTCTTTGACATCTGGTTCCCTTCTAGTTTAGCTGTGATGAGTCTTCAAGGTTCCATGTTTGTCTTCAATGTCACATGTTTTCCAATGCCCTGAAACATAGGAAACTACCCCTGTTTACTGGTCTTTAGTTTTCCTCAAAATATTCGAATCCAAAGAAGCATGTCCTTTATCCTTTAATTACCCAAAATGGAGCAGACTGCCACGTCCTTGATGTGCTGTAAGCCTTTCCCATGTACCTGTGTGATGACAAAACCTTTCAAAAAGATTTGCTGCTTTGTCAATCATAATTGATCAACTCAATTGTAACATGCAGCTACAGCAGTTTCGTAGTGCGCTACGAAACTACTGTGTAATTTCAAAAACATAGTCTTCCTTTCATAGCTAAATGATCGCCGCTATTCATGGCTTAAGCACCTTACTCCATTGATCATTTTGACAAGATTTGCTTGCAACTTTTCAAGAAACGATATTTCTCCTGAGGAAAAGATGCAATGACACCAATAACACCATTCACTGTTCCAAATATAACTGTATGAATCTGGCTAGTACCTCACGTGCTAATTGTATAGGCATCTTCTCTTCAGGTGCAAGGGGATGTGCTAATATAGTTCCCTCTTGATTGCAACCAAAAACAGGGCTGGCAGCTATGAAATGATTCCTGCCAATATTAATTGCCACAGCTGCTAGCAACAAATTGCAAGACTTAGATAACAAATTTTGCAGCCACCTTAACTAGCCATTACTCGTATCAAAAAGAAATTCCAACGGCCATGAGCCTAGTGGATGTATAGCTTCACAACCAGAGATTTGACCCCAATTATCAACCTTTCAAGAGGCAGAACAGCAAATGTCAATGTAGTGATGGTAATTCTTCAATTACATTGAGGTTAATGTAGTTTCTCTTGACAAGAAATACGCCTGGAGAAGCCTTGGGAAAAAAATTAGGGCCGTGTGATAAAACTAAATATAGGGTTGTAATGTAAAGAACATCTCGACGTGTATCAGATAATTTAGCCATACCCTTGAAAATGAGACTGGAACACTGAATAACACAGCAAAAATCCCGATATATGATAAGATATGCAACTGATGGCTCAAATATCAACAAGATTTGCTCAGAAGATGGATATCCCAGTCTTCACACCATCCATAGAGGATAAACCATTGCTTGCTTTCTCATTTTCATTAACATCTTTGGGCAATTTATCTTTTGGTGGAAAGTCATGTATTGTTCGGAACTCCTCTGTAAGTAACCTTTCCAATTCTTGATGCTTTTTCAAAGGCCTGGCATCCTTCTTGCGATAATGATGAAATGCCCAATATTTTTCAAGACCATAGAGATTTCCCTTCTTGTAGAATTCAATGGTTAACTGTTTAAAATCCTCATAGAGACTTTCCTTAAATTTCTTCTCCAATCCATAGCTGTAGAACCTAAAAAGGCACTCCATGCCGTAATTATACTTTGCTGCTGCATCTTCCAGTGCTAATCTTCGGAACTCATTATACATGGAGCGGTTGAAATTATTTCTGAGGAAAAATGACCAAAATCTGTAGAGAGTATTCATTTCCTCACTGCAACCAGTACCAACTCTCTTGCGCTCTGCCAGGCAACGCTTGTAGTATTTCAAATATTTTTGTTGTTTAAAACCATGATCTTCCAAAAGTTCATGACTTGGATGTTGAAAAGGAGGAAAAGACTTTGGCATGGAACCAACTGGCGAACTACTTCCAGCAAAACTGCCACTGCCAAGACATGATCCATGAGGAGAAGATGCAAGCTTTGAGGATGCTATTATTCCCCCATGGTTGTCTGGTGGTGTTGATCCAAAGAAAAACCCAACAGAATTACTAGGTGGACTTTCTGATATGATTCTTTGTCGGTTGCGAAGTCCTGTGCCTTGATTTCGAGCAATGCTAGGAAATAACCGTTCTTTATGTGAAGGTTGTTTCGTGTCAAGATAACTGTATCCTGAGGCGCGCAAGCCTGATGCAGTTATTGCATTGCTCTTTTTGTTTGAAACTAAGAGGAAATTCAAATAATGAAGCCTGTGAGATATCCTTGATGCATTCGCATTGTTGCTGAAGATCATAATTAAAGCATGAATTCATGGCCATTGGGTCTTCTCTTGAGCATGAGTCTCGAATTCTCAGTAGATATCCATCAACAGAAATAGGCAGAAGGGCACCCCAGTCAACAATGGCTTCAACGCGCTCCGGGCCACCGCATTGAGGCCCTTTCCCAGGCGGTCCAATCCAGGTATTGTTAACATTAATAATATTATGGCCTCTGCTGCTGCAGTGTACCCATGATGGCCACATTTAGACTGCAATTCTCTTTAACCATCATCACAGAGCTCCCATTTGTATAACTGAATCTTTTGATTGATGCCAGCAAGCAACTTTCCATTAAATGCATTCAGATAGTAAACAGAACCCTTTGTCTCCTTCTCAGCAACAACTGCAACATGTGCCAGTACCACGACACCTAACGATCTAAAACACAGCGAATTCTGATAAGTATGACAGCTGGGTGAGATTTGCTATGGATCAGCACAAAATCACTTAGACCGTGTTTCGCTACGAAATCACCATAAACATGTTGCGCTGCGAAAACACCTAAAACTGACTTATGCGCTACGAAATCACCTAAAGAGCTTTGTAGCACATAATAACCATTGAACAAAGTTGACACATGGAAATTGTGTAAATTATTAGACTAGTGGTGAATGAGGATGCATAGTGGACTCCTTAGACTCAGACTCTAAGGCAAACAAAAACTCAAAACTAGACTAGCACTGAATTTTTTACCATCATACTAATGTGAGCAGTTTTGAAATTAGAATTCTTAAGTGATAACAGAATCAATGAAATTTGCATGTGTTAAATGGGAATTCTATGTGAGCATTTGTAATTCCATTTGTAGTTTGCATTAGAATTTTAATGAATTTTGTTAAACAACTGTAAATTTGTTCATAACTGGGAATCCTCACTAGGTCTAGATCCTTAGGAGATTCTTGAGATAAGGTGAAGTGGATATCTAGTTACCACTGTGGGAGCAAGGTTGGGTGCACCATTTGGGAGAACAGCATTGAAAATTTCATCTCCCAAGAGTACAAGAAAAATCTATATTCTAGACATATAACAGCCATAAGAAAAACCTTAATTATTGTAGTTGCTAATTTCAGAACAATGCAACATCAAACATATCATTCACCAACTACCCGTATGAAGTTGGTGTAAATCAAAGGGTATACTGCTTGATTCCCAAGATTCTCAGTGTAACACTCACCCCCTTAACCCCTTGTAACACCCCCCCCCCCCTAAACCTCAGAAGGTGGTTTTTTTATTTTATTTTTCTTCTTTACACTAATAAGACATCATAATTCTATTTTGGTTAGCCCATATGGTATTTGTTTTTAGGTCATTTCCACACATGATAATCAATCCTATTATATCTCCATTTAGTAAAGCCTATAGACCTTTATATTTGCCTACATGTTAGTCAATTTCCCCTCAAAGGGAATAACCTTCTTACCTTAATGTTCTCTAACCCCTTCAGCTAAATTGTTATTGCAAATTCTAAATATTACAATGGAATGAGGTGACTGATGACCATATGGTGCTAATCCATGCAAATCTTTGGAGGAATGTTTCTAGTGAAAGGATTTAGCTATCCACATAGTTGTGATTGAGGTGTATTTCTGAGGCATGTATAGCTAGAAGACTTAATCATTCTTATATTAACAAGAGTTGGAGTTCAAAGTCAAATGACAAGAGCTAGAGCTAAGAATATAAAGCCATAGTGGAAAGCCAAGAGCCAAATCTGAGAGGTAGAGTAGGAGCCTACCCAGTAGAGAGCTAGGGTCAAAGGCCAACAACCAAGAGAAATGAACCACCGAGTCTTTCAAATCATTAATATTTTGTGTCATCAATTGCTTGTGGTGATTATTATTTTCATTTGCAACAACATTGTATACAAGATGAACAAGTAGCACAAATCAAAGGGCAATATATGAATTATTCTTCAGGAGAAAAATAAATGGAACTGAGAATAAAGAGACAAAGCCAAAGCAAATTTTTGAAAATACAGAGCCAAAGCCAACCAGAAGTGGCAATCCATGAATAACTTCAAACAATTGAGTTTTTATTTGACAACATCCTCCTAGAATGAGATCTGGTCTATAATGGATTTAGACCATATCCTTTGAATGGGTAAGTATAAAGGAAATTCGAAAAATATTTTCATTGTGCATGTGGGAAGGAAAGAAGGGAGAGGAAAATCAATCAACTCAAAATTTAGCCACCTCAATGCCACCTTAAGCCATAATAACATCCCAGTAAGTACCAGCTCACCACCAGGATAGGAAATGGAAGCACTACGGGACAGGTAAAATTCGTTGAGTAACAAATAATTAGGGAAACATGGACGTCAAATGTCATAGCATTGAATCGTTGATGTGATTTGTAAGGGGAGATGAAATGATAGAGAACTGCATGAAGTGAAAGGTGGAGAAATAAAGGAAGATATGAGGTTCTCCAAAAATCTATTGTCACTTGGAGGAGCAAGAAGGAATATAGAGCAAAGAAGATGAGAAGAAATAATATCTGTAAACATTTTAGAAAAAGCCATAATGTCTTTACTTCAAACTCTATTGAAATAAATACTTCATAGAGGATATCTCTTTTGTATTTTGACAACTATTAATGACACAACAAAAGAGGCATAGTCCCCTTCTATTAATGATGAATTTTCCTTCCAAGGGTTCTCCAGGGTTTATTATGTTTGTGTGGAATTCCTTTATTTTTGAATGTTTGGAGAAACTAATTGTTCAGTGCATGTCAAAGGTTGTAATTCTTACTATTCTTGTAAATAATAATGTTGTAACTAGTAAATGAAGTTTGTTTCTTACTAGTAAAAGGACCAAAAAACACACTTTTTGGGTCTATGAAGATAATTTTGGTACTAAAGATTGCATATGCAGAGTAAGAGAACAAAAATAATTTATAGAAAACAGAATGGGATTCGTTATAACTCAGGTCCCAACGCTGAGAAGGACATAATTTCATAATGAGTGAACTATCAAGCATGATAACCATGCTATGTAGCACAAATTTTCCAATAGTCTCAAGGCCTCAAAAAAAAAAAAAACCTTAGATATTACCTTGCACCTATTGATGATTTATTGAAGCCCGTGTACTTAGCTCAATTAGTGCATGAAAAGGGTTCGAGACTGAATAATTTCCATAAATATTCATTATGGAAGATTTATTGGTCTCACTGGTAAAGTCAAATTTAACACCCTTTAAAGGGGATTATATTGAAGCTTGAATATTATCAAATGAAGTCTCAACGTCTCTCAACCAACATACAACAATCCATAACAATGTTCTTACTATTCAAACAATCAGGTTTGATGTAATTGCACAAGTTAATACAACATAGGAAACATAGTGTAACTAGGTCATTTCTTAACAATGAAATCCTAGAGATCACATTTTGTGGTATTGTTAAACACTAACGATTTCATACACTCAATGTGGAACCAAGAACACTAGCACTACTTTAAATGCAACATATTTTGTGTTTTCTCATCCTCACTATGGGTCCTCTTCTAATCATATGCACATAATATAACCAATGCAAATAAATGAAAATGAATCTAAAGATGGGAACAAAGGCCTAGATTGTGATCTTGCCAAAACTAAGGAATTCGGTCATAATGGTGGTAGGAGTGCGAGCTAGAAATTTAAGGGGTTTTGCATTTTAGGGGTTATCTTTCTTGTGTACTTTGCCCTAATCAAAGGATGATAGATGTTATCACTCCAAAATTTCTCTAGAGTTGTTGTGAAATAAATGATAGAGGAAACCACAAACCTACTTTGGAGATTAGGACATAGCCTTCCTAATGCTCAGAGAGGGCTCTCTCTTTATGATTTAACTTTGTTTTTTTAATTGATTTTATGCTAGTTATGATTGTACTTGGGTTTTGATTTTGATTTGGTGGTGAAATCACTGACTTAGATGGATAGAGGAATGTCTTTTACCATTGGGCTATGGGATCAAGTGTCAAGAAAACAGGACTAGATCAAGTTCTAAAGATAGTTTTCATAGGGAAAGGTAGATGAGTAAATTCAGATCTTAAGGCTGGATGGTGAAGTTGATTTCAATCGGATCCAAGGAGAAATTAAGGGTTCCTTAAACCGGATAATGAAGGAAGTGAAAGAGGTCAACCGAGATGGGAGAGAAATTAAGGATTCTCAGATCTAAATATCAGATGAAAACATTAAAATGATTAACTGTTCAAGACAAAGTGTACTTAAACAAATTATGTAATATAATTCTAATTAATTCATTCAATTTAGATAACATCCAAGTTTGAGAAACACTTAAGAAAATAACAATTTTACAGACAGGAAATACTTCATTGAAGTGGCTCAACACATGAATCCTGTAATGCAATCTCTTTATTACTCAGTCCAGTTTGCTGACTTGAAAAATTGGTTCAATGAACCCTCAAGTTACGTATCAATACAACTATAGAAATGTCTAGCAATCCACACCCTATACTTTGAATTATGAAGTATTTATACAAAAATAGTTTACAAAATATACCAAACTGCCTTGGGAATTGTTCTAGGAAAAAGAAATATCTTCATGTAGGAAGATAGAGACAGATGTTCAACTGCTGCAATCTGTCCCTATTTATTAGGCTCTGTTGTCTTATTCTTTGATCTTTTGTTGTTTATTCTCCTTTGCTGTTGGTCTTCCATGCTGACTTTTTTTTTACTTTGTCTTTCAACTAATACTCTTTCACTTGATACTCTTTCATCTGAGATGGCCTTCTACTTTTCTTTTACTACTCTACTTTGAGTTTTACCTTGCCTCTTTATAGTATTTCATTTAATTTCTCTCAAATATTTGCATCTAGTAATTTGATAATAACCATTTTTCTATAGATTTCATTTGCTTCTGTGTACTTTGCAAAGGTGGGCCAATTCACAAGAAGGTATTTTATGTCATACTGGAGGTAAAATAGGTTCTAAAATGTTTGGTATAGAACCTTTCCTGTAGGCATCCCCTTCATGGAAGAATTATTGGCTTGATCTCTTGCCACCTCTCTGATTTTCTTGTTGTAGTCTTCATATGGCATTAATCTGTCATTTATAACCAAGGGATTTGGCGTACCTTTTTTCCTTAAAGCATCAAACTTAACCATGAACCTGTCTATAGTCAGCTGCATGGTTTGGCATTTGTCCTCAAGGTTCATCATTAAATTCCTCTTGGTGAGCACTTTTTTCACCTCTAGTATGGTGCCAGTCCTGTCAACTATGTCCAACTCCTGCAATTCATATTTATTTTTAGAGTTAAGGAAGTGGATTATTCTGGTGGCTTCTTCTGGCATGTCTCCAAGTTCAGCCTTAACTCTCTGAATTGCTTCTGTAGCCTCTTTGACTAAATCATTTTGTTCAAAGATGACTTGTATAGATGGCCAAATATCATTGACAAAGTCAATGATATTGGCCCATAGTTGTTCTTTAGCTTGGGCAAGTGGCTCCTTCAATGTTAATTCTTTTTCTAAGTTCTTCATCCTCTCAGTAAACCTGGTTGACTTCTGAACTTCATTTTTGTGCATAATCTAGGCAAGTTTCTTCTAGTGACTTGATTCTGTCATCCTCAGCCTGTGAGGACGCCTTTTCTAGTTTATATTGTGTTGTGATGTTATCCAGTGAGATTTGGAGTTTGTGCACATTCATTGCTTTATTTGTCATGGTGGAATAAATCATCTCACATGCCTGCTTCTGGAACTCAATTTGATCAATAGGGTGAAAATCCCTAGGCAAAACTTCAAATTTAGTCTTCGTGTAGTTTGCTGATGATTTGGGTTGCTGGACTGTAGGCTGCATGAATGGCATTTGCACTTTACCTGTTTTAATGTCAAAGGCTGAAATTAACCTATTTTGATTTGCATGTGTTTGTTTGAAGTACTGGCCATAAGTATCAGCCTTCAATGTCTCATTCCTCAACTTAATTTCCTTGTATTTTTCTTTTATATCTCTCTTTATCCACAAGCTTGCTGGATGAAGAGACTTCAATGCTAAGTTGTTTCTTAATAAGTTGAGTGTTTTAAGTGGAGGTCTGATGTGTTTCCTCTGAAATTGTCGATCCTTTGCTCTTTCCGACCATTGTGTCAATGTCAGTGATTTCCACTGTCTCAATGGTGCCTTATTGCCTAGATACAGGATTAAGCTTGGGCCTCTTCCTGTAGCTGATCTGAAACCTGTCATTTGTAGTGTCCATTTCTGAGCTAGAACCTTCTTCCCTGGTTCTTTTCACATTTTTGTCCTCATTGGTGGGAGTTTGTAGTATCGGAGTAATAGTCATCTGTTCTTCTAGGGTTGGAACCTGTCAAAAGGAACTAGTATCAATCTACTTTCCACATCTATCAAAGTATTCTCCACATCTACTATAGTATTCTCCACATCTATCAAAGTGTTTTCCAACCATTCTAATTAGTTGGCAAATCTCTCAATGTCTGGCCCAGGATCATGTATGAAAGGAATCAATTTGAATTTGAGCCTTAGTTTATTTATGACTCCATGAGTGTCATACTACCAGATAAAATTGCTCTTACATTTCATCTGCTGTAACATTTTGTCTGCGTCTGGTCCGGCTTCCCTATTATTACAAATAAAAGAGCCCAATTTATTTTTCATTTTAAACTGGGTCTTCTTCCTAGCTGACTGGAAATTAACTTCATCAGAGTTTATAGTTTTCCTAAAGTACTCTAATGCAAATATCCTCATGGGGAGGTATTTGGGCAGTTTGTAGGGAGTGAGTTGGCATCCATATATTCTGATTTATGTGTGGTCTTGGTAGTGATACCGGTCTCCCACTCTACTATTCTTAGCCAACTATAAAACTCTTTTAATCTCCTGACTGATCCTGTGCTGATAGCTATTGGTTAGCATGTTTACAACTAGATGAACAAATGAGTCAATGAACTCTTTATAAGAAAAAACAGTGGAGTATCTTTGGATCAATGGTGTCCAATAGATGACAGATATTGGATTTCCTTTGGTGTCTAACTTTTGGATGCTAACTGAAATTTGTCTGACTGAAAGTACAAGAACATATTAAATAACATTGATGAATATTTGAAGACTCTCTCATTTGGTAATCTGATAAATTGCTCATGGATTCTGTCTGCTATGAACTGAGAAAAATTGTAAATTGTAGCAAGAGGCTTGCCTGGGCAAAAGATAGAAAGGAAAGCAAGAACAACCTCATCCACATGTTAATCAGAGGTATACCCTAGAATGCAAGAGAGCATGGTAATAATTTATCTTCCTCTCTCAGAAAAAATGGTGGCAGCATATGGAGGACTATTTGTAGGAGTATGTGACTCCTCTATGATGAATATCTGAAAGATATGAGCCTTATTGGGAAGGTCTAGCTTGGTGTAAAGTTCAAGTAAGCCTTCAATGGAAAGTGGGGTCTCATTTGGGCCTAGCTGGATCTGGAGCATTTGATTTATGGACTCTGTAGTAATAGTGAATAAAACCTATTGATCATGGGTGACTATGGCTCTTTGACTAGGAATATAGCAAGCTTGGCAGAAGTGGATGATTTTTGGGAATTGGTGTACCTGTGGGAACATGTACTTGGGTGAATTTGACTCTCATAGGTGAACATCATCATTCTAGTTCAGGAACTTATCTTTATTCCAGTAGTGGAGTTTCAGTAGGTAGGCAAGGGAAGAAGTGTCCTTGATTTGAAATTCTTTGTCAGCTAATGGAAGGTGGTCAATATCCAGGTGAGGGGTTTGCAGAGGTCTTACATATAGAGAGGTTTGGGAAGCCATAATTTAGTTTATTCAACTGAATTACTCTTTCCGTGGCTTTAGAAATAAGGTTCAGGAGCTTTGGAACAGTGGGGAGGGTAATAACAGTTTGTAAAAGGGGGTTGGGGTGCATAGTGGGCTTTTCTTCATTTTAGGAAGGTTTTTTTTTAATTAATTTAATTAATTAACCTTGGATAATTACTGTGTATAATTTAAATTCACAGGTATGTTTTGGTTATATCAAGAATACCTAGAAATCTGATGGTTTGGTGCGCAGATGGGTTTCTGTGGTAGTTGCAGAGGGTACTAAGGCTTTAGCTAGCTATTTGTTGCTTCAATTTGGTGTCTGCAATGTCTTCGGGTGGTAAAATGTGGTCAAATTGGTTGCATAGAGGTTTGGGGTATCTGAATTGGTTAACAGAGGTTTGCAGTGAAAACGAGCAAAAAGAGCAAATTGGGGCGTTTTTGGCCTTTTAACCAATAATGGTTACATTTTGGTGCAAGATTTATTAAATGAACAGTGAGCAGTTTTGGTTTAGGCGGGGAGGTAGTTTTTGGCGAAATCACACCACTTTTGGATGGAGGGAAATATTTTTCGGGAGCACATGATATAATGTGGTGCCGCCATGTAGCCAAACAACGCTCGGACAAAGCCACGAATCTCACATGCTCTTTGGTTGTTAACTTTCGAACGATGAATCCAAGCAATATGGTTGTGCGTCATTGGATCTGGTGGTGGGAGATTGGAGGGATATCGCGCAATTAAGTTGCACGGACAGAGTCAGGAAAGTGGTTGTTGGGGCCTAGGGTTTAATTACAAATAATTGTAATTAATTAACAAAATAATGACGAAATTTAAATATAAGCAGCGGGTTAATAAGAGGTGGGTACCATGGCTTATATGGTGAGGTTTTTGAACTACACCAACGGTTGGTGGGTTAAAAAGGGTGTTTGGAAATTATATCATGGGGGATTTATAAAGTGGGATTTGATGAAATAACTTAGGATAAAAGGGGTTTTGTGGGTTTTTAAAAAGAAAGGGGAAATTAATAAGGGGGGAATGTAGTATTTGTAATGGGAATGGGTTTCACACTAGGGAAAGGGGTTTTGGGAAGGGGGGATGATTTTTGAAGGGTAATGTCTAGGAAAATGTGTGAAACCAAGGGAATAAAAGGTCAAAATGAAGGGAAAGGGTTTTTACAAGTAATGAAGGGATAATGAGGGGAAATTAGCAAATACGTATATGGGGGTCTAGTGAAATGAGGGTAAATTAGTAAATAAACTATGTGACTGTCCTTTCTCTTTCACAACTTCTCCTGCACATGAAACATAAGATTAAGCATGATGAATGTGCTTTTGACTCAGCAACCTTGTGCACTTGCAAAACTTCTTCTACCTACCCTTTATTTACCCTAACATTTTCTCTTCATTTACTGGGTGCAATTGAGCTTGTTGGCCCTTTATTTCGTTTTCTTTTGATAAGAAAACTATCTAATTCTAACCTTATAACTTCAAATTTCTTAGATTAAATTGATGAGCTCATTATTATTCTCTACCTAACTACTGATCTACCAAGTTTAAACAGTTTGGCTAGATCTTTATTCTCTATCTATAAACATGAAATTTAAAGCATGAATCAGTCAAGATTAAAGTATTTTGACCATCATGGATTGTGGCATTTTTGACAAGTTGCATACAATCTTATTTTGCAATGTAAAGTAAAAAGTAGTGGCTTTGAATTTTCACACTTTCATGATATATTTTATCTCTTTTTGGGGTTCATATTTTTAGTCTCTTGATCTTTTTCTTCCTTTTTGTCCTTTGATTATTCTTTTAGGAGACACCCTATTTACATTTTTTAATTTTAATATGGGAAAACATTTTGCAAAAAGCAAAAGTATGTACAATATTACAAGACTAACCATAGCCAATTCAAAATTATGAATCTTATTATTATATGACCCTAACAGTGGCTCCACATGGGGATGGAATTTCCTGGTGAAATGTCAAGAACTTTAAGATTAGTAGCCTTTGAAACTTTGACTCTGGTTTCCTTGTAACTGCTCCTCTATGATCTGCTTTATTCATACATATGATGGTACACCTTTCAAAGCTTAGGGCCTTCTCTCTGAGCTTCAACTTCAAAACATTACCATCCAATCCAATATAAACTTTGCAATGTTATATACAATGAGAAAAGTAAAATGAACTACTATTAATCTATGGATAAATAATGCTTCAGCATTTTATCATTGACTGGTCCTCCTGATAGATTTGTTCCATCTAACTGTCTCAAGAAAAATGCATTGTTACCTCTATAACCATAAATGATATAAGGGCCTTGCCATAGGAAATCAAATTTACCATGTTTACCCTTCTCTTCTCTTTTAGAATCACATTTGAGCACTTTATCACCTATGTAAAAATCATCAGCTTTGGTTTTCTTGTCAAAAGTCTTTTTGATTTCATCCTGGATTACTTTTGATTTGACAGAGACTTCTTCTCTGGTTTGCTGCAAATGTATTGTCTAATTTATCCTCCTTTGGATATCATTTGGTTCTACCTACAACTCTTGAATCATTTTCATCACTGGTACTCCTAAAGACGATGGAAAAAAAACATACATACCATATACTAGTTGATAAGGAGATGCACCAATGGACTTTTCGGTAGTTAGTCTGTCTAACATTAAGGCATTAACCAACTTTTTGTTCCATGTCCTCTTGTTTTCTTCTAGCAGTTTCTTGATGATATTGACAAGGCTTTTGTTTGAGGATTCTGCAAGTCCATTACCTTAAGGGTAATAGGAAATGGAATGGCCAAGGGTAATATGATATCTGTTACAAAAGTCTACCATTTTCTTGGATACGAAAGTAGCTGCATTATCAGTAATGAGCTTTTGGGGGCATCCAAATTTAGAAAGGATGTTGTTCTCAAGGAATGAAATGATGACAAAGTTTGTGGCTTGTCTATAAGGAATGGCTTCTATCCATTTAGTAAAGTAATCAGTGCCTGTCTAAATCCATTTATGTTGGGCTGAGGAAGATGGGTGAATTTCCCCAATGAAGTCGAAACCCCATTGTTGAAAAGGAATTTCTATGGAGATGGGTTTGAGAGGTAATGATAAGAGTTTCCTTTTGCCTTCAAATATTTGGCACTTGTGACAGGAGGTCATATGTTTCTTGACATCTGCAAAAAGGGTGGGCCAGTAAAAACATGCCCTTAAAATCTTATCAACAGTAGTTTTCCAATACAGGTGTCCTCCACAATCTGCTACTTGAAATTCTTTCATAACTTTGCCAACTTCATTTTTTAATAAACAATTTAATAGAATGCCACCATTATCTTTCCAAAATAAAGCATTGTCTATGACACAATATTTCATTGATTTCATTTTCAAAAATCTAATTTTAGTTCTAGATAAACCACGAGGAGCTTGTAAATTTAGTAAAACAAATATAATATCTGCATACCAAGGTGAATTTATGAAAGCCTCACTGATCTGTGGAGTCGCCATCTCTTCTTGATCATCTAGGGCACCAATGAAAGTTATATCTAAGGCCTAACAATTCGATTCAACCATGAGTTTAGCTAAACCTTGTCCTTTGATAAGTTTTTTAGGATTTATTTCTATGTCATATTCCAATATAGTGGAAATCCATTTTCCTCTCTTTCCTTCAGGCCCATTCTGTGTCAAAATGTCCTTTACAACTGAATTTGGAACATAAGCAATGATGTGTGAGTATAAGATGTACACTGTAAAATCTTTAATAGCTTTCACTAAAGCAAGTGCTTGTTTTTCCATTATGTTTTACTTTAGTGTAGCATCCCTCAAAGCTTTGCTAAAAAATGCAATAGGCTTCTTATAACCTTGATCATTCTTTTGCAACAAGACTGCTGCAATAGTATGTTCTGAAGCAAAATAAAAAAACTTTAAAATCTTTTTCCAAATTAGGACTTATGAGGACTAGTGTTTTAGTAAGGGCTTCTTTTATTGCCTCAAAAGACTATTTAGCCTCTACTATCCACTTAAGTGTTGAATCTTTCTTTAACATGTTATTTAATTCTATGATTAATTCTACTATGTTTGAAATGAATCTTCTAAGAAAATTTATTTTGCCTAAGAATGATTGTAATTCTTTGATGTTTCTAGTATGAGTAATGTTTAGGATTGCCTCTATTCTAGTTGGATCTATTATAATTCCATCTTTTGATATTATGTGTCCCAATAGTTTACCTTCTTCTAGACCAAATAGTGTCTTTTTGGGATTTAAGGAAATACCAAATTTCCGCATTTAATGAAAACTCTTCTTAAGTGATCTAGACGTTCATTATCTGATTTGGAAAACATTGTGATGTCATCTTGGTAAACCACTAGAAAGTCATGGATTTCTATTGCAAAAGCTATGTCCATATCTCTTTGGAATGTTGCTCTAGCATTCATTAATCCAAAAGGCATATTCAAATACATGAAAGTACCCCAAGGAGTAGTAAATGCAGTCTTTGCTTGATCCTCTGGTTGAACTAAGATTTGGTTGAATCCAGAGCATCCATCATGCATTGAAATTATGGACAAGCCTACTACCCTCTAGAGAATGTGGTCCATTTTAGGCAGGAGATAGTTATATTTTAGTGATACTTTGTTCAAGTTCCTGAAGTCAACACAGATTCTAATTTCACCTGTTTTATTTCTAGTAGTGACTAGATTAGAGACCCAATCTGAATATCTAATTGGTGCTATGATTTGTGCATCATACATCCTTTTCACTTCTTTTTCAATTAATGGCATAAGAACTGGATTAATTCTCCTAAGATTTTGTTTAAAGGGTTTCTGATCTTCTTTGATGGGTATCTTATGTTGAATAATGCTGGTATCATAAGACTTAAGGTCTTCATAACTCCAGGCAAAGACATCTTGAAACTCTTTGAACAGACTTATGTATTTCAGCTTTTCATCTGGAGGTAATGCTTTGGATATTTTGATAAGCTTGGGTTTTTCTTCTGTTCCTATGTTACATTCTTCTATGTCTACTCTTAAAGGCTCCATTTTTGGTTTCCTAGCTACATCATTTGAATCAAACAAATCTTCTAATGGGACTAATCCCTTAGGAAAAAAGTTATTTTTAAGGTTTAAAATCTCAAAATCATCATTGATTATTTCTTCTATTTCTACTTTTTCTAAGTTATCTATTTATACTTTAGTGAATTTAGTATTTTTATCTACATCTAAAGCATTTATATCTATATCACTATCTATGATGTTATCTATTGTACAATCAATATATATGTTACAGTTTTGAAACTCTCCCTCAACATTCATGAAATCTGAGATTTGTGAATCTTGTGAAAAAATCTGCCAATATTTCAAATTGTCAGGTATAATAGGTTTGTGCCTTACTTCTGTTGTGTACTGGTGATTGGGCGGAAAAGGTAATTTGTAGGTGCTAGAAAAAGTAGCCAAACAGTGAGCTTGCATGTTCTGTTTCCTAGGAATAACAACAAAATCAGTTTCAAGAAGGTCCTTGATCAGATCTAGGACAGTCTCTCTATATTGGCTAAGTCTAGGATTATTCGAAGAATAGTCTCCTTAAATTTCTTTTACAATCAATTCTGAGTCTCCCATGATAGAAACTCTTTTGGCTCCAAGTTTTATGACAATTTGTAGTCCTAAGATCAAAGCTTCATATTATGCCATGTTGTTTGTGCATGTAAAGTTTAATCTAAAGGCATGACCTTTAGAATGATTATTTTCCATGTTGTGAATCTAAACTCCTGCACCTGCTCCTAATATATTTACAGATCCATCAAAATCCAAATTCCATAGAGACTCATGAAAAATGTTTTCACTATCAGGTGCTTTGTAGTTTTCTTCTACAGTTGTGATCTCATTTTGGTCATTGTCTGAATTATATAGGATAAATGAGTGCATATCAGAATGCATGGAGTATATAGGGTAATTCTGTGATCTTTCTAAACTACTTACCATGTACTTCATCAATGTTTAACTGTAAAGTTTTCTTTGCTGACCAAAAATTGAGATGGTGACATATGACATGTCTAACTATAGAGATCCCTGTAATTTTTCTCCCCATGAGTGAGATAATAACATTCCATACATGGGTGGGATACCAACAACTACTATGTCCATAACAATACTCTTTGTTGGGCACTGGACTAGAGGCACACATAAATCTTTAATCAGGCCAAGGCATTTGACTTGGCTAGAATCAAAGGAAAAGAGGTCCCTGTATGGTCTGGTGATATCTAAGTTTAATCTCTTGATGATTGCTTTAGGCATTAGGTTATGGGATGCCCATGAATCTAGTATAGCATTATGTAAGATTTTATCATGAACATTTAAGCTAATGTAGAATGGATGGACACGCCCTTGCTGATGCTTTCCATTTACTTCTGGACCAAATAATAACTTAGGTTGATCATCATTAAGGTTTACAACATCTTCTCCTTCACCTACGTTTAGTGTTTCAGTGATTTGTGTGTTGTATGATTCATTTTTCACTAACTTTGTCAAAGGAATTGATATTTTTCAATTTGGCTATCTCATTCTTGATGTTGAATGGAAATTGAGTTTTGCCTGTTTGTATTAGATCTTCCTTAGCAATTGTGGTCTGTGTTGTTTTATCTTCTTTTTCAGTATTTGGCAATTTAGTTTGTGTCTCAGCAGTTTTGTTTTGAATTCTCTTATTTGGAATAGTCTGAGTAATAGTTTCAGTTTGAGTTTTAGCTGAAGTTATATCTACAATTTTTCGGTTGGAAGCCTCCTGAGTTCCTCTGGGGAGAATTTGTAGAACTTTAGTCACAGGAGCTTCTGTTATTTTTTTTGTTTGGGTTTGGACTGATTTATTAGTGGGAATTTTAGTATTCTTTTCGCTTCTAAGGCTATACTGCTTGTCAACTTCATAGATAGCAGATTCATAGGCTTGTTTATAGTTAAAGGACTCCCCAGATTATAATTTCAATTGTTCTAACATGTACATTTCTTGTTCTTCCTAAGTAATAAAAACAACATCTTCATTTTTAATTCCTAATATATTTATCTGGGTATCCTCCTCTTCTTCATGGTTTTGTGAACCCTCAACATAGTTTTCCTGGAAAGGAGGTCTAATCTGTTGATCTGGTATAGCATCTCTTGTCTTTCCAGTGTTAGGATTCTTTCTAAAGTTGGGGTTTCTTATTGGGGGTGGTTGTTGATTTTCCCATTGAGATTTTCTTTCCATGTTTTCTAATCTATCCATTATCCTTTCTACACTCTTAGCTAAACTATCTATTTTACCATCTGAAGTGGAGGTTTCCTCTTTAATGACAACTCTTTTCTCATTTCTCATCCTAGATTTCTTAGCTAATAAATTGGCTTCTACACTAACAACATTACTTTGCATCTGTTCCAATGTTTCAGGGTTTCTTTCCCTCAACTGGTAAGACATGTCAGTGTCAAAACCATCAGGAAATTTGATTAATGCTAGGTCTGGTGGAGGTTTAATATTAGCAGGGATTGCATTGTAGATACTATTGAACCTAGTACAATAGTCCTGAATAGACTCATTAGGAGCTCTTCTAATGTTGTCATATTCAGATAATATTTGCAGAGGGTTTTTCTTTCTTTCCCATCTATCAATAAACAATCTATGAAAAGCAGCTAAATCTACAATATGATTAGCAGGTAAACCTTTGAACCATTTTTTAACATCCCCTGTTAATGTTTGGGCAAATAACCTCATTTGAACATCAAACTCATCAATCTCATGCAATTCAAAGTAATCAGTCATTTTATTCACATGTTGTTGGGCAATATATTGACCAGTAGCATCAAACAAAAAGATTTTACTTTGATAGTCTTGGGGCATGGCATGTAGTTGTGCTGGTAAGACCAAAGATGCATATTTGTCTACCATGGCTGAGATTTTGGTTTGACTGGGGGACAAAGTAGTTGTGATTGGAGAATAACTTGAGATGGCAGTAGATGAACTAGATGAACTTGAGATATTTGGTTGAAGAGGGAGTTAAGGAATTACTGGTTTTGGGGAATGAACTGTGGTGGATATTATAGGTGAGGTGGTAGTAAATGAAGCTGCATTTACAGTTTTTGAAGATTCTGTAGAAATTTTAGAGATAGCAACAGTTAAGGTAGCTAATTCAACTGATTGTTGAAGATAGGCCTCATTTATATGTCTAATCAAAGTAGAGGTTAGAGCTTCTAGTTTGTTAAAAGTATCCAAAACATGTTGATCTAAATCTGGATGTATAGGCACCTTCTTTGATTCAATGAATTGGATAAAATTAGGGTCTATCACAGTTTCATGAATTGAATTTTCTGATCTGGTTCTAAACAAGGAAAGCTCAAATGATAGATCAAACTGAATATCCTCTAAACTGATAATTCTTTGGGGGGCGAGTTTGCTTTAATTAATTGACTCCTACCTCATTGAGTTTCTACCTTTTTTGGTTTCCTTAAAATTATGTTAGGATCATCAACTATTGTAGCTGGGTTTGGATCTAAATTTGCCCTGGTATAGTGTGTTCTTTTGGGAGCCAGAATTTTAATTTTTTAATTGTTTTATGAAACTTTTTAACAACTCTAAAATGACCTTAAGGGGCAACAGATAAAATTTAATATTTCCTTACAATTTTATTACACTAAGGACTGGTCCCCAGTATGGTCGCCAATACGTCCTCACTCCAAAATTTCTCTCGAGTTGTTGTGAAAGAAATGATAGAGGTAACCACAAACCTACTTTGGAGATTAGGATCTAGCCTTCCTAATGCTCGGAGAGGGCTCTCTCTTTATGATTTAACTTTGTTTTGTTAATTGATTTTAGGCTAGTTATGATTATACTTGGGTTTTGATTTTGATCTGGTAGCGAAATCACTGACTTAGATGGATAGGGAGATGCCTTTTACCATTGGGCTATGGGGTCAAGTGTTAAGCAAACAGGACTGGATCACGTTCTAAAGATACTGTTCATAGTGCAAGTTAGCTGAGTAAATTCAGATCTTAATGCTGGATGGTGAATTTGATTTCAATCATATCCAAGGAGCAATTAAGGGTTCCTTAAACCGGATAATGAAGGAAGTGAAAGAGGTCAACCGAGATGGGAGAGAAATTAAGGATTCTCAGAGCCGGATATCAGAAGAAAACATTAAAATGATTAACTGTTCAAGACAAAGTGTACTTAAACAAATTATGTAATATAATTCCAGTTAATTCATTCAATTTTGATAACATGCAGGTTTATGAAACACTTAAGAAAAAAACAATTTGAAAAATAGGAAATACTTCACTGAAGTGGCTCAACACATGAATTTTGTAATACAATTTCTTTATTACTCAGTCCAGTCTACTGAATTGAAAAATTGGTACAATGAACCCTTAGGTTACAGATCAATACAACTATAGAAATGTCTAGCAATCCACACCCTATATTTCGAATTACGAAGTATTTATACAAAAATAGTTTACAAAATATCCCAAACTGTCTTGGGAATTATTCTCGGAAAAATAAATATATTCAAGTAAGAAGATAGAGACAGATGTTCAACTGCTACAATCTGTCTTATTCTTTGATCTTTTGTTGTTTATTCTCCTTTGTTGTTGGTCTTCCATCCTAATTTTTTATTTTTATTTTTTACTTTGTCTTTCAACTGATACTCTTTCACCTGATACTTTTTCATCTGATTTTGCCTTCTACTTTTCTTTTACTACTCTGTTTTGACTTTTACATTACCTTTTTACAGTAAGTCATTTAATTTCTCGCAAATATCTGCATCTGGTAATTTGATATTTACCACTTTTTCGTAGATTTCATCTGCCTCTGTGTACTTTGCAAAGGTGGGCCTGTTCACAAAAAGGTGTTTTACCTCATGTTGGAGGTAAAATAGGTTCTCAAATGTCAAGTACAAAACCTTTCCTGTAGGCATCCCCTTCATGGAATAATTATTGGCTTGATCTCTTGCCACCTCTCTGATTTTGTTGTTGTAGTCTTCATGTGGCATTGTCATTTATCATCAAGGGATTTGGCAGACCTTTCTACCTTAAAGCATCAAACATAACCATGAACCTATCTATAGTCAACTGCATGGTTTGGCATTTGTCCTAAAGGTTCATCATTAAATTCCTCTTAGTGAGCACTTTTTTCACCTCTAGTATGGTGCAAGCCCTGTCAGCTATGTCCAGCTCCTGCAATTCATATTTATTTTTAGAGTTAAGGAAGTGGATTATTTTGGTGGCTTCTTCTGGCATGTCTCCAAGTTTAGCCTTAATTCTCTTAATTGCTTTTGTAGCGTCTTTGAATAAATCATTTTTTTCAAAGATGACTTGTATAGATGGCCAAATATCATTGACAGAGTCAATGATATTGGCTCATAGTTGTTCTTTAGCTTGGGCAAGTGCCTTCTTCAATGTTAATTCTTATTCTAAGTTCTTCATCCTCTTAGTCAACCTGGTTGACTTCTCAACTTCATTTTTGTGCATAATCTGGGCAAGTTTCTTCTCTTCCTCTAGACTTCTTATCTTTTCCTTAAGTCTATTTATCTCTGTGGTCTAAATGGAGATTTCCTCCATAGCTTTGACCAATTTGCTTGCCTCATCACTTGGCTGAGCTGCTACTATTGTTGAACCTATTGCTGATGTAGATGTTGTTGCAGCTGGAAGTGTTGTAGACAATGGAGCTATGGGAGCCAATGAAGCTGCCAAGGTTGATGGTATTGTTGTAGTGACTATTGGATTGGCAACGATAGTGGTTGTCTCAAGGCTAGCCTGCTTCAGCTGTATTAAGTTGTCCAACTCCTTCTCCATTTCTTTCAATTGATCATTTAATTGGAGAATGAGATTGATCTAGATTTAAGCAGGAACACAAAAAATCATAGAGATAACAATAAACACAGAGATGTAGTGGAAATAATACTTCATTTCATTAATGTAAAATACTGAAATATGCTTACAAACAGGAATGGAAATAAACCGGCTAGGGCAATGGTAGCTTATCTCTGAGAAGAGATGTGGTAGCTACATGCCTCTGAACTGCCTTACAATGAGGTTCAGTGGCCTTTTTATTCTTGAACAATAAGAGAAAACCCTAAGCAACCAAAACCCTAACTGGAGGAGATGTAACACCAAGAGTTTATGAGCCCTATTGGGGTGAGTTGGACAACCAACTTCCCAGTGTCGCGACTTGGACATATTATCTTCGTTTGACGCACATGATAACTCGTTGGAAAGGTCTCTCCAAGGACTACGACGGAAAAGATGATTTTCGACAAAAAATAGTTGGTAGGTAGATTTCCAAAATAAACGTCACTTAGGGCCTCAAAACGGCTCTGGAAGTTTAGGACCAGGAACACTGCTAAAAATAGTAAATTTTACTACAATTTTGGAAATTGAAAAACTGAAAGAGATAGTTGTGGGGGTCCAAGTGGGATAGGTGGGTGAACACCAACATCCACCTGGATCATTCCTCCCCCCTTAGGAAGCAATGGTCGCCATTGCATTGAGTTCCTCCATCTGCTGAACTTGGTCCCTCGTGAGTTGTTCTGCAATCTCGGATGTGTCTAGTAATGCTAGGAAGCATGGTCGAGGGTGGTACACATTGAAAGCTTGGTGCAAGCAAAGGAATGAGGGAATGCTGTTCTCCAAAGCATTGTTTCCCACAGCCTTGGTAATTCTGTAAGGACCATGTCAGAGTGGTCTGAGCTTTTGATGGGCTCTTGTAAGGCGTTCTTTCTGTCGATGCAACCAAACTTTGTTGCCCACATGAAACTTGTGTGGTACCCCGATGGGTGAGGATAAGTTGTTCCTATGTTCTTTCATCACCGTATCCCTCTGCTATTACAGCTGCATCGAGGAACCCTTCGCGGGGGTCATGGATGTGGTGTCGATCTTCCCCTTACTTTGGGAGCGAACCAGACAGAAAATGAATTTCCTAGTCTGGGAGATGAGCTTCCTACCTTTCTTAGCAGTGATCATAGAGGTGGCAATAGGTGGGGCTACCTCTGGTATCCTGTATAATGAATTACCGAAAGCAATAATGACAGCGCGAGGCCTTGACTCATACACGGCATGTCTCCTCCACAAGTATGGCTGGCCTAATAATACATCACAAACATCCAGAGGTGTAACATCACACAATACCTCATTTGTGAAGGCTTTGATGTTGTATGGAAGGCAGCACTGCTGGCAAAATCGAAGATCTTGTCCTTGGTGAAGCCACCCGATACTGTACAGTTGCAGGTGTGGTGTAGTTGGTAGGCCTAACCGCTTCATGATCTCTGCTGAAATGAGGTTCTTTTGGCTGCCACTATCGACAATGAATTGCAGCGGCGAACCCTTCACCCACATCTATGAGTGGAAAAGATGCTTCCCCTCCTCTGGATCTTCAGGCTCATTCTTCTGGATCTTGGCAGTGGCAACAGTGGCACTAGGCTCCACATCAATGATGTGCTTCCCTTTGCCATTCACCTTCTCAGGTTCTGAATCAGGGTTGGAACATGCATCTGATTCGGAAGCCTTCAACTCGGCCACTAGCGACTGCCTGGTCTGACACTCACTTCTGTTATGAGTGGGACTCTTGTGGAACTCACACCACTTTCTTGTGTCCTTCTTCGACTATGTGGTGTTGTTCTTTTCTTGCATCTTTGACGGGTTGTCTTGGGTCACCCCGCCTTGGCTTTGTCCTTTGGTCTTCAGATTTGCAGATCCAAAGTGTCGCTTCTTTTGTTTCAACTTCTGCTCGATTTTGACAGCGTATCAGTATGTCATGTCAAGCAAGGAGATGTTCAAGAACTCCATCTCTTCTTGGATATATCTGCGTAGGCAGTCACGGTATTTGAGTACCATATGTAGCTCAAAATCTTTGATACCCAACTGTGTGCAAAGGGTATGAAAAATGGTAAAAATAGATGGACTTCTATTTTTAGACATATGTGTGGAGTCTATTTTAGACTGCCAGTCTAAATATAGAACAATCATATATTATTAGCTCTTAATAATATTTGGACTATAAACATTGTCTTATCCTCTTGGAGAACTTTAGTTCGAGCTACGGATGTGGCACATGTAGCTGTCGGAAGGAAATACGCTTTTCTTATGGGTCAATTGAGATATTGCATGATGGACTTCAGTTAGAACTCAAGTGATTGAGTTTGGTGGAGTTGATTCAGGAGTTGATGGAGTTGTGTTCAGTTTGACTTCGTCGAACTAGTTGTATTTAGTCTAACTGCAGAATACACTAGTGATGAGTGATGTGAATTAATTATTAATTAATTCACTAATTATTAACTCATAAAGCAACTAAAGAATACATCAGTTAACTCAGTGCATGGACAATTCAGTGGAGACAGGTGTTAGAGGTGAGTGAAAGGGCAAGATAGTTGTTAGTTGTGACTATAGTTGTGCATGAGATTTGCACAATCAATGGATTGAGTATTGCCAATCAGGATTTTGTGGTTCAGCCAAGGGAAATATGAGTTTCGATCAGCCATACTCATCTATTCTCATGCAGGATTGCGTAGTGGAGGCAGGCAAGCAGTGGAGGAGATTTGAACCTATGATTGATTCAGATCTGAGCTAGTTTGTGTGTAACAGGTGGAGATAGTACTGAATAGTTGTGAGGAGTATTGTAGTATGTATTGCTACATGTTGTAAATCAATATAATATATAGATAGTTGGGGGTTTTCAGCTGTATGCTTTCCCCGGTTACATACTGTGTAAATGTGCGCATGCGATTGATGTTTCATTGTTTTTAATTCCGCAAAATTGATGATCAACGTAGAGGAGGTTATGTATTATGCATGCATTCCGCAACAGTGTATAATCAAGATAATCTCTTTGAATAAGTGTCATATTATTCAAAATTTCTACAGAAGATATCAATTCTCAACACACACACACATAAATTGGGAAACTGGTCCCATATCCCTAGTTGGACCCATTATACCAAATGGAAAAGGAGCTGCTAATCAAGGTCCAGAACGGGTGGGTATCCCCCTTGTTGTAGACCCAATTTTCAGGGTTTCAACAAAACAATATATTCATATATGTTTTTAATTCAGCAACTCTTGTTGCTCAAAACGTGGCAATGCAAATAGGAGTTTTTAAATATGTTCCTTCTTATTTTTATTTACATCTATATGATGAATGCATATTTTGATTAGAAGGATTTGTGAGTGTTATCTTTTTTCTCAGTTACCCCTATTTTGGGCGGTGGTTAGATTCTCTTCTAACTACTAAATATAGTTTTCTACATTACAATTGTTCTTTGTTTGACTTTAAACATGAAAATATTAATCCTAATGTTACAGTTTTTCTTTCATTCTTGGATTAGATAATTTCGTTGTTGGAACTGTGTAGTTTGGCAATTAGGAACTGCTTCCAGGCTAGCCATGACTTTGGCTAACCAGGAACTAATCCCAATACCACTACATACCTTTCTCTGTTCCTTACAAAATCTAGTTAAGTTTCTTGAATTATTCAAACAACAACAGAAAGAATGTCTGCTAGTTTCGGTTGGGTCACATGGTTATGTTGCTTTAATTATAACAAGATGATTAATAATGTTCCTTGTTATATTATGTGCTTGTTATTTATATTCAACCCCAAGTTAGAGCAGAACCAGGTTCGTCCGAGCACTGTTCAGCCCCCATCATTTTCCTGTACACTCTTATTGTTAATATTATGGTTTAGGACTACTCTGGTCCACAAACCTTCGTCTCTCAACTAGATCTAACCCTTACCAAATTTCATTTATATGATAAAATTTTCTTTCTTGTTTTAATTCTCTGAGATGATACAGTTCTTATATAATTTTTTCCTTTTTCTTTCTACATGCTAAGAAATCCTCTTAAGAAAAATAAGAAAAACACCATATTACAAGACTTATGTGCTAGTCATTCAGTAATATAGAAACAATATGCAGAAAGACAATATAAGTTATTTTCTGAAGAAAATTGTAGGTTCTTTTCACATAATCACAAGCATTTAAAGATTTACTTCAAAATTCCCATTTAACTTATAAACAAAATTTTTAGAAGCAATACCAGTTCTTTCAAACATCAAAAATACTTATCTGTTTAAATTGTTCTACCAGAGAAATGAAACCAGGGAAAAAACTTCGTTCCAGCTAACCAGTGAGTTTGGCTATCACGTCTAGGTCTCTTCCCTGATTCGCCAGGCATTTTATGATTTTGAAATAATAGCTTTGCAACTATATAAATTTAGGTTCATTATATTCGATTGTAATCACATATTTTGTACTAATCATCTGTACTAATTAACTCAATAATAATATTAAATATCCACTGCTCTCATAGGCTCACAGAAACATATTATTTTACATAGTCATGCACAGGAATAAAAACTATACCATTCCCTTTCAGACAGTCAATGTTTGTTGTTCAAAATAGATGATACAAGTGAGCCATACTTCTGCAACTACAAAATTTACTTTCATATTTCTGGAATAAGGATTAAAATACTTATATGTTCCAGTTAAGGCTTGCCAGAGAATACATCAGGAATGAAGTTCACTCCACCCAACCAATGAGAATGGTCCTCTCTACCAATTCTCCCCCCCATGCCAGTTTCATGTCTAGAACAGTTGTTAAGCATCCGAACTATACAATCCAACCTAGGTACTCACAGACTCATATGTCCAGCTTTAGGATTCCACTGGCTCCAACCAGCTCAAGAATTCTCCACTAGCATTATCTTTCCTTTCCTTGAAACCATCCTCTACAAGGAATTGATATCTTTCTCTATCCCACAGTTTCCTCAAGATTTCTCTCATGTTGTCTTGGATTTTGTTTCCCCAAATAAGATAATTTATCTCTAAGTGTGGGAGTAACTGTCTCAACTAAATGAAAACTTTCACTTAGTAACTTTCCCCGTAAATTCCCTGGGTGGCCATAACCCAATTTTAAATAAAATCAAAATAAACTGTAAACATTAAATTTCCAATTGGATTTTACACAACCCAAAGTTTACTGAGCTATTGCGTGAAAAGTGAATTAGTTATTTACTTTTCACTAAGGAGTGTTATATCTTCCCCCTGAGCGAAACATTGTCCTCGATGTTTGCCTCTAGCCCTTCAACCCAGGCCAAAATATGCTTTCCTCCATAAATTTCATCTGCTCAAGCTTCCTTTGCTGGCTAAAGTGCCTTATCTACACTTTATTTTGGTGATAGCTTGCTTTCATAACATTCTTTTTTTTGTGTTGTTTGTTCTTTCCAATTGCAGGTATAGAGGTTCGGTCAGGAGTCTTCTCATCGGTCTAACCTACATTCACATATAGAAAGGATATTATTAGTCTTCTAAAATCATTATGTAAGAAATATGCATATTCATATAATTATCTCAATCGTGTTACATGCACCATCAATCATTATTGGTGTGCTCAATCCTGTTACATGCACCATCAATCATTATTGGTGTACTCATCAAGGTTCGTCAGCATATTGTGCAACCTCATAAAAGTTAACAACCTGCATTTCAAGATTAGAAGCATTATATAGTAATAAATCCTTTTCAAAAAACCATTCATTGTTCTTAATTTGTGATAAATTTCATTTAGTGTATTGTCATGCTGGGTAGATTTTTATGCCTTTTAGCTTAATTCTACTCATCACATATGCATTAACCATATATAAGTAGAACTTAATATCACTTTCCTTTCATGTCATTTTTAAGGGAGATATATTGTTGTCTACCTTTTCTAAGTAATGTAGTGATGCTCGACTTGGTTGTTTTGCTATTTCCTGTTTAAGGTGAACCAGGGATCCATTTGCAGTGTTGCTTCAAATTTTGGTCTTTTTCTATCTTGTACCATAGGGTGTTGATGCAACTTTATTTATGTGTGTGGTCACATGGTTTTTATTCATTTATTATTATTATTATTATTATGATATATCTATATATATATATATATATATATATATATATATATATATATATATATATATATATATATATATATATATATATATATATATATATATATATATATATATATATATAGATATAGATATATATTTGACCTATGACTATTTGTGGAATGGTTAATAAACCATCATTTTACCTCAATGAATTATCTTATTTCAGTATCCACTTGTTATCATTAATATTCTTTAATAACATCCCCATTAACTTGTCCTAACTCAATTACTACTGTGTTATGCTTATTAGTCACTACCTCTACATTGATTCTTGTGTTAAGAGAGTTAACCTGGTGAGGTATTGATTGTATCAACTAAAGTATGACCAAGCTAACCTTCACAGTTTGACTCCAAGTAAACACCTCCTTTTCTACAATTTCATCTATAAACTAGTTCTTTGCTGCCCAACTACTACAACATGCCACTGTCCAAGTCTACTAAAACTTGAAAGAGATAATCACACAACTTTACCATTGTGAATATCAAAATTAGAGTAGCCTAGTCTACTTCCCTTCCAAAATCCCTAGGTTATGATTCACCTATGGCAGTCAAGGCTACACCATTGAACTTTGTGGCAACAATATCCTTTGTGGGGAAAACCTTAAAGTGCCTCCACCCTATATGGTAACTTCTGCACATCATTACTAGCAGACTGTAATTTCAATTTAATAGTTGGAAGCACTTTCTAACTAAGGGGATATGAATAGTTATTTATTTATTGATCAGAAATACCCTATTGCATTGGATCAAAAATAAGTTTAGTTGGAATTCAAGCTTAGAATTATTTCAGTATGAGAGAGGCACCAAATTTATTGAGAACTCCCACCATCACTAGATGCCCAAAATGTAAAGCCCTATGTAGACTACTCCATCCCGATTCTCTGGTCCTCGCATTCCAATTAGTCCCAGTAGCAAGAAATTGGTTTATTATGGAACCTGATTTCTCATGCTGTAATGTGAAGGGAAATTGACCCAAAATTGTTATTTGTTTCAATCTTCCACCCTTTTATTTAATGTAATCAACACAACATCTATGTCAAGGATTGGTCCTTCCTAGTAGCATAGAACACTTGATAATAATCGGCGAGTTGTGGTTTGCTTCAAATTCCCTCCTAGTTGTAAATGTGAGCTCTTCACACAATATTAAAACATGTTAATACATACAATCTATTCAATAAACTCCCTCTTTACCATATTTCCAGAGGTACTCTATTGTGGAATATCTCCATGTATAAGATTAAATCTTAGGAGTTACAAATCATGGCACTCCATGGAATTAAATTTCATTCAAGCATTATGTCATACACTTGGTGTGCATTTCCAAACTTCCACAACTGGAATACATGGTAAGAAACCTCACAATACTCCATGTGGCATCCACTTCAAATTTTAATTGTTAGGCCTATCATAGTTGTACATGCCAAGTTATTTATGCAAACTAGAGAGCCTAAGATGAAAATTGTTTCCGTCTTAAAACCATTTGGTTTCCCTACTTGTGAACAAGTGCCATACAGTCCCCAAAATAAATTGAATGCGGTAACTTGTTGTATTTATATATATCCATAATAGGGAAACCAGATGCTCTAAGAGAAGGATATTCCATAACCGTAACCTCTACAATTCAAAACACATTTTGATATGTTAAGCAATTTTACACTAAATAAAATGAGTGATTCATTGAATTTTACTTCAATTGATTCAATCATTTACTTCACATATGTTATTTTGATTTAAAACATTTTCCACTGAGTATTAGATTGAAAAGGACCAAGTTAATGAAAGTTATGGTTGTGTCATATGGCCTTGACGTACACTGATGTATATATACATTTTTTTGAATTGGGGATTTTGCTGGCTGATCCATACTATCTAGAAGGAAGCATATTTCAACTAATCTTCTTTCAACTAATCAAATTTCTCTAGTAAACTTGACCTTTTCAATCATGAGGCGGTTATAATATAGATCAACTAGTGAACCGTTCCATGATTTTCTATTATAAGTGTGTAACTTACACCATCATGAGCCCTTCACGTCCATCAAGTGTAAGGAATTCAAGAACTATCTAGATTCCTTAATCATCTATTATCATTCATAATAATAATAATAATCTTATTATTCTACTTTCAACTCAAAATCCTCAACTATGTTGCTTACTCCATTATGTCTGAGGCTATATTTGTCTTCACAATTGTTATGAATGCTTATTACAATTTTTCTCCATGTGACTAATCCTTAATTAGAATTTTGACTAACAATTTCATGATAGTCCTTAATTACTTGATTATTGTTTTGTAATCTATACGTTTTGGTTTTTGATCGTTTAAAAAAAGGAGAATCAATAGATTATGTTCCATTCTTCTAGGTTCATGTGTTATATATTTATAAAAAATCCCCTTTTTTTACCTCAAGAGTCCTTCCAAAAGGAAACTTGACACGCCTTCCTTTAAACATATCTAAGGTACAAGAAGTGCCACTTTACGTGCTTACTCTTGTACATAAATTTTGGCTTGGATGTGCCTATGCTTCCTTATCGCTCCACCTCATGAACTTCTTTCAATAGTGATAGAGTATACTTGCTTAGTTATTAAATGAGTCTTTCATGCAGTTGTTTATTCCCCTGGCCCCCAATCACTCCTTTTTATGCAAGGGTGACATTATCAATAATTTAACTGCTATAACTAATATTTTGATAGCTTAATGGATGTAATAAAATTACCTAAATTTACTCATTCACAAAATTCTTCACTTCTTTTTCCCTTAAAAAGGCCATAGTTCTAACCCTTTAGCTCTGCGACCACTTCTAACATTCCCTAATAACAAAAATAAGATTCTTCACAATTTTTTTTATTGTTAATGTAACAATAATATATTTACAATGCATAACATAGGTATTCAACCACATGCCAAGGATATAACTATTGTGCAATCATAGCTTGTTAGTGAATATATATTAAGTGATGGTTTGTTATATTGACTGGATCCTTAGTTGCTGGATGAATTACTTGGATTATTGTCACCTTATGCTAGATTTAAACCCACACTCATTATCCTAAGTTTATTTATGTCACCTTCACATTTGATATGTATTACACCTATGTTTGGAGACTTCTAGACACTCTACCTTTGTTGGACACTTGGCACTGGTCTCGGAACTTGAGTTGCATCCATGGTTCTGGGTGAAGATTCTCAATCAATGGTGGAGATTACCGCAACCTAGGTCAAGGTAACTACCCACCCTAACCCTTTTCCAAGACTTCATTCACTTTAAATGACTCAGGGTTTTTCTCCACGACGATGTTTCCTTTGGTTACTCTTTGTCAGGGGAGTTCAATTGTGCCTCTATTGCCACTAAATGCATCTGCAACCTACGTGGATGAGGTAACAATATTTAAGGACTTTCTCTTTTGTTGTTAAAGGTTTTTTTTATAACCTCGGGGTTGCAGTGAGTTCTCATATGCGGTGTGATTGTTCCTAAGCAGGTTTTCCAATATCTCTCCATAGAAATGCATTTGCAACTAGTCGATATGAAAGTTATATGGATTAGTAATATAAGGAGATGGTAATTTAGTCTATTTCAAACCGGTTTGTCTTCTACAGGCCCTAACCTATGCACGACTAATTGTTGGTAGGTGAATTGCTAGTCTACAATGAATATGGTGAAAAGAACAGGTATAGTTCTGTGACACAGTAATGTTTCTTTGTAATTAAAGAAATATTGTTTTCCTTCCTCACATTCTAGTTCTAATTTTGTTCTGTTCTGTATCCTAACACAAGTACTGCAAAGTTTATTTGCCATCTGCAGCATCGAATGTTTCATATGGGTTTTGTCACTTACTTCAAATTATCCTTCTGTTCCAGGTACATGACCGATTCTACTATTTAAGTATTATGATCAAAACATTTTGTATCAGGTTGTTGAGAACAATAGTGTTTTGATTTTTTCTTGTCTAAGATTTGACCAAGGGTTCGATGTTGAGGGTTTTGACCCCTACCCATTAATTCACGGCTTCGGCTGAGTTAATTTATGACTATGTAATTATAGTTGGTCATTCTACTAGTTATGAATAATATGAACAATATATTCATATAAGTTTTTAATTCAACAACACTTGTCGCTGAGAATGTTGCAAGGTGAACATGGTTTTGTTAAATATTTTCCTTCTGATATTTATTTACAACTAGATAGTGATTGTATTGCTCAATTCAAAGGATTTTTTACTACAATTTTTTTTATTAGTTTCCCATGTTCTAGGCATTGGTTAGATTGTTAAATATAGTTTTTGGCATTACATTTCTTCTTTGTTTGACTTTAAACATCAAAATATAAATCCTAATGTTATCGTTTTTCTTTTAATCTTCCATTAGAGAATTTCGTTGTTGGAATTATGTAGTTTGGCAATTATGATTTCAGGTTTGCCATGACTTTGGTTAAGCAAAAACTAATCCCAATACCACTACATACCTGAATCTATTCCTTACACAATCTAGTTAAGTTTCTTGAATTATTCTAACAACAGTAGAAAGAATGTCCACTAGTTTTGGTTAAGTCAGATGGTTATATTGCTTTAATTATAACAAGAGGATTAATAATGTTCATTGTTAGATTATGTACTTGTTATGTATATTCAACTCTATGTTTTCCCTATACACTCTATTTTTAATATTACAGTTCGAGAATGCTCTAGTCCAAAAACCTCCATCTGCCAACCAAAGATAACCCTTACCAAATTTCATTTATATAATCACTTTATTTTCTTTTGTTTTAATTCTCTAAAATGATACAATTATGATATCTTGTTTTCCTTTTTCTTTCTACATGCTAAGAAATCCTGTTAGGAAAAATAAGAAAAACACCATATTACAAGACATGTGCCAATCATTAAGTAATATAGATATAAGAAAAACACCAGATTACATGACATGTGCCAATTATTAAGTAATATAGATATAAGAAAAACACCAGATTACATGACATGTGCCAGTCATTAAGTAATATAGATACAATATGCAGAAAGGCAATATAAGTTCTTTTCTTAAGAAAATTGTAGGTTATTTTCATATAATCATAATCATTTATATATTTAGTTCAAAATTCCCATTTAACTTATAAGAAAAATCTTTGGAAGTAATATGAGCACTTTCAAACATTGAAAATACTTATTTGTTTAAGTTGTTCAACGAGAGAAATGAAACCAAGAAAACAACTTCTTTCCAGGGAACAAGTGAGTTTGGTTATCATGTCCAGATCTCTTCCCGGAGACCTCCCAAGGAGATAGCTTAGAAAATTTTACTTGTCTTTATATATGTATGACTTACTACATCCATGTTAAGCTCCCTCTCCCAACGACCGCCAATTCCTGGAAACCAAATGCAGTAATTTCTGGAAACCAACTGCAGTTATTTCCTTAAATTACGGAAATCAACTGCAGTTAAATTAATTTCTTGTTGGGAGCTCCTGGAGTGGTCCATTACTCCCTCTGCAGTTCTCTAGAATGATCTGTGGAACACTTGACACATAGCCAACAGAAGCTTGATGGAAGCTTGGCTATAAATAATTTTGTTTGGTCCCCAAGCTCAAAAACTCAATCCCCTTCAGCTTTACACCATCAAGTTAGAGTGAGCAGAACTTGGAAGTACCACACGGATGAGAGATTTTGTGTCACCTGTTTGTTCTTGTGCCTCTCATTTCACCTCGGTGCCTCTGGTTATTTTCGCATTCTTATAGAAAATAGCACACCCTCCATTACTATTCATTCTCATCTAATTTTTCAATGGGTCATTTGAGTGTTGAGTGGTTTATTTGAGTGATTGAGGGACCGCAGCAGAAGTGTAGCAGAAAATCTACCTCAAGGCTTCTCGAGATGTTGTAGATGCTTAGAAAAAGAGCTTCCAAAGTGATTGCATGTGAAATAATGATTAGAAAATAGGAGAAGCTTGTGGTCATATTCAAGGTTTTACTATTGATTTACAAACTTTGGTGTCTGGACATCTAATTCTTTGTGTATTTTGATTCTTTTGTTCCGAAGCATCAATGGTTGGAGGTATGGTTTATTGGGAATTAAAGTTTTATTTTTTATTCTTTTTAAGTGTTTATTCTGCATTACAGAATCTTTATTAAGCTTACATTTGGTATGAGAGCCATTTCTATCTTTTCCATGTTGTTTATAGACATGTTTTTTTTTTTTTTTTTTTTTTTTTTTTCTCTCAATGCCATATTTAGAGGATTTTCTGGATTAAGGCATTTATTTGGAAATTTTGGTAATTTTTTCGAGGCCACTAGAATATATTTTATCCTACAGTCGTCAGTGTCATTATTCAAATGTCTGGATAAAATTAACATACTCTCTAGACACTGGTGTTAGGCCTCAATACTTATCTGTGGCTATTGTGGAGCACCTAAGCTGCTGTGCTAATGTGACTGTCTAATTCTAATACGTATATGGATCTCCTCATCATAAATAAAAAGGTTACAATTAGTTTACAATTGGAAACACCGCTTGAATAGAATATTATATATTGGTACATTGCCATACATAACCGCAAAGCTTTGCCTTTGAGCTAATCAGGTTTATTTATACTGCTTATGATGTATTAACTATTAACAACAGGTTTGTGTCAATTATGAAATTTTAAATCTAAACATTAGGCATTGAGTATGTTCGCTGTTGTGTTGAAGTGCAAATTTATTAATTATGCTCATATTTAATTTGCATGAATTGATTATTTTTGCTCTAATTAAAACATGCTAATTTGAATCAGTATACAAGACCCATCGTTGAATGTTATGCATGAATATTATAGTTTTATTATGCAATTTATAATTATTCTCATATCAAGTTAATTTTTATGCATAAAATAAATAGTTTCTGAGTGATCTATATAATTTTTAATTGATTAGAGAATAGCCACAACATTTCTAATTAAATAATATTATATATTATGATTGATTAGGATCACATAAAGAATATTTAGACATTAATTGTAATTAATTATACTAAATCTAATAAATTTTATCCCACAGGAATTTTGATTATATTTATATAATTAATTAGGATAAAATATTCATAACTTACCCACAAGAATTATGAATTAATATTTTTATCATAAAAGTTCAAATCTAAGATAGAATTTATATAAAATTATAATCATAATATACCCTTTAGAATTATTAATTAAGTGAATAATTTGATAAATTCTATCATAAAGAATAATTGAATCTGCTTCAATTGAAAATTTAGCCCACGGGCAATTTTTATGTCATTAGATTCAATTTTAAACATGATTTACATTGGTAAAGCATGAAATTTTATTTCTAGGCCTCAATTTTAACATAAGCATGTAATCTTTAATTTTATGCAGTTGTACAACCTGCAAATTTCTCTGAAATTCGTTTTGATATCCCTGAACTTAAGGGAGATAACTATAAGGTTTGGAAGGAGAGAATTCTCCTTCATTTAGGGTGGATGGACATAGACTATGCTATTAGGAAAGATTAACCACCAGCACTCACTAATACTAGCATTGCAACGGACATCATGCTTTATGAACGATGGGAATGATCTAATCGCCTAAGCATGATGTTCATTAAGACTAAAATTTCAACTAGTATTTGTGGTTCCGTTGATCAGCATGAAAAGGTCCGAGACTTGCTGAAAGCCATTGATGATCAATTCGTCACTTTAGACAAGGCACTAGCAAGCACCCTAATCATGAAGTTCTCATCCCTAAGGCTCACTGGTGTGAAAGGTGTATGTGAGCACATCATGCAAATGAGGGACATTGTGGCTCAATTGAAGAAACTCGAGGTTGAAATATCGGAGTCCTTCCTGGTGCACTACATCCTGAACACCCTTCCACACCAATACGGACCCTTCAAAATCTCATACAACACACATAAGGATAAATGGTCAATTAATGAACTCATGACCATGTGTGTTTAAGAGGAAGAGAGACTGGTGACGGAACTGGGAGAAAGTGCAATGCTGGCAACACGCGGAAACAAAAAATATCAAGCCAATAAGAAAGGGAAAGGTAAAGTACCTCCCCAAGCTGATATCGAGAAGGATTCCAAGTGTTTCTTCTATAAAAGGAAGGGACACATGAAGAAGGAATGCGCCAAATTTCAGAAATGGCTTGTGGACAAAGGTAATCCAATCTCATTTGTTTGTTATAAATCTAATATGGTTAATGTCAATATTAACACCTGGTGGATTGATTCTAGATCAATAATTCACATTTCGAATTCCTTACAGGGTTTGCAAAACCTAAGGAAGCCAGTGGGAAGTGAGCAAAGCATCTTATCAGGAAACAAGGTGGGCTCGCATGTGGAAGCTATAGGAACATGCTATTTAACTTTAAGTAGTGGCTTTGTTTTAGAATTAGAAAATACCTTCTATGTTCCAAGTTTTTCTAGAAACTTGATTTCAGTTTCAAGGCTTGTACCTTTTGGATATTCCTTTAACTTTTCATAAACATCCTTCATTTTGTTTTATAAATCTGATTATTTTGGGAATGGTATTTTGTCTAATGGTATTTACTGCATTAATTTACAAGACAATTTCACTTATGATTCAATGCATGTTCACACTGGCACTAAAATATGTGTTATTAATGAAGATTCCTCTAAATTATGGCACTAGAGATTAGGTCATATCTCCATAGAAAGAATTAAAATATTAGTAAATGAAGGGGTACTTAATACTCTGGATTTTACTAATTTTGAGACTTGTGTGGAATGCATAAAGGGAAAGCAGATCAAAAAGTTAAAGAAAGGTGCCAATAGGAGTTCGGACATATTAGAGATCATACATACTGATATATGTAGTCCAGACATGGACTCACATGATCAAAGATACTTCAGCTCTTTTATAGATGATTACTCACAATATATGTATCTCTACATGCTTCATAAAAAGAACGAAGCATTAGATGCCTTTAAGATCTTTAAGGCTGAAGTAGAGAAATAATGCGGCAAGCAAATTAAGATCGTGAGATCAGATAGAGGTGGACAATATTATGGTAGATACATAGAAGATGGACAAGCACCTAGACCATTTGCAAAATTTCTTCAAGAGAATGGGATTGTTGCCCAATAGACCATGCTTGGTTCACCCGACCAGAATGGTGTAGCAGAAAGAAGAAACCGAAAATTATTGGACATGGTGCAGAGTATGGTTAGCAGCTCCAATCTTCCTAATCCTTGTCGACTGAAGCACTTAAGATGGCAGTGTATATATTAAACTAAGTTCCAACCAAGGTTGTTCCTAAAATGCCATTTGAATTATGGAAAGGTTGGAAACCAAGTTTTGCGACATATGCGCTTTTGAGGATGCCCGTCTAAAGTAAGAATATATAATCCACAAGAGAAGGAGTTGGACCCAAGGACCATTAGTGGGTGTTTCATTGGATATGCTGAAAGGTCTAAAGGTTACAGATTTTATTGTTCGTCTCAGAGCACTATGATTGTGGAATCAAGAAATGAAAAGTTCCTTTAAAATGACTTGATCAATGGGAGCGATCAAACTAGGAACATAGTTTCTGAGAAGGATCATTCAGAATCTCAACCGTCCACCTCAAGTGATAGATTGGTTATTTTTCACAGCATCCCTCAAGTAGAAACTAGTGTTGAAAAACCAATTGTTGAAGTTCCACAAGCTGTTGACGACATTCTAGTAGATCAAGTAGTTCAAGAGTGGCCAAGAACTTTTGAACAATGAGTTGAACCACATACTTCTCAGGAAGATGATGGTACAACATTAAGAAGACCTACTAGACCAAAGATATCAACAATTCCTGATGATTATGTTGTGTATCTGCAAGAAACTTACTACAACATTGGAGCCGAAAATGATCCCGAGTCTTGTTCACAAGCCATGAGTTGCAAAGAATGAGAATTATGGTATGATGCCATGAAGGAAGAGATGAATTCTATAGAGATTAAAGAAGTCTGGGATATTGTTGAGTTGCCTAATGGTACAAAATCCATTGGATGTAAATGGGTCTTTAAGACAAAGAAAGACTCATTGGGCAACATTGAGAGATACAAGGCAAGACTTGTTGCTAAGGGATTCACTCAGAAAGAAGGAATTGACTACACGGAGACTTTATCTCTTGTATCTAAGAAAGATTCCTTGCATGTTATTATTGCATCAGTGGCCCATTTTGACTTGGATTTGCAACAAATGGATGTGGAAACAACATTTCTCAATGGAGATCTAGAGAAGGAGGTTTACATGAAACAACCTAAAGGATTCCCCTCTAGTGATGGTGAGCAATTGCTTTGCAAGCTCAAGAAATCATTATATGGTTTAAAACAAGAATCCCGCCAATGGTATTTGAAATTCCATAATGTAATTTCTTCTTTCGGTTTTGTAGAAAACATTAAGGATCAATGTATATACTTGAGAGTCAGTGGGAGTAAAATTTGTTTTCTTTTTTTATATGTGGATGACATTTTGCTAGCAACGAATGATAACGGTTTGTTGCATGAGGTGAAATAATTCCTCTCTAAAAATTTTGATATGAAGGATATGGGTGAGGCATCTTATTTCATTGGCATTAAGATCCATAGAGACAGATTTCGAGGCATCTTGGGTTTGTCTCAGGAAACCTATATTAATAAACTTTTAGATAGATTTCGGATGAAGGATTGTTCACCAAGTGTAGCTCCCATTGTGAAGGGTGATAGGTTCAATTTGAACCAATGCCCAAAGAACAGCTTTGAAAGGGAACAAATGAGGAACATTCCATATGCTTCTACTGTCAGAAGCTTAATGTATGCTCAGGTTTGCACAAGACCTGACATTGCATTTGTTGTAGGAATGTTGGGATGATATCAAAGTGATCCAGGTCTAGACCAATGGAGAGTTGCAAAGAAAGTAATGAGATACCTTCAAGGAACCAAAAACTACATGCTTATGTATAGACGGATGGACAATTTGGAAGTAATTGGCTACTCAGATTCTGACTTTGTTGGATGTGTTGATTCATGCAAATCAACATCAGGATACATTTTTATGATGGCCGGTGGAGCTGTATCATGGAGGAGTGCCAAGTACACGTTGATTGCCACATCCACTATGGAAGCCAAGTTATTCTCCTGTTTTGAGGCTACCTTACATGGTGTATGGATTAAGAGTTTCATTTCTAGGCTTAGAATTATGGATTCTATCTCTAAGCCATTGAGAATGTATTGCAACAATTTAGCTGATGTTTTTATGGCTAAAAACAACAAAAGTGGGAGTTGAAATAGACACATCGACATTAAGTATTTAGCTATAAGAGAACGTGTTAAAGAAAATAAAGTGGTCATTGAGCATGTCAGCACTGAGTTGATGATCGTTGATCCTTTGACTAAGGGCATGCCACCGTTTAAATTCAAGGATCATGTAATGAATATGGGACTTGGTTCCGTTATGTAGTTTCTCATTGTATGGACAATGTTATTTTAATGAAATTCTTAACTATTGTGATGTTTTTCTCATATTTATGTGCACCTTAATTTGATTTGAGAAAATTCATCTGTGTAGGACCAAGAATAAACATAAGGTTTATTCATTAAGAAATTGTTGCCACATAAATTTTAATAGAAATAAATACATAGTAATACATGGAAGATAATACTCGTCATTAGAGGACTTATCGCTATGATTCATGTATCTATTACTTAATACAGATTATCAATGGGTTTTAAGATGAAAAATTAAGATTGGAAGTATGGACCAAGTGGGAGAATGTTAAGCTCTCTCTCCGAACGACCGCCGATTTCTGGAAACCAACTGCAGTTATTTCCTTAAATTACAAAAATCAACTGCAGTTAAATTAATTTCTTGTTGGGAGCTCCTCGAGTGATCCATTACTCCCTCTACAGTTCTCTACCATGATCTGTGGAACACTTGACACATAGCCAACAGAATCTTGATGGAAGCTTGGCTATAAATACTTCTATTTGGTCCCCAAGCTCATAAAATCAATCCCCTTCAACTTTACACCATCAAGTTAGAGTGAGCAGAGCTTGGAAGTGCCATACGGATGAGAGATTTTGGGTCACCTATTTGTTCTTATGCCTCTCATTTCACCTTGGTGCCTTTGGTTATTTTCGTGCTCCTATAGAAAACAGCACACCCTCCCTTACTGTTCATTCTGATCTAATTGTTCAATGGGTCATTTGAGTGTTGATTGATTTATTTGAGTGATTGAGGGATCGCAGAGGAAGCGTAGCAGAAAGTATGCCTCAAGGTTTCTCGAGATGCTGTAGACACTGAGAAAAAGAGCTTCCAAAGTGACTGTGTGCGAAATAATGATCAGAAAATAGGAGAAGCTTGCAGTCATACTTAAGGTTTTACTGTTGATTTGCAAACTTTGGAGTCTAGACATCTAATTCTTTGTGTATTTTAATTCTTTTGTTGCGAAGCATCAATGGCTGGAGGTATGGTTTATTGGGCATTAAAGTTTTCTTTTTGATTCTTTTTAAGTGTTTATTCTGCATTATAGAATCTTTATTAAGCTTACAATCCATTCACAAGGAATTTCATGATTTGGAAATAACAGTTTTGTAACTATATGAATATAGGTTCATTATATTCTATTCTAATGATATATTTTGTACTAATTAACTTAATAATAATATTAAATATCTAACATTCTCATAGGCTCCTAGAAACATATTATTTTACACAGTCATGCACAGGAATAAAAACTATAGCATTCCCTTTCAGAGAGTGGTTGTTTGTTGTTAAAAATAGATGATACAAGTGAGCCATATTTACTCAACGACAAAATTTACATTCATATTTCTCGAATAAGGGTTTAAATACTTATTTGTTCCATTTAAGGCTTGCCACGAAATACATCTGAATAAAGCACATTCCACACAATTAATGAGAATGGTCCTCTCTACCAACTCTCCAAGTTTCATGTCTAGAACAGTTGTTAACAACAACCTAACCAGAGAATGATCCTCTCTACCAATTCTCTCAGTGTTCCAAATTCATTTCAAGAAGAGTTGTTAATGACAACCTAACCAACTCTGTTACAGGGCATCAGAACAATACAGTCATATAGAGTCAATTGGGCCCACGTACTCATAGACTCATATGTCTAGTTTCAGGATTGCACACTATACAGTCATATAGAGTCAGTGCCTCCTACGTACTCATAGACTCATATGTCTAGTTTCAGGATTTCACTGGCTCCACGTACTCATAGACTCATATGTCTAGTTTCAGGATTCCACTAGCTCCAACCATTTCAAGAATTCTCTACTACAACGTCATGCCTTCCCTTGACAAGGCATCAAAACTAGCTTCAGAACTATACAATCCAGTCCACTTAGTCACACACAACTTCCCTTAACACGGCATCATAATTATACATCCAACCCATGTACTAAGAGACTCACATGTCTAGCTTTGAGATTCCACTAGCTACAACCAACTCAAGAATTCCCTACTGTCTTGGTTTCCCTTGACAGCTTTACTTACAAGGAACTAATTTCTTTCTCTTTCCCATAGTTGCCTCAAGTCTTTTGCTTTTGCTCATGCTCTCTTTGATTTTGTTTCCCCAAGTGAGATAATTTATGTCTAGGGGTGAAAGTAACTCCCCACTGTCTCGTAAATGAAAACTTTCACTTAGTAACTTTTCCCATAAATTCAAACTTTCACTTAATAACTTTTCCTATGAATTCACTGGCTAACCATAAGAATATTTTAAAGCAAATCAAAATAAACTTTAAACATTAAATTTTCAACCAAGCTTTCACACCATCAAAAGTTTACCTGCAGAAAATTGAATTAGTTAGAAAATTTGGAATGGGTTTCGAACCACAGTGAAACTAAGAAATTATGTTGTAAAGATTGCGACTCGACCTTGGGATTAAAAAATCGTGAATTAGCTAGAGAATTTGGAATGGGTTTCAAACCACACTGAAACTAAGAAATTATGCGGTAAAGATTGCGATTCGAACTTGAGATTAAAAAATGGACTTCAGATTTCAAATTTTGTTTAGAATCCGTCATTGAGTTAAGTTCAGTTCTGGTGTAAATAGTAAATTTTATTTGGATATTTTAATTTAAGAAATAGCTTTTTCATTTAGGAAATACATTGGGATTGGATGAATTAGGGTAAGTTAAATTTTTTTTTTCTCTCATTTTTTTAATTAGATATCAGAATATTTGAAATATACTGGGATTGAATGAATTGGAATAAGTTCAATTTTTTTATTGAATTTTTTATTATTATTAAATATTAAAATATTTTTCAAATAATAAATAAATAAATAAAATGTAATTGTTAAATAATTATTTTTATTTAGAGAATATTCTAAAATATCATAAGTTAATTTTCAAAATATTCCAAAATCTAAAAACCAAATTGAGGTAAATAATAAACTTGTACCATTCAAAATAAACTATAAACATTAATAAGCTCAATTACCTATTCTCAAAATATTCCGAAATCTAAAAACCAAAATGAGGTAAATAATACACCGATACAATTCAAAGTAAACTAGAAATATTGACAAGCTAATTCAATTACCTATTTTCAAAATATTCTAAAATCTTAGTAGAATTCAAAATAAACTATAAATATTAGTAAAGTAATTCAATTACCTATTCTCTTTTTTTTTTTGCTCAAGCAAGAATCAGACCTTCTATTCATTTGTAGTTAAAAAATTGGTTACATAAAATACAGTACCCCCAAAGGAGCCGAATGTCAAAGAGTTAACAAGTACCCTATGTTGGGGAAGTGAGCCAATTGCTCGAGAACCCGGCTAAGGGCCCACAAAAACGTACAACCAACTAAGTCATTGAGCGGACCCAATGGTGAAATAGAGACCGTGGTGAAAATATTTCGGTTATGCAAGGTAGATAACCATCAAGCAGTTGTTCCACCCGATAACATGGAAGTGAGATATTCCGTACCCACTAACAAGCACGACAAACCTCAGCCATAGATTTGCTGCCACAAGATCCAGCGGCTATGAAGGATATCAAGCTAGAAAGATGCGCGAGGAATACCCGTCTGATGGACGCGGCATTCTCTCTATTCCTAAAGCCACGTGTTACACTGTTAGTGGCATTGAAAGGTTTTTTGAAAAACCACTTGTGGTAATGCAGATGCTCGATAACCATGGAAATTGTAGCAAAACTGTCACGGTACCACCAACAAGCACGACAAACCTCAGCCATCGATCTGCCACGACAAGATCCGTGTCTATGAAGGATATCGAGATGGAGAGAAGAGCAAGGAATACCCGCTTGATGAAGGCGGTATTCTCTCTCTTCCATGAGCCACGTGTTACACGATTTGTGGCATCAGAAGCTTTTCTGAAAAACCGCTTATGGTAATGACGACGTCCGATGACCATGGTAACTGTTGGTTTTGTGCTCTTTCTCCTCTGCCTACCATTCCTCTGCAAGACCCATATGTACCAAATCTCTGGCTGCCTATTAGTTACACCCTTAACATCCATCATCTCAGTGTTCTACTGGCTATTTCCCCTTCATGTGCTAATAATGCTCCCTTTCTGTGCGAGCCAGAGTGCTGTAGTCCTCGTGTAGTCGCCCTGCATGAACCAACTCCCATAAGCAGCACTTGTTTACTCTTGTACATATCACCCCTTCATTAGTTAGCTTGTCCGCCACTCTGTTGGCATCTCTGTGCACGTGTACAAAGCTTAGAGTTCTAAGTATTCTTAGGTGAGATTGAATTTGGTGATATACTTGCATAAGTCTCCAGTGGTTTGAAACTTTGTCTGGTGTTGTGCAAGTACCTATCCTTTTCACCGAATTAATCATTAATTCTGAGTCTGCCTCTATGATTGTGTTATGTAAACTGTAGTCCATCAGGATTTCTAAGCCTTGCTCAATGGCCATGAGTTCTGCCATATTGTTAGTTGCCCTCCCCAAAGGATTGTAAAAGGTGACTTTGATATTGCCCTCTTCATCTCTTATGACTCCTCTGTGACCAGCATCCCTAGGGTTTCCTTTTGAGGCTCCATCTATGTTGAATTTCAAGAAGCCATGGGGAGGGGGTTGCTAGAAAGCCTTTCCTTCTGATGTGTGCCTTGCTTTCTTTTTTGTGCCTGGAGGGACATATGACTGGAGTCCCAATTGTTTGAGAGTGTGAACATCCCTTTGACCAGGGGTTTTCTCAGGAGGTTTCTTCAAAAGGGCATTAACTATTTCTTTGAGCTGTTTCAGGATCTGAGCCATAATGCTTTGATTTGAACCAGATTTAGCTTTGAAAATACTGTTGTTACATTATTTCCAAACATCCCAGATCAAAAGTCTTGGAATCAAAGTGCAGGCTAAATTGACTGTCTCATTATCCGAGAATTCTTTCCTCCAATTCTTTAAAAATACAGTAATGTCATTTTCGTTCCTGATTATTTGGTTGAAGATAGAGGGTGCCCAATTCCATATGGAGGAGGTAAATGAGCATAGGTTGGGAAGGTGATCCATGGTATCCTCCTACAAACCACATAACTGGCATCTTGATGGACCGACAAAACCTCTTTTTCTGAGATTTTCCCAGGTCAGAATCTTTTTATGCTGAACTAGCGACATGAACAGTTTGATCATCATCCAGTATGGGTTGCTCCAAAGGTCTTTCCAAGTCTTGTCAGGGTTTGGATGGTCAAGTCCAATGACAATTCTCTTAGCTTCTTTGAGGTTGAAGATTCCCTCATTGTTTCTCCCCCATCTTAGTAGATCATTCGAGGTTGAAGTCAAAATTTGCCTCTTTTCCAGAATCTCTTCAAGAACTTTAGCTTGGGCTTTCAAAGGGGTCTCTTCAATGTAATCTAGTACCTTCCAAATTCTCCATTTCCCCGTGTCTCTTGACTAATCCCAAAAGTCACTTACCCTTTTTAGTCCTTTGTTAATGATGTCATTTTTGATGATTTCTAGACCTTCTGTGCAAAGGTTATGTTCCTGCTGCTAGTTGTCCTCCCAGAACAAGGCTAGATTCCCATTTTTGATCTCCCAGAAACTATGTTTCTGAACTAAGGCTTTGTTCTCCCAAGAATTTTTCCAAATGTGGGAACCCCTGATGTGTCCTGTCATCTGAATGTGGTCCTTTTCTTGCCAATCCATTGCATATTTTTGTTTCCAAAGCTTAGCCCATGGGTTTTTCATTTCGTTTAGCCATCTCCACCAAAGTTTTGCCCTCAAAACTTTACTTAGGGTGTCTGGGTGGTGGAGACCCAAACCACCAGGTTTTAGGTTTGCAGAGCTTGTCCCATGCTACCAAGGCCCATTTCTTTTTATTTTCCCCTTTACGCCAAAGAAAGTTTCTTTGAATATTCCCGATTTGCTGTAAAACTCCTTTTGGGACAAGAAGGGTAGAAAACATGAAAATTGGAATGGTTTGTAGTACAACCATTGTAAGAATTAGTGTTTCTGCTAAATTCAAAGATCTGCCACTCTAGTTGTTGACTTTGTCCTTCAATTTATTTGTAACTGACTCCCAAACTTCCTTACTCAGAGGTTTTTCAATGAGAGGCATTCCCATATATTTGGAGGGAAGCTGGTCTCTTTGAAATCCAAGAATTTTGGAGAGATTTCTTTGAATAGAATATCCGTATTGAAAAAGAAAACTTTTGATTTTGTGAGGCTTCCTCTGTGCCAGCAACCATTGCGAAATCATGTAGGATTTGTTTGAAGGCTTTCGCCTCCTTGACTATGGGTGTGCCCTGCAACATAGTGTCATCCACAAATTGTTGATGAGTCAATGTGTCCCCATTCTCAGTAAGTTTTAGTCCCTTGATTCTTCCTTTCTCCTTGGCTGAATTGATCGTTTTGACCAATCCTTCCATCATGAGAATGAAGAGAAATGGGGAAAGAGGATCTCCTTGCCTGAGGCCCCTTGATGGTCTGAAGGTTCTAGATGGAGTGTCGTTGAGAAGGATTGAGAAACTTGTTGTGGTAACCAGGGCCATGACCAACTTTATCTAGTTGTGGTCAAAGCCATAAGCTTTTAGAATTTCCTTGATGTAGGGCCAACTTGGTTTATCATAAGCTTTCGCTATGTCCAGCTTTATTATCATATCTGCTTGCTTATTGGTCTTGAGGGAATGAACCACTTCGTGAGCTTGGATGATATTATTGAAAATTTGTCTACCTTCCACATATCCAGTCTTTTCCTCTAACACGAGTGTTGGAAGTAGAGGTTTGAGTCTGTTATCAATAACTTTGGAAATTATTTTATACACCACATTGCATAAAGCTATGGGTCTAAATTTGTCAGGTGTCATGGCCTTTTCCTATTTAGGGATTAATGCTATGAAGGATTCATTAAGCACTCTAAGAACTGTTCTTGATTTTCTTGAGTCGTCCACCACATCAAGAATGTCATGTTTGACTGTTTCCCAACATGTTTTGAAGAAGTCTACATTAAAACCATCTGGGCCTAGAGCTTTCTCGTTGTGCATCTCTTTGATTATCTCATTGATCTCTTCCTCCATTACCGGCCTGTTGAGATTATAATTATCTTCCCTGGTAACCAGTTTTGGAATATGCTTAGTGAAGCTCTTAATGAATTGAGATATGTCTGCAATGGTCTCCTTTGCTATGCTTTGAAAATATTGTACCAGAACAGATTCCATTTCCTTGTGTGTATTTAACTCTTTCCCTTGAGGATCTATGAGTTTTGTGATCCTATTATGAGCACTGTGCTTCATGGTAGACATGTAAAAGGACCTAGTATTTCTCTCCCCTTCTTTAATCCATTGTACCCTTGATTTATGTCTCCAAAATATTTCTTCCTGCTGATATCTGTTGTCCCATTTTTGTTGCAGAGAGTCCACTTGCATTTTCCTTTCCTTTGTGAATCCTTCCGTGATGAGAATTTGATTAGTTTCCTGTAATTTTCTTTCCACTTCCCTTTTGGCTTCAAAAATGTTTCCAAACTCATTTCTATTCCATTCTTTGAGCCTTAGTTTGATGTGCTTGAGTCTCTATTGCAGGAGGAACATTTTTGTGCCTTGGGTGGGCATGTCTTCCAGCCACCAATTTCCAATATTAGTGATGAAGTCAGGGTGAGTGAGCCAGGTATTTTCGAACCTGAAAAGTCTGTTTCTTGGAGTTCCAATAAAAGAAACTTCCAACTGGACAGGCCAGTGGTCCGAGCCTCTGAAAGGAAGGATAAGATCTGTCATGGTGTGACTGGAGAGAAGGAAATCCTCCGAGATTATGAATTTGTCTAATTTCGAGGCAACCTAGGAAGTTCCTCCTCTCTTTTTATTCCATGTGAAGGTGTCATTTATTGTGTCCATATTCACTTGTCTCATGTTGTCTAAGAAGTTCTGGAAGGCAAGTGAGTCTTGTCCCAACATTCTGCTCCCTCCTTTTTTCTTTGTGAGAGACCTGATCATGTTAAAGTCCCCTCCCATAATCCAAGGGATAACTGAGTGTCTCTCTCTTAGCTACTCCAGAGAAGTGAGGAGCCTGAGTTTGCCTTCTAGAAGTTGAGGAACATAGACGTTTGTGATCAACTAACAATCTTTGTCCCCAAAGGTTGTATAATGATTGGAAGGTGGTTTCTGGATGCCTCAGCATCTAAGATCTCAAATTTCTGAGGATTCCATAGAGTGAAAATCCCCCATGCTGTGTTATTTGATTTGACTTCTAGGTGCTCATATTTGTTAAGCCATTTGCTATGTATTTCTCTAATATTGTCTACTGAGCATTTTTTTTCCTGTATAAACACCATGTCTAGTTTTTCTTCTTTTATTCTGTTACTGAGATTTCTTTGTTTTCTTTTACCACCTAGTCCCCTAATGTTGCAGGTTGTGAGCTTTATAATGAGGTGTTTGTGAAAGAGTAACTGGTGAGATATTTCATCTTACCTGAATTAATCATGAGTTTCCCACACTCTGACAGGAGATCATTCTGTCTCCTTCTTCCTCTTTTCTTGCCTAGGTTTTTGGTGGAGTGTCCTGATGTAATCTCCATTGGTTTGACCCCTTTATTCTCCTAGCTATCGTAGTTCCTTTTGACTCCTGCAACCTTTGTTTGAGACCTTCAGAGGAATAGCTATTGTACTCTGTCAAACTCCTCTTGAGGCAGAGAGTCAATCCCTTTGTTAGTTCCCTGCTCTAGAAATATTTCTAGTTCAAGGTTCTCCCTTTCGAGAATCTCCTGTAGGTCTTGGTCCTTCGTACCTCCTTCGCTTGGGGTCATCTCCTGGTCCCTTCCAAGTCCCATAGTGCTTGGTTGGTCCTCCTTTAGTTCATTGGATACCTGTATGATTTCCATGCTATCCTCTTTTTCTTTCTTTGTATGAATGTCCTTCGGTTCCTTATTCATTCCATTCCCCCCCCCCTCTTCTTCTAAAATCTCGAAACTATTGTGACTTGGTAGCTTGTTCTCGCTAGGTTGCTTTTGGTTCTTTTTTCCACCCCCTTTCCCTTTGCCTCCCACTTTGGTGAAACCTTCAGTGTCTTTTAATGTGTTGTTTTTCAGGTTGTCCTTTCTTTTGTTGAGTGGGTAGTCTCTAAAGAGGTGCCCATGTTGATGACATTTACGGCATCTGAATGGAATGTTTTCATAGTCGACCGCCTATACCATTTCCTCATCATATACTTCTAGGATGACTTCATCCGGGAGTGCTCCCGATAAGTCCATTTCTACACATATGCGGGCAAGAAATGTATATTTACCTCACAGAGTTGCCTCTGATATCTTTATAAAATGTACTAATTTGTTACCTATAACTTCTAAGGATTCTGCCAACCAATAATCTAAAGGTAAGGAGTATAATCTAATCCATACCGGGACCGATGTGAATGTTTCTCGCTTCAGAACAAAGTTCATCATCCAAAGTCGCATGTAGAGGCCTGTAGCAACATAGAAGTAGGGTCCTTCAAAAACTCTGTGTTTATCCTCCAAGTTAGTGAAAACCACTATAAAAAAAACCTTTGGACCCAAGATGTATATTTATTTCTCCTTTTGGTTTCCAGGTGTTTCTTATCCATGTGTACAACGCTTTCTCCATGGGACAAATACCTATAAACTTACATATGACCGCATAGGTTGCCATGTGATCTCTGTGCCCCTATAGTGCAGGATCAATTAGGACCACCCAAGGCTTGATATTAGACATGGACTTGCAAGGTCCCATTGCAGATCTACTCTCCATTCTCTTACTATTGTCTTCAGATTTCGTTTCCTTTCGAGCCTCCTTGTGGGTCCCTTCCTTTTCATGGGATTTGCTCCTTTTCAGCTTTTGGGTACCAATGGTCTTTGGCTCAGCCTCCATTAAATTTCGGAGATTGTTTAGACTCGTCTCTCTGCCTCTATTTGAAACCACGTTACTGTAGGAGGGAGCTCCACTCCCTCCTCGATGCCCCTCCATATTTACCAGCTAGCTTCTATCGCTGCCTGTTCAAAACCCTAGTCTCTCAATTGCCTCCAAGCTTCTGCAAGTTTCCAACTCAATTACATATTCTCAAAATAAACCAATAATTTTTTTTCCTCAACTCTATTTAAGAGAATGTACTGTCTTGGTATATGAATATATGTGTTATAGACATTTTTGGGCATTGCAACCCCAAGCATAAATGTCCATAAACCAAGGGTTCCTAAGTCCCTAAAGGTGTTGTTCCAACCCCTAAAAGAACAAGGTCAACTGATTACAGCATCTCCCAGAAGTTCTTCATGAAAAACTACTCAGAACTGGTCAAAACTGGACCATTTCACCTGCTCCATAGGCAAAGTGCGTTGCATCCCACCTGAATACACACAGTAGATGCGATGCATGTCAAAAAACCCTTCTATGGGGTGCAATGGGAGAGAAGGGACAAATGGTAGGGTCAATCCGCAAGGTGGAGGAGCATGGAATCTTCCAGAAACCTCTCCTGTGACACTTGCCTCTCTGAATTCGACCAGGGATGAGTAAGAGATCATCAATCTCCAAGTGGAATCAAGAACTATCAGAGAGAAGACACTAATCAAATCTCAAAAGCTGACTCATCTCCCTTGCAGACATCTATATATGGATCCCTCATCCCAGAGATCCAGAGGCTGGAATTTTGTATCTTGTAAGGAAGTGTTGTTGGTTTCTTGGTGCAATATCATAGTGTTGGGTGATCTAAGCTTTTCATGAGGTGAAAAAGGCTTTCTTGCTGAGAGGATGATGCTGGGTCAGAACAATTGGTTGTAATCCTCTTTGCTCTTTCTTGATTATCAATAAAGTTATTTAAGTTTTCCTCCACATTCTTGTATGATTGATGATTTATGCATTTGTGTGGTCAATGTACATCTAATCCTATATTGTTTATGATAATAGATCTATGTTCTTGGATAGTGTTATGCTGCTTTGATTCTACAGGTACTCTTTGAAGCTGAGTAGACAAGGAAGCGAGTGGCAAAAACCTACCAGAAGAGAGAGGAATCGAGCAAAAAAGCAAGCGCAAGACAGAGGTTGGTCTCCTTATTCTTCTCTTATCTATTTCTCATAAAGGAAAACGAAAATAATTTTTAGTGTGTTTGTTTCTAAGATAGCTACCAACCTTAGTGGGACTAGCCGCTCTGTATAGACACTAGTTTTTCCGATAACAATATGGTTTTGAATTTTAGATATAAAATCAAGAACACAAACCAGATTAAGAAAATACTCAAACATGAATAACTACTACTTCCACCGTTAATTTATAAAATGAAGAACAATACCGTTAATTTACTCTATCTTTGTCAGGGAAAAACCTATTCTTCGGAAGGTTCTTGATTGACTGTGTCAAAACTTACATTTAGCCGTCGCATGTAAAGTGTGTTTGCGCACTTCACCAAATGTTTCTCAACCAATGTCTTGTAAACTTTACATATCAGACTTCACCGCACATTGTTGGAAAAACTTCAGATTTCATTAGGGTAAACGTTTGCATGTCACTCGAATTTGACACATATGACACGATAGTTTCAACTTTCAACCTGCTGCTGTGCACAGTTCTGAGCTGTATGCTCAGTGTTTGCGTTTTTTTGTGGAGCCTGTTCAATCTGTCTAATGTCATGGATAGCAAATCCACGGTTGGATGAAAAATTCAAGTTGACTCGCTCTGCACCATCCGAATTCTAAGACGTTGGGACATCACTGAATTGATAATTTAGCATTACTGAGAAATTGATGCCACCCTTGCGGCCCTGTTTCTACTCAATCATCAAATGCTGGAGCAGTAAATCTTTCCAGTGATGTCCCAACGTCTTCCAAGTCAGATGATGTAATACGGATTAATTTAAATTTTCCCATGCATGAGGCAGATTGAACAGCCTCCACTTAAAAAAGAAAACACTGAACCTGCATCTCAAAACCGTGCACAACAGTGAATGAAACTACGTTGTCTTGTGCGTGAACTTCATGTGGGATACAAAAGTTTACGATGTAAAATGACACATTTGTATTACCTATCCTAATCATAAACGAATTAAAATAAAAAAGAATGTTATTAATTTAGGGAAAAACCTAAACGGAAATTAAGTGATAAACATGAGTCACAAGGAAGTGATATCTTAATAAATTTAATTTATGATTTATCTAGTTAATCAAAAGTCATTCGATGAATCTTAACCAACATTCAAAGTGAGATAAATAATATACTTGTGAAATTTATGTAGGAGTGATGATTGTCATTACATTAAAACCGGCAGGAGTTAGTAAACAGACACATCACTACATTTAAGCACATGCCTCGAAACACACAGGAGCGTTGACATTCTACACCCTCATTAACGGGGAGCCAACAATCTCCCCCCAACGCGACTCGGTGTGTTTTGAACTCGAGACTTCATACCACTTACTCGAGACCTCTGGCTCTGATACTTGTTGGAATAACCCACAGCTGTTAGTAAACAGACACATTACTAGATTGTGTTTTGAACTCGAGACTTCATACCACTTACTCGAGACCTCTGGCTTTAATACTTGTTGGAATAACCCACAGGTGTTAGTAAACAGACACATTACTAGATTTAGGCACATGCCACGAAACACATAAGGAATGTTGATCTTCTATATCGCCATTAACAAGGAGCCAACAATTTAAAGTAAAATATTATTAAGCTAATGAGACCACCGTGAATGTACTCACCGATTATTTCACTAATTTGACCGCAAATGATGAGATGTGTTATACTCAGACCATTGTCAAAATGATCATTGTTATGGGACTGATCATTGTCAAATTGATATATCTCCCATATATCAAGAAGTCCCCGAAAGGCTACGTAGATCCAAGGGTCAGGGAGGCGACCTTCCTAAGCGATGCCCAGTTTGCATGGACCCTCTGTCGATCAGGAAGAAGATCCTATATGAGATCTGTTCACAATGGTAGGAAACCTCCTGAAGAGATATTCACAATGGCCGGAACTCTGAGAATATCTTCGAAACTCAAAGAAGCTATATAGATCGGAAGAAGAGATTGGGAGTTAATCAAAAAGTTGAAATTTATCATAAACAACCATGTAATTAAGGTGGAAAATGTCACAGTTACCGAAATCTAATAAAAAAATATAACCCAATCAATAAATATTATTTTAATTTACAAAATATTTAAAATAGTTATATTTTTTTAAAATAAGTGGTCACATTGATAGATATAACCAAAATGTCATTCGCTGAAAATGTAGTTAATATAAACACTTGCATCCAATCCAATGAAAATCTTATTTTATGGATCTCGAGGATAGTGGATCATAAATATAGCATAGTGCAGATTTGCCGTGACTTGCTAATGACATAGAGTTACGTAGAACAGTTTTTCTAAAGTAAGTAGTCTTTAATCATGATTTTTTGAAAAGCTTTTTCAATTATCTTTTGATTTAAGTTATTTAGAATTTTGTAAGGTTTTATGGAAATCACAAGTTTCGCAAGTGATTTTTTCATAATTAAAATATTTTACATATATTTGAGAGTGTTGAATTTATATATACAATTAAAAATCTAGTTTAAATAACAAAAATTAAGATTTAGCAACGAATTTTTTAGCTGTTTTTTTGCTAGAAATCCACAAAAAAAAAACTCCAAAAAAATCACATTTAAAAACTACTCTTTTTAAAGTTGGTGGGTGGACTTGGACTTGGTCAAGCTAACTAGGTCAAATCTCGCTTAAGAGCTTGTTTGATACCCAGGATGCTTACTTAGTTTGGTAAGCTAATTAGTTGAGCTTTTATTTATTTGGTCATGTACATACCACATTTTTGAAGGATTTTTCTTCATTCTTAAATTCTATCTAATTTGGAAAAAGTAAAATTATTGATAATGAGATTGTCTTTCATATTAATCAAATTATTGAGATTTGGTCAACATTTCGAACCAAGTAATGTGGTTCATCCTTTGTGGTGAGGATGAACCATATTAGTTGGTTCGAAAAGTAGACCAAATCTCAATAATGTGATTAATCTGAAAGACAATCTCATTATCAATATGGATCACAAAAATCTAAGATCTAAATTTTTTATTATATTTAAGTTCGTAATCTTAATAATATAATTCTAAAAAAAACTATGTAGCGATAATAATAACTTACATCTATTTATTTCACAATTTTTTTATTCAGTATTTATGAGTTTTTAGAACTTTGAATAGCCTTAAAAATAATTATTTATTTAATTATAACTAGCCCAACCATATAAATTAAATAAAAACCATAATAAAATTCAAAACACTTACTACATCAGATATTATTAATATTATTATTATTATTATTATGTGGATGGTAGAGATTTAGCCTAGATGGAATATGTTGGAATACTTATAGTACTATTCATAAATCAAGGGTTAAGATTTATCTCGAGGTTAGTTATGATATTTTAATTAATTGCTCGGACACATGTAGATGTAATGTAAGTAAACATTTGCAATAATTAATATATTTTTAATAATTATCATGCCTTTTAACAAGAGTTATATTTAGGAACATTAACAAAATGTATGGTAAATAAATAAAACATTTTTTTATACTTACTCTAGAGGTATGCTAAATAAATAAAAATACTCATATGTCTAGTTTCAGGATTCGACTTGCTCCACGTACTCATAGACTCATATGTCTAGTTTCAGGATTCCATTGGCTCCAACTAGCTCAAAAATTCTCTACTGCAACATCATGCCTTCTCTTGACAGGGCATCAAAACTAGCTTCAAAACGATACAATCTGGCCCACTTAGTCACACACAACTTCCCTTGACAGGGCATCATAATTATACATCCAACCCACGTACCCAGAGACTCACATGTCTAGCTTTGAGATTCCACTAGCTCCAACCAACTCAAGAATTCCCTACTATCTTGGCTTTCCTTGACAGCTTTATGTACAAGGAACTAATTTCTTTCTCTTTCCCATAGTTGCCTCAAGTTTTTTGCTTTCTCTCATGCTCTCTTGGCTTTTGTTTCCCCAAGTGAGATAATTTATGTCTCCAGGTAAAGATAACTCCCCACTGTCTCATAAATGAAAACTTTCAACTTTTCCCATAAATTCACTAGCTAACCATAATAATATTTTAAATCAAATCAAAATCAAAATAAACTTTAAACATTAAATTTTCAACCAAACTTTCACACCGTCAAAAGTTTACCCGCAAAAAATTGAATTACTCAGAAAATTTGGAATGGGTTTCGAACCACAGCGAAACTAAAAAATTCTGGGGTAAAGATTGCGATTCGACCTTGAGATTTAAAAATGGACTTCAGATTTCAAAACTTTTTTAGAACCCGTCATTGAGTTAAGTTCAGTTCTGTTGTAAATAGTAATTTTTACTTGGATATTTTAATTTAAAAATAGCTTTTTCATTTAGGAAATACACTGCTCATTTCTTTAATTAGACATCAGAATATTTGAAATATACTTGGATTGAATGAATTGGAATAAGTTCAATTTTTTTATTGAATTTATTATTATTATTAAATATTAAAACATTTTTCAAATAATAAATAAATAAAATGTAATTGTTAAATAATTATTTTTATTTACAGAATATTCTAAAATATCATAAATTAATTTTCAAAATATTCCAAAATTTAAAAACCAAATTGAGGTAAATAATAAACTTGTACAGTTCAAAATAAACTATAAATATTAATAAGCTCAATTACCTATTTTCAAAATATTGGGAAAGCTAAGAACCAAAATGAGGTAAATAATACACTGGTACAATTCAAAGTAAACTAGAAATATTGACAAGCTAACTCAATTACCTATTCTCAAAATCTTTTAAAATCTTAGTACAATTCAAAATAAACTATAAATATTAGTAAGTTAACTCAATTACTTATTCTCTTTTTTTTTTGCTCAAGCAAGAATTGGACCTTCTATTCATATGAAGCTACAAAATGGTTACATAAAATACAGCACCCCCAAAGGAGCAGAATGTCAAAGAGTTAACATGTGCCTTATGTTGGGGAACTGAGTTCTGTCTCCAGAATATTTCCTCCTGCTAACATTTGTTGTCCCATTCTTCTTGTAGAGAGTCCGCTTGCATTTTCCTTTCCTCTGTGAATCCTTCCATGATGAGAATTTGATTAGTTTCCTGTAATTTCTTTTCCACTTCTCTTTTGGCTTCAAAAATGTTTCCAAACTCATTTCTATTCCATTCTTTGAGCCTTAGTTTGATGTGTTTGAGTCTCCGTTGCAGGAGGAACATTTTTGTGCCTTGGGTGGGCATGTCTTCCGCCCACCAATTTCAAATATTAGTGATGAATTCAGGGTGAGTGAGTTATGCATTTTCAAACCTGAAAGGTTTTTTCTCGGGGTTCTAATAAAAAAAACTTCCAACTGGACGGGCCAGTGGTCCAAGCCTCCGAAAGGAAGGATAAAATCTGACATACTGTGACTGGAGAGAAGGAAATCCTCCAAGATTATGAATCTATCTAATTTTGAGGAAACTTGGGAAGTTCCTCCTCTCTTGTTATTCCATGTGAAGGTGCCATTTATTGTGTAAATATTCATTAGTCTCATGTTGTCTACGAAGTTTTGGAAGGCAAGTGAGTCTCGTCCCAACGTTTTGCTCACTCCTTTTTTTTTGTGAGAGACTTTATCATGTTAAAGTCCCCTCCCATAATCGAGGGGATAACTGAGTGTCTCTCTCTCAGCTACTCCAAAGAGGTGAGGAGCCTGAGTTTGCCTTCTAGAAGTTGAGGACCATAGACATTTGTGATCAAGTAACAATCTTTGTCTCCTAAAGGTTGTATAACCATTGGAAGGTGGTTTCTGGATGCCTCAGCATCCAAGATCTCAAATTTCTGAGGATTCCATAGAATGAGAATTCCCCCCGCTATGTTATTTGCTTTGACTTCTAGGTAGTCATATTTGTTAAGCCATTTTCTATGTATTTTTCTTATATTGTCTACTGAGAATTTTGTTTCTTGTATAAACACCTTGTCCGATTTTTCTTCTTTTATTTTGTTACTGAGATTTATTTGTTTTCTTTTACTACCTAGTCCCCTAATGTTCCAGGTTGTGAGATTCATAATGAGGTGTTTGTGAAAGAGCAACTCGTGAGATATTTCATCTTATCTGTATTAATCATGAGTTTTCCACACTCTGACAGGAGATCATTTTGTCTCCTCCTTCCTCTTTTCTTGCCTGGGTTTTTGGTGGAGTGTCTTGATTTAATCTCCATTGGTTTGACCCCTTTATTCTCATGGATTTCGTAGTTCCTTTTGACTCCTGTAGCCTTCGTTTGAGACCTTCAGACGAATAGCTACTGTACTCTGTCAAACTCCTCTTGGGGCAGAAAGTCAATCCCTTTGTTAGTTCCCTGCTCTAGAAACGTTTCTAGTTCAAGGTTCTTCCTTTTGAGAATCTCCTGTAGGTCTTGGTCCTCTGTATCTCCTTCGCTTGGGGTCATCTCCCGGTCCCTTCTGAGTCCCATAGTGCTTGGTAGGTCCTCCTTTAGTTCATTGTATACCTGTATGATTTCCATGCTATCCTGTTTTTCTTTCTCTGTATGAATGTCCTTCTGTTCCTTATTCGTTCCATTTCCCCCCCTCTTCTTCCAAAGTCTCGAAACTATTATGACTTGGTAGCTTGTTCTCGCTAGGTTTCTTTTGGTGCTTTTTTCCACCTCGTTTCCCTGTGCCTGCCACTTTGGTGAAACCTTCAGTGTCTTTTCTTGTGTTGTTTTTCAGGTTGTTCTCTCTTTTGTTGAGTGGGCAATCTCTGAAGAGGTGCCCATGTTCATGACATTTACGGCATCTGAATGGGATGTGTTCATAGTCGACCGCCTGTACCCATTCCTCATCATATACTTCTAGGATGACTTCATCCAGGAGTGCTCTTGATAAGTCCATTTCTACACATATGCGGGCGAAGGATGTATATTTACCTTGTAGAGTCGCCTATGATATCTTTATAGAATGTCCTAATTTATTACCTATAGCTTTTAAGGATTTCGGTAGCCAGTAATCTAAAGGTAAGGAGTATAATCTAATCCATACCATGACCGATGTGAACGTTTCTTGCTCCTGAACAAAGTTCGTCATCCAAGGTCGCATGTGGAGGCCTGCAACAACATAGAAGTAGGGTCCTCCTTCGAAAACTCTATCTTTATCCTCCAGGTTAGTGAAAACCACTGTAAAAAAACCCTTGGACCCAAGATGTATATTTGTTTCTCCTTTTGGTTTCCAGTTGTTTCTTATCCATGTGTACAACGCTTTCTCCGTGGGCCAAATACTCATAAACTTACATATGACCACATAGGTTGCCATGTGATCTCTGTGCACTTGTAGTGCATGTTCATTTAAGACCACCCGAGGTTTGATATTAGAGTTGGGCTTGCAAAGTCCCGTTGTAGATCTACTCTCCATTCTCTGACTATTGTCTTCAGATTTCGTTTCCTTTCGAGCCTCCTTGTGGGTCCCTTCATTTTCATTGAATTTGTTGCTTTTCGACTTTTGGGTACCAATGGTCTTTGTCTTAGCCTCTGTTGAATTCTGGAGATTTTTCAGACTCGTCTCTCTGCCTCTATTTGAAACCATGTTACTGTAAGAAGGAGCTACACTCCCTCCTTCATGCCCCTCCATAGTTATCAGCGAGCTTCTATCACCCCCTGTTCAAAACCCTAGTCGCTCAGTCGGCTACAGTGTTTCCCCCTCCAAGCTTCTGCAAGTTTCCAACTCAATTACCTATTCTCAAAATAAAGCAGAGTAATTTTTTTTTCTCAACTCTATTTAAGAGAATGTACCGTCTCGGTATGTGAATATATGGTTTTGAATTTTAGATATAAAATAAAGAACACAAACTAGATTAAGAAAATACTCAAACATGAATAACTATTACTTCCACCGTTAATTTATAAAATGGAGAACAATACCGTTAATTTATTCTATCTTTGTCATGCAAAGACCTATTCTTCGGGAGGTTCTTGATTGACTTTGTAAAACATTCATTTAGCCATCGTATGTAAAGTGTGCTTGCGCACTTCACCAAATGTTTCGCAACCAAGGTCTTGTAAACTTTACATATCAGACTTCACCACACCTTGTTGGAAAAACTTCAGATTTCATTAGGGTAAACCTTTGCATGTCACTCGAATTTGACACACATGACAATAGTTTCAACTTTCAACCTGCTGTTGTGCACAGTCCTGAGCTGTATGCATCAGTGTTTGCATTTTTTTGTGGAGCCTGTCCAATCTGTCTAATGTCGTGGATAGCAATTCCACGCTTGGATGAAAAATTCAAGTTGACTCACCCTGCACCTTCCGAATTCTAAGACGTTGGGACATCACTGAATTGATAGCATTACTGAGAAATTGTTGCCACCCTTGTGGCCCTATTTCTACTCAATCATCAAATGCTGGACCAGTAAATCTTTCCAGTGATGTCCCAACGTCTTCCAAGTCAGATGATGTAATACAGGTTAATTTAAATTTTCCCATGACATGAGGCAGATTGAACAGCCTCCACTAAAAAAAGAAAACACTGAACCTGCATCTCAGAACCGTGCACAACAGTGAATGAAACTACGTTGTCTTGTGCGTGAACTTCATGTGGGATACAAAAGTTTACCATGTAAAATGACACATTTGTATTACCTATCCTAATCATAAACGAATTAAAATAAAAAATAATGTTATTAATTTAGGGAAAAACCGAAACAGAAATTAAGTGATAAACATGAGTCACAAGGAAGTGATAAACAAACCCGCAACTCTGAGGGTTTATATGTTTCTTGAGCCATTATGGTATGGTTTTGTTAAACATTATTTGAGACTATTTTAGCCCCTGTCATATTACAATTACCTATGAGGCAACCCGTAAGTGTTTTATTTAAATTTTCCCATGACATGAGGCAGATTGAACAGCCTCCACTAAAAAAAGAAAACACTGAACCTGCATCTCAGAACCGTGCACAACAGTGAATGAAACTACGTTGTCTTGTGCGTGAACTTCATGTGGGATACAAAAGTTTACCATGTAAAATGACACATTTGTATTACCTATCCTAATCATAAACGAATTAAAATAAAAAAGAATGTTATTAATTTAGGGAAAAACCTAAACAGAAATTAAGTGATAAACATGAGTCACAAGGAAGTGATAAACAAACCCGCAACTCTGAGGGTTTATATGTTTCTTGAGCCATTATGGTATGGTATGGTTTTGTTAAACATTATTTGAGACTATTTTAGCCCCTGTCATATTACAATTACCTATGAGGCAACCCGTAAGTGTTTTACTGTCAAAGCGTAATGGACCATTACATTCGGGTTCTTGATTCAACCTTATGTTGAAAACTGTATAATTTTGTTTTTGGGATATTTCGATTATGATGTGTCACTTCGTTTCCATGTCCTCCATTATAGGTTTGTTTTAAGAATCCTAAAATAAAAAAGGTATGGACCCTTCATGTTGTTTCTCTTACTTTTATTTTTTATTACGAATACTCATGATTCCGTAGATATGTTGGCATTTTTTTTATATAAAATAGAAAAGGAGAAAATGCATCTACTTCGAATTGACCATCAAATTTGTTTAAAAATTCATGTTATTGCCTCGATTCATCTTTCTGCATACAAAGTTTTTCCCTATCCTTATTTGATTACTTTTTCATTCTATTTTTCCTTCAAGCTTAGTGTTTCATTCTTGAACTAACAAATGACATTGAATCATTAGTTGCATGTGTGTAATTAGTCAATTGTTTCTGCAGAATGAGTTTTTTTAATATGAACAAAGGGAGAGGTAGGCAAAGAAGGACCAAAAATAGAGATCAACACTTTGGTGTAAGAAGGGATAGGAGACCAAGGGTCTATCCACTTTGATGCAGATCCCCAAGAACTAAGACAATTGCTTGACGATGGTGTTATTAATTCGCTGGGCTAGATAAAACCTTTATCTATGGTACAATCACAAACAAAACAACCTCCTTTGGTACACCAACCTTTTATAGGTGTTCTTGTTCCCCCACATGTTTCTTCCCTTGTTGTTAACCGAAATAATGATGATTGGGGACCAACGATTTCTGCACAACCTGTGCAATCTATACATGGTTGGCCCACTGTTTTACCACTAATTCCCCTCACCACTCCCACATATCACACTTACAATATGATGCCTCATGAATAGCTCATACTCCTCCTACAACACCCCTACTACTCATCATACTCCTTTTACACATCAGAATTCTAAGCAGCTTGTAATAATGGTTGGTCCTATTGCTCAGCCATCAAAATGCCTAGTCATTCCCATGCCAGTTACATGTGAACAAGAACAAAACACATAAGCCTCACCCTATGGTTCTTCTCACACACCATCTCACTCAGCCACTTCACACCCAAAACAAGAGCAGCATTAAGCAGAATCATCTCCTTCTCATGGGCAAAGGAAATGATCAGGGTTCTTTTTTATGCACTTCAGTTATGCTACAATACAAGTTACCTTACTTAGCTTGCAGTTGTGTTAATATGTTTATGAGGTGAGGTTATCCGTCTAAACTGATCACCAGATACTATGCTTATCATTTTGACAACTTATCAATTTGAGGAGAATGGTTATATTTATGTGCATATTACGCTTTGTATTTTGTGGTACCGCATGGATATGAGTTTTATGGAGTAGCAAGGAGCATGGAGGTACAAGGAGTCATTTTTTTTTAGTTTATGTGATGATTACTTTAATGATGCATTATATGCAGTGGTTGTTTATTTGTGATGGTTAATTCTTATTTGTGTTATATGTTACAACCAACAATTTGATTTGAAATGAAAAAGTTTGACAGATAAATAACACATAATGACTATTTATGATAAAATAAAGAGGAAACTTGATCGAATGGATTATAGAGGGTCCCACATATTAGAGTCTAGTCTTAATTTAATTATTTTAACAACCTTTAAAATTTTCTCCTCTTATTTATCTAATCAACTTTGATTAGAAAAACTAAAGAAACTAATCATTTTAAGACTAAAGAAAAAATACCAAAACTGCTTGAAGCCTTCTTAAAAGAGGATAAATCTATGAAGGCAAAAGGAGAATTGTTGAGGGAGAGGTATGCTATAACTTCTAGCCACTATTTTTTATAGTTTCTCACAAACTTTGAAGCTAATCCTGATGGTGACAACAAATCTATATCATCTACGGGAAACAAGCTAGGTGACTCCTTTGAAATTACTAATTATTATTTAGGTATATTGTGTCTTTATGATTATTTTTATTGTTGTTTGAAGGTCAAGCTAATCTACTGCCAGTGCTAACAACTAGTTATTTGCGGAAAAACAAGTTGGCCACATCTTACTCGCTTGAAGGATTTCATTTTGCTGCTACTCTTGTTTCTTGCTCGAATTATTATATATGATAGCTTTACATTGCAATAGTCTATGATTGGGTTAGTCAAAAGTCTTCACAAAGGATTGAATTTTAGAATTTTGGTTGTCTTTGTCTCATTTCAATAAAAATTGGCCATTGATTAATCAAATACATGTTTATATACCTCTCTACGTATGATTTGTTTTATACTATTTCTCAACAGTTTACTTAATTTTTTTCATAGTTTATGCTCTACATGGTACAAGGTTGTTGCCCCAATCCTGATTAGCTTACTACCTTGTTTGTAATTATAACAACTTATGTTGTACAAAACCTTTGGCTCTGATTAGTTTGCTACTTTTGTCTAATCTTTCATTTTGAATTTTCTATTTATATGTTGCATATTTCTTTATTTCAATTGTAATTATTGTAATTAATGTATATACAACTATTTTAAACGTTACTATGTTTTTCTACATTTGATAAAAATCCAATAAATTCTTAAAATACATAAAATAATCCCACACCCCTTCATATACGAGCTAGCGTCTCATTATCTCGTTGTGAGAACGATATTCGAGGGAGTTGATTTGTTAATCTTATAATAACATCAACATATTTTCTGGCGACCATACTAGTGAACGATTCATTTGCTCAATCTTTTGAAATCTCATTACTTCTCTGCTTGATTTTATTTTGAAAAATTACCTTTCCAATGAATAATGTGCTAGGAATTGGGTCATTATTTTCCGAGACATTGAGTTAGATGAAAGAAGACTAGCTCTACAAAGACGAGTAAGAAAATATTCCAATCATTTTTAATCTGATATGTTTAATTCATGACAATACAATTAAACATACAACCTCATTTTAATCCCTCCATTAAATGATTAAAAGAAAATTCCCAGCTCCTTGATTGATTATATCTTTAATAACACACTTACTACCCGGGAACTAAATCATGATTTTGCTTGGAAAACAATTTTGAGCCAAAATCCAACCATTTTTCTTTCAAAAAAATCCAACCTCTAGGTTGTTTAAATACTTTTTTGGTGGTGGAAGTTGAATCAGCACCATCAAAAATCCTCGGGGCACCCAAACGCATGAAGCTTGACAACTTTAACCTAGATTTCCCGAAAATTTTGTTGGATTTTAATCAAAATCTTGCACTATTTTTCAAGTAAAATTGTGGCCTAGTTAGACTACTCTATTTGTTATTATTAAGGATTTCAAATTTGTGACTTCTTCACTATTAATATTTTATTGGGGCAACTTCATCTTAACCTTTTTTTTTGTGATTTTGTTGCCTATCATCTTAATTTTTTTTTTCTTTTTTTTTTGTTATTTTCCCTTTTATATGATTTTAATATCTTTTATATTTTTTAAAATAATATGATAATATATTTTAACAATTTTATTAATATGATTTCAAAATATGTTAATTAAATTCAAATAATTTAAATATAAATTTAAATTCACTTTGAAAAATAAATAGATAAACATATATATTAAATCAATTATATATATATATATATATATATATATATATATATAATTATTTTTTATTATTTTTAATAAATTTTTTAATTATTATTATATCAGTATCACATTTCCTTTCTTTACTATATTAATTTTTGAAAATACATATTTTATATAAATAATATAATTTTTTTTATTTAACATTTAAAATAAAATTATTATAACCTTTATTCCCAATAAAATATATTTTTTACCATTTAAGTTTATTCTTTAAAATATTGGCATATAATATAATATTGAATTACATAATGTAATACATGCAAAATGTTGTATATGGGATGGTTATGTTGACAAAAACATTGAATTAAAAGCGAGGTTAATGTTAATTAATCATATAATCACTCAACAGCTCAAATCAACATCACCAACGAAAAATGAGCAGAAGTATCGTATCTATTATGATTATTCCATAGAGTTTAGATTCAGTGATTTAATTTAATATTTTATATTAAATTTAAATATTTAAAAATAATATTAATGTTTATTTAACTATGTTATTCAATTATAAAGGAGTTGTCGCGGAGGAATTGTTCAGACGGTCAGGACACCTCCAAAAATTTGAAGTTTAACAACTATAATTTAGATTTATAAAAAAATTTGTCAGATTTTCTCTAAATATACTCAAAATTTTCATAACTTTCTGGACAATTCCTCCTAATAGTTAGTCTACACAAATTATAAACCCTGAAAAATTGTTATCAAAAGTCAATGTTTTTGGGAAATAAATTTTAAAAATGCCAATAACAGCGAGACTTGATGTGTTCGAGACTTGATGTGTTTCTTTTGATTCATATAAACGTGGGTGTGTATTTTAAGTAATTGTGATAACCAGGGATACAACGAGAGATCACAACGGGGCAGTTTTGGCAAACTGCATCCTCCGTCAAATGCCGATTGGAAATGAAAGATGGAGAAATCGATTTGGGAAAGAGGAAGAAACAGCTCTGAGTGTATTGAATTGACTTGAATGAGGCCGGAAGGCCTTGGCTCTAAAAATTGACTTAAGGGGTGAAGAACCTACGAAGAAGTTTTTTCTTAATAAAAAAATCACAATAAAAAAATTGTAAATGGATTTGGGAAATCAGAAGACAATTACAGAGCTCTGAGTGTATTGACTTGATTTGAGTGAAGCCAAGAGGCCCTGGGCCTAAAAATTGGCTTGAATGGGCAGAAGGGTGAAAAACCTAAAAAAAAATTTTGTAATAAAAAAATCACACTTAAAAAAATGGTAGTAGTATTTAGAAAATTTAAGGTCCTCCCAAACCTGAGCTCTCACTCTGCTTCGTACTCGCCACCTCTTTTACTTTTCATCTGCTTTGCCAAGTCAAACACACAACAAAAGATTTGTCATTGCCGTAGAATCGAGTTCTTTTTTATTTACAATCTCAATTTATTTATTAATTAATTCAAATCTCAATTGCGTGCCCATAGATCTCTACCGTCCAAATTCTACTTCTAATTGACGGCTGACCTTGTGATTCTCATCTCCTGTCACAGGATCAGGACAACCTGCACTTTCTATCAGTAAATGTAAAACGAACGGTAGTCGACCGGACGGAGACGAACGCCAGTAGAGGGACGGAGTAGTCGACCAACAACATCAGTCGGAAAAGAGTCGCCACTCCCTGATCTTTGCCATACTATGTATGACCATCATCTATGTCAACCAGCAAGCAATCATAGAAGAATTAAATGCCTTATGGCAAGCTGATTAACTCTTGCCGGAGCTCCACTCCCTCCTCCATGCCCCTCCATAATTACCAGCTAACTTCTGTCGCCCCTGGTTCAAAACCCTAGTCGCTCAGTCGCCTCCAGGCTTTGCCCCTCCAAGCTTCTGCAAGTTTCCAACTCAATTACCTATTCTCAAAATAAACCATAGTAATTTTTTTTTTCTCAACTCTCTTTAAGAGAATGTACCGTCTCAGGTATATGAATATATGGTTTTGAATTTTAGATATAAAATCAAGAACACAAACCAGATTAAGAAAATACTCAAACATGAATAACTATTACTTCCACCGTTAATTTATAAAATGGAGAACAATACCGTTAATTTATTCTATCTTTGTCATGCAAAGACGTATTCTTCGGGAGGTTCTTGATTGACTTTGTAAAACTTACATTTAGCCGTCGTATGTAAAGTGTGTTCGCGCACTTCACCAAATGTTTCGCAACCAAGCTCTTGTAAACCTTTGCATGTCACTCGAATTTGGCACACATAGACACAATAGTTTCAACTTTCAACCTGCTGCTGTGCACAGTTCTGAGCTGTATGCTCAGTGTTTGCGTTTTTTTGTGGAGCCTGTTCAATCTGTCTAATGTCATGGATAGCAATTCCACGCTTGGATGAAAAATTCAAGTTGACTCGCCCTGCACTATCCGAATTCTAAGACGTTGGGACATCACTGAATTGATAATTTAGCATTACTGAGAAATTGATGCCAACATTGCGGCCCTGTTTCTACTCAATCATCAAATGCTGGAGCAGTAAATCTTTCCAGTGATGTCCCAACGTCTTCCAAGTCAGATGATGTAATACGGGTTAATTTAAATTTTCCCATGACATGAGGCAGATTGAACAGCCTCCACTAAAAAAAGAAAAGACTGAACCTGCATCTCAAAACCGTGCACAACAGTGAATGAAACTACGTTGTCTTGTGCGTGAACTTCATGTGGGATACAAAAGTTTACCATGTAAAATGACACATTTGTATTACCTATCCCCGAAAGGCTACGTAGATCTAAGGGTCTGGCAGGCGACCTTCCTAAGCGATGCCCAGATTACATGGACCCTCTGTCGATCAGGAAGAAGATGCCTGTCGATCTATGTACTGAGTAAACCTTAAACGAAATATGAGATCTGTTCACAATGGTAGGAAACCTCCTGAAGAGATATTCACAATGGTGGGAACTTTGAGAATATCTTCAAAACTCAAAGAAGCTATATAGATCGGAAGAAGAGATTGGGAGTTAATCGAAAAGTTGAAATTTATCATAAACAACTATGTAATTAAGTTGGAAAATGTCACAGTTACCGAAATCTAATAAAAAAATATCACCCAATCAATAAATATTATTTTAATTTACAAAATACTTAAAATAGTTAGATCTTTTTTAAATTAAGTGGTCACATTGATACATATAACAAAAATATCATTCGCTAAAAATGTATTTAATATAAACACCTACATCCAATCCAATGAAAATATTATTTTATGGATCTCGAGGATAGTGGATCATAAATATAGCATAGTGCAGATTTGTCGTGACTTGCTAATGACATTGAGTACGTAGAATAGTTTTTCTAAAGTAAGTAGTCTTTAATCATGATTTTTTGAAAATCTTTTTCAATGATTTTTTGATTTAATTTATTTATATTCTGTAAGGTTTTATGGAAATCACAAGTTTGGTGAGTGATTTTTTCATAATTAAAGTATTTTATATATTTGTGAGAATGTTGAATTCGTATATGTAATAAAAAAAAATTAGTTCAAATAACAAAAATTAAGATTTAGCCACAAATTTTCTAGTTGTTTTTTACTAGGAATCCAAAAAAAACTCCAAAAAAAAATCACATTTAAAAACTATTCTTTTTAAAGTTGGTAGGTGGACTTGGACATGGTCCAGCTAACTAGGTCAAATGTCGTTTAAGACTTTGTTTGATACCCTGGATGGTTACTTAGTTTGGTAAGATAATTAGTTGAGCTTTTATTTATTTGGTCACGTACATACCACATTTTCCAAGGGTTTTTTCTTCATTCTTAAATTCTATTTAATTTAAAAAAAAAAAATTATTGATCACGAGATTGTCTTTCAGATTAAGGTTAACATTTCGAACCAAGTAATGTGGTTCATCCTTTGTGGTGAGGATGAACCACTTTAGTTGGTTCGAAAAGTAGGTCAAATCTCAATAATGTGATTAATCCGAAAGACAATCTCATTCTCAATATGGATCACAAAAATCTAAGATCTAAATTTTTTTATTATATTTAAATTTGTAATCTTAATAATATAATTCTAAAGAAAACTATGTAGGGATAATAATAACTTGCATATATTTATTTCACAATTTTTTTATTCGTATTTATGAGTTTTTAGAATTTTGAATAACCTTAAAAAAATTATTTATTTAATTATAGCTAGCCCAACCATATAAATTAAGTAAAAACCATAATAAAGTTCAAAGCACTTACTACATCACATGATATTATTATTATTATGTGGATGGTAGAGATTTAGCCTAGTTGGAATATGTTGGAATACTCATAGTACTATTCACAAATCAAGAGTTAAGATTTATCTGGAGGTTAGTTATGATATTTTAATTAATTGCTCGCACATGTGTGGATGTATGGTAAATAATAAAACATTTTTTTATACTTACTCTAGAGGTATGGTAAATAAATAAAAATAAAGATAAACTAGACATATGGAAAATAAATAAAACCTCTTTTTACATTTACTCCATAAACCTCTTTATATTTAAGAAAAATAAAAGAAAAAGTTTTATTTAGGTTAAGACTATGGGCCAAATACCATGGGACAAATTATTGTAAATACCATGGGCCAAATACCATATTTATAAAAGAGGTATGGTAAATAAATAAATATAAAAGAAGTATAAGGAGGTATGGTAAATAAATAAATATAAAAGAGGTATAAAGAGGTATGGTAAATAAATAAAAATATATAAAAAAGGATTAGAAATCAACATCTAATTATATACCAAGTCTTTGGGCCAAATAACATGGTATATAAAAGAGGTATGGTAGATAAATAAAATTATAAATAATCTAGAGATATGTTAAATAAATAAAATATTTTTTTATATTTAATCAATCTTCTTTGTATCTAGGAACACTCAACAAAGAGGTTCTCTTTAGGTGAAGCCTGTGGGCCAAATTATTATTAATACCATGCAAAAAAAACATTATTAACCCTAATATTAATATTAAAAGATTAATAAGGGATGACCTAGGCTCTGCAACACCGGCTCTGAAGCGCCTCTGCAACGGCGCAACCCTGTTTTCCCTTCTCTGAATCCTCACCTTCGTTTTGCACTCCATTCCGTGACTGCAGCCGATGGTTACTAGCGGCGCCACAATGGCATTCTCCCAGGGGGGGTTTCAATGCCCTCCCCCACCTCTGAAAGCGTTCCACAAGTGATGAATACGACTGAGCCTCTGAACACTGCGCAACATGATAGAGAAGAAAGGGACCCCCCGATGCAGGAAACGACAGACGATTTCACTGTGCAGCCTGACAACAATAATGAAGAACAAGAAGGAAAGTCCAAGCAACAAGAAACGCCAAAATGTACCTCATCGACATGCAGACCTGTAGCAGCTGAAAGACCCAAAATAGTATTTCCCAGCCACCGAATCAATGGTCGGATCCAATACATGTAGGACCATGCGCTCATTGGAAAATTTATTGGACTCTGGCTGACGGAAAAAGCCTTGCATGGATGGATCTCTGCCAAATGGAAACCTAAGGGACAGATCACCTTGCAGCTAGGTCCGAAAGGCTTCTTCACGGTGATTTTCATCTGCATCGAAGATCGGAATAGGGTTATGGATGGAGGCCCTTATTTTTTCAACTCTGTTGGATTGTACTTTAGAGCTTGGAGAGAGAGATTCAACCCTGACAAGGAGGATTTGAGCTGGGCGCCAGTTTGGATCAGGTTATACTTGCTCCCTGTGGAATATTGGGATGAAGAATCACTCAAAGAGATTGGAAATGGGCTGGGAGAGTTTGCTAAAATTGTTGAAGAAACTAAGTTGTGTAGATACACCTCATATGCTCGCATTTGTGGCTTCATGTGCCTGGACAAAGCCCCTCCTGAATAGGTAAGTCTCTTTCACGATGACTATGAATGGATCCAACCCTTAGATTTTGAACATGTTCCCTTTCGCTGTCGTAAATGCCATGCCCTGGGACACTTGTTCAGGGACTGCCCTCTAAATGTGCATCCCTCCTCTGAACACTCAGGCAAGGCGGACAATGAGGGTTTCACCAAGGTTGCTAGTCGCAAGAGATCGCACAAAAAGCCCTCCTCTGGAAAAAAACCCCTTCAGGATGCTGCCTCCATCCCCTCCACGAGCAACAGTTTCGAGGTTCTGGCAAAAACTCCAGAAGACCCTACTCAGATCTCTTTGTCTACCCCTCAACCGAATATCTCATCTCCCCTGAACCCTCCTTCGACCTCCACTCCTAAACCTCTGTCTCCAATTATATTAAGTGGAACTCCCATAGTAGGCCCAAAAAACCCTGAAGGGAAATCCAAGGCCATGGAGATGGATGATCCACAAAACCAATCCTGGCAACTAGCGCTCATCTCAGAGGAAAGCAGTCAAGCGCAACATATGGATGAAGAACCAGAAAGCATAGATCTAAGAGGGCTAGACATTTTTGAACTGGAACAAGCTTGTAGAAAGAAGGAGTATGATAAAATCCAAGCGCATCAGCTCAGTACTCTGGAAGTTATAATATCCAGAGCATATCAGCAACAACAATTGGGAATACAACCGGGAAGTCAATGGGATGGCAACCTCCTTCCAAAAGACTCCAAAAAGAGGGGAAGAAAGACAGATCTCCAGCGAACTATAGCCATAGGGAAAATCCTGGTCGACTCAGGCAGATATGCTAAATTGACGAAGTACTATAGGCCCACTACACACAGTGAATCATGAAGCTCACTTCATGGAATGTAAGAGGGCTCAATAGCCCTGGGAAACTCAGAATGATTAAAAATATGATAAAGCAGGAACAACCCCAGATATTCTTCCTGCAGGAAACAAAGTGCAACAGTAACACCCTGGGAAGTATCCTTTCAAAAGCTTGGCCAGGATGTCACTCGGTGGTAGTGGATGCATCAAGCGCATCTGGAGGCTTAGCAATTGCATGGAACATGCAAACAATATTGCTTTCAAATTTCCACGCATCCCACAACATCATCCAGGCAATATTTCATATAATTGGCACTAACATACATGGTCATCTGACCAATGTTTACTTTTCGTAGGACGCTTCCAATAAAATTTCTCTTTTAGATACCATAGCAACACTAAACTCTAATAGAGAACACTCTCTATGGTTCATAGGTGGAGATTTTAATATGATCATCGAGTTAGAGGAAAAGAAGGGAGGCTGGGCCAAGATGGAACAGGAAAGGGACCACTTCAAAGATTTTATCCACAACAATATGCTAATGGACATGCAAACCTCCAATGGCATGCACACTTGGAGCAATTTCAGGGATGGGAGGTATCAAATTGCTTCGAAACTTGATAGATTCCTCATCTTGGATAGCGCAATACATCTCGGAGGCGACCTCTCAGCATCCATCCTTCCATACTCTAGATCTGATCATTGGCCTATAGCTCTCCAATGGCAGTGACCAGGCAACTCAACTAAACGTCCTTTTAGATTTGAGGCATGTTGGTTATCCCATCCCGCTTTCAATGACTTCATCAAACTTACCTGGAACAACTTTTCTGCACTAGAAGGATAAAAAATGTTCCAGTTCCAACAAGAACTCACATATCTGAAAGCCCAAATCAAAAGATGGAATAAGGAGACTTTTGGCAATATCTTTCAGGCCTAACAAAACCTCAATAAGGAAATGAGGGATCTCCAGCAACCGGTAATAACAGAGGGATATAAGGACGGAACTATGGAATGGGAAAGGCACATTCATAATCAATTGGAGGAGAGAAGAAAGCAGGAAGAAACTCTCCAGAAGCAAAAATCCAGGATCAGATGGTTGAAAGAAGGCGAGAGAAACACTAAATTCTTCCATAGAACCACTATTCAAAGAATAATGGACAATACTATCTCCTCTATACAAAAGCAAGGGGGGAAAAGTGGAGAACCATGCAGAGATTGAACAGGAATTTATCAATCACTTTCAAGAGGTCCTACAAGAACCCCTGATTGACAGATGGCACGCCATAGAAAAGATCACTCAACACGTGCCAAAAGTCATCACAGAAGAACACAACCAACTCCTTCTCCGACCTGTAGAGCCCGAGGAGGTGGACTTAGCCATGAAGCAGCTCAAGGAAGGCAAAGCACCGGGTCCGGACAGCTTCTCCACTACCTTCTTCCACTCATTCTGGGAGCTCATAAAAGGGGAAGTGTGGCAAGTGGTGGAGGAATCTCAATCTCTTAACTGGCTATTTCCATTGCTCAATTCAACTTTTATTGCCCTCATCCCCAAAGAAGACAGTACTATCACTCCGGACAAATTTTGCCCAATTTCTCTTTGTAATGTCATCTACAAGGTTATCTCTAAAGTCATTGCAAACAGGTTGAAGCCACTGCTACCCCTGCTCATATCGCCTGAACAATCGGGGTACGTTGAAGGACGACAAATCTTGGATGGCATCATCCTCACTCATGAAATTATACACTCCCACAAGATCTCCAAATAGGCAGGTATGATTCTCAAGATTGACCTCTCCAAAGCTTTTGATAAATTAAGTTGGACTTACATTCAAAAAATGTTACATGCCTTTGGCTTTTCACTAATGTGGATTCGATGGGTTTAGAATTTAATCTCCTCCACCTTTTTTTCCATCCTCATTAATTGCATCGCCTCTCGACCATTCATCCTCTCCAGAGGCATCAGACAAGGGGACCCTCTATCTCCTTTCCTTTTTGTTCTAATGGCTGAAGGGCTAGGCAGACTCATCAAGCATGCCCTTCACTCCCAGCTTCTAAAAGGAATCTCCATTCATAATACCCCTGCTACCACCCATCAACAATTCATGGATGACAACATGCTTTTCAGATACCCATCTATTCAAGAAGCTACCATTTTCAAAGCCCTTCTGAAGGATTTCTTAGATGCCTGAGGCACAAGCATAAACAAAACCAAATCGCAAATATTTTTCTTTCACACACCTCCCATCATTCAACGTGCCATTGCCTGCATTCTAGGCTTCTCCATAGCCTCCATGCCCTCCAATTAACTAGGTGCCCCTCTCATTGACTCTGCCATTAAGCATACCTCCTGGCGCAGGCTCTTAGAGAAGCTAGAATCCCATCTCTCCTTATGGACCTAGAAAGCTCTGAACATTGCTAGCAGATTAGTACTCATCAAAGTTGTGCTTCACGCAATGCCCCTCTATCTGTTCTCAATCTTGGCAGTGCCTAAATGGGCTCTTAAAAAAATCAGAGATATTAATTTTCTGTGGGGAACACATGGAACAAATCATAAATGGGCCCTTGTTAAATGGACTACAACATGCAAACCTAAGGAAAAAGGGGGCTTAGTTCTGAGAGACCCTAATCACAACAATGAAATCATGGGTGCAAGAATTTGGTGGCAATGGCTCTCTGCACCCAACAAGCCTTGGGGGGCCATCTGGACAGCCAAATATGCCAACCACAGACCAGCGGAGGAGCTTATCAGATTCACCCCTGCTGAGAAAGGCTCATTGATTTGGAATGCATCCAGTCAACATTTCTTGTTGATCCAACAACACAGCTTTTGGGATATTAGAAGTGGCAGTATAATCGATTCTGGATGGACGCCTGGAATCAGCTTCCCAGGCTTGATCACATTCTTCATCTACTGCCCAACCACGATTGGGAGGAACAAAAAAAGGAAACGGTCAAACAACAATGGTCTCAGGAGATTGAACAAGGCTACAGACAATGGAAGCATTCTGACAAGCTGATAAGAAATGTCGACAACTAGACTACAGAAAACTTGGAAAGAGAGCTCCAAAAATGCAGAATCAGATATTCCAAATGCAAAGTTTTATTGAGATGGGGATACACCTCAAGAGGATCCTTCACCACGAAAGAGGCCTACAAAATCAAATGCCAAGATGTTGCGCCTTAGGACCCCATCTGGGGAAGAATCTGGACTCCGGGCATTTGGCCCAAAGTCTCCATATTTCTGTGGCTCAATGGGCATCGTAAAATGATAACTTGGGACAATTTAAGGAAGAGGAACATACATGGGCCCTCCATCTGCCCCAACTGCCAATCTCAAGAGGAAACGTTACAACATCTCCTGCACTCCTATTCTCTGGCCAACCATATGTGGGAGAAGACCAATTTACGCTGTCAAAGAAATTACGGAACATCTGAGGACATTATCAACTCTATACGCCTTTGGCACCAAAGCCCCTATAAAAGCGTAGTCCTTAACCATCTATGGAGAATCATTCCTGGCCTCCTCCTATGGACTATTTGGAAAGAAAGAAACAAGCGTATTTTCAATGACCAAAGCACTCCTTTAGAAATCATCTGGGACAAGTTTTGTCATAACCTGAAAGAGACTTTGTTGCTCAAATCTTGGCTCCCGAATGACTTTCCCATGCAGGCAAATGAGAAAGCCATATGGGAGAATTGGAACATCAAACTCCCGCAAGGAAGCCCTGTTTGCAAACCTCCAGGAAAAGCGAGTATCAATAAGCATCTTTGGCTCCGCCCTCCAAGGCACAGATTCAAGCTCAACTTTGATGGAGCATCTAAGGGTAACCCAGGCAAAGCAAGATTTGGAGGCATTTTCAGAGTTCATAAGGGCTCTCCTCTCTTGATCTACCTCGGCAACATAGGATGGGACACGAATAACTCAGCTGAATTGGAGGGGCTCTGGCAAGGATTACTCATAGCCCAACACCATGGTTTCCAGCCTCTTGAGATTGAAGGAGACTCCCAAATCCTCATCAACATGGCCAAACAGCTACTCAATGGAGCTCATGTGAATAAAATCTCCAATAGCTGGAGACTTGAAGCCAGACTGGAAGCCATAGAAACAACTCCCAACACCAATAGAGCAATCATTTTCAACCATGTTAGGAGGGAAAGCAACAAGGTAGTGGATCTCCTAGCCAACATGGGAGTGGAAAATAGGCACTCTCTTCTCACTCGGCCCTAGAAATAATTCAGAATCATGAACATGAATAGGAATGCAAAATTCTGGTCCAAAAGGATGTAGCCTCCCCGAATTCGGGTGCTTATCCTGATAATTAAGGCGAAGGGATAGGGGTGCAGCAAGGCTGGACGACACCTGCCCGCCCATCACCACCTGGTTAATGATCGGACATGACTTCAACAGAGGCAGGGGAGATCTTTTGGTTTCACGTATTGGGACGCTGATATGCACAACATGTACACGGATTTGTCCATCACTTCCACATGCTTAAGCCTGAGTTGGGCTTCGACTCCATTCAATGCAGGAGTAATGGCAAGGGCAATCCAAGGAGAGGCAGTTGATGTTACATTCATGCACGACAATGCACTCATTTCAAAGCTCCCAGTGCATAGTTGGTCTGGCAAAGTCGTGTTACTAGAGGCTGCTTGGTTATGCTCGGCAAACTCTGAGTCGCGCCCTCTGCCTGCTCCCAATTTACTCTTCTTTCCTCTTTCAGAGTACCTTGGTGCTCTCTTTGTTCCTCATCCCATCATGGTTCGACAGCGTTTGATTAGTAGAAGGGGCGACTCGAGGGGTGGAAGCTCTCGGCAGCAGGTCAGGAGGCGAAGCACCTTGGGCTATCCTTCTTCCTCAGCGGAAAACCCATGCTATCCCAACACCAGAAGCGGCCGTGGTAGACCAAGCCTTCGCTCTGCTCCCTTCCCTCTGCCACAGCATCACTCTCCCCATACCACGCTATTCCACTTCCGAAGCACTCTCAATCAACCGATCATCACTGCAACCATTTCCATCTCCTTTTCTAAGGAAGCGGAACAGAGCACCCCGATGACCTTCCCTGGGGACGATAAGCATAGAGCGGAACCAAGTCAAAACAGAGCTAAACAGAATAAAAACAAAGACAAGGAAGACGAGCCTGAAGGGCGCGGTGGGCAGCCCAAACGGAAAGGGAAGGAGGTTGTTGGGGACCTGCAAGAGGATTCAACGCCACAACTTGCCACGCTAGCCATGGAGAGGCGCAAGATGGACGAGGCGGACACGCAGCTGGACGATGGTAGCAGAGAAGGTGAGCAATAGGACAGGGGCCAAACTCAGCCAGACAACCACGATGATTGGAGCTGCCCGATAGTGGAGGAACCTGCCATGGAGGAGTTCATCACCAAAATCACCAATGCCAGGTGGCACTTCATCTAACTTTTGGTTCTTCTTCCTCTTTTTTGTCCACGTAGGAGCTCCAAGGAGGATGAATTGCTGGTTTTATGTGGTTTTATTAGCACTTTTCAGAAAACTATGGCAAATGTTCAGTGATGTCTTCTTTTTTGTAACTCCTACACTATCAGACTGGTTTCCCCTCTGTTGGGGCAGTCCTAGATCTAGTTCTCCAGAAAGTTTAGGTTGTATTCCTTCACAGCTAGAACCCCTCTGTAAACATGTTTTTATTTTCTTTTAATAGATTAAACTTACTTAGCAAAAAAAATATTAAAAGATTAATAATAATAATATTATTAAACATAATATTCATATTAATATATTATAATATTAATATTATTAAATTTAATAAAATTGGATTAATACAATATTATATTTGTTATATTATAATATATATTAATATGTCATGATATATGTTAAATCTAGATATATATGGGAGGAAAGAACAAAGACATAGAGTGATAGAGGTGGAGAGGTAGGGGGAGTGATAAGGGAGAGATGGACATAAACTAAAAGAGAAGGTAGATGAGGAATGAAGAGAGAAGGAGAAGAGAGGAGTGAGAGAGGTAGAGAAGGGTAAGTGAGGGAAAGGGAGACACAAAATGGAGGTGGGAGAGAGAGAAGGAGAGAGGGAGGGAGATAGTGAGAGTATTGAATGGGAGAGAGAGAGAGATGGGGGAAGAGAAAGGGGGAGAGAAAGGAAGGATGAGAGAGAGGCCTTGATAGAAGGTAGGAGAGAGGGAGAGATATAGAGATGGAGTTGGAGGGGGAGAGACGGAGGGAAGAAGAAAGACATAGAGAGTGAGAAGTGGAGAGAGAGAGGCAGTGACAAAGGAGAGATAGAGAGAGAGTGTGTATATTTAGGGGTGATATAGAGTGACAAATAAGGAGAGATGGAGAGAAGGGGTGAGAGAAGGAGAGAGGGAGGGATATCATAACATAGTTGGAGAGAGAGAGAGAGAGAGAGAGAGAGAGAGAGAGAGAGATGGGGGAAGAGAGGGAGGTAGGAGAGTGATGAGCGCCAATCTTGTAGCAAGGATGTTGCAACTCCTGGGATACCATGTTTACTTATCAACCTAGGGTTTGTACAAACTTGGAGGTATAAATGTTATATGCACAATTAAAAGTGAAGGTCCTACCTGTTGTCACTGTTCATTTGGCGAGAGACCCAAGGGGTTCCAAGGCAGATTTATATAGAGTCAGAAGAAGCTTGATTCTTTAATGGAAGAAGAGAAAATCTATTCAAAGATACCTACTCTACTGTAGTAATGAAGAAAAGAACATGTAATGCTAAATCACACCATATCCTAATTAACAAGTTAAACAAATACGCTAAGCAGAATTGCTAAATCAACACTAACCTAATGCTGCTATCTAAGTTACAGAAGTAAGGAGCATCAAACCATACTAATGTGTAAGCAAGGAAACTAAACTAAATATGTTTTCACTTTTTTGGTTTTTTTAGTAAAATCAAACGTGCAATTTAATTGTTCTTGTAGACGTCATAGGTGGATGGAAAGTGGTTGAGGATGGCTAGAAGGAGTATTGCGATGATCGGACATTGTTGGAGTCTGATTGAATAACCACACAAAAATCAAGAGTGGCAGTGTTTAAATAATACACAGAATAGATTTCGGGAAGGAGTCAAATGGAAGAGCAACCAAGGATAGAAATTAGTGAAAGGAAGACATATTGAAGTAGTAGTCCACAGGAACCGTTGGATTAGTTGGATCAACGAACAATATAAATAGAATATGAGCGACGAAGATCTTAGCGCAGGAGATTACGTTAATAGATGGATGGATCACATCAAGTCACAAGTCGACAGAAGGGTAAAAAAAATGTGTGGAATGATGGAGCAGTCTTCGTAGGTGGTAAGCAGTATCTTATGTGACCTAAGATCTGTAAGCGGAATTCCTAAATTTCATTGCGATTAGCCTAAGCGGGTGACACGTAGAATGGGAAAACCACTTTTCTCACATGCTCTTTATCAGATATCGGTCATGCCAAAATTGACGTGATATTGCACGATAGCCATTGGATCATGTGGGATTGATCGACGATGGAGATCAGCCAAGCTAGTTGTCGAGTGGGTGACACGATAGAGTGGTATTCATAGGTTGTAAACAGTATCACACGCACCCTAAGACTTGTAAGAGGAATTCCTAAGTTTCACGCGATTAGCCTAAGTGGGTGACACGTAGCATGGGAAAACCACTTTTCAAGTGTGCTCTTGGTCGAATATCAGTCGTGCAAGAATTCATGCGAGATTACGCGATAGTCGTTGGATCATGCGAGATCGAGCAATGGTGGAGATCGGCCAAGCTAGTTGGCAAGCGGGTGACGCGATAGCCGTTGGATCAAGAGAAACAGATCGACGGTGGAGATTTGGAGTGCCTAAAGTCAAATGTTGAAATGAATATGTGACACACGGTTGACAACAATTGGTCAGGTTTGTTGTGGATCAGATGGTAAGGAAATCCACGGGTATAATATGATTAAGCCATGATTTATTCGCTTCCACATATGTTATGCATGAATAAAGTACTGAAGGGAATGATAATATGAGTGAGATATTATTAAAGAAAGAGAGTGATGGAAAAATATAATGATGAAATGAACCAAGTACTGAATTAAGACGACAAAATTGAAAGCTTATGCAAGAACTAGAAATCTATGTTTTTGGGGTTGCTGAAGGGTCTCTTACTCAAGTCATGGTCCCAGAGGGAGGAGGTGAGGACGAGACACCTGCTGACAACCTTATGGTCATCTTTTTCTCCTTGCTAAGCTGTTAATTGAAAGAAGGCACAAATGGAAGAAAATTAAAACACAACCAATCTACGCTACAATGTTGTAATGGAAATGCAGCTACTTAAGTAATGAACGATTAAACCATGAATCTACGCTAGCATACATGTACAATAAAGAGGAGCCTTGGTTTCTAGGGTTGGGCCCTAACCAAAGAGCTTCAGCTCTCTGAGTTAACTCAATGTTGGATAGAAACAAAACTCATTCTTATTATAAAAACAATGGATTACATAAAAATCTGTCACAAGTCTTACAGCTTGAAAATAGAGTAGAGTTTTACAATAAAAAATTTGAATCCTACTGAGGTCCTAGGCCTCTCTACCTATACGTCTGAAGTCTCTAATGACTTCCTTAAAATTAGGGATGCTCAGCTCCAAACTTGAGATAAACTGGTGCTTTGACTTTCACTTGCTCGCTTGCCTTCTAGTCCTCATGATTTGGCTGTTTGCACTCCGATACGATGGAGGAATATTCGAATGGGGGGTTAGTAGATGAGGATTATTTACCTCCTATAATTCATATCCCTTGTCCCATTCACGTTTTGACCAAAGTCTTTGCCAAAATTCCTTGCTTTTATCCTTTAATCCTACATTATATGCACACTAGACCACAAAGCAAAATATCCAACTCTAACTCATCTCATAAACAAAATATAATCAAAAGTATGCAATAAGTTGTGAGAATAGTTGGTTTGACTAAGCTAGGAGGTGAATTAAGGCCCATATAATTACCCAATGATGAGGCTCATCATCACCCCCTACTGAAAGTGTTGCTCATCCTTTGAGAAACTTAGTCAATTTCCATGTCCTTCATGGATTTGGTAGCCTCTCTGACATCCCATGCCTCTATTGTGGTCTCTTCTTCTTGTTCATAGAAGCCTACTTTCCTTTCTACTTCTTCCCACTGCTTCGTTTCCTCTTCTTCTTTTCTCCCTTCTAGCATCACTAGGAGTAGTGCTAGACTGAGTTTTAGGCCTATCCAATTGACCTTCAACCTTTGCATTGGTTTCTTATACATAGGTGTCCTGTTGATTGCCTCTCTCAACCTTTGAGGGGAGTGATATTCTCTGATCTTCAAGTTGTTTGTCAGTTTGTTCCATATCCTTAAGTAGGCATGTATACTATCATCTCCTAGCAACCTAAACATATCCTCAAAATGTGAAATTGCTTGTTCTTGGGTAGCAAGATATCTAGGTGCCAGTTGAGGATCATTTGTAATTAGATTATGGGTGTTGATTAGGGCCATGGGATTTGATTATTTAACTCTCTTGAAAAGAGGTTCATTTTGCTCTCTGGCCAATATTCTTTTCATCTTTGCAGCCCTTGACTCCTCATGGTTCATCCATGATGCCAAAGTCATTAATTTTAGATCTCCTAGCTCGGCATTAGGATCCCAAACATTCGTGTCTGTGAGGGAAATGTTGTGCAAGTAAGATGCACCATTTTGGCCCTATCCTCTAGTGTACTTTGATCACAAAGATCAATAAACTGCCTGTAGTCCTGAAATGGCATGGTGTCCCTTTGTGCTATTGTTTTAATTTAAAATTGCAGCCATTGTTCTCTGAGGTAAATAGAATATGATTTAGCCGGAATCCTACACTGGATGGCCTCCAAGGAGAGGTTGACCATACATGCTAGTTGGTTCTCCCTTTCCTACACCTGTCTTCTCAGCCATGCGTTTTGCCTCTCAAGTTTATCTCGCATTATTGCTTCTTTGTCCCTTAAGCTACTTAGCTCTTTGCCAATTTCCTTGAGCTTCTCTTACACATTCCCAATGTCTTCCTCTTTTTTTTCTTACTTCTCCCCTACCTTGGTTTCCAATTTTTGTGCTTCTTGTAGTTTTTGTTGTGGATCCTGTAGGATGGCCTTAACCTTTAAGGAAGTTTATCTAGTACTAGGCCGCCTCACGTAGGTGATTGGTGACTTAGGGAAGGCATTTTTGTTGTTGGGAAAAGTGTCTACTCAGAATGCCCCTATCCCACTAAGGTGTGATAGTGCCTTAGCAACAAACAAGGAAAAATACTTTCGTATTCTTCTTTATGAATTGTAAACGAAGAGGAATAGGATGAACCAACCTGTGTCTTTCGCTAGTCCTTTGATCCAATCTCTCTTCTCTTTGGCAGCTTCCAGCTACCTGCTCCCTTACTTGCCCAGCTTCACCAAGTTCCTGCAAGATCACAGAAGGGGAAAACTACACAAAGACATAGATTTACATTCATAAATAGATTAGGATCAGATTTAAGCTAAACATGCAAATATAACAAAGCATCATTGATACACAAACATGTAGGAGAAACTCAAATAGTTTTATTGATATAACAAGAAGATCCAGGAGGAGATACAACCAAGTGAGTCTCGATCCAACATCAACCTCCCAGCAAAGGAATCCCTTCTTCACCTCCAACAAAGCATAAATCACCCAATGCACTAATCTCAATCTCAAAACCAACAGCAATTCTCTGCAAAGTACAAAATTCCAGCCTCTGGATCTCTGGGATGAGGGATCCATATATAGATGTATGCAGAGAGGATGAGTCAGCTTATGATTTGACTTGTGGCCTCTCTCTGTCAGTTCTTGCTTCCACTTGGAGATTGAGAACCTCTTACTCATCCTTGGTCGAACTCAGTGAGGCAAGTGTCATTGAGGAAGATTCTGGAAGCTTCCATTGTCTGTCCACCTCGCGGAATGACACTGCCATTTGTCATTTCCCGCTCAACGCACCCTGGTAGTGAATTTAGGTGCGTTGCAATGCACCTAGCTAGTGTACTAGGGTGCTATGCAACGCAGGTAGCTAGTGGAGCAGCTGGAATGATCCTGATTTGACTGATTCTGAGCAGTTTCTGGTGGAGAACTTCTGGGAGAAGCTATAATTGGTTGACATTGTTCCTTTAGGGGCAGGAACAACACTTTTAGGGACTTAGGATCCCTTGGTTTATGGAAATTTCATGCTTAGAGCTGTAAGGCACAAAAATGTCTATAACAGTTGCCCCCTAAAGTATGAGGCCGTTTATCGGGTGAAATGCTTTATTAGGAGGATCCGAAGTTCTTTCAATGCTGGGAGGAGACCTGTAATAAGATACATTACAATACATTATTTTCATACTGTTTTCATGATCTAGCTGAGGTGGGCATTCCCATGCCCAACTTTATAAATTCATTTTTATGTACACAGGACAGACAATCGTCTGATGGTAGACTGATGATTTTGATGAAGTCATCATCCTTTTGGTAGGATGATTATCTGTGCTGCAATGCTGTACATGTAAATGTCTTTACTTTTCCTGAATATATATCGCAGCCCGGATGGATGAAACTAGATCCGGGGTCTTCAATCTCGTCCGATCTTCACTCGAAGTATAAGTCGATCCATGTGAGAAATGTTTTGAAGTCGAACATGGAAAGACATCGCTTGATTACCAGTCAATGATGTAAACTATTAACAAGCGCGAGAGGAATCACCGATAAGGATGATGACCCTCAAGGTACAGTAGTACAATTCACGTGGTGTGAATAAAGGACTTGGTATCAAACACCACGCAAAATCTTTCGGTCGAAGGTCATTGATGTATACCTGTCGCCGGAAGTGAGAAACTTGCCATTGAGGCATGCAAGCTTCAAAGTACTGAATGGGGTGTTCCTAGATCAACTTCTTGGATAATGAGCTGGTGTTGACAAGAAGTGATCCGTCAAAGGAGGGCCTTGATGAATCCCACATCAATGACACGGAACGGAGTAAATGATTTTGATGGAGGTGAAAACGATCTGATGATATATGGTTCAGGATGGCGGTCATTAAAGAATGAAGTATAATGTATGGTAGTGGATGGGACACGGGTGACTTCTCTGGATGACTTCTCTTGAACATGTCGGCGACACTTATGTGATGGATTGGTAGCAATTACCCCAAATGTGGATGGTATGGTGTGACCATGGTGATGTGACCGGTGAATGAAACAACCCAACCCGACTCAGGCACGGAGTGGAAGTGTCATGTTCAAGAGCAACTTGCTACCAATAAAGATTCTTTGAGTTTTTCCCAATTTTTCCCCAGTCATTGCTGACCAGTACCTATTTATTTTTGTCAAGCTTGAGGAGGATAACATATGCTTGTTCTATAATTTTCCCTTCGGGCAAACCCATCGCTATGTTTTAACGAGCCTAGCGATAGTGAAACTCGTTCTCGTCTAAAGACAAGTTTGTCGCTATTAATCTTTTTAACGAGTCTAATGACAAAGATAACTCGGTCCTTTTCATTTTTAGAGAGTCTGAAAAGATACGTAAAGTTAACTCCGAAATTTCTTTTTCGTCATCTAATCCCTTAAGTCCGAAAAAGTATAAAACAATACAGAAGGGATGAATTTTCGATAGTTTTAACGAGCCAAACAAAACAAGCGCTCGATCTTTTTGTGCAATAATCCCTCAGGTCCAAAAATATTAAAATCTAGAGGAGGGATAACACTTCCGGTCGCTTTAACCAGTTGGAAGGCAAAAACTCGGCAATCTTTTCATATTTTACGAGTCAGATGAAAAGAGCTTAAAGAAGACTCGTCTTTTGAGGAACGAGTGATAAAATGGATAACAGCTAATTCCAGGTAAGGGTTGGAATTTTCCAATCACGGCAGTGTCACAAGGATGGCTAGTGAAATCACTCATCACAGCTGTTCCTAAAAATGGGTAAACAATCTAATGGGGGTGAATGATCGGCCAATGAAAAAGTGGAGGTGACGGTGCAAACACGACCAAGGCTTTAATGGCTGATAATGCTACATTCACGGTGGTTATTTACCAGAATATAATTCATTTTTTAACGAGCTTAAACGTGGATTGAAACACTTGCTCGGTTTTATGTTTATTTTTTAATGAGCTTGAACTATGCGCTAAAACTGCTCGACAATCCAGTCATATGATAAGAATGTCTCATATAAAACGACAACATTTAGATTTTTCCCCACATCCTTTCTTTATGCAAGTTAGGAAACGACTAATCCTACGAGTTTAAAGGGTTAGCCTATGGGTTTAAAGGGAGGACCTAAAAATTTAAAAAATAAATAGCCGCCCCTTGCTTGCACTCCAAAAGGTTTGCATGCCCCCAGGTATAAAATATGGTTTCAAGGTTACCCCTCAATTTGCAGACAAAACATTTGTTCTATCAGGAAAGGCCTACCTCTTTCAGGTTACCAAAGATTGTCTCATTCGCGTTACAAATGAAACACTTCCTCGATGATGTCTATCAAGATAAAAAAATGTGAGTGACAACGAGCGCCACACACATAACTTTGACAAGAGAATCTTTTCCTAGAATAACCCCTCTTCCACTGACGGACGGGGTACAGACTAGTCATATTCTCCCGCGGAAACCTACCCTATACCCGAAGTTTTCTTGCCGAAGCAAACCAGGACGCATGCCCCCTGGGTTTCAGTCATATCCTTCGGAATTACTCGTGCTCATCGGGAGGACGGACTGGGGGTTGAGACATTTCTTGCGTGAAGAGACCATTTAGGGATGGTATATGACTATTTGTGATGCGTGATCCGGGAAATGAAAGCTGGTCCACGAGCTTGACCACTCTTCCTTCGTGCGGAAAACACATTACTCTAAAGAGTGAGGAGACGATGGATCCCATGCAATAAATATAGTCTCTTCCAAGGAGTAGGTTATAATTCAAGGGTCCTTGAACGACCATTACGTTCATTTGAATTGTCTTCCCTTTCAATGTTATGGGCACATTGGTGAGGATCCCTAAAGGTCGACTGGTTCCTTTATCAAAGCCTGTCATATTTCTCATCTCAGGCAATAGCGATGGTGAACCAAGTGCTTTCCAAGCAGTAGAGGAAAGGATACTCACAGAAGCCCCCTTATCTATGATGGTACCAGCCATGACCATTCTATATATTTGGACGATAATTCTGAATGGTATGCTTGCTGGTAGATGGGGTCTGCCTAGTTGATTCCAGTCGAAGGAGACAACCAGGTTGCTTGGAGGTGGGACCAAGTAGACGACCGGGTATGGCTCTGACGAACTTCCCTCCTGTAGTAAGGGAATGGGTAAATTGCCCCCGTGTTTGTCGGAGTCTGCGTTGATGAAGAGAATTTGGACGGTGTCATCCTCGTTCCCTCCAATGACTGTGTCATTCGAAGATAAAACCTCTGAAGGCAAGACCGGGTCAACTGCCGCCTCGACCTTTTGACTTTCATCGGGTATGGATTCAGCTCGTTCATCTTTAATGACAGGCGCTTCAGCTGAACACTTGAGCGGGCCAGCTGGATTCTCAACTAACGAAGGACTCGGCAAGAGTTTTTTATATCCAGGAGGAAGTCGTAACGGTGAAACCGGACGATCATCCAAAACTCTTTTAGCTTCGTCTAAGAAGGGACAACGGTGGATGGCGTGATCGCCTTCGCACAGTTTATAGGGAGATCTAGCTCTCCCTTTTTGTCCTGTAGCTTCACTTTCGCTAGTTGACGGTGTGCTTTCAACATGGCCATCAGAGGTTGACGACACCGGATTGTGCAAATGGGGAGACCAGTCCCTTAGTATCCGAGGGATGCAAGGACAATCTCTGTGAAAGTGGTCTCCCTTGCAAATGGCACATGGCGATTTAGGCCTGGTCGGTGCAGTGTGTGGATTTTCGTTAGACGACACTCGTTTGCCCCCATTCGCTTTTGGCTCCTTCTTCTTCTTCCCTTTCTTCTTCTTTTCCTTCTTCTCCTTAGGAACTTGACTTTTGGCTTTGCCAGCCCCATCAAGCGAAGAGGAAGGAGGAGAGGAAGAATTAGAGGAAGTAGAAGGTTGGTGGGTAACTCTGGACCGGTCTAACTGCTTATTCGATTGTTCAGGAATAGTGGTGTTCTGAATGACATTGGTTTAGAAGAGCCAGACTGGCAAGCCAATTGTCAGTCCTGGAAGCGAAAATGTGGCCATATGGGGTGCACCAACATCTCCCCAAGAGGAGAAGGGACTAGGATTTCCACCAAGGGGAATTCCTTGGTTGGTAGACTCCATTTTCTCAACCTAAGATCAACGTAGGAAAAGGGTATGAATATTCCGTTTAAAATAAATTTTACGACGCTTGGACACAACTTGTTTTTTCAATTTTAAAGAGTCGAGAAAAAACAAAAGATGACACTAGTCTCTTTCGATTTTTAATGAGCCTGAAGTGACAAGTGCTCAGATGGACCTTTTCCGTTAAGGAGTCTGAAAAGGAACGAAAGGGACTGCTCTGGAGATCTAGGTAGAGGGAGTACCAAACCAATCACAAAATTGCAGAATACGTTTTACGGTACGGCAGTCAATCTTACCGAATGCTGTGTTCGGTGCGTTGCGATCAGTAGGGCGGCCGACACGGCTTCCTATGGATAAAAGGTTTTAAGCATATATGGGTCTCCCAATATATACTCGACGGTACGTGGGAGCACAAGTCCGTACTGGCACTTATCGTCTCACAGTGGAGGAATCACCCAACCATCAGTGAGGACAACAGTTACCAGGCTTTACGACGCCGGAACACGTCTCTAGCCTAGACCTCTATGTTGTGCGTTAAGTTCCAATGCGTTGTTAGATTCATTCAATTTATTTTAAGTTGATCTTTCTTAGAAGTTTTCCTTTTGGGATCACCACGAGATGTAGATGTAATTCCTAAATGCAATATAAAGATGATAAGCAAGCTTTTATCTCTTTTCAACAATGAAAATCCTAGCTACAAGGGGAAAAGGAAGACACAATCTCTTCTCAAAGAGCAAAGAGCACACTGTAAATGCACTTTTCCTAAATCAAACCATACAAACTATCAATATGCAAATGCACATATGCATGTATTTGTTTTCACTTTCTTAATATTGATGCCTAAAAAGAAAGTTGATGTACAAATTTGAATTTGCTTTCAAGTGAAAAACACAAACAAGCTTCTTTTCGAAATCAAAAAGGTAGAGAAGATTACGACACTATGATTTTGAAATAAACACTCGTTTCGACACTAGAAAGTGACAAATTCAAACCAAAGGTAAAAGTAAATGTATAATCAACTGTCAACAGTAAACAAACTTTCTCCTAAGATCAAAATCGACATTTACGACAGATCTAAATCTAAAGACGAAAGTATGACTATTTTACTCTTTCAATGGAAAACTGTAAATGATGTAACAAACACACAAATAACATCTACAGTCTTTTTGTACAAAGGAGGTGGAATTAAGGCAAAGAAAAGGGGTTTTCAGACAGGTACACACACTAATAACAGGCTGCAAAGATGAGAGATAAAACTGGACAAAATGAAGCAAAGAACCTCAGCTGCACAGGGCAAAGGCTGATCAACGCACCTGTTGCAAAGAGAAACTGAATTGCAGCATAGGTAGCCCTCGCGGGACCTACGTTGAAATGCATAACCTCTTCACAGAGCCTGCGCTGGGGCAGAAACGAGACTTCTATCCGGGTTCTGGGTCACGGTTTGCAGTTTAATCTATGGTTTTTGGCTGAGTAAAAGCAATCGGTAAGGTGCAATCAGAGGTATGATTTAAAGGAGGACTAAGAGCTATCACAAAGGGTAATCAGATCATTTGTGAATCAGCTGTTCAAATCATAAACAAATCCAGTGAGTGGATTGAAGTAGCAGGTGTCTACTTTGCATTTGATAATGGCAAATGCAGTTCGATTGCCACTTCTGTGTTTATGAAAAAAACAACAAGAGAAACACAAACAAACTAACTAGACATGATCCCCAGTGGAGTCGTCATTTTGTTGTTGGGAAAAGTGTCTACTCAGAACGCCCCTATCCCACTAAGGTGTGATAGTGCCTTAGCAACAAACAAGGAAAACTACTTTCGTATTCTTCTTTATGAATTGTAAACGAAGAGGAATAGGATGAACCAACCTGTGTCTTTCGCTAGTCCTTTGATCCAATATCTCTTCTCTTTGATAGCTTCCAGCTACCTGCTCCCTTACTTGCCCAGCTTCACCAAGTTCCTGCAAGATCACAGAAGGGGAAAACTACACAAAGACATAGATTTACGTTCATAAATAGCTTAGGATTAGATTTAAGCTAAACATGCAAATATAACAAAGCATCATTGATACACAAACATGTAGGAGAAACTCAAATAGTTTTATTGATATACCAAGAAGATCCAGGAGGAGATACAACCAAGTTAGTCCCGATCCAGCATCAACCTCCCAAAAAAGGAATCCCTTCTTCACCTCCAACAAAGCATAAATCACCCAATGCACTAATCTCAATCTCAAAACCAACAGCAATTCTCTGCAAAGTACAAAATTCCAGCCTCTGGATCTTTGGGATGAGGGATCCATATATAGATGTATGCAGAGAGGATGAGTCAGCTTATGATTTGACTTGTGGCCTCTCTCTGTCAGTTCTTGCTTCCACTTGGAGACTGAGAGCCTCTTACTCATCCTTGGTTGAACTCAGTGAGGCAATTGTCATTGAGGAAGATTATGGAAGCTTCTATTGTCTATCCACCTCGCGAAATGACACTGCCATTTGTCATTTCCCGCTTAGCGCACCCTGGTAGTGCATTTAGGTGCGTTGCAACACACCTAGCTAGTGTACTGGGGTGTTATGCAACGCAGGTAGCTAGTGGAGCAGCTGGAATGATCCTGATTTGACTGATTCTGAGCAGTTTCTGGTGGAGAACTTCTGGGAGAAGCTGTAATTGGTTGAACTTGTTCCTTTAGGGGTAGGAACAACACTTTTAGGGACTTAGGATCCCTTGGTTTATGGACATTTCATGCTTAGAGCTGTAAGGCACAAAAATGTCTATAACAATTTTGTCTCTTGGTGTAGGGGAATATTCAATCTCAATATGGATTTTTGTTGATATTTGTGGCTTCCCTTGTTTGATTCTTGTTCTCTTGCTTGTTCTGAAATATAAAGGGGTTTTCCTCCTTCTTTTCCCTTTTTTCTTGATTGGGGTGCTGATAGTAGTGAGGGTCGTTGTTGTCTCCCTCTCAGGGGCCTCTGGAGACACCCTAGGTGACTCTTCCTTGTGTTCTTCACCTTCTATTTCAATTCCTTCTTCCTCTATGTTTTTCTTACCTTCTTCTTCTTTTTTTTGCCTCCTCCTCACAGATAGAAGGACTAACATCATTGGGGAGGGTTTTGATGTCGTCCTCTGCTGGTAAGTCTATGAATACTCACCATGTTATAGGGATCCTGAGGTTTCAGAGGGCATCATCAATGAGGATCCTGGTCAACCCATGGTGAACCAATTGTTGGGAATTCCCTTCCTTTACTTTGTTGCTAGAATCTATGAGTGATTGCATCAAGAAACAGGGTATGATGAGTCTTTGGTAAGCTGGTGTTTCTACCCCAAATCTTAATTCTTCAAGCATCCTAAAATGGTATCCATAAACAACACTTTATCTACCCTCACATGAGACATATTTGATGAGTTGGTAACTTAAATCAATCCATGGGTATGGCAGACTATCCCTCCTTACTCCATTTTTATCCTCTGTGGTTTCTTCACCTTCTAAAAAGAATTTCCTTTTTGCCACCTGACTATCTGCTTTGTCTTATTTTCTCCATGGAATTCCTAGGGGAAGTGTGGTAACCCTACTCATGAGCTCTGGGGTGATATCTATAGTGATCCCTCTAATAGTGGCACAGATTCTGCTATGTGGAGTGAGGGAATGAGAACATTCTTGAGCCACCTCATCATCATACCATGTCAATTTTTCGAAAAAACCCATCCATTGGTGTCTTATAAAGATTTCATGCACTTGGGGGTGTTGTTGTATCCTCACAGTTTTTGTGTGTTCTCTCCTATTAAACCCTCCTATCATCTTGCTTGTGCGTTTTGAGGAGGAAATGAGAGGTTTGACACAAGAATTTTAAATTCAGGAGAAAACAAAGTTTCCTGTGTATGTAATTCACCTCCCATAGTTGTTATATCCACTATCCTTTAGAGAATTTTTAGTTCATTTTCTTGTAAATGGGGATGGAGTTTTAGACCCTACCTCTTTATAATGGTGGTAGTGGACAATTCTCGTGATATTCCCTCTTGAACCCCTCTCTACCTATCCTGTAGACTGCCTCTGTGTATCATGTAGACTGCTCCTGTAGACTATTTCTATAAGAATTCTTGTGCATGCTTTTGTAGAAATTCTCTTGCAGAATGATGGACCCTTTCTTCCGGTGGGTGGCTAGAGTTATGAGAGCGACTTGAGTGATGAACTTTCAAGGAGGTGCAATGCATGAATGCATGCAAACGATGATTTGTTTCCCTTTATGGATTTTCAGGGTGAGGTTGTGTGCTGGCAACAGAGGTACATTGCCATTTTTGGACCGTTGGTCCGCACTACCACTTCATCATTCTCACTCCCCTTAATCAGCTCCCGTCTCATAGATCCGTAGTTAACCACATCTTGTCCTACTACTCCTCTATCTTTGAGTTGACTGCAACCACGTGATAACTGAATTAATGTGGCCAAGTTAACTAGGCATCGCTTCACTTATAAACCAACTACCTCATAACCCTTAACAACTTTTGATCAAATGATGCATATGAGTGAGTGAGTGGGATACTTAGTTGTGGTCTCGATGCCATGTTGGAGTTGTTGAAGATCAGAGGTGTTGCATTGTTTATTTGCTTCATGGTCATTCTTCTTCCTCCTCTATTATCTGTTGATGGTTTCTTGGCTTTTGCAGGTGTATGTGACTGAAGATCTAATGCTTCTACTACTGTTGAGCTCCTGTATCATCTTAGTGAAGACATGTAGCTTATGATTGATATTTTGTGGGATAGGCTGCTACAAAATTTCCTACAGGATGTCTTGTAGTTGCTTCTCCCTTAGAATTTCTTAATTGGGATGTTGCAATGAATGGACAGAGGGAGTAGGAGTGTGTTTGGAGCAAGGGACATTCAGGTAATTCTCTTACTCTCCTCTATTTCCCCTATTTTCTTTTTGTTCATAACAGGTAGAAACTGATCTCTTTTTGTTTTGAATGGTGAGTGCAGGGATGATGGTAATGGACGAGGTGAGGGGTTAGATCATGTATAGAATGAATTTTGTAGACCTAACCAACCTACCATTCACCCTCATATTTCTTCCTGTAGGTTTTGCAGGCCACTGTAATTCCTACAGGATCATCCTATAGGATTTTAGGGGATCCTATAGGAATACAAGGGATCGTGTAGAAAACATAGTCTTCGCCTAAATTGAAGAAATGGAGCGAAAAAAAAATGGAATTGATGGAGAGATGCATGGTAAGGAGTGGAGGAGATGAATATATGTGAGGCAGGGTTCCCTTTGATTCTTCTCTATGCTCCTTGATTGTCTTTCGCGCCCACCTACAAATAACAATTATGTCCTTTTTCTCTCTCTCTTTTTCTTTTTTTGAAAGGCACCTAGGGTGCCTCGGAGAGGTTTTCACCCTAGATGTTTGCCCTAGGTGCCTCAAGGAAGGTTTTCACCGAGGGATCCTATTATTCTCCCACCCCCGTTTTTCCTTTCTTCATCACTAGGCCGCCTCATGAGGTTTTCAACCCAACGATGGGACTCAGGCACCTCATGGAGGTTTTCCCCTGAATCCTTATTCTTTTTTCTCCTTTTTAGTGACCTGAATAGGAAGGAGCTGGAACTTTCTCCACCATAATCACTGTCTTATTGATATTTTCAATGAACTCTTGTTTTGATAAAGGCCTCTTATACATTTTCAATCGGTTTCCATTAACAAGAAATGGAATGGCTTCTTCATCTATAGTTTTGATTTGCACTGAACCATTATCATGGCATCTTTCCACCACATAAGCTCTGAGCCATATGGTCCTTAGCTTGCCCTTGAACTCTTTATACCTATAATCATATAACAATGCCCAATTACCCTCTTGAAATTTCTTCTCCTTAATATGTCTATCATGCCAAATCTTCCTCTGAAGCTGAACTATCTATGTATGTAGGAGGGCCTGCATTCTGAATTCATCCAAGCCATTCAAATGGAACAATCTTTCTTCCTGTGCATGACTGAGATACAAATCTAGTTTGGTTTCCATTCTTAATGTGCTATATTCAAACTCAATGGACAACAAATCCTTTTTCCCATAGGCCAACTCATACTGTGTAAATCCAATGGTGGTCTTCCATGTTGTATTATAGGCCCAGGTGGCCTCAACTAGTCTCTCTGCCCAATCCTTCTTGCTGATGCTCACTACCTTGGTTAAGATGCTCTTCAGTGCCCTGTTGGTCAGCTTCACTTACCCATTAGCTTAACGATGACAAGAAGTGGAGGTTCTATGCTTGATTTTGTGATGAATGAGTTTTTCTTCAATCACGTTGGGGGTAAACTGGTTGCCTTGGTTTGTGACTAGCTATCTAGGGCACCCAAATTTGTAGAATACATTCTCCCTTAGGAACTCAACCACCTTCTCTTCGGTTGTTGCCTTAATCACCTTGGTTTCAGCCCAGTTAGTCAAATAATCAGTGGAAACAATAATGTACTATTTTTTCTTTGAAGGAGGGTTGATAGGCCCAATGAAGTCTATGCCCCACTTATTAAATGGCTTGAAAGTCAATTGAGGTTGTAGGGGAATTTAATCTCTTGGAGTAGGATTTCCCATCCTCTAGCACTGATCACACTAACTAATGTAATTTTTCACATCCTGATGAAGAATGGGCCAATAATAGCTGACTTGTAACACTTTGAATGATGGCCTCTTTGCTGCAAAGTGACCTCCACAAGGCCCATCACGACAAGTCAGAAGGATGTCAAAAAATTTCTCTTCCCTTACGGACCTTCTGAAGATTTGATCTGGGCCAAGTTTGAAAAGGTTGCCCCTAATCTAGGTGAAGGGGGCACCTTTCCTGACTATCTTTCTCTTTTCTTTGGAGGGCAAGTTTGGTGGGAACTATGCTGATACCAAATAGTTTTCTATATCAACAAATGATTGGTAGAGAACTAAAATAGAAAAAAAATGCTCATCTGGTAACTAGTCATCCACCATTACTTCTTCACCTACATGCATATTCATCCTAGATAGAAAGTCTACAACAACATTTTTCTTACCAAGCTTAACAACAATAGTTAGATGAAACTGTTGTAAAAGAAGCAACCATCTTATAATTCTAGCATTCACATCTAGTTTGTTCATTAAATATTTGATTGTAGCAAGATTAGTATGCACAAATTTTTGGTATCCTGTAATGTAATCACTAAATTTGTTTAACGAATGCACAACGCCCAGGAGTTCCTTTTCAGTCACAAATAATTTAGCTCAACCTTTGACAGGTTCTTACTGATAAAATAGACGGCATAGGGCAATTTCTCCTCTACCTGACCTAAGGTTGTTCCTATGGCTTTGCGTGAGGCATCAACATGAATATGAGAAGGGAGGGCCCAGTTTGGGCCTCGAAGAATGGATGCAGTCGTTAACTAACCCTTTAAAATGTTGAAGACCTCTTGACAACTTTTTGACCATATAAACTAAGAATATTTGGCCAACAACCCAAATAAAGGAGAGGCCAAATTGCTGAAGTCCTTTATGAACCTTTGGTAGTATCCAGCTAAACCCCAGAAACTCTTGACATCCCTCTGCTTTTGCAGAGGTGGGACCCTTTGGAAGATTGCTATTTTGTTCGGGTCCACCTGCAGTCCTTGCTGAGATATTGAATGACCTATCACAGTCCCTTCAGTCATTAAGAATTCACATTTTTCCGGACTGAGAGACAGGTTCATTTCAATGCATTTGTGCAGTACTTTTCCTAGGTTAGTGAGGGCTTCTTGAAGATCACAGCCATAAGGTGTAAACTCATCAATATAAATTTCCACCGCATCATGTACTAATTCAGCGGAAATACTCAAGGCTGCTCTCTGGAAAGTGGTAGGAGCATTGCATAGGCCAAAAGGAAGGACACTATAGGAAAAATTACCCCAAGGATAGGTGAATGTCATCTTATCTTGGTATTTTGGGTAGATTTGGATTTGGTTGTACCCACTGAATCCATCTAGGAAAGAAAAAAACTTCTTCCCTTGCCAGACCATCTAGCACATGGTCAATGAAGAGTAGGGAAAAATGATCCTTCTTTGTGGCTTTGTTCAACTCCTTGTGATCGAAAAAAATCCTCCACTTACCATTTTTATTGGGAACTAACACTAAAGGAGACCCCCACTCACTATTAGAGATAGGGTAAATGAATCATTCATCGTTTTTGTAGTTATTCTTTGACTATATCTTTAAGAGCTAGATTCATCTTCCTTTATGGTTGCCAGACTGGTTTGCAACCTTATTTCATGTATATGTGGTGAGTACACACCGAGGGGTGTACTCCCTTCATTTCCTTGTAACTCCAGGTGAAGGCTTCTAGGTTTTCTCTCAAGATGTTGCATAACTTTTCCTCTTCGAGAGCAGAAAGAGATGGATTAATTTTCAAAGTCTTCTCTGGGCCGAATTCTATGGTTTTGACACTGAGTGGGTTGGATTTGGCTAAGCATAAGTTAATTGGATGATTGTTCTGGGTTTCCCTTACTTATTCTTCTAATGGTAACGAAATAGGAGTTGGACTTTGGAGAGGGTGTTCAATTAATTCATCCTTATCTTGGTGTCATCCTCCTATGGTTGCTTCCAAAGCATAAAGTTTGGTTGAATAAACCTCATATTATTCCTCCTCCTCGAACCATAACGATAAATCATGCTCCAGAGAAGGTTGAGCAAGAGGGTATAGGACTAACTATTTGGACATATGCCCATTCTTAATGGTCATATTCCCAGCTCTGCAACTAATGTAAGCATTGTTTGTGGCCAACCATGGCCACCCAAGGATGAGACGGTAACCAGTAAGCTTAGCCTTTGGCTCGAGAACTAGAAAATCTACAAAGTACTCCTAGGAGTCAATGGAGACCATCACATCCTCCACAATTCCCTCAGGGATGACTGTGGAACAGTTTGCAAGTTGCAAAACTATTGTGGTCTTCCTCAATGACCCTTGGAGGTTGAGCTTGAGCATGGTGTCCTTAGTCATCACATTAATGGTAGCCCCAAGATCGATCAGAGTGTGTGGGACGATGGTTCCATTGATGTGCACATCTACTACAGGGCTTCCAGGGTCCAAATATTTCAGACATATTACCTGCCCCAACATTAAGTCAGATAACTGCCTAATGAGATTAATGGTAGGGGCATCCCTTTTTATTATTCCTGGATGCTTGAAGAATTTATCCTTAATCAACTTATTGTAAATGCGAACATCTTTTATTTCCTGGAGTAGGGAGATGTTCACACACATATTTTTCAATTCTCCGAAAAGTTCATTTTCTTCTGGGGTAGGATGGAGTGGTTGGGCTAATCTCTTAGGAAAGGGTGGATTTACTTTAAGGTTGCTTTCCTATCTTTCTACCTAAACCTCCCTATGTGGAGAGGGAGGTTGGTTATATGGGAGAATTCTCCTAGATCTTAGGTTGATTTCCTAGATTTCTACAACATAAGTTGGTTATGATGTCTCTCCACTGTATACTTGTTGAGCCTACCTATTGTTTGGGTTCAGATTTGGCTAGGCAAGAATCTGGGGTTGCGTGGGTGGAGCAGAGTGCAAGAGTTGTGGTTGGGTAGGTGGTGGAGGAAATAGAGTTGGAGCATTGTTGTATTGGGGCCTCCACCCCTGGAGTGGGGTATTCCACTGAGGTTCTGGTAGAATGTAAGGTTGAAATGATTGGTTGGCTGGTTGGGAATGATACTGAGATAAATAGGACCAAGCAGGGGGTGTAGACCAGGAAGGATGAACAGGGTGTTCCCAAAGAAGGTATAGTTGTGGTTTAGTTGGGGTTGTAATATGCATGGGATGACCCTTGCATACACTGCTGGTATGGTCTAGGCCCAGGATGTCTCCTTTGGTTGATGTAGCAAAGCTGCTCAGTGACCCCTTCAGCACCTTCATATATAGCTTTGAGTCTCGGTAAAGAAGGGCACTTGTATGTGGATTGGTTTTCTTCACAAACCAAGCAAATCTCAATGTAGTTCAATGGACATTCGTTCCTGGGATGCCTCCTAGTGCATCTATGACAAAAGATGGCCAAGGCTCTCTCTGCTTCCTCGTGCTTCCTTTTGATATTAATGGTGTCCAATAGTAAGGCAAGGGTTTGCATCATCTCACTTTTGAAATATTCTAGGATATTTCCAAGTTCATCCTTGATGGATGAGTTGGAAGATGATGTACTAGCCATAGGTTGACTACTGCTACCCTTTTTTTGGCTACCCTAGAATGGTTTCTAAAGACAGTCTTGATATCCTCATAGGATAATTGGTACATATCTCCTCATGCTAACAAATGTAAGGTATCCAGAAGATCTTCGCTTACTTCTCTGAGCAAGACCAGCTTCAGTGACTCGGGGTCAAGTGTGCACCAGACCCTTTTGTAATTGAGTTGGAACCTTTCTTTGTAGTATCCTAAGGTTCATCCTAGCACGTGGTCATCCTGAAAATTTATTCTTTAGTATCTTTTCACCTACAATAGTCCCGATATTTGTTGTTAAAAGCATGCTACATCTGAGCCCAAGTTGTGATGTTATCTCCAGGTAAACCCATGAACAAGTGCAATGCTGCATCCTTGACGGTAGACGGAAATAGTTTGTACTTTTTCTCATCATCTGTATAGTCATAGGTTTGGCATATAACAACAAACTCAAATAGGAAAGTGTCAGGGTCCTCTGTGGTCAAGCCATGGAAATGAGGTAGGGCAGAGGGGCTTATATTCTTCAACTTGGTGTCCCCATTGGTTTCCTTGATGGGGAAGGCACCCTCAACCCTCTCTCTATTCCCTTTGTCATTTCAGTTTTCAGCCATTGGTTCACTAGGAACGGGATTCTCTTCTTCCTCTTCCCCTGTAGGTTCTTCAAATATGTTAGGTTTCTCACCTAAAGGTTCGTACAGTTCACAGCCACCGAAGAAGAGAGAAGGTTGGTTGTTGGATGCAAGGGGGGTATTTGGCATGAATTTCCCTAAATTGTCCCTATTCCTACGAGGCATGAAAGGAAATGTTTTTTGGTTTGCTTTTATAGGATTTTTTTTAAGCTGGAAAGTACTTTGCAGAAATGAAATTACTGATTGAATGAAAACTACTGATAGAAATAAAAGTTACTTGTTGAATTAAAATTCTACTTGCAGAATGGAAAGGAAAGGATATAATGAGAACTGAAAGAAACGAAGCTAATAGATTATTTTCGCAGAAATAAACTAATGGCAGAAAATTGAAGACTAGAAATAGAAGAAAAGAAAGCAGTAGTCACATTCTACTCAGACACCTCACTGGCCACAGTGACAAAAATTGATGAGCACCAGTATTGTAGCAAGGATGCTGCAACTCCTGGGCTACCAGCTTTACTTATCAACCTGGGGTTCATACAAACTTGGAGGTGACAATGCTATATGCACAAGTAAAAGTGAAGGTCCTGCATATTGTAACTGCTCATCTTGTGAGAGACCCCAGGGGTTCCAAGCCAGACTTCTATAGAGTTAGAAGAAGCTTGATTCTTTGATGGAAGAAGAGAAAATCTATTCTAAGAGAGCTACTCTAGTACAGTAATGAAGAAAACAACATGCAATGCTAAATCACACCATATCCTAATTAACCATTTAAATAGCTATGCTAAGCAGAATTGCTAAATCAACACTAACCTAATGCTGCTATCTAAGTTACAGAAGTAAAGAGCGTCAAACCATACTAATGTGTAAGAAAGGAAACTAACTAAATCTGTATTCACTTTTTTGGTAAAAGCAAGCGTGCAATTTAATTGTTCTTGTAGACTTGATAGGTTGATGGAGTGTGGTTGAGAATGGCTAGAAGGAGTATTATGATGATTGGATAGTGTTGGAGTCAGATTGAATAACCAAATCAAAACTTAGGAGTGGCAAGGTTTAAATAATACGCAGAATAGAGTTTGGGAAGGAGTCAAATGGAAGAGCAATCTAGGATTGAAATTAGTGAAAGGAAGATGTAATGAAGCAATAGTGCACATGTATTGTTGGATCAGTCGGATCAATAAATAATATAAACGGAAGATGAGTGGAAAAGACCTTATCATAGAAGATTCGTTAATAGATGGATGGATCACATCAAGCCACGTGTTGACAGAAGGGTAAAAAAAACGTGTGGAATGATGGAGTGGTCTTTGTAGGTGGTAAGTAGTATCTAGAGCGCCCTAAGAGCTGTAAGTAGAATTCCTAAATTTCATGTGATTATAAACGTAGCATGAAAAAACCACTTTTTTCGCGTTCTCTCGGTTAGATATCGATCATGCAAGAATTCACGCGTGACTGCGTGTATCCATTGGATCATGTGGGATTGATTGACGGTGGAGATCAGCCAAGCTAGTTGGTGAGAGGGTGATGTGATAGAGTGGTCTTCATAGGTGGTAAGCAGTATCTCGCGTACCCTAAGAGTTGTAAGAGGAATTCCTAAATTTCACATGATTAGCCTAAGTGGGTGACACATAGCATGGGAAAACCACTTTTCTCACGTTCTCTAGGTCGGATATCGGTCATGCAAGAATTCACGCGAGATTGAACGACAGCCATCGGATCATGTGGGATTGATCAACAATGGAATTGGTCAAGCTAGTTGGCGAGTGAGTGATGCGATAGCTGTTGGATCAAGCAAAATAGATAGATGGTGGAGATTCAGAGTTCCTAAAGCAAAACATTGAAATGAATATGTGACATGCAGTCGACGATGATTGGTCAGGTTTGTTGTGGATCGAACGGTAAGGAAATCCACAGGTATAATCTAATTAAGTCGTGATTTATTCACTTCCACATATGTTATGCATGAAGAAAGTGCTGAAGGAAATGAGAATATGAGTGAGATCTTATTACAAAAACATAGTGATGCAAAAAGATAACAATGAAATGAACCAAGTACTGAATCAAGACAACAAAATCCGAAGCTCATGCAAGAACTACAAATCTATGTTTTTGGGCTTTGCTGAAGGTTATCTTCCTCAAGTCATGGTCCTAGAGGGAGCAGGTGAGGCCGAGACACTTGCTGACAACCTTATGGTGATATTTTTCTCCTTGTTAAGCTACTAATTGAAAGAAGGCACAAATGGAAGAAAACTAAAATACAACCAATCTACGCTACACTGTTGTAATGGAAATGCATCTACTTAAGCAATGAATGATTAAACCATGAATCTACACTAGCATACAAGTAGAATAAAGAGGAGCCTTGGTTTCTAGGGTTGGGCCCTAACCCAAGAGCTTCAGCTCTCTGAGTTAACTCAGTGCTAGCTCGAAACAAAACTCATTCTTATTATCAAAACAATGGATTACATCAAAAATTGTCACAAGTCTTGCAACTCGAAAACAGAGTATAATTTTACAATAAAAAATTTGAATCCTACTAAGGTCCTAGGCCTCTCTACTTATACGTCTGAAGTCTCCAATGACTTCCTTAAAATTAGGGAGGCTTGGCTGCCAAACCTGAGATAATCTAGTGCTTTGACTTTCACTTGCTCGGTTGCCTTCTAGTCCTCATGATTTAGTTGTTTTCACTCTGAGCTGATGGAGGAATATTCAAATGGGGGTGTAGTAAATGAGGAGGATTTACCTTGTATAATTCCTATCCCTTGTCCCATTTGAGTTTTGACCAAGGTCTTTGCCAAAATTCCTTACTTTTATCCTTTAATCTTGCATTATATGCACATTAGACCACAAAGCAAAATATCCAACTCTTACTCATCTCATAAACAAAATATAATCCAAAGTATGCAATAAGTTGTGATAATAGTTGGTTTGACTAACCTAGGAGGTGAATTAAGGTCCATATAATTACCCAATGATGAGGCTCATCGGAGAGAAATGGAGGGAGAGGAGGTATGAGAGAGAGGACTTGAGAGAGAGGAGGAAAGTGATGTGGGGAGAGAGAGGATTGGAGGGCATCAAGAGAGAGAGAGAGAGTGAGTGATGGGTTAAGAGAGAGGGAGTAAGGAGTGAAAGGGAGAGAGAGGAAGGATGAGAGAGAGGGCTTGAGAGAGAGGAGGAGATAGGGAGTGAGAGAGGAGGAGAGAGGTAGCGAGAGAGGAGGAGAGAGGGATGGAATTGGAGGGAGAGAGAGAGGGAGCAAAGAAGAAAGGAATAAAGAGTGAGAAGCGAAGAGAGACATGGAGTGACAAGGGAGAGATGGAAAGAGAGTGTGTATGTTTTGGGGTGAGGTAAACACACAAATAAGGAGAGATGGATAAATAAGGAGAAATGGAGGGACATATTAACAACGTTTGAGGGTGGAGAGAGAGAGAGAGAGAGAGATAGAGAGAGGTGGGAGAGGAAGGAAGAGAGAGGACGTCAGAGAGTTGATAGAGGGAGGGAAAGGGAGATGGAGTTGGAGGGTGAGAGAGAGGGAGGTAAGAAGGAAGACATAGAACGATAAAGGTGGAGAGAGAGAGAGGGAGTGATAAGTGTGGTAATGTTCTTGTGGCAATGATGTACCAAAAGGCACCTCCTTAACAGGTGGTTGTTTCCTGCAAAGGATCATAGGTAGAATGGGTGTTGTTAGTGGATACACTTAGATAAATAAAATCATTGCCAATAGTGAAAACAATGCATATACAAACATAAAATAAAAAAAGAGGTAAATACAGAAGAAATTCTTAATCAAGAAAAGAATGCAACAAAATAATGGAAAAATATCCCTTTATTGGCTACTGGTAGTAGAGTTTGAATGCAATAGAGGAATTGTAACCATTTGAAGATAATCCTTTGAGAAATGGTGCTAAAAAATCCTCAGCAAGGGGGGGTTCTTTTCCTCAAGTTCTTTGCAAGTTTCTCCTCTCTCTCAAAGAAGTATGAAGACTCTTGAATGGTAGATTCCTCTTCTCTCACTAAGATGATGGATGTATTAGAAGCAATATGGCCAATATGCTAGTGCTCTTACTTTATTTGGCTTCAACAATGAAATCTTGGTTTTCTCTGATAGGAATATGGTTAGAATAATAATGTCTCATATTTTGGCTCTCCCATGGCTTGTTTATATAGAACGTTTTAATCCATCTTCCCTCTCTTGGTTCATGCATGAAAATGACTCATGAGTAGGACAAGATGATTCCATTAAGGGTTGAATATCTTCAAGCGACTTGAATTCGGTTGTCCTTGCTTGCGATTTTGTGAGGGAAGTGGCTCTAAGTGTGTGGAGTGGTCTCCAATTCATTGAGTCATTCATTTCTTCAACCATGCAGCTTTCGAAGAATATTTTGCAGACGCACAACTATCAAAGAAATAACCACGACGTCCTCAATTATTTAACCTTATAAACTTTTGACCTTATGAGATTTTTTTTTAACTTCGTGATGTCTTCAGCTAGAAAATATTGACTTGTGCATTTTGTTGGATTTCTTTTAGTGTCTTCTAAATTGTGAAAACATGTGTACAATTTTCTAGTGTTAACAATTTCCCCGTGATGTATGAGGTTAGGAGCAAACTTATAGCCGAAATACATCACATTTTCTATTCTAATGGAGAATCTGATCAAATTTTTCGAGAGATAGGATATATTTTTATGTAGATGAGTAGAGAAACCCCTTGACCGAGGATAAAGGATAACTATACTCTTGTGAAAACCTAAATTGAAGAGAAAAGTATCTATACAAGGCAGACATGCACCATGCTTGTTATGATGACTAATGAAAAATTATTACAATCTGACAAGAAATGGTTATTTCAAGTCAACATTTTGGTGGTTGATGTGTTGATTGGTAATGAGGATAATTGTTGACACCCTTAAGGGAATTTATTTGACAAATAAACTGAATTTGGTTCCCCCATGCATAAAAAAGGTGAAGCACTATTGAATGAGGTGTTGAGGTATGCATGGATCTTTGAATTTGGGTACCTCCCCTATATCATGATGTAAGCACTGCTAAATGAGGTACTTCGTGATATGGAGTTCTTTGACTAAATGAAATAACTGCAACTGTCATTAAGTATGATACCAACATAACATGAAAACTTGTGTTGGTGTCAAATGTCAAGGGGACTAATGACGTCAGTTGGAAAGAGTGATACCCATTGTGTCACCCGAGGATATCCCTTCAGGGGGGAGTATCCAAGGTACTACCTCGAATGTGGAATATGAGTGTTGAAGTCGACTGGAAAGCAACGTGAAATCCCTCACATGTTGATTCGGGGAATCAATATAAGGTGCAAACAAGATGTAATAGTGTGGATCAGATAAGGCATGATAATGAAGGCTGATGATATGAATGGATATGGCCAACTCGCATGTGGTGAAAGCTATTAGGAAAATGACAATAGTCAAAACAATTTTGCTAATATGGATGGCCCTGGAGTGGGTAGGAGATCCAAGTCCAGGTGTGACAAAGGACCCTTCCAAGACCTTTTACTTTGGTGATGTGTTAAATTAAATTTTTAAAAGGATGCAAATGAATACATCTCCATGTTGTAAAGAAGAGGAACATGAAATTCATCAACACATGAAAACATAAGTTGTTGATAATGGAGTTCGTCTAGGAGGGACTACGTCTCTGGGACCCGGTGTCAAGATGGTGTAGGCTGCTACATTAAGTGTTGTCAATAGTGATGATGTACATAAGAGGTGATGTCGCTATCATACAAGGAAAATGTCCTCACACAAGACTTGCTCCAAGAGATGTTACACCATGGGAACTCGCATTCAAAAGACTCCTATCAGTATGACACAAAACTCATGCATGATGATCATCTCGCCAACATGGCATAAAAGGGATCTCAATGTAAACATACATGGCGACAACATGAGTATCCCATCAACATACAACAAAGGGATCTCAAATAAAAAATGAAGAATCATGACAAAAAGTAAATCACACAAATGATTCCATGTCACATCAAGCAGGAATCATGAAACAATAAAGACAACAAGATCCCACATCAAACATCAAACAGGGATTTGTGAAGCACGATACATAGCAAAGAAGTACATGAACACACTGCATATACCTCACATCCTGGGACCATCTGAAGAAGCAAATGTCAAACCACTAAAGTTGGATGTACCATCAACCTCGTTGCGTTGAATCTCATGGAATGACTGCTCGCATGCTAAATGATAACACCTATAGTACACTTAGAAAAATGGATGAAAAATGAAATGAGAAAATGGAAAATTTGAACACACCATCAAATTTGTGGCATCCAATAGTGCAAAATCGACTGTCAAATTTCTGAATTTTAAGAAAATGAAAATTTGGGGCTCAAGGAATCTGTTAGATTCCCCCTAGATTCCTTAAACATTCCCTCCTCCAGGTCCTCTATAAATCGGTTGCTTAGATCAAGAAACTGACTGTGCCATTGGGATTGTGTCGTTGAGAGGTGTAAGATCGACACAAAGTTTGTCCAATTTGGACACTGCAAAAATTTCACCCTCATGGAAATTTCACTTAGTCATGGTTCCACCTACAATAAATTAATTAAAAAATATCACCTCGATTTCAGTGCCAGCTCCTGGTTCCTCCATCCTGCCTGGGCACACTAGTGAAATGAAGGTTTATATAAATTTTCGGGTAGATTAATCAATAAGGTTGTTTTGGTGTAATCGTAAAAATAGAAATTGGTTGAGAAGGAGTTGGGGGGTCAAATCCCACCCCTCTCAAATTAACCCACATAATAACGTTTTGTTAAAGTTTAGGGTGGCAGGTTCACTGTCTTGGGTGGCTTGCCCCCATTTCTATTGGTAGTCATGGTGTATACGGCAGGTGGCGAGGGCATCGGGGTTGAAAACCCACGTCTCCACCTTTAATGTTGTCTGAGTGGCTCCGGGGGTGGTGGGGTCATGGCCGCCCACCCCTTAATAAATAGATTGTTCACAGTGGTTGAGGGAGGGTCGGTGGGGGTGGCGTCCCGTCAGCCCATAATTAATTTTTATTTTTTATTTTTAATGTAGTCCATTGGGGGAGTGGTGGGATTGGTGGCCTGCCATCCTAATAATATGTTTCTTTTTGTTATTAAAAAACGACAACGATTTTTGAAAATTCAAAAAATGACCAAAGGAGACAAATGAAACAGGCCACAAATTCACTCAAATTCTGGCCCAAGTTGGCTAGAATCTAGTGTCCATATTTTTTCCAAAATGTTGCCTTCTTAAGCTTGCCCAATCATCAAGGTCAACTTGAACTTTGATTTCTCCTAACATTCGCATATGGACTCGATTTGACAAACCATTCACACCACAGTGATCAGGATGACGAGATCTACGATTTGACCCTAGTTTGAAATCATTTTAATCACTTTGATTTTTGAGCTTCCATAAGCCCTCTTTGTCCTGTGTGTGTCTTTAGAGCCACCTAGATCAATCCTCCCCATTGGGTGATTTTGGCCCTCCAAAAGCATGAAAAATAATTTGCAACTTCTCCGTACCTTGTCTGCATCTCAAGTGTCCTGAAAAGGTCTTACCTCCATCTCCTCCACCTTTACTCTTCGAAGCCTTAAGAAATGAGCCAACACCTCCAACCTATGTAACTTTTAGTACATCATTTTGCAAATTACATTCTTGACTTACATGACCAACTAATGACCTAAGCATCCCATACTTACCACGAGTTGATAACACATACTCGCTTGTCAAGTTTACATCAAGATGGACAAAATACCCCAGCTCTAAAGACAAGGCAAACATATCATTGTTGCTCCAACAAGTGATGGAAAACACATCATCACTGCAACACATGACTTACAAAGATAAGGCCAAATTCTATTTGCTTTGACAAGTGATGGAAACATGACATCACTTTCACAGTTTATCATGCAACTCAAAATAAGACCAGACATCATTGTTGCTTAACAAGTGATGGAAAACACATCATCACTTTTACATTTTAAAATGCAACAAATGATTTACAAAAGCACAACCATGACAAGATAACATATCTAAAAACCATTTTTCACTTATCAAGATGAATGGGTCACCTCCTTGTGGCGCATTCGATGGTCGAACAACTGCTTCACCTAGTTCATGCACCGACACTTTGTCTTTAAGGTGCTGCTCTTGATGGATCCTCCAACAAGTGGCTCTTTGATGGCTATCACAATGCTGCAATAAGTTTTCTTCCTCTAGATATGGTTAACATGTTTCTTTACCTGCTGTTGAGAGGGTCTTTCACGCCTCTTCCTTGTTTGTGCTGCTATTCTTTTCCAACACTTAGAAAATGTATGGTTATGTAATCCACAATAGGTACATGTGTTTTTGATCTCTTAATTTATGTCCATCATTCAAAACATGATTATAACCGAAATGAACATTCGAATGTCGAGAGTGGTTATACCTTTCCTTTTCATCTCTGGTGTAAGTATGTCGATGAGAGCTTGCCTCAGCTCCTTCCTTGCAATGGACACTGCCATGGGCTGATGGGAATGTGTTCCCATCATTCTTTTTCCTCAATGATTTAGACGATGTTTCAGAGGAATTTGACACCTTCGAGCATTCTCCCTTGGTGTATCTCAAGCTTGCAAATTGAGGTCTCTACACAACCTCCAATGGTTGAGTTATGACTTGGTTATTAACACCAAGTTCCTTTTCCTCCTCATGCCTTGTCTCGGTAAGGAGCCTCATGTTTGTCCCTATAATTGGGATCTCCATATATCCAACATAAATCATACTATGTGAAGACAAAATCGAAAGGAAATCAACATCTTTTACCTCCTTTGTCGATCTGGAAAGAACTGATGAGGGCTTCTCATCATCTATTGTTGGTGGTTCGCTAGTTGTCTCGGCGCATTCCCCAACTTCCTTTCTGACATACCCAAGTCCTGCCTAATAGGGTAATTCTTCTACATTGATGGGGTTGACAATGCCTTGACCATTAATGCCCAAGCCTTTTCATTCATACCCCATTCTCTTCAATAGTTAGTAGCCAATTCCTGTGGTATGATTTTCAGAAACAAGGAAATCATCATCAGGAAACATACATGAAGATGGAGAACTACTTTTTACCTCACATGGGTCACACTACAGCCTTTCCAAGGCCTCGTTCTTTGCTTGCAGCTATTGTAGAAAACTTTGTTTCTCCTCTTTCTCTTCATGTAGAAGCATCTTCAATTCAACGTTGTCTATTTCAAGAATATGTTTGTTGTTCTTCAGTTCTTCCAGGGTCTCTTCTATGGCTTGCAATTGAAGTTGCAATTGCTCCATTCCCTCTATCTCTTTCTGTAGAGTTTCATACATGATTTCCACCATTTTGGAAATTTTGAGAATGGTCTCATACATCAATTTTTCATCCCCTATCATTGCATGTTCCATTGTTCACGTTGCAATTCACATTCACACGAAGAGCACTCAGATACCACTTGATCCAGGTCTGGGTGTGACAAAGGACCCTTCCAAGAAATTTTACTTTGGGGATGTGTTAAATTGCATTTTTAAAATAACATAAATGAATACATCTGCATGCTGTAAAGAAGAGGAACATGGAATTCATCAACACATGAAAACATAATCCATTGATAACGGAATTCATCGAGGAGGGACTATGTCTCCGGGCCCCGATGTCAAGATGGTGTAGGCCGCTGCATTAAGTGTTGTCAATAGTGATGATGTACATAATAGGTTATGTCGCTATCATACAAGGAAAATGCCCTCACGCAGGAGTGGCTCCAAGAGATGTTCCACCACAGGAAATCCCAGTCAAAAGACTCCTATCAGTGTGACAAAAAATTCATGCATGATGATCCTACTAACATGGCATAAAAGGGATCTCAATGTAAACATACATGGCGACAACATGAGTATCCCATCATCGTACAACAAAGGGATCTCAAATAAAACATGATGAATCATGACAACAAGTACATCACACAGATAATTCTGTGTCACATCAAGCATGAATCTGAAATAATAAAGAAAACAAGATCCCACATCAAACATGAAACAGGGATCAGTGCAACACGATACATAGCAAAAGAAGTACATGAACACACTGCATATACCTCACATCCTGGGATCATCTAAAGAGTGGATGTCAAACTATTGAACCTGGTCATACCATCAACCTAATTGTGTCGAATCTCATGGAATGACTGCTTGCATGCTGAATGCTGACACCTGCGCTCCACTTAGGAAAGTGGCCAAAAAATGAAATGAGAAAATTGAAAATCTGAACACACCATCAGATTTGTGGCGTTGAATAGTGCAAAATCGACTATCAAATTTCTAAATTCTGAGAAAATGAAAATCTGGGGCTCAAGGAATCTTTTAGATTCCCCCTAGATTCCTTAAAGATTCCCTCCTTCGGGTCCTCTACAAATCAGTTGCTCAGATCAAGAAACTGACTGCACCATTGGGTTTGTGTTGCTGAGAGGTGTAAGATTGACATAAATTTTGTCCAATTTGGACACTGCAAAAATTTCACCCTCCTGGAAATTTAGCTCGGTCATGGTTCCACATGCAATAAATTAATTAAAAAAATATTGCCTCGATTTCTATGCCCTCTCTTGGTTCCTCCGTCCTTCCTGGGCACACTGCTGAAATGAATGTTTATATAATTTTTTGGGTGGATTAATCAACAAGGTTGTTTTGGTGTAACAGTAAAAATAGAAACTGGTTGAGGAGGGGTCGGGGGGTCAAATCCCACCCCTCCTGAATTAACCCACATAATAATGATTTGTTAAAGTTTAGGGTGTTCAGTCCACTGTCTTGGGTGGCCCGCCCCCATTTCCGCTGGTAGCCATGGTCTATACAGGAGGTGGCAAGGTCGGTAGGGTTGACAGCCCGTGCCCCCACCTTTAATGTTGTTTGAGTGGCTCCATGTGTGGCGAGGTCATGGCCACCCACTCCTTAATAAATTGATTGTTCATGGTGGTTGAGGAAGGGCCAGTGGGGGTGGCGGCCCATTGGCCAATAATTAAAATTTGATTGTTTTTTTAATGTAGTTTGTTGACGGGGTGGCGCGGTTAGTGGTCTGCCACCCTAATAATATATATATATATATATATATATATATATATATATATATATATATATATATATATATATATATATATATATATATATATATATTTATATTTATATATTTTTCTGTTATTAAAAAACAACATAGCCATTTTTGAAAATTCAAAAATGACTAAAGGAGACAAATTAAACAAGCCACAAATTTGCCCAGAATATGGCTGAGGTTGGCCAGAATCTGGTGGTCGGATTGTGTCCAAAATGCTGCCTTCTTAAGCCTGCCGAGTCACCAAAGTCAACATGAACTTTGACTTCTCCTAACTTTCGCATACGGACTCGTTGACAAACCGTTTACACCACCATGATCAGGACAACGAGATCTATGCTTTGGTCCTGGTTCGAAATCATTCTAATCACTTTGATGTTCAAGCTTCCATAAGCCTCCTTTGTCCTCTGTGTGTCTCTAGAGCCACCTGGATCAGTAGGATTTCTAGGGTGGGTGTAATATGTTCTAACTAGCATGAAAAGGGTAAATGAATGTGGGTGATGTGCAAGCTCCAACCAAGGGTGACTAGAAACTACCGCCGGGTAGAAAGATATGAAAATATGGGTGGGAAGTTTTTTACTATAAAGGAATATTTGTAGAGTTGCCAAAACAATATGAAGGTGATTTGGATTTACATACATGAAGACGAGTTCCCCGTTAGAATGGTGACCTGGATGGAGGTGTTGTGTTTTTTCTAAAGGCTAGTGCCCTATTGGCTAGTCTCGGTGTGGGGTTGATGAGGCGGATGAAGTGATACAAATGGGGCATGGTAATATGGTTGGATGGTAGGCCCAATGTAGCATGTTGTGGTGCATGTAGTTCAATCTATGTTTGATCATGGATGGAAACCTAGGAGTAGGGGAGGAAGGAAAGGTGAAAATAAGAGAAGTATGAGGTTGATTTTCGATACATGTGTGTAAAATGACTCCCGAGCTTGGGGGGATGAATAGGGATACCAATAGTGTGAAGGGGACTATGAACTAGGGAAATTCATGCAGTTGGGGCTCTATTTACCATGTGCCGGTAGAAGGTGATGGTAAGCATGGTCGAGATGGTGAACCTTATGGTTGATGTCAGAGATGTGATGGCAACGTAACAACCCTGGTGAAAATTCCATGTAATAAAAATTAAAAACAAATAATAACCATGGTTGATGGGACACTTATTTCAAGTCGAATGTTGGGCAAGACATTCTAGGGGGTGTTCAATTGGTTTTTTATGGCTAAGGAAATTGGGAAATGCATTGGCTAAGGCTTTGAAAGGAAAAATGGCATTTTTGTACATTTATTTATGAAAATAACGCAAATTAGGAGAAATTGGAGATGGAAGGTCATAGGTTGCATGTGAGGAGGAAAATGAAGGAAAATAATGGAAATTGAAGAAAATAGAGGCCTCATTCATAAAAATTCTTCTGACGATAAGTTATGAACTTTTTGTGAGTACACTTTTGAAGCTCTCTCATTATTCTCTCCCTCTCTCTCTCTCTCTCACTCTTGGACACTTAGAGTTTTCTTGGAGCACTTTGGCATTGGAGCAGGAAAGGAAAAAAAGGAAATAGGAAGCAAAGATCAACTAGGGAAAGGAAAGCTCAAGAATCTACAACAAGATTCATTGTAGATATCGATTTGCATGGGTATTTTCCTTGCTAGATTTGGCATGCATGGTATTGGATGTGGTATTTTTTTATCATGTCATGGGTTTTTCTATGTGTGACAATGTTTTCTACCTAGCCTTGCCATTTCTTAATAGCATTGATGAGATGGGTTCTCATACTTTGGTTGAGCTCGATTGCCAGATAGATTCAAAGCTAAGTAGGGAGGATCTCCAAAATGACAAACACATGGCCTATTGGCCCCTGAAATGGACTTTGAATCATGGTAGAGATAGTGGCATAGTAACCCTTGATCTAGACTGTGGGTTGCTGTAAATCCATGATTGTGTGCCTCGGTGGGCCTAGGAAACCTTGTTGGTGAATCACAAGATATACGGTAAAGCTAAGAGGTGGATTTCTCTCCGTTGGGCCCAGTGGTCTTAGGATGAAATGTATGGTAAAGACTAGAGAGTGGGTCTCTGTGTAGGGCCTAGCGATCCTTTGATCAAAATGTGGATTATCTTAAAGCCTGAGAGACTAGGAGGCACTCAAATTCCTCACGGTATAGGTGGAAATATCTGGAAGAATCCATGTATTTTTGGTTCTTTTCGGTTGGTTATGAGTCCCACATTCATGCTTGGAATATGGCACAGAGGTGATTGGATGAAGAGAGACTCGGCTCAGCCAATCTATGGTTGGGTGGAATGTGATAGTCCCATCTCTGGTTGGTTTCTTCATTCGTTAATGAGAAATTCATTCCCTTGGTTTTCATGTGTAAATGTACTGGTTTATATGTGGATTTTATGGCTGATATATTTATGGTATTTCTGTTGTTACTATGATGGTTATATGTATGTTTTATGACAACAACTATGTATGGATCTTTGTATGTTTTACTTGTAACTGAATGGATAATGTATCTATGAGCTAATAGATGATAATGAAATAAAACACATGAGGGAACAATGGTTCTTAGCGATTCTTAAATAATTGTGAGATCCATATGCTTAATTATGTTGTTTGCACCTATAGACTGCATGTTTATGATACGTTTGACGAAACGTCGATCATGGCTAGTAGGGGTCTGGTTAAGTGATTCTTTAAATAATTGATTATACTTCATTGTTTCCCTATTATTTTGAGGATCTTAAGATATCATTCCATTTTTGGTGGTACCCTCGGCTTTGGGGTGGAAAAAGTGGCTCAAATCCTAGGGATGCTAGCATAAAACTAGAAAAATTGGTCCCTGGACATTGGCATGCAGGCCTGTGAGAGCGTCTATAGGTCCTCAGAAATTGGCATGCCAATAACATGAGAGTGTCTAGAGGGAAAGTGATAAGATGTTTCAGTGGGACACAGGGGAAAGCTTCCTGAAGTGTGGCCATGGTTCTTAGGGGTCCTATATTTGATGTAGAAGGATTGTTTGTTGTGTTCCCATTGATTCCATTTCCTTAAGGTCACATATGAGTTCTAATGCAATTGTATTAGCTTGTGATCACATGTTTACCTCGATTGGATGGTTACTTGGGTAGATGTGAGAGGAGGGTGTTATAGAGTGGTATCAGAGCATGGTTCATGGCTCAGACTAGATGGGTTGTGTGTGTTTTTTAGGCATGCATGTCAGTTGCATGTGTGTCTCTTTCACTTGCATTCCATGTGCTTGTTGCATTGCATAATGTTGATAATAGTTGTAGTGATGTTGTCATCAGGAACTTGATGTTGTTATTTTTGAGTGAATTTCCATGAGGGCATGAATGGTTACATGTTGTTACATATCACTTACATGTTTTTATAAGTCTCTTGTTCTTATATGTTGCTTCAATACACTATTGTATGTTAGGTTTCATTCTTGTATCAGTCTTGTAGGTTTGGTTACAAGTATTGTCCTCTTATGCTTGCTTACATGCATCCATTTGTGTCTGTGGTTGGTTATGCATTCCTTATGCATGTGAATGTTGTGTGTGGCCATGTGTATAGTGGTGTAATGGTTGTTTTTTTCATGCATGAGGTCATGGTATGTGTAGTCAATATGGTCATGCATTGATGAGTGGACTCTAACTAGAATGGTATGTTGTAAGCAGAACTTCGACGAAAATCACATGAGGAAAGACCTTTGTCGACGCGTTTCGAACCAACCAGTGTGGTTCATCGTTAGGACAAGTTCTGTCAGGACCAGTGAACTTGTCCTGACGATTAACCACACTGGTTGGTTCGAAACGCGTCGACAAAGGTCTTTCCTAATATGGTTTTCGCCGAAGTTCTGCTTACAACTAATATGGATCACAGAAGCCTCAATTCAATAATAGAATGGTATGTGTTGATGCACTTATTTTTATATGTCTATATCATGTTATGATAATGATATACATGTATCTCGCTAATTTGGATGATCTTGCAGATGAGGTAACCTCCCCAAATTATACTAAGGGACATTGGTTTGTTATGAATTGGTTTATCTGACAAATTATTCCTTGCAGGAAGGAAGGTCAAAATGAATTGTAAGATGGTAGACTACAAGGACTCTCCCTACTGATCTATTTTTGAAAAAGGTATTCTAGACCTTATGTGAAGTTTCCTTATGTTACTTAGTGCAATAGATTGAAAAGAATGCAAATAACATAAACACATAAGCAAATTGAAACATAAACATATGCATCAACACAATGACAATTTGATAACGGAGTTCACCAGACTTCCTAGCTGCCACTCTGGGTCCTTAGTTTCCAATGTGACCAATTTATTAGTCTTCAAAATGCTTTTACAGGAATGAGCTCAAAAACAGAGACTCAAATGAGAAAAAGGATCTCACCATTGCATTCAGCTCAAAATTTCAAGTCAAACGAGTATAAACTTGCCCATATTTGGCCTCTGTGACTTCCAGACCCCCTGGAAAGTCCAAAACCACCTCTGTCTAGGAAAAACCACCTTTCTCCTACACAAAACCTCCTCTATGGAGGAAAAACCACCTCGAAAAACATGCATGCTCCTTTGGGCAGACTGTACCTGCAACAATATTAAAAATGGGTTTGTGACGGCTTGTTAGCAAGTTTGTTTGGCTTGGCACATTTGTAAGAGGTTTTGGGTGAAGTCGTTTATATGAATGGGAGGTCGGCGAGTCGAATCCATGCCTGACCTTACCGCCATTTTACATTGGATATGCATAGACTATGGTTCAGCCTGAGATATTTCTCCACGTGCTGTTGGTGATATGTGGTTTTGCTATGATATATATGGTGTGTCATTTAATATTATTCATTGCATGTGGGATAATTCGCTAAAAGGACCGGCGGTTGGTGGGTTGACCCCGGCCACCGACCTTTTATTCTGGAAACCTTTCCGCAACACTATAAATATAACCTCATTTTTAATCTTAACAAGAGCCACCATAGCCCATCCGATGTGGCCCCTCTAGTGAAAACTCATTCTTCCAGGAGATCAGGGGTTCGATCCTCACTGACCCCCAAAATTTTGGAAAACAGGTGATATTGGGCAAAATTCGGGCTGCCATGTGTTAACACGGGATTGGCCCAGATCAACCAATCAGAATCTTCTATGTTACGCCCTCTGTTGATGTCGTCCAGGACCCATGGCTTATTCTTGGGTTGACACGTGTCCTTGCTGATGTAGGCGTTGACCTGGTTGACTGTTGACCATTAACCTTTGACTTTTTGTCATTTACCCTAATTTTCCCAAAAACTTTGACTGGTCATAACTTCTTCATTCGAACTCAGATTTACACACCGTTCACACTATTGGAATCGTATCAACGAGAACTTCAACTTGATCCTACTTTCAACTACATTTGAGGACTTTGACCTGAGCTAAAACTAGACCCATTTTGGATCACTCCTCCCCACTAGAAGCTTTTGGACCAAGAAAAGTTGTTTTTAGCTATCGAGTAAGTGACGATAAAGTTCAATTTTTCAATATTGATCCATCGTGCTTTACTTGGATTTGTACCTTTGAGTACAACTTGAAGATACTCAACATGTCCTCATCACGAAGTCCTTATCCTCCTATCAAGAACTACGTCCTACTGTAGCTCATTGAGATATTCGGGTGAAAAATCTTCAATAGAAGGTAACTGACCTTGCTCTTCAGGATATTCAATCAATGAAGGCTCATATAATCACAAGTTTCAATATTTATGGATGTATAGATCTGCATATAAACTCGTAGAACTAGGCGGAAAGCATTTTCACCAATTTTGTCAAGTATTTTGAAAGGACCATATCTAATTCGTTTCAACTTCTTACCTTCCCCTTGTAGTCTTTCTTTGTTGATGTACAACCAAACTTGATCACCAACTTGAAAACAATGCTCAACTCGATGCTTGTCATGCCAGACCTTATACTTTGCTTGGCTTCCTTCCAATTGTTCCTATATTTCCTGGTGAATTTCTTGGATTTGTTCAATGAACTTGGTTGCTTTGTCCACATCACTGTGTCCATCAACTGCTATGTCTTTACCAAAGAAAAAATCCATGGTACACTTTGGTATAAAACCAAAAAAAGTCTCAAAAGGAGATCTTTGAGTAGAAGAATGTTTTTCATGGTTCTAAGCATGCTGCACATCACGAAAATTCTCATCCCAAAGTTTGGGATGCTTGTTGTAATATCATCAAAGTAATTGTATCACTGTCCTATTGACCACTTCTATCTCGCCATTTGTTTGTAGATGAAATGTCGTGCTCTTCTTCAACTTTGTGTCCATTAACTCCCATAGACTTGACAAAAATTTGTCGACAAATAGAGAATCTCGATTGGATACATTAGAAGTGGGTAACCTAAAATGAACCCATACATTTTGAATGAACAACTTCACAGTTTGTTCAACTGTGACCTGTTTTTTACATGGTGTCAAAATACACATCTTACTGAACCTATCCACAACTACATACAAATAATCATGACCTTTTCTAGACTTTGGCAATCCCCCAACAAAATCCACGGAAACACTTTCCCAAGGACGAGAAGGAATTGGAAGTGGAGTATACAAGCCTATTTTTCTATTACATGGCTTGGTTGTTGTACACATAGTACATCCTTTAATATATCTAGAAACTGTCTCATTCATTCGTGGTCAATAGCAAAATCTTTTCAATTGTGCAACTCTTTTACTTACACCAAAATGACTTGATATGAGAGAAGTATATGCTTCTCAAATAATATTTACCATTTTGGTTTGTGGAATGCATAACTTTCCCAAATGATATAATAGTTTGTCCTTTATTAAATAATCCAATTCTTCTACCTACTTGCCATGACTTAAAGTTGCATATACATCCTTAAAATATGTGTCTTGAGCATATTGTTCAATGTAACTTTCATGAATTACTGAATTATGCTTAAGTATTGTGGATGCACTTATAATTGATCTTGATGACATGTCTACAACCTTATTATGCATTCCCTTCTTATATCTGATAACGATATGAAATTGTTGTAGAAAACCCATCCATCGATAATATCTTCATTGCTGCAATTTAGTTTGTGAGTGTAAATATTGAAGTGGTTGATGATCTATGTGTATGATTGTTTCTTTACCCATTATGTAATGTTTCCACTTTTTAACACTCTGAACTAATGCATATAATTCCTTATCATATGTAGGATAGTTAACTATTGTTGATGTGAATGTGTCAAAATGAAAGAATATAAGCTTTTTGTGCTGCATCAACACTTCCCCCATGGCATATTCACTTGCATCTATCTAGATCTCAAATGGATGTTGAAGATCTACCAATGCTTGTACTAGTGTTGTATTGATCCTTTCTTTCTATGTGTCGAAGGATTTCTTCTATTTTCCTCCCCACTGAAACACCTGATTCACACTTGTCAAAGCATGTAAAGGGGATGCAATCAAAGAAAAGTTAGCAATAAACTTTCTCCATTATCGTGCTACCCCTAAGATACTTCTAACTCCTATAGTATTATTGGGCTTAGCCCAATTTACAATGACTTAGACCTTAGAGGGATCTATATTCAATTAACCACCCCCTACAATATAACCCAAATGATTCAAAGATGTCCTGCCAAATTCACCTTTTGACAGTTTTACAAAGAGATTTTCTCTTTTCAAAACATTCAAAACATGCTTTACATGCTTTAAGTGTTCTTCCCATGTTCTACTGAAAACAATAATATCATCTAAATAGACTATTACAAAATCATCAATGAATGGTCTAAATACATCATTCATGACCCGCATGAATGTAGCCGGATTGTTAGTTAAGCCAAAAGGCATAACCATCCATTAATAGAGTCCTTGCTTTGTTTTGAAAGCAGTCTTCCATACATCTTGTTCTCCAACTCTGATATGATGGTAGCTACTTTGCAAGTCCAATTTAGAGAAGTAAAATACATCTTTTAATTGATCTAACAAATCATCAATACGAGGAAGAGGATAACGATTCTTTATTATGATTTTATTTAATGCTCTAAAATAAATGCACATTATCCATGAACCATCTTTCTTTCGCACTAATATAATAGGTGGTCCGCATGGTGATGTGCTTGGTTAAATAACCCCTTGATTGAGCAACTCATGTACCTGCTTCTTTATCTTTGCATTCTCTAGAGTTGATAACCTGTACATCTAATGTTAGGTAGTGGAGCATCTTGTTGCAAATAAATCTCATGTTATATCTCTCGCTTGGATGGAAGCCCTTTAGGCTCTTGAAATAGAATATCATAACCGGAAAGAACTTTAACTATATATGCTTTCTGTTTAGGATTATAGCCTTGGAAAGCATTATATTTATCAATATCTTTTGCTTTTATAATCATAAGTAAAAATTGTTTACTTCAATTTACAATTCTTTTCATTTGTCCTGAATTTATGAGAGAGAAGTTATCTTTGAGTTTATGAGCCCTTACAATATTTTCAATTCCATCCTTAGTGAGTTGAAACCTATTTTCAGTTCGATACAAGATAACATTTCTATCATACAAGTATGGAATTCCTAATACAATTCCACATATGTCCAATGGGACTATGTCTAACTCAACCTCATCTACAAACTTTGACCCAATAGCAAAACGGAGTTTACATTGTTTTATAAATTGTAGCATAGTTTTATCACACACCCAACCTAATGGATATGGTTTTTTATGAGGTTTTGTTTCTAGACCCAAATACTTTACAATTTCTTCAGAAATCAAATTAACTTGTGAACCACTATCAAATAAAGTATCAATTTCAGTATGCTTGGAAATGACTCTAACGTGAAATATCTCATTTCTTTTCTTCTCTTAATTATCATTATCAATAGAATGTGAATAAGTACTTGTAGATGCTTTAGAATTTTTACCATTTATACCTATAGCTGTAACCATTGTCTTGTCACCTGAATCTGATCCCAAGTCCTTTTGAATAGCAGCAACATTCTTCCACTCCTTGTTTCCAAACTTCTTAGGCTTCAATTCCAGATACAGTGACTAACAGTGTGCCTCATCATGGCCTTCCTTCTTACAATGAGTGCATGAAGGTTTATCTTTATTCACAAAGTTTGATTTGTTATCCTTCCACTTAAGTTTCTTCTTGTCCTTATTCTTGCTTTCAATAGGTTTCGATGATTTCCCAACATCATGGGTTACATTTTTGCCTCTAGCTTCTAGATGAGTTGCTTGGACTCATACATCATCTAAGCTAGTTGGATTAAACATAAGTATAGTATGCCTCAAATAAATATGTAGGCTACCTATGTATTTCAACAATGTCTTTGGTGAGTCCAATGATATGCCTAATGTTAAAGCTCTCTTACAGAATTCTTGAGTATAAATTTGAACACTTTGACCTTTTAATTGACGTAGTGATTTCCAATTCATCATTGCTTGTTTCATATAAGGAAATGAATAAAATTTCATTTTAATGGTACAAAAAATTCAATCCAAGTTGAAATGATTTTACCATGCTTTTTGAGATCTGTTTGTGTCTTGCCTTCCCACCATACACGTGCGGTTCCTCCAAGTCGAAGGCTAGCAAGCTGGATCTTCTTCCTTTCTGAAATATTTATTTTCACCCTATAATACACTTCAATTTGTCTTATCCAATTATCAAGATTTTCAGCGATAAGTTCTCCATCATAAATTGGAAAATAAAATTTTACATCTGATTTGATCAAAGAGGATTTCTTCTTTTTCTTCTTAGAAGGATTAGATTTAAGAGAGGATGATGATGATGCTGGTGATGATGGAGGAGATGGTGGAAGAGGAATTTCTCCCTTTCCCTTATCTTCTTGGTCTTTACGTGACGAAGTGCCTTCTTCTATGTTCTCCTTAAACTCGCGATACATCTCTTCCTCCATTGCGCATATCATAATGAAACAATCCAGGAATTGAGATTTTGATCCAAGTGGGGTTTCATCCATCATCCTTCTTTGTGAAAAGACCCTTCTAATCTCTGGATTTGCCTCAACAAGTTCAACTTCACCTTGTTCGAGCCTTAACCTAGTAAACATTCAAATCTTCACACAATCTTGTCATACCTTAAAAACCTTGCTTCTCTGATACCACTTGACCTGTTATTGAAAAAGGTATTATAGACTTTATGTGAAGTTTTATTATGTTACTTGGTGCAATAGATCAAAAATATTGCAAATAAAATAAACACATAAGAAAATTGAAACATAAACATATGCATCAAGACAATGAAAATTTGATAACGGAATTCACCAGACTTCATGGCTATCTCTCCGGGTCCTTAGCTTCCAGTGTGACTTCTTTATTAGTCTTCAAAATGATTTTATAGGAATGAACTCAAAAATAGAGTCTCAAATGAGAAAAGGATCTCACCATTGCATTCAGCTCGAAATTTCAAGTCAAACGTGTATAAACTTGCCCATATTTGGTCTTTGTGACTTCTCGACCCTTGGAAATTCCAAAACCACCTTTGTCTGGGAAAAGCCACCTTTCTCTTGCACAAAACTGCCTCTGTGGATAAAAAATGACCTCGTCAAACATGCACACTCCTTTAGGGAGACTGTATTTGCAACACTATTAAAAATGGGTTTATGACGGCTTGTTAGCAAGTCCATTTGACTTGGCGCATTGGCAAGAGGCTTTGTGTGAAGTCGTTTATATAAATGGGAGGTCGGTGGGTCGAATCCACCGCCCGACCTTACCACCATTTTACATTGGATATACATAGACTATGGTTCGGCCTGAGATATTTCTCTACTTGTTGTTGGTGATATGTGGTTTTGTTATGATATATATGGTATGTCGTTTAATACTGTCCGTTGCATGTGGGATAATTCGCCAAAAGGACCGATAGCTGGTGGGTTGACCCTAGTCGTCGACCTTTTATTCCGACAACCTCTCTACAACACCATAAATATAACATCATATGAAATATTAACAAGAACCAGTGTAGCCTGTCGAGTGTGGCTGCTTCAACGAAAACTCAGTCTTCCAGGAGATCAGGGGTTCGATCCTCCCCAACCCCTAAAATTTTGGAAAAGAGGTGATATTGGGCAAAATTTGGGCTGCCACATGTCAGTACCAGATCGGCCCATATCAACCAATCAAAATCTACCATGTTACCTCCTCTGTTGACGTCATCCAGGACCTGTGGCTCATTCCCAGGGCTACACATGTCCTTGTTGACATAGGCATTGACTTGGTTGACTATTGACTGTTGACTGACCATTGACCATTTACCTTTGAATTTTTGTCATTTGCCTTAATTTTCCCAAAAACTTTGATTGGTCATAACTTCATCCGAACTTGGATTTATGCACCGTTCACACCATTTGAATCGTATGAATGAGCACTTCAACTTGATCCTACTTTCAACTGAATTTGAAGACTTTGATTTGGACGAAAAACTAGATCCATTTTGGATCACCTACGAATTAGATGAGTAGCGTGGTTGGAACTCTTCTAATTTGGAAGGCATGTTGAGAATATTGAAGGAGGAAATAAGGAGTTGTAAGGCAAATAATGACATGATCATACATGCACAAAAGAAACAAGCAGAGGTTAATGCAATACTCCTTCAAAGTTTTTCTGAACTATTGTGACAAGGGCCACTTTAGATAAGCCAAGGACAAGAGGACAAAACTAATGGAGCATATGCAAGTAGGTCTCCTGGAAGAAATGGGTCAGATAGGGCTGACACGGTGAGATATGGCAGGTTGTTGGACACTCTGAATAGAAGGGGTGATGAGTGCAGGTACTATTCTAGTTATTTTTCTGACAAACATCATGATCATCAGCATTATCATCCTTATAGGAGGAGTGATAAGGGATACTTGCTAGATGAATTTAAGAAAGAGAAGCCACCTAAGTTTCATGGATATATCAAGAATTCGGAAGATGCAAAGGCTTGGATACTTGGGATGAACAAATTATTTGAGTTGCAGGATTACATAGATAACATGAATGCCAAAATAGATATGTTTAGCTTGAAAGATAGAGCAGACATTTGGTGGGAATATGTGAAGTGTATCAGGGAAACTGAAGGATTTCTATGAACAGTCAAAGGGTAAGCATGAATCTCATAAAGGATGGAATTGGAAAGACATAAATGAGGGTAAATTGTAGCCTTAGAAAGCAAGGCCTCAGAATGCAGATGGGAAAGAAAATATGCCATTGAAAAATAATCTTAATGCAGCTAGACAAGGACATGGGTTAGAAAAACATCATAGATTTGAGGGCACTAGTCTGTCTGAGTGTTGGACATGTGATGAGGAACACCAGAGGAGATATTGTCCACAGAATCACGGTGGTAGGCCTAAGATATAAAATGCACAGGAGGCACAGACTATTGGGGATGTGGCACAAAATGTTCCTAATATTTATGCAGTCATGGAAAATAGACAGGCAGAGCACCCGACATCTGTCATTGAGATGGACGGTAAGATTTTTGATAAAGTTATTTCTATTTTTCTTGAACCTGGATCTAATTATAGCTATGTTAGTCGTAACTTGGTGGATAATTGCGGTTTGAGTAAGGAATTGCATGCAAAATATTTGTTAGTGCATTTGTCTACAGGTACAAAGGAGTGAGTTCATCCTCGGGTAAAAGATTTTGCATTTAATTTGAATGGTATTCCTACAATATCAAATCTAAATGTATTACTGTTGGGATCATAGAGTATGTTGTTGGGCATGGATTGGTTGTATCTTCATAGGAGAAAAGTGGATTGTTATGATGAAGCCATTAAGTATGTTGATGAAAATGGAGAACCAAGAGTCTTGCAGTGTAAGAAGAAAGCCACATCAGTTAGGATTGTGACAATTATGCAGGAAAAGAATACTCGCAGGAAAGGGTGTATGTTATTTGTAGTGCACATATCTAGTGATAAGGGTAAGGAGGTTTAGGATGTAGAAGTGTTGAGAAGGTACCTAGTTCTGCAGTAGTTTCAGGATGTATTTCCTGAGGACATTACATTATTTCCACATCAGAGGGAGGTAGAAGTTTCTATTGAGTTAGTGTCAGGGGTAGCTCTAGCATGAAAATCACCTGACAAGATGAGCACACCTGAGTTGGTGGACTTAAGGATGTAGTTGAAGGAAATTTTCATGTTATGAAACCAACTCACAAAAAGATAGAAAGGAACGATAAATGCCTTAGAATTTATCCTCTTTGAGGGAGGAACCTCCTTTACAATACACAAATGAACAATTCTTGGATGATACAAATGACAATACCTCCTTTCTATATATAGTAGTCTAAGGGGTCATAACATAATCAGAACTGACATAACAATAGTAATGTAAGCACACAATACTAACAATAGTGGGCTTCTATGGGGAACAATAATAACAATATGGGGACTACATGGGCACAACAATATAATAAGGGGGTGGTACTAATAACAATAAGGGGTTACACTAGCAGTATAGGGACCTAACATGCCCCTCTCCTTCAAAAAGTGTTGTCCTCAACACTTGAGTAGTTCTTGATGCTTCTGTATAAAATTCTTGTTCTCCCATGTGGAATCTTCAGCTAGTAAGTTCTTCCACTTGCTTAGATACTCTGAAATTGATTGATTTCGTAGCTTTTGAGTTCTTGTTTCTGTGGCTGCTCTAGGTTCCAATATGATTTTTCCTTCCTCGTCAAGTTCTAGTAATATTGTTTGAACTGGGATGTTATACAACTTTCGAATGAGTGGCCACACTTCTTCATCCTTCTTCCATTTATCCCTTGCTTTGTTTATCCAATCCGGTTGGATAATAGAAATAGCACAAAATAATGCTTCCACATCCTCATCCTTTCTTGAGAGTGTATCTGCAACAACATTTTTCTTCCCTTTTTGTAGATGATTTCAAAGACAACCCAACATATTTGGACCCATTTTTTCTGTTCTTCTAATGATAATATTTTTACTAAAAAGTATTTAAGACTGTTATGATCCATTTTTACATTGAAGTTTAGGTAAGGTCACCATTTCTTAAGTGCATGTAGTATTGCAAACATTTCCTTCTCATAAATAGCATGCTTGAGATGTAGTCGTAAAAATACCCAATCGCCTACATCAAAACTTCTTTCACTACGATGTTGACCTGCTTATTGTTTCATTCGATTATACAACAAAGTGGCATTATTCTTTAAAAGTTGGAGAACTTGTTGTTGATGTTTGATGTGATCTTTCACTACTTGAATCTTTTTCTTCTTGATATTTCCTTATATCTTGAGAGTCTGAGTGGTAATTTCTTCCAATGCATTACAACATATGGCCAGATTCATTTCTTGATGCTTCATGTGGTCTTTCACTTATTGAACATTTTTCTTCTTGATATGTCCTTCTACCTTTATAGTTTGAGGAGTGGTAATTCTAGCCAATGCATTACAAGATATGGTTGGATTCATTTCTTCTTTCTCGATGTGATATTTCACTTCTTGAACCTTTTTGTTCTTGATATGTCCTTCTATCTTGAGAGTTTGAGTAGTGGTAATTCTTTCCAATGCTTTACAAGATATGGTCAGATTCATTTATTCTTTCCCTAGGGTTGGTTCCTGGTGTATATCCTCTTCTTTTGATGTTTCTTGATCCTTTTCTTCCTCCTCTTCACAATCAATGTAAAATAATTTCTTCTTAGCACACTTATGACCTTTAATGTATTTGTTATCACAATTGTAACAAAGTCCTTTTGCTATTTTTTCTTCCAATTGTTGTGGTGTCAACCTTGTAGGTTGTGTAAGGCTAGGAGAAATAACACTTCCATCTTTATATTTGTGAGGGGTAGAATTCCTTGTTGCCATAATTTTGCTTTCCACTTTTCTTGCCAACCCGAATGCCTTCTCTAATGAATCAGGTTCCCAAAGACGAACCTCATGTTGAATGTTATCATTTAAAGTTCCTATGGAGACATCAATCCTCTGCTTCTCTGGAATATCATTTTCCCTTATATTCAATTTTTGAAAGTCCTCAATGTGCTCTACCATTGAAAACTTTTGTTTGAGATTTATCAATTGGCTAAAGAGGTGTTTCTCTTTGTATCCTCATAATGTGCTATCATTTCCTAAGTGAAAATTTACCACGTAACAAGTGGTTTACAAGAACAAAGCCCTATACTATAAAAATTGATCTAGTTCTAAATATGAAGATGCAATATGTACCTTTTGTAATAGTTTCACCTCATGTAGATCAAAATATTTCTCCATCTGTAGTATCCAATTTACTGGATCCTTGCCATCAAACTTCCTCATATCACCTTTTCTTGATTTTAGGAGCTCAATCTTGAAATAAATGTAACTCTATAATTTTAGTTATTTCACTTCTGAAATCACTATCTATAGTATCTGTCTACATCCTCTTTCCAATGCCACTAGTCTGATCGAAATTGGATTCTCCAAGAAAGAGTTATACACAATCTCCGAAGATGACCTGATTATATACCTTTTTGGAAGAGTGAACTTGTATGAAGTTCCACGTGTCATTGTTTTGACCTTCGGATCTAGAAAACATAGATAGAATAGTATAGTTCATCCTCTTTCTGTAACTTCTTACTAAATTTAAATATGATGATCAGAGAGATAGTTATGAGGATTTTCCCTAGGTCACCTATTTGGGATGTAATTTGGGAGCCTGCAGAAACCCTAAATGTCTCGGGTTGTATATCCACACATATAGAAAAACAAGGTCTAAAATTCAGATCCAAACTTCATCAAGATTTCAGCTCCAATGGGTTTTAATTTTAGATTCTTAACCTTCGTAGAGAAATAATTATAGTGAAACTTCCACGATGGCCTGTTTGAGCTGAAATTATAGAGCTTGCAAAAACCATAACTTGTGCAGATCATATCTTCAAACACGTAGCGAGAAAATATCTGAAATTCGGTCCCAAAGTTCAAACTGATTTCTTCTCAAATGATTTTTTTTTAACTTCTTAAAGTTCGTAGCACAAACGTTATAGAGAAAATGCCACGATGGCCTGTTTGGAGCAGGAAAACCCTAGAATCCAAAGCTTTGATACCAAATGTTATGAAACCAACTCACAAAAAGATAGAAAAGAAAGATAAACACCTTAGAATTTAGGCTCTTTGAGGGGGAAACCTCCTTTAAATTACACAAATGAACAATTATTGGATGATACAAATGAAAAGACCTTTCTATATATAGTAGTCTAAGGGGTCATAATATAATCAGAGCCGACATAATAATAATAATGTAAGGGAACAATAATAACAATAGTGGGCTTCTATGGGGCACAATAATAACAATATGGGGAGTACATGAGCACAAAAATATAATAAGGGGGTGGTACTAATAATAATAAGGGGTTACACTAGTAGTATAGGGACCTAATAGTTCGAAAAGGGATAGATTAGGCCAAGTGTATCCCCTTGGGCCACACCGATATTTTTTGTGAGAAAGAAATATGGAACTCTCAGATTATGCATTAACTACAGAAATTTGAACAAAGTGACCATAAGGAATAGGTACCATTTATTGATGATTGATGACTTGTCTGATGATCTAAAGGGAGAAGAAGTGTTTTCAAAGATTTATTTGAGATCTGGATACCATCAGGTACAAATCAAAGAGGAGGACATTTACAGGACATCTTTCCAGACTGGGTATGGGCATTATGAGTTTCTTGTAGTTCCATTTGGCCTAAGTAATGCTTCAAATATGATTATGTGCTTGATGAATAGAGTGTTGCATTCGTATTTGGATAATTTAGTTATTGTGTTCATTGATGATATATTGGTATATTCTAAAAATGAGGAAGATCATGCCAAGACTTTAGCACTGGTGTTGGGGTTGTTGAGGGAGCATCAATTGTATGCTAAGCTCAACAAGTGTAGTTTATTTCAGACTAAGGTACATTACTTAAGACATGTTGTCTCCAAGGAGGGTATTGTTGTAGGTCTAGAGAAGACAAGGGCCATCATGGAGCGGGTAGCTCCTAAGAGTGTCGATGAGGTGATATCTTTCATCGGGTTGGTAGGCTATTATAGGAGGTTTATCATGAACTTCTCGTAGATTGTTTATCCTATCACATCATTGCAGAGGAAATGTAAGAAGTTCGAATGGATAGAGGAGTGTGATGCTAGTTTTGAGTAGCTTAAGCAGTTGTTGACACATGCACTACTGATACAAATTGTTGATCCAGAAAAAGATTTTGTAGTGTGCACATATGCTTCTACGAGAGGACTTGGTGGAATCCTTATGCAGGATGGGTACGTTCTATTCTATGAGTCACAAAACTAAAAAAGCATGCACATATCTACTTGACACATGATTCTAAGCTAGCAACAATCATACATCCATTGAAGATGTGGAGGCACTATCTTCTTGGTAGGACTAGTAGTTATCATGTTGGGTTGAGGTATTTGTTTGACCAACTGAATATCAATGCCCAACAACGTAGATGGTTGGTCATAATTAGTGAGTTTGATTTCAATATCATGTACATCAAAGGTAAGGATAATAGGGTGGCAAATTCTCTTAGTAGGCCGGTACAAGTAAATCATTTGGCAGCTATGAGCTCCTGTGGGACAAAATTACATGATAGGATCTTGCAGGTAGGTCAGCAGGATGTCAAGTATATGGAGAATGTGCATATGTTGTAGTAGAGTACTGATACATGTACATGTGGTTGTATAGGTATAGGTATAGGTGACAGTATAGGTGAAGGTACAAGTGGTAGTATGGGTACAGGTACAGGTGATAGTATAGGTGAAGGTACAAGTGGTAGTATGGGTACAGGTACAGGTGATAGTATAGGTGAAGGTACAAGTGGTAGTATGGGTACAGGTACAGGTGTAGGTGCATGGGATGTGCACTATTCTCTTATGATAGACAGATCGGTTATATTCAGAGAGAGTATATATGTGCTAGATAGAAGCGAGATCAAGAAGGTGATCTTGAGAGAATTTCATGCGAAACATTATTCAGGTCACCTAGGTTGTTGGAAGACATGGACTACAGTGAAGAAATTTTATTATTGGCTGAATTTGAAGAGGGATATAATAGAGTTTGTGGCTAGGTGTTTTGATTGTTCGTGAATAAAGGTAGAGTGTAAACATCCAGGTAGAATTCTACAACTAATCATGATTCGAGAGTGGAAATGGCAGGTCATTTCCATTCACTTCATCACAGGGTTACAGAAGATAGTGAGACAACATGATTCCATCATGGTTGTGGTGGATAGGTTGAAAAAGGTTGCACACTTCATTCCAGTGAAGTCTACATTCTTAGCTAGTAATGTGGCATAGGTATTCATCAAAGTTGTTGGTCAAGTTGCATGGTGTTCCAAAGAAGATTGTGTGAGACTGGGATGCAAAGTTCACTTCCAAATTTTGGAAGGAGTTGTTAGCAGGTTTGGGCACAAAGTTGGTCTTCAGTACAACTTATCATTTGTAGATAGATGGATAGATAGAGAGGGTCAACAAGACATTTGAGGACATGTCAAGGATGTATGTGATTCATCAACAACGGAAGTGGGATGAGTATCCTCCCTTGGTTGAGTTTTCATACAAAAATGGTTATCATGAGTCCTTTTGAGGCATTGTATGATTGGAGTTGTAATACTGCTATCTGTTGGAGTGATCCGGTTAATAGGGTGTTGATTGAATTAGACATGTTGGTAGACATGGAACAAGAGATGTAGGTGATCAAGAAGAATATAAATGCAACACAGGATAGGCAAAAAATATATGCATATTGAAATAGGTTGTTCAATGAGTTCCAGATTGGGCAACAAGTGTACTTGCGCATCAAACCAAAGAAGAGCTCCTTACGGAGTGGATCATGCTCCAAGTTGGCACCACAGTTTTGTGGACCCTTCAATATCATTAGTAGGATGGGGTCAATAGCCTATCAACTTGCACTGCCTACAATAGTGAAATTCCATGATGCTTTCCATGTGTCATTGCTTAAGAAGTATGTTAAGGACATTGATCATGTGATTGATTGGTTTGTATTGTAGCTGGAACCAGATGGAGAATTCTAGCTAGAGCCTTCGTGTATATTGCAGAAAAGGGTGCTCATGCTCTAGAACTAAGCAATCGAGCAAGTTAAGGTGTAGTGGAAGAACTTTGGGCCCGATGAATCTACATGGGAGATGGTGGATCAGATGTGGACCATGTCTCCTTCCTTGTTTTCCAGTTGCGGTAAAGTAGTTTTGATATGGTGTTTTGGTATATGTTTTGATATGTTGTTTGGGTATATGTTTTGGTGATATTTCTATATGTACATAGTATATGGAATTAAATACCACCATGAGTTATGTTATAAAGTTCCAATAAGTGATATGGGGTCATGTCCTTATGATTTTCATGTTGTTATATTGTCATGTTACTATAATATCATGTTGTTATGTTCTCATGTCGGTTGGCACTCAGCAGGGTGATCATTGTAAATAATACATCAAGGAATGTTATAAAGCTCCATGAGTAGTATTTTTCTTTCTGGTTGTTTTCTGAGGCATATGTGTGATTGAACAATGAGGATGGTGTCCCCCAAGGGGGAGGGTTCTGTAATAACAATACTGAAAATTCCATGTAATAAAAGTTTAAAAAATTAATAACCACAATTGATGGGACACTCATTCCAAGCTGAATGTTAGGCAAGACAACCTAGGGGGTGTTAATTTGGTTCTTTATGGCTAAGGAAATTGAAAAATTTAATGGCTAAGGAAATTGGAAAAGGAAATGGATAAGGCTTTGGAAAGGAAAAATGGCACTTTTGGCACATTTGTTTATGAAAACAATTGAAATTAGGAGAAAATGGAGGTGAAAGGTCACAGGTTTCATGTGAGGGGGAAAATGAAGGAAAATCATAGAAAATGATGGAAATTGAGGACTCATTCATAAAAAGGCTTCTGAGGATCGATTAGGAACCTTTTATTAGTTCTATCTTGGAGCTCTCTCATTATTCTCTCTCTCTCGCACACAGACTTGGACACTTAGAGTTTTCTTGGAGCACTTTGGAATTGGAGCAAGAAAAAGAAAGAAGAAAGGATGAAGTAAAGATCAAGCAAGGAAAGGAAGGATCAAGAAGCTATAGTAGGATTAATTGCAGGTATGAATTTTTCATGTGTATTTTCCTTCTTAGACTTGGCATGCATGGTGTGACATGCATTTTTTTTCTTTCATGGCATGGTTTTTTCTAGGTGTGACAATGTTTTCATCCCAGCCTTGCCATTCCTTGATAGCCTTGATGAGATGGGTTCTCATACTTCGGTTGAGCTGGATTGCTAGATGGATTCAACGCTAAGTGTGGTGGATCTCTAAAATTACAGACACATGGCCTAGTGCTCACTGAACCGGACTGTGGATCATGATAGTGCGATAGGCCTAGTAACCCTTGAGCCAAATTGTGTGTTGCGGTAAATCGAAGAGTGTGTACCTTGGTAGGCCTAGGAATCCTTGAAGGTGAATGGCGAGATGTAAGGTAAATCCAAGAGGGGGGTTTCTCTTCATTGGGCCTAGTACTCTGGGGATAGGATGTGTGGTAAAGCCTAGAGAGTGGATGTTGTTGTAGAGCCTAGTGATCCCTAGATTAGACTATGGATTATGGTGAAGCCTGAGAGAGTAGGAGGTACTCAAAATCCTCACGGTGTATGTCGATAACTTTGACATCATCCATGTTTTTTTGGTTATTTTCAATTGGTTATGAGTCCTACATTCATGCTTGGAATATGGCATGGGGATGATTGGCTGAAAAGAGACTTGGCTCACCCAATCTATGGTTAGGTGGAACATGGTAGTCCCATATTTGGTTGGTTTTTGTATTCATTAATGAGAAATTGATTCCCTTGGTTCTCATGTATAAATGTACTGGTTTATATGTGGATTTTATATCTAATATATTTATGATATTTCTGTTGTTAGTATGTTAGTTATATGTTTGTTTTATGAAAACAACTATGTATGGTTCTTAGTATGTTTTACTTGTAAATGAATGGACAATATATCCATGACCTAATAGATGATAATGTAGTAAACGACATGAGGCAACAATCATTCTAAGCGATTCTGAGATAAGTATGAGTTCCCTATGCTTAATTTTTTTGTTTATAGCTGTAGATTACATGTTTGTGATATGTTTGATGAAATTCCAGTCATGTCTAGTAGGGGTCTAGTTAAGGGCATGTTTAAATAAGTTCTTCTACTTCATCGTTTCCTTGTTATTTTACTGCTCTTAAGATATCATTCCATTCCAGGCAGCGACCTGGGCTCTAGGCCAAAAAAGTGGCTAAAATCCCGGGGACACTAGCACATAAATAGACAAATTGGCCCTAGATACTAACATGTACGCCTGTGATAGCATCAAGAGGTCCCTAGACGTTGGCATGCCCATAACATGAGAGCATCCACAGGGAAAGTGATTATAAGTTTCAGTGGGACCCGACAGAAAGTTGCCTGAAGTCTTGGCATGGTTCTTAGGGGTCCTGTAGCTGATGTGGAAGGTTTGTTTGTTTTGTTTCCAATGATTCCATTTCTTTGAGGTCACATAGGAGGTTTAATCCAACCATAGTAGCCTCTTGTTGCATGTTTACCCTGGTTGGCTGGTTACTTGGGTAGATGTGCGAGGAGGGTGTTACAGGAAGGATGTGAAAGGCGGTGGGGGAAGCCTATCATGCCAAGTAGAGGAAGATACCTTAACTATTGATTGCCACCATGGGAATGAGATTGTTGTGAAAGTGTTGATATCATGCAATTTCGAAAGCCAATACCCCAAGTGAAAACATCCATCTATCAAAATATGCAAAATAGAAAGAAGGATGTACCAAACACACAAGAAGGCAACCTGATGGGTTCTCTAAATCAACAAAGATGATGTTTCTTATGATTGAAGGGATGGGCATCATGCCACGTTTCAATATGGTGTTCCACAATGGTGGGAATGTTGTTTGGCATATCCCATGAAAAAATATCCTTGGATTCTTGGAACAAGGATGTGCATGCGGTTATTTATTCTTGAGAGCACACTGCCCCCAGGGAGATCTCTTCAAATTTTCTAGGTTTGTTTGATATATTTACCTTGACTGTAGGTGGAATATTTGACATGTTCCCCTCATTGAATACGTTCAGTGCGAGGATGAGATTTTTGAACCAATCGAACTTTCCTAGTGGGAGGAAATCTTTTGACTTGGTGACATAGATATTGTTGGTTAGTCTGTTAGAGTGTACAAATGTTTTTTTGGGTAGAAAACATGAATGATGGCACATGGAATCCCAAGGAAATTTGGGTTTTGTTATGGCTTATGGAATAATTTCATTTGAGTGAAAACGATTATCTAGTGTTGACTTAGGTTGCACCTGATCTTGAGGTCCAGATTCAGACCTAGTTGTGTTGGTTGACAAGTAAGAATATGATCTGTTGGTTGATGCCATAGAACCAAGTGAGGTTGACCAAGTGCAGATGGGATGATTTTTCATTGTCAATGGTGTTACCACTAGTGAGGTGGATTTTTTGGTCTTGACAGTGACAAATGATGAGAATAGAGAATGAATCATGGTTCCCAGAGATGATGAAATGAATCATATATGGTGTTGTGTGTCATTAGCATTGGGGGGTGGTATAATTTCAGTTATGGTGGGTTGATGCCGCGTGGGAGGAATTTATTGCATTCTTGTTAGCATACAAGGGGAAAAAGTAGCTTCCTCTACAGTTGTTTGATGTTGAATCCTAAGCTTATGAAATATTTGTAACATATGGCACGTCTTAGTACTATGAGAGATATTGATACAAATACCACACACTAGACTAGAGCTAACTAAATAGATAGTATGGGAGGTGGTACTACTCATAGTATGAGATGTTGATGCTTGGTTGGTGTGATGAGATGGAATATCCTAAGGTGGTACCCATATCTGGATCTTAGTGTTGGCATGACATGGATTCCTCGTGTAGGTTGGCCTTATTTCTTCTCTCGCTACGCGAAAATGTGGAAGGTACTAAAAATTCCTCATATGATGAAATTGGGAGAAGATGAAACAGTAACAACATGTGTTTTCTCTTGATTAGAGAGATGGATGTGTGCAATTTGGAGAACTAAGTGAAATATGTCATTAAAATTACTCAATTCACGATATTCATTCACCAAATAGTTGGGTTTATCACATAGGGAACATGTGAGGGGTGATCTTCTTTGCGAGATGACCTTAGATCATTTTTTCCCAGATCTAGATTGATGATGGTGAGTGGAGATGTCATGATGGTGGCCTTGCTTCTTTGCTGGTGGTTGTTTCTCCTTAAATACACATAAAACTGACCTAGATGCTTTATTTGCTAATGGTGTGGTATGATTTGATGGTTCGGTATCTAATCTGACTAAATTATAATTCTCAATGATAAATCGCTGCATGAATCCTAACAAAGAAGGAAATTGAGAAAGGTTGGGATAGCATCACACATGATGATTTCATACACAAATTTGGAAAGTGTGACATTTATTCATGGGTTTGGTGATTTGAACAATGCAGGGAAATAGATATAATTAGTTAAAGGACCCTAATTTGGGGCATTGGTTGATCAAATGATCTGGTACGTCACACAAAGCGCAAGTGGGTTATGGTAGATTGGTTGTTGGTTTAGGTTAATTTTGATAATGCCAAGAGGTTGATGGACTAGATGAGGGATAGGAGTAAGAATCTTCTTCCCTTATGACATAAAAAATATTTTTGGATCCATCCTCTATTGAAAGTAATGTGGTATTATATTGGGTGAGTGCATCTAACAAATCCCAATATTGAGGGATTTTGGGGCAGTGATGATTGTAATGACCGTACTCTACGCAAATGGTGCATCTTTGGTTGGCACATAATTCCTAAAGAGGTGTGGGTTGCTCTTTTCTATGTTAGGGGGAGCAGGGTCCAATGGCGCTTTTGGGGCATGCAAAAGAGATTTGAGATCATTTAACTCAAGGCACGTTTGGTGGGGTGCCCCACTATTTCACATATTGTGTAGGGTTGAGGGACCCTAGATGAGGGAGTATTTGAAGCTTCCATCTTTTTACCTTTTTTCTTATCCTGTATTCTATCACCAGCTAGTGTTGGTGTAGGTGCTACTTGTGGTGTAGATGCTACTTGAGTAGGCGTTGTTTGTGGTGTCATTCTATCTTGAGGAGGAATATGAATGATTTCGGCTACAATGATTCTTGTACTTGTTGGCATGGCATAAGGAGCCAAATACCATATTAGTATTGTGAGATCCATATGGGGTAATGAGAGCGTTGTGATGAATTGGTGCAAGAAAAAAACAGGTGAGGGATATAAGAAGGGTGTATGAGTGATGGAATTTGGTAAGAAAGTCAGATTGGTAACAACATTGTTGTTAGTATCTGAAATTGGTTCTTAACTTTAGGAGGTGTTTGATGACATCATCCTGTACATTGGTGCTCCACTGGTTGGGGAAATTTACTCTATCAATGGAGGGTCTCCTAGGAATGTATCTAGGAGCATTAATGGCTTAAACTAGTTAGGGTTGAGCTCAATATAAGTAATGATCAATTTGTGAGAAGACGAGACTAAGGATAACACATCGTCAGGTGCGGGTAATGTCATATTTGCATAATATGTGATTTTATCTATTGTAATTATTTTTCCATCATGGGGGAACATCATTATCCTAAAAACTAATGAGGCAACTGCTAGCATCTCATACATGTAACATCGGCCCAACATGATATTGTAGTCTAATTGGGTGTCTAGTAATTTGTTATCTATTAGCACAATTTCCCCAGCTAACTTAACTAACACGCTAGGGTACAGGCCAACGGGAGGAGAAGGGTGCTCACCGTATGCTCTAAGCATGATATTAAAAGTCTTGAGTTTGTGGGATACTAGTTCTTGATAAACAGATTTCGACATGATAAATGTGGAGGCCCCTTCATCGACAATGCAATGATGAACATTAATGTTTTGGAATTAGAGTGGAATTTGGAAAGAAACCGCTCATGGTAGTCGTGGGGTATATTTAATATCCAATTCAAAGACCATTAGGCGAGAATCGGCTGGATCAATTACTCATAGAGTGGAAAGTAAGGCTTTCCTTTAAGTTGGGAATGTTTGCAGGAACTCTAATGCTGACATAGAAGATGGTGATTGTGCTAAGTCATCGATTATGATGTAGCTATGACCATATTTTGAGTTATGTTATGCACACCATAAAGGTCCAATGACTATTTTTGGCATAGGTTCTATAGAAGGTTGAGGAATGGCCAATGACCCTATAGCTATTACCATGGTCAAGGTGGATAGGTCGGGCTTTAGGGGAGCTTCATAACTTCTATTTCATGTTTGTAGGAGGATATCTTCTCCTGTCATGAAAATTTCATGATTAGAATTATTATGGGGGTTCCCTCTAGAAGGATGAGAGTGGGATGATTGTTGTTGAGTGTTAACCACTCCCTGATGGGGGAAAGGCTCTTGTGTTACTATAGTTTGTTGAATTCCTTGCTCCTATTATCCTGTATCCTTTTTAACTCTAGGATATGAGGACAAGGATTCATATAATGACCATATTCCCCACAGATAGCACATGAATGCTTACTCAATAGACTTGTGTTCTTGCTCTGTTTCTATGGGTTATTGTTGGTTGATACTTGGTTTTGATTTTGGTTAGGGTTACCCCTTCCTAGTGCCCTTGGGGGTTTCTGGTGGTTACTTCCCCACTGTTCAGGTTCTCCCTTTGATTTTATCTTTTGGTTTTTCTTAGCAACATTAGGCAGGTTAGCTGGATTCAACTACTTCTCTGATTGTTGATGTGAAGCAAGAGAAGGTTGCACTAAATTAAGCCTTCCATTATTTTACATTGGTGGGCTATTTTGTTGTTGTGTGGGGGAAGAAGAATATTGGTTTCCTTGTCCTTGATTTCTACATGGATTATGGGAAGAGGAAATTATGTATGTATTCCTAGAGGTGTACTAGTTTCCCAGTGGGGGAGGATATGAGCCTCCATGAGGGGGTTGATATTGGTTAACCCGACTAACCATATTTTGCATTGTTGTAGGTTGATCGGCGTATCATTCTGTATGTTGAAATGGTGGTAAATTTTGTGTAGCCTCGAAATATTGGTCATTGAATGAGTATCGAGAGTACTAGTAGTTATTGCTGAGTTGGTTTTGGGTTATGGACCCAATCAATCTAGCAATGAAATTGGATGCATTTGGTGTGTCTTTCTAATTTTGGAGGTGCAGGGCGTTTGAAAGCACATCATAAATGTATCCAGACTCAGTGTAGATAACCTTTAACTATTTATATTTACTAATGGCTTCTTCATCATTATGTGGGGATGGATTTTCCATGTCTTTGGAGATTTCCAATGTGAGATATTTAAAAAAATGTCTAGGAGGACTTTATCTTAAAACTAAGCTTTACACAAGCTACAACATTTCCTCCATTCATGTATATGATCTGATATGTGGGTAACATGTGTTTTTCTGGTGTGGGTGAGGATTTCTAGGTCGAATTCATGACAAACTAGAAGCTAGAAAATTGTGAGGAAAGTTATAGCTAGTGAGCTAAATTTCCCATGTGATGCAGAATGCTAGTTAATGTACCATTTTGTTGCAGGCCCAGTAAGGGTGTGTTGCAATAGTTGTAATCTAATAGTATCGTTTGTGATACTATTAGACAAACACCATAGGTGAAAATCCATGGCATGGTTACCTGGGTCTTCGCCCTAATTCCCTTTGAATAGGGAGATTGGTGGGTAAAGCCGACCAATTTTGGCCATGAGCAATCAGGTCATTGGTTAGCTTACTTTCCAGTAGGTTTAAAGAAGCTAAGAATGGGATATACAAGTTATCCTCCATCATGAAATGATTTTGGATAACTATATGCAAAGGGGTGATCTGTGGGGAAGTTTTAGGAGAGCTACCTTGCTGGGTGTCTCATCAACTATCCGAAGAAGTGGTGTGTGGGCTCCCTGAAGGGGTAGCATGTGGGGACCCTTGTGGGGTTGTGAAGCGATTCCTTTGATCAGGAGGGGTCTCGAGCGAACATGCACCATTGAAGGAAGATCATATAATTGTGTTTGTGTGACATCCTCTATGCCGAAATGGCGAGAGTCCTAGCACAAATCCTGGTAATGGCGGAGGTTTAAGAAGCACCTAGATCGATGGGGATTCGTGGGGTCCCTTGTGGTGTCGATTAAGGTGTGTTCTTCTTTGTGTACGTTGAGGGAAGTAGATAAATATCAATGCAATAAAATCACATAGATAAAATCAAATGGTTACTTTCCTTTTACAGTTAAACTATATGACGAGTCAAATGAAAAATGGTATTCATTTGTTGCATATGATAAAAAATCCTATGCACATCTAATATTCCTTGCTACTATCAAAGTAATTGGGCCTGACGAAGATATCTTTTGATGGGTCCTGGGGCAATGTCTCAAAAGAACCATTGATGCCTTCCAACAGCTAGAGAATCAACCAAGGTAATGGAAATGAGGCTCAAGTGATCCCACACCGTCACCTATAAGGAAAGGATTCCTAATATTTTAGACACTAAAGTACCTTCATCCCATGTGAGAATTCAAGTCTTTATATTCTTGGTATTCAATTACCAATACCGAGCACTAGATGGGTCAGGTAACCCCAAAGAACACTGTACACACTAGACATAAGTCGAACCCCCTATGAATCGGGTCCTTTCCATGCTCGGGTAATATTTTATGTGGGATAATTGAATGATTTTAAGCTCCCTAAAAATTAAACATCTATGTTTTGAATATGTAACATGACCATGGCGGATTATAGGATACCTACCCCCAATGGTCCTAACCTAAACTATAAATTTTTTGGTGGCCCCTGCGGGGAAACTTAGTTGGATCAAGTTATGATTATTTTTAAGGAGTCTCAATTCAAGTAGGGAGTGATATTGTAAGAAAAAATAAACTAAGTGCACAAAGCTTCGCACACTTGATGAATTCTAGTACAAAGATTATAGAGGTTTAATGTGTGATGCAAGTGAACATACACAGTGTGGTAAGATGTAGATATTTGATGATCCTTTACAACATCATTCTAATTACACTAAGTTTTGATTGTTCCTTGAATTGAAAAATAAATATGGTGCGGATAATGGGCCACTGACTCTTTTCCTATTAAACTATGTCAGTTTCAACAAGGGAGATTGAAATTCAAATGCTTTAAGAAAGATTTCATATGCAAACCTAGGTTCGTCTAAGAGATGCAAGGGAAGCAAAGATTACTTATATTCTATAATAACAATTTCTCATATTCCCAAAAATGAAAAATGAATTCTTTGGTTAGTAGTAAGTGTTGTGGATGATGGGTCATTTACTCCTTTACTAATTAAGCTATGTGATTTACATAAAACTTTAGAAAAAATAGTTTGAAAATCATATGTGGATTTGGGACATTTCATTCTATCCTAACTAAGATATGTGTGTATTGCAAATACAGATGAAAAATACTCTTAATTCTCCACTAATTGAGGCTAGTAAAGCAACTAGGCATACTAAACCAAAGATAAAAAATGCAGAGGTGAAGGAAATTCACTAAAGGTTTCCAATGACCTAGGAAAAGAGAAAATACAAGGTTCTTTTTTATTTTCTGGTTACTAAGAGGGTTAAGCCACACACAAACGCGCACCCATGTATGTCATAGAAAATTCCACGCGAGTGAGCAAACAAAATGAAAACTAAATTCTGTGGGCTTAGAATAGGTCATATAGATCCTACGAAAATTCCATAGAGATGATGAGCATCCGATAGAGTGGTTATGTAGAGAGAAGGTCTTGCAAACACAACCTTTAGAGTAAAAAAAAGACATCAGTATGGTTGTCATTCCTGTGTTAGTGTTTTTGTGGCAGTGGTGTAACAAATGACAGCTCCTTAATAGTTGGTTGTTCCTGCAAAGGATCACAGGTATAACTGGTGTTGTTAGTTCACAGATTTAGATAAACAAAATCATTGCAAATAGTGAAAACAATGCATATACAAAACATAAAGTAAAACAAAGAGGTAAATACACAAAAAATTCTCAATGGAGAAAACAAGTCAACAAAATAATGGAAAAAACTCTCTTTCTTGAATTTTGGTAGTAAAGGTTGAATACAATAGATGAATATTAAGCACTTGAAGATAATTCTTTGAGAAATGGTGCTAAAAAGGTTTCTTTTCCTCAACCTCTTTGCAAGTTTCTCCTCTCGCTCAAAAAAGTATGAAGACTCTCCAATGGTGGATTCCTCTTCTCTCATAAATATGCTGGATTGATTAGAAGCAATATGGCCAACATGCTAGTGCTCTTACTTTATTTGGCTTCAACAATGGAATGTTCGTTTTCTATCATAACAATTTGGCCCACATAATAATGTCTCATATTTTGGCTCTACCATGGCCTGCTTATATAGAATTTCTGAATCCATATTCCCTTTCTTGGTTCATGCATGACAATGACTCATGAGTAAGACAAGATGATTCCATTCAAGGTTGCATATCTTCAAGGTGACTCAAATTCAACTATCCTGGACTGATATCTTGTTAGGGAACCAGATCCAAGTGTGTGGAGTAGTCTTGAATTCACCGAGTCATCCATTTCTTCGATTGCATGACTTCCAAAGGATATTTCACACGCAAGGGGATATCAAAGAAATATATGAGACATCCTCAACTTTTTAACCTTCTAAACTTTTCTTCTTAGGAGAAATTAAATGTTTTGAAGTCCATGATATCTTTAGCTAGAAAGTATTCACTTGTAAATTTAGATGGATGTATTCTAGCCTCCTCTGGATTGTAAGAACATGTGTATGTTTTTTTGGTGTTAATAATAAGGAAGATGGAGGGAGAGGTAGTAAGCATGCATTGATTTGGGTGTATATGTTGATTTCTAATCCTATTTGATTGCTTACATTAGATGCATTGATTTCAGTGTAGAAGTTGATTTCTAATCTTCTTTGATTGCCTGCATTAGATGCATTGATTTAAGTTTAGATGTTGATTTCTGATTTGATGTAATTGGATGTATGATGGTACATTAATTTTAAAGTGATTGGATTAATAGAGTACATTGATTTTAGTGTAAACAAAAAACATCATTGACAATGTACATTGATTTTTGTGTTATAGTAATTCAACCTATTGATATTGGAGAGCAAGAGAGACAAGGTATGATGTTTACTACAACAACTCGAGCTAAAGATTTAAATTATTTACAATTTCAACTGTCCTTTTCATATAATCGATATGGAAAGATGACATAAATAACAAGGTTGACAATAAGAATAGAACAAGAAAATAGTTTGAGATTGATCATAATGAATACTATTTGTAATTGATTACATTCTTATTATTGCCATTTTCTACCATTCAACATTATTATTGTCAATTTGCATTCAAAATTTTTATTTCATCATTTTATATCTTTAAAGTTATTAACAATATTTATAATCTCAACAAATTAACGTAACAAAGAAAATTTAAAATTAAAATGACTAGGTTAATCTCAGACATATTTAGCATATTTAAAATGGTTATATTAATATTAGATATATTTGTATATTACTGATAAAATTAATCATATCTTTGGTATATTTTCATTGGTCACACATGAATGAAACTAGCCTAGATCCATCTTAACTCCGGATACATCAAGCTCCAATAGGGATCAAATCTCTCAAGGTGCAAACCTTTCCTCAAGTTTTCAGTAAAAAGAGAGGTTTGCACCTCAAGAGATTTGATCGCTCTCGACACTTGATAGATCTGGAGTTAAGATGGATCTAGGTTGGTTTATATAAAAATACAAATTAAAAAAATGTTATATCATGTGTTATATGGGGCATGTGGTATAGATCAACCATAGTATTAACCCATGGTGTTGTAACAAAAACTAATATCCATGATAAGGTTGGGGTGAGTCTTTGTGGTAAGTATATTGTTTAAATCATATATTAATTTGTGATAATAATAATAATAATAATAATAATAATAATAATAATAATAATAAAGTGATAATTTAGTTATTTTTTGAGATATTTTTAATATTAACAATTTGAAATATATAGTTGGTTAAGTGTTTTGATGCTTATATTGTGTCATTTAATTTAGATGGGTGCAATATATATGTGTGTGTGTGTGTGTGTGTGTGTGTATAGACACGGGACAAGATTCTTAACCATTAAGATTAGCCCCACTTTATCATGGAAATTCTTAATATATAAATAGGCTTTACCATAATACCATGGTCGAATACCATGGTTTATTAACAGAATATGCTAGAAAACCATAAATCAATTCATATGAGACTTTTTAATATGACATTTTTTTATTTAATAAATTTAATTAAATGGAAAAATGGTCTTAGCTACTTTGCAAATAAATGCTAATTTGCATATAAATATCAACTGTTGATTTGTGTATACTATTATCAGTATTCTAAAATATTCCATGGAGGTTAAATCCCAACCATCAAACTAGTAATTATTAATCATTAATAATTAAATTAAAATTATAGAAGCAATATCAAAAATATACATGCATGTTAAATATTTTATTTATTTTGTTAGTAAATCAATTCATTAAATTAAAACTTGTTTGGGTCATAGGTGAGTCTAAGCCCAAGATCAACTTGACCCTAACTATATTTTGATACAAGTATTAATTTTTAAATGATGCTATAGAGGCATTCTTGGATTGGAAAACCTTGATTAAGGTTTATTTCTTAATTGGAAATTAGGTTGAATGTCAAGTTGGAATTGGAAGTAAATTTAAGTTGGATAGGATCCTTGGATAGGAGAAAAAAGTTTACAGACTCTCTAAAGCATGACAAGATCATGAGGTCTCAATTTCTTGACCAATATCTTAACATGTTCATTCATAAAGATGGTTTTAAAATTGTGAAAAATAGAGTTGATTTATAGGCATTGGTGGTGTAAAAAGTGGTATTTATTGAAAATAGGGGAGAATTACTAAAAAATAAGGGTTATTTTTACTATAAAGGTGTATTGGGTCGAGGGATCAAAAAATATTGAGGTATTTTGTAATATCCCATTAATGCAGGTATTATGTCACAAGTTGACTAAGTGGACATCTTGTGGAAAAAATGTGCTACATAATTAGGGTGTTCATTACCTAGGAGAGGAAGTTGTTGTGAGAGTAAGAGATGATCAATTTCAAGGATGAATATGGAGTAGTTCATGTATCTTTCAATCTTGAAATTTATAATCTCTTACTCTCACAACAACTACCTCTCCTAACTATTAAACCTCGTAATTATGTAATGTATTCTTTCCATAGGATCTCAACCTAGTCAATTTGTGTCATAACGCTTGCATTAATTGGATATTAAATAATACCTCTAGTATTACTATATATTGATAAAAGCCTCAAAAAGTACATTTGTTTAACCCACCACCCAATGCATATTTCTAGTAAAAATAAACCTTAGTTTTAATAGATATTTCTTATTTTCACTGAATACCACAGTTTATACCCCCAATGCTTATAAACCCCTGATTCCACATTCTCCCTAATACCCAAAATATATTGACTCTATTTCTCATAATTTTAAAACCCATTTGTGAATGAGCGTGGTAATATATTACTTAAGAAGGTGAAACCAAATGATATTGTCATGTTTTAGAGAAATAAAGCGCTCTTTTATTTTTTAGTGGAAGAATTTGTATGCAATGTGAGACAAACTTTGTAGAAGTTGACCATAGTATATTGAAAAAATAAAACAAGATAATTATTAATATGAAATATGTATTTTAATTTATGATTGGAAGAAATTTGTCTACAACATGAGATGAAATATGCTCTCATATTGTAATAATAGCAATGTTAAGTAGCATCTATCACTTTATTGGTTATTTTGAACTCGAGTGATGGAGATAAAAAAGCACTAGCTAATTATTCTTAAGAACTAGGCTTGCTTCCATAGTCCACATAATTTATTGCAATATTTGGTATAATCACTGATGTGGTTGTTAGCTTCACCCATGTTTCCACAATTGCATTATATCCCTTAGTTTATTGTTGAATGGTTGCTCTGAATCGTTGACTAGATGTAAAATTTGTTAAACATAAAATATTTTGAATAATACTTTAAAAATAAGATCATGTATGTATTTACAATATAACATAACATAAAATGGATGATGACAACAAAACATATTGAGCTAAAGTGCTAAAGATGATGACACCATTATACCATATTGTCTATTCCCCCTAATATAAAGATTGTAGAATTGTTCTTGGATTGTGGAAGAAGAAAAAGTGGTATGGTTCTTATGTAGGTGTTTCACTCATCTTATGATTGATAAAGGACACCCAGGAATGACAGTCCTACATTGGACTCATCGATATAAAGAACGAAAAGGAAACCCTCGGATTGGAGAGGAGTTGTTGACGATTCTTTGTTGGAGTAGAAGTCTACTTGGTTGAGAAGACTGCAAAAGATGTCAACAGTTGAAATCTACAAGAAGTGGCCATCCGATATGAAGAATTCACAGTGAACCTCATATATGTGCACCTCCCTATCCAACTGATGGTTGTTGGGACTGAGTTATCTATGCAGATTGGTACACATGGTTGATGCACATTAAGGATAATTTTAGATGAAGTAGTGGTCCAAGACATTGATGCATCCTTGCTGAGGACAAGCTACGAATTGAGGGTGCGGGAGATGTTGTAAGGTTATTTTGATTTATGTTGTCATCATACATTGTGTATCCTATAAATGACATTAATCCTTGGTAAATTTGTAAGATAAAGTGAATTAAGGTTGGTTTTGAGTGGGTACAACCACTCTAACTATACTAACTATGTATAAATATATCCAAAGTCTAATAGAATGTTGGTTGTAATTCCTTCCCGATAATCTATCGTTCTTTGTGTATATATGTTTGTCTTCTTATTGTTCAGACTGTAGTCTATTTTTCATAATGTATATTTATAACAATTAATAAAAGAAAAGAAAATTGTTTTATTTATTATTATTTTATTTTTTAAATACATTATAGGTTATCATGTGAGAGATTAGACTCGTAACTATTAGGAAAATAGTTGGACTTAGTTATGCCCAAGAAGGATCTAAGAAAACCACTAAAAGGAATGCATGAGTGAAGATACATTTCATGTGTGGAAACTATGTGAAAATGAGTCACGAGAGATAAGGGTAGTCTGGACAAAAGAAAGGTGCCAATGGGGAAGAAATAATGGAACTAAACCCATAATTAGCAGGATGTTTCCTGGGGTTAAGGAGATATAAGCTATGAAAAAATATTGAGTTGTTCTCCTGGCACAAAGGAGCCTAGATCTTGTGGGGAACAATTGAAATTGTAGTTCAATGGTTGGGAGGAATGTGGCAAAGTCTAATCTATTTCTAGGAAATTACAAATAAGTATATGAGTATTTGTGAAATCTATGTTAAATATGTATTTTTGGAAGTTAATAAATGTAATGAATAAGGTAGCATTATGTATAATATAGGTTATATTTTTTATATTAAAGAAATAAAATGAATAATTTGTACTAATTATTTTAGTGAAAATGAATACATGTTTTTTGTGTTGGACACACTGTAGGAAAACTGGAAGCTAATAACATAAGCCCTAAGAGAGGTATTTGAGAACTAAAGTTTGAATATTCCTCGTATATTGATGATGCAATGTTGATGTCAGCAAGAAGATGACCATGGCCCTTAAGGATTAGGTCATAAATATTAAAGGTCCAAGCCAAAAGCATTTTGACACAAAAAATAATAATGGACAAGGTCATATTTTCAGGGTCACATGGTCAACTCCTCTAAAAATTTGGCTCAAGCATCATCCCAAAGGTTAGCTCATACACATTAAGTAAAAAACAGATGCATAAATATGTATATGAATAAAGTCCATTCACGACATAAATCAATGACAAATTCATTGGTTTTGTGGGGAGAAGTAGGTGAGATATTGTTTTAGGTTCTATGGTTGAGTGGTTATTTGGTTTCAATTTATGATGTAGGAGCATCAAGCCCTAGTCAACAACTTTTGATTAGAAATAAGGGAGTCACGAAATTTCCAAAGAGAAATTTATTTTTCCTCAAATGTGAATTATATAACTAATAAATAATAGGATTTGGATGAAGTTCCATGTGTCTTCATTCTAGAATAATCTAAGTCTCATGGTCTATTATGTATTTTGATGAGATGGTGTTATGGCCAAGTGGGAATTTGTAAGGTTAATAAGGGTTAGGTTGAGGTTTCATATTTGTTGAGACAAATGTCAAACATGTCTGTATTCTTTTAGGATATTTCTTAGCTGATAGAAGTTGTATATGTATTGGTGTGTATAGTTAGAGAAAGCGAGGCCTAGAGGATTTTAGAGTTTACATCTCATAAGGTAGAGCTCAAATAGTAGGAGGATGAGAGAGATTAAGGGAGAGTATTTGAGCTTAAGAAGTGAGCCCACTATAATTCCTCTATAAATATTATTTTGTGCAGTAATAAGAGAATCTCAATTTTATTCAACTATTCCCCATGTTCAATTCTCTATCTCAACATGAGTTGATCACCTGTGTAGATGGGCAAGTGTAATTGTGTTAAAATCAATTGATTTTGTGTGTGGGTTTTGTTTTATAGTCAAGATCAATATCTAGCATAATGATCCAAGAGAGTGAATCCTTGTGTTATTAGGTAATAGTCTTGACCCATAGAGAAATATAATCAAGACATAGTTGTAGAGGGATAAAACCCTTACATGTAGAGGAAATATTGGAACCTTGAAATCATATGTATAAGAAAATTACATTAGAGTAGATAAAATATTGGGCTACAGTGATAACCTCATCCTATAAGTGATTCAACATTAGAGATCAAGTGGATAATTTTTGCGCTGACTAGATAGTTGCTACAATGTAGGCGTTTGATCAAAGTTAAGTCCCATTAGTTTGTAGATAAATCACAATACGAGATTGAAACTATATCTCCATCAGTTAACAATAAATTTACTATTTATGATCATATTTCCAAATGAGGGGTGGAACAAAGAGTGGAGACCCCCCTCCTCATTGTCAAGGCCCCCCTGGAAACCATCAATTGACTCTGGTAAAAATTTTCCATTCATTGTTGGGGCTATAATAAGTGCGCGACACCCCCACCCCCATGCCCTCTTATGATGAAATCAAAAGGGAAGGCCCCCTACACTCGACTTATCTTGTTGATATTTGTTGTGTGATTATAGTTTTTCTTGTGGTGATTTTATACATAGAGCTCGTGGGAAAATAGAAATGAATTCCATGCTGCCATTGATTTTGGAAATTAATATTGGCCATTACTTGAGGGTCCCCATTTTAGTGGAGGAATGTATCCATGCCTAAGATGAAGAGGTTAGGTCTGGAGGGAAAAGGAGAAGACCATGAGCCAAAGGGAGTTAGGCTAAAATATATTCAAGGTTGTGTGGAAGTAAAGAAGGATCATGCGTTTAAGCCGCCCTGGGAACTGGTAATAGTTCGAGAATTCAAAGATTGACTAGGTGTTTATGCTCTAGTGAGCATTCAAATGAGACCACAAGAAAATAGAAACAAATAGTCCTTTGAGGATAAATAAGATGAGCTTGGCAATGAGAGAAAATAGGTCAAGAATTGGAATATTTGAAAACCTTGTAAGAGGCTACATTAAGTGGTACCAGAGCTAATAATCTAGCTTTGAACTGAGATACCTAAGGAGGCTACGCCGAGTGGTATTAGAGTGATAGTATGCTCCTTTGGGAATAAATAGAAAAGTGAAGTGGTTGAAAGGAAATTGTAGCCACCGAAGGAGAGGATGTTTCTCACGAAGGATCAAGGACTAAGAAACTAAAAAATAACTACTCATGAAGAAGAAAATACACAAAGAGAGAGAAGAATGAAGATAGTTAATGAGAGAGGAATACTAGAGTGGTAGAAATTCTTGAGAAGAATTTTAGGCAAGAGAAGACTATAAAATAACACAAGCAGAGATAGCGACTCAGAACATAGTAGACTATTTGGAGAAAAATTGAGAAGTACCAACCAAGAAGCAGAGTTGGGAGAATTGAGATCTCAATGGTGAAGGAACTCGATAGTTAATTGATCCTTCAATTTTATTTTAAATTTATTAAGAATATAATAAGTGCAAAGATAACAACAATATATTATGGAATTGGATACATCTAGGAAATTTGTACGAGGGAACTAATAGTTTTCTCAGGGATTATGGCAAAGAACCCTTGCGACTGACAGGATACAAAGAAAGAGAAGTTATAACTGAGGTTGGAAGAGTTGAGGATAAAGGTAATCCTTAGAGAGAGGTGAAGAGTAGAAGTGAAGTTCTGGAGAAGTGTGAAGATATGAACAGTCATAGGATGAAAGGAAGCTTGCATGGTTCTAGTTGAACGTGTCATACCAAAAGGCTAATCTAGATAATAAATCTTGGTGAGGTGTTTTTTAGAGGCTTGGTTGCATCTCATAGTAAGCATGGATAAGCTTAGAGGAAGGAGATGACTAATGATGGTGATCATAAGGGTTCGAGTGGAGGCCACAAGAGAATGGAGAAGGATTACAAACAATATGAAATTAGGAGAAGGAAAATGAGGAATGAGGAGTTTGATAGAGATGTGGTTCAGTTGAAATAGAGACTCAGTGTAATAAGAATTCTATTACAAGATAGGGAAAGAGAAGACTAGATATATGGATGGGGACTTAGAAGAAGGTCAAATGGCTTGTTAGACAACTGTATTCTAGGAGGTTGAGGAGGAAGATGAGGTACCTATTAAGTGCTCAATGGAGAAGTGGAGAACTCAAATTATCTGAATATGAGGAGGTTCACTATTGTGAACTAGAGAAAGAAACACTCCATGGAGAAGAGGAAGATGTTGAGGATAGATTGAATGAGAGTCTCATCGATTGCTTGAAATGTATGGACAAAAAAAATGAGTTTTTGATAGAAGATATAGTGCCAAAAGAACAAAATGGGGCAGGAGAGCCTCATGATTTTAATAATAATGTTTTGTGTATAGTTGTAGGTCACAGGATCGGATAAACAAGGAAAATAATTTATAATAGACATGAAAATAAAGGGACATGAAGGATAACCTTCTAAAAACATTGGAGGAGGACATAATAAAAAATATATCATATTCGAGGATGAGACAATGTTGTCTCATAAAAGAAATTAGAGGGAGAAGGACCATACACAATGAGATAAATTGATGTTGAGGGAAACCAAAGAGGGTAGATGGCCTAATATTTTTAAAATTAACAAGCTGACTGTGAATTAAAGTCTTGAAATTTATGGAAAAAAATTTGAAGTTGTCATGAAGGTGTCATAAAGATGAAGGAAAATGGAATATAGAACAAAATTTATGTTCTAAATGAAGATATGGAAACATTGTCTCATAGCGGTAATGAAGGGTCCAAGTTGTTGAGGAAGAAAAATGAAGAGAAAGAGAATCCCATAGCATATGAAAGGGAAAATATGATTTTCCACTATCAACCTAACTATGTGTATGAAATACATGAGGATGGGAAGACTACTCCAAAGACAAAGAGGAGGAAACACTTTCTTTTCTAAGAGGAGAGAAAAATTCTAGAGACGATGTCAAATGGAGAACCTGGCATGAGAGTTTCTTCTCAAAATTTGAAGCAAGGAGAAGCAAGATTTATTTTGACAACAATACAAGGAATCCCTATAGGAAAATGAAATGGAAACCATGATAGAAACTGAGAACAAGTTGACTTGTAGCCATGCTAAAGGTAACGGGCAACTATTTAAAGCTATTACATAGAAAATAAAAGCTGAGGAAGAGATTTATGAAGACGATCATGTGGAGGAGAATGATAAATGCACAAGTATCCTATTGTCAAAATATGAGGAAGACTAGTTGGTCAGTCCCAAAGTTGAACAAGACAACATATAGAATCAAAAAGGAAATAGGAAAAAGTTGAGGTGCTTAAAGCATCAATTTTATTTGAGATACACAAATCAGATCATGAGTAGCATGATGATGAATGAGATCATGAGCATGGGCAACTTGATGATGAATAAGACCATGGAATATGCAACACGATGAGCAGTATGAAGATGAGAGCAGCTCAGTCATCAAGGTTCAACACATGTGACAGTACAACAAGGGGTCACACGGTAATGTACAGCAAATGAATGAGAGGCAGCACTATGATAGGTGAATTCGTCACCTTGGAGAATCATTTGAAGCAAATGTCTTCAACTAATCTCATCATTATAGGAAATGATCTATGCTCAGATCTAGATAAGTTAAAGTGTTGACTTTTGTCGTAAATGTGCTATCTCTCTCACTTTCTCCACTAAAATTTGAAGAACATAAAAGAAGAATTGATCAAGGGTTTCCCCACATTGTGGGGCTTGTCCCTGGTTATTGCCACATCTTGTGTCCTCTTGTCTTGGCTTGTCTTCTGTGATTTATTTTTATGTTCTATCTACAGTTTAATTTATCATTGATGTGATTGCTAACTGTGAAAATTTAAATAAATTGATCTAGCATAGAACATAATTAAACTTAACAACTAGTAACATTTATTTGTTTCCTTCACAGGTGCTATAATGAAATTATTCTTTACATATATGGTTTCCATTGGATGATTGGAGTTATTACTATTTATTTTTGTTGTTTAACTATGATTCTGGCATAGATGTAGACTTTGGTACGTTTTGTTTCTATCAGTTGCTACAGATCTACAATGTTTAGTAGCAATTTATATTGTTGATATTGTTTGTCATCCACAATCTTAAGTGGGTTATTTTCGTACATCTTTGAGAAGAAAACACTACAACAAAATTGACGACTCCACTGGGTTTATAATTCAGATCCATAAACCTGGGTGACCTTCAGTTCTCAACTTAGGGTTGCTTATTTTTTCAATTATATTAATATTTCCTAGTTTTTTAACCCTAGATCTGTTAAATTTCTGACTTTTGCAAACTTTATGGTATTTACCGTAGGTCACAGGAACCAGCTGCGACAAAGGTGACACTTTTTTCTTATATTTTCTAACCGAGATCCACAAAGCATAAACCACACTTTTTGGCCGAAAAAGTGTGATCTGGAGGCCATAGCGCACTTATCAACCCAAAAAGTATGATCCCGACTAGAAAATAGGTCAGTACCTGCAATTTTTGGGTTTTAGGGTTTTTCTGAGCACTGTTTCTGGGTTTTGCAGAGAGTTGTCTATTGGGTTTTATAACCTCTTTATCATCCTGCTTAGGCCTTGACTCATTTTGATTTATTCATCGAAGTCAAATTTATCCTCCCCTAGGGCTTCTAGTATGCTTCCACCTTTCTAGGAGGAGTTTAGCTAAGTGAGTAGTCTGAGTTTCTGTAGCGATTTCAACCACATTTTCTAGATCCACACCCTTCTATTTTATATCTATTAAGATAGGTTATCACCATCCATAGTTTCACATTTAGACTTGTTTGGACATTTTCCCCACGGTGCCATCGATTTCCCTAGGTGTTTCACCCATATCCCTATCATTTTGCAGCGATCTTCCCATTTGCTATTTTTTGTTGTTGCCGCACCACTTTCTAGTAGCTTAGTGTCACTCAATCCCAGTCACACCAAAATTAATATGCCTTGAAAATTTTAGTGCATTTTCCATCAGTTTAACCACCAACCAATGCAGTGTTTACAAACCTAGTTTGTGTCGGGTTTAGTTAATTGTTTTGATGTTCATTTTCTGCTATTAATTTCAATATATTTTTACCAAGATTTTTTCTTTTTAGAAAACATGATATAGGCTTAATCAATTAATACATTTGCACACGCAAGCACACCTTAAGCCAAGGGCACTTGGTTTACACTGCCAAGCCAAGACTTAACATAATAAATTTATCTCCCCTCAATGAGACAAAGGCATATGTTTGATCTCCCTTCGCCATTTATATGTCACATGTGTCCTACCCCCATTGCACCACCAAGATGTTTGTCGTGGAGACTGTTAGGCCTTTACTCCCAATTTTCACTTGGGCATATTACCCTTCCCCATCAGGTTTGAGTTCATAGCCCTCAGAGTCCCCACACCAACTCTTCTCATAGTTCATCTGATTCCTCATCTAATTTCGAGCCTCCTTCACTGCATAGCATCACCATGTCCGGGCCCATAGCTTGTGCAAGAACCCAACTTTTTGTTGGCTCCAGTTCTATCCCAATGGTCACATCAAGCAGAACAGTCTTAGGAACCATTCTAGCAACCGCCATGCTCCCCTTTGTGGCTAGTTTAAGTCTACCAAATTTTAACCAGTTAATAAATGACCCCATACACCATGATGTTGGTTGGCCCTCTATGCCGACTAAGCTTCCCTCCGACATCCCAATGTTTGAGGGTAATGCTGGAGAGGATCCTACCAACCATGTACAATCATTCCATGTGCGTTGTTCGTCTAACTCCATAACTAATGACTCCATTCATGTTCAGATCTTCTAATCCATGCGCACTAGAGATGTTGCAAAATGGTATGTAGACCAGCCCTTTGCATCTCATTTTGTTTTCGCGACGCTTGCTAAATCATTCCTTTCATATGTCTAGTTACCTCTTTGGTACGACATTGGTACAAATTTATTGACCACATTCCATTAGTCCTCCGCCACTCACCTTTCTGACCATGTTCAAGAGTGGCATCAAAGGAGGGGCACATGTCGTGCCCCATATTTCAAAGACCGTGGCTATCTAGGTTGGTTTCTTAGGAGCCTTTTGTCTCGCATTGGAAAAGATGTCGCGTTCTATTTTCCTCAGATAGAGGAAGAAGCTCTCTAAACTATTGTCAGATATGATCTAGTTTTTGCATAATCCATTTGTCTATACAATCATTCCAGAACTCCTACGTCTTGGAAGTGCTAATGCACTGGGGGCTTCTCACATTGCCGATGGTATCATTGGATCCATTTCACACTCTTCACTGTATAATTACAAAAGTTATGTCTACCTGTAGGGTGGCACTAGTTCCTCCATCGCTTATGTCCCTCCTGCTAGCAACATGTTTCTAGGGCCTTAACCCATCTACCAAAATATTGCTCCTCCTTATGCACATCCTAGTGCTCCTACCCCTCCATCATTAGTGCCATAGCCTCCCATGCATCCTCAGCCCCAACAACCATTGCCACCTCAAGGCCAGGTGTTTGTGCAATATAATGCAACCAATCCCCAAAATTTGAAGAAGAATAATAAGGGGAAGGGTAACAAGGGTAACCAGGGTAATTAAGGTAACGATCCTAGTGAACCCTAGGGGAACAATCCTAACACCAACAACCAGCAAAAAGGTGGGAAAAAAGCAGGACAAGGTTATTTGTATGAACAAGACTTGTGCATATTGTGGTGTACATGGCCACTATACGCATGAGTGTCCTCTCTTACCCTAGATGCACCAAATGTTCGAAGCTCAAGTAGATTCTAGAGGTCAGCAATCACCTCAGAATCATGTGCCATCTCAACTGACAGTGATCACAAATCCTTTCCCACAGTAAGGATTTATTGCTACTAAAACTCAGCCAAGTCAAGCAGCCCATCCCCCCCAACTTTCTGGTCCCGATGACTACTAGGTCCTTATGATGAACTCTGATGAGGTTAACCCCTCGAATATCAACCTACAAACTCAGTCGCTTCAATATGACAAGCCCTCGACTTCGTCTGCTACGGAGTCTAAAACCAAAGTATTTGATGAGCCTCTTACAACAACAAATGGTCTTTTACTGATCCCTCAACCTAAAGTTGAGGCCATTCCTAAGATCCCAAAGTGATCATTACATCGTAATGTGACTTCTAATAGAGTTTCCCATACATACAATATAGTAGACAACTTAGAACAATTACCTGCCACCATGTTGACGTTGGAAGTCGTCCAGTCCTGCCCATCTCAAAAGGAATCTCTACTAACTACCTTGGGTGCAAGTGGATCCTTCTTACGATCACTTGATTGTCTTCCCAATTGATACATTAGAACATCCCCCATTGCCTTCATCTGTTTCCTTCTAAATACGAGTTCAAGTCCATAATGCCATCATCTCTCGATGCATTATTGATGAAGGTGCATCCACCTGTGTGATGTTTGTTGTTGTTTGGAAACAACTTAAGTCACTTGAGTTGTCCCCCTCCACCATCAATTTGCAAGCTTATCATGGACACTCTTCCCAGCCCCTTGGCATGTACTGCGACTGTCCAGTGACCCTTGCGAGCAAGATTGTCCATGTCGACATTGAGGTCATTGAAGCCTCTTTCAATTACAACATTCTCTTATGTCATAGTTACACATGTGCCATGGAAGTTGTTGCATCTACGGTTTTCCACAAGATGTGCTTCCCCCATGAAGGGAAGATCGTTACCATTGATCAGTTGACTTACTACGAACCGACATCTGTGACCTTCCTCGAGTCCATTATCTTGTCAATGTAAGATAAAAAGTCTTCACCTCTTCTCACCAATGTTTCACCCATAGTCTATAAACATTCCTCATTGTTGGGTGCTTTCCCTTGTCCTGCCCCTCCCATATCAAAACCTAACTCAATTAGTGTTTGCATGTTACAAGTGTCACGGTCTACCCTTAAGCAGACTGGTACAACTGATCAACAACCAGCTCCTTAGAAACCTAATGTTGCCCTTCCAGCTAAGTCCTATGGATCCACCCCCTGAGACCTGCTCCATTTGTGGGTGCCTCTACTATGTTTCCACCAGGAACTCTTACTCTAGGTCTCAACCATCCAGGAGCTATTCCATTGGGACATTACTATGCAGGCCAGATACCTTTCTTATTCCCCCCTCTGGGAGTATTTTATATCCTTGTCATGGCTTCACTAGTCGTTCCTAACATGACTCTGGCGATCCCAGTATCGTACATCGATCCCCCTGTGAAAAGTTTGCGTATTCAGCTAAGACCCTATCATGCTTTGACCTCGGTTCAACCAGTCCCCATGACCCCTGTCACTACTTTAGTTACATCACAACCTAAAGAGGAACCAACTCCTATTGTGAAAGCAACTGGATAGGGGGGGAAGCTAAGAGGAAAGAACCTAATTATAGGGCTCCCCGAGCTTCTCCATCCCCTAAGGCCCGAAAGCAAAAACCCCCATGCAATTTGTGTAAATTTGTTGGGCATACCACCAAAAATTGTCCTAAAATTCTTCAACTTAAGCCTTTGGCTCACAAAGCATTCCTTGAGTCAAATATCTTGGATGTCTATGTTAACTTGTTGGGTCCACCCAAGAAACTCAAAAGTTGTGCACAAATCACCCTTGTGCCCTTTGTGATCATTATTCCCATTATTGTCCTCATCTTGATGAATTTCGTGACTACCTTGGGGCGATTTGCAAATGCAAGGCCACTTGTAGTGGATCATCTACTTCTCTACCCATGGATTATCATTCCACCGTCAACCAGAATAGGGAGACTCTGCCCCCACTATTGTGATCCCTCAACCTGATGCCGAGATGATGGACAATACAGGCCACATACATTACTTGTCGTCATCATTGAGTGCCTCACACACAATTCTTTCTAAGGTTCCTGCGCGTGATCGAACCTCTTTCTACATAATCCTAGGTTTGAACATCCATAGATCCTCCATCTACCAGTCCATCATCTACCATTCAAGATGATGCATATGTGAACCTTATTTCTCAGGTTGATGCACGGGGTAATGTCACCGCATCATGTAGTCAACCTTCCTCCTATCCTCCCATCTCTCAGCCTGATGAGGATGCCATGGAAGCTATGTATACCCCTAATTACTCTTGCACTTAAGCAAGGAGGAATTTCATCAGAGGATTTTGATGGCCATTTCCTTTCTAATTCTCGCAATGCACTCTCCCTGAAGAAATTCCACTCATAACACATCCCTTTGATTTGTGTTTCTTTATTTTTGCCATGAAGTCATGTAGAGTTCATCATCTCATCCGTTGTCTTTTGCACCTTTCAGTGGGATCCATCATCCACATCGTATATAGTTCATGCCGACAGTGTGAGTCGCTTCTCTTGGAATCTAGCCTCGGTAGCCTGGGCCATTTTTACCTGCTTGCATATGTTAGTCCTTTCAAACGATGTGTGCATTGGATCTTCCACCAATAATATGGCCCAATATGATGTAGTGATAGGTTTTTTAGTCGATGCCCTCACTCATTGCATCCCTCATCTTCATGTTCGTTTCGATTCCTTGCTACTTGTCATGCAATTGAATGGTGTATGTCATGTGCATAACCAAGTCCTATTTATAAAATATATACAAGTTATTGGTACCTGAATTTAAAACCATTACATATAGTCATGTTCCTAGAGCCAAAAATCACTATGTAGATACCATCGCAAACAACATTCTAGATTGGCATTTATCACATGTATACCATAGAAGATAACTATAAGCAAAAGAAATGGCAAACCATCATCGTCATATAAAATGCATAATCATATTATGTATCATATAAGTGTTTGGAGACAATAGCTCTAAATACATCTAGTACTCCCATATCATATTGTGGGGCACATAGGTCCTTACATCTCCTTTATAGGACCTCATGCCAAGTCGAGCCAAGATGCTTGAATCACTTTTTCGAGCACTCAAAACACAATGGCACTCCAATAACTCCTCCTTATATGGGGTATCATTCCCACCTTTTCATATCAAATCAGTCCCCCCCATCACATATGTTTGCAAGAAGTATCCCATGCTTGGGGGCATCATGGCTTTCCCCTAGCCATCTCCTCAATTAAGTCTCAGCCTAGATCCCACTAGACCTTGGCATGGTCGATTATCCTCCCATTCCTTGTATAGTTTGTCCTACCAGCCTCTTCGGCGCACTATATGCACATCACATATCATAGATGTTTCATACCATATCTTCAAATATTCTACTCTAAGTCCACATAGTCCCCATGTTTGACTTCGTAGGAGAGGGTGATTCTAGACCTCCTATAGTAATTCATTCTCATTTTTCCTCGTCCGTTAATTCTTCACTAGGAACCATCATTCCAAGAAGAATTAAGGCCATATTTAGACAAGAAATTCCACTTGCCTGAAAGTCGTATATATTGATTCTAATGATTTAGGGTCTTCTCCTCCTCTCAAATTGAAGCGAAAACACCCTTTTATAGGAAAAACCACAGTTTTTTTGTTGCACATTATGACTAGATCGTAACTGAGTTTGATGAAACATCAAAACCATTGGAAAGATATCACCAAATATCTATAATGGTTCTTCATCATTGTTCGATGATTTGACACTTCACTAAGAAGCCTTTTTTCCAAGAAAGGTTGCTTCATCGCCCCTCAAAATTGAATTTTGTCATAAATCAATGCTTGTACTTTTAGGTCCACCTCCTCTTAATACTTTTCCTACCATATGTCAACTTTCATCACGAGTAACCATCCCTTACTCATGTTTTGATGGTCCCCACCGGGCCTAGTCTGTGTGGCAGCGTCCTCGAGTCACCTGTGTTCAGACCATCCGCGATGAGTCACCCTTGCATTCTTGGAGTCTATTTCATGTACCATTGTTAGGAAATCAGCTCAGAAAAAGATAGAAAAGATAGATCAACACCTTAGAATTAAGCCTCTTCGAGGGGGAAACCTCCTTTACATTACACAAATGAACAATTCTTGGATGACACAAATGACTAAACCTCCCTTCTATATATAGGTGTCTAAGGATTCAAAATATAATCAAGCCAACATAAATGTAATAACACAATGGCACAAAAATAACAATAGTGGGTTTTTATGGGGCATACTAATAAAAATATGGGGATAATAGGGGCATAATAATAACAATAAGGGATAGAATTACAATAGTAATGGGGGAATCACTAGTATTATAGGGGCATAACATGCCCCTATCCTTTCGAAAAGCGTTGTCGTAAATGCTTGAGTAGTTTTGGATGCTTCTGTATAAAATTCTCATGCTCCTATGTGGAAGCTTCACAGATAAGTTCTTCCACTTGATGAGATACTCTAAAATTTATCAATTTCATAGCTGTCCAGTTCTTGTTTCTATGTCTACTTCCAGTTCCAATATGATTTTTCCTTCCTCGTCAAGTTCTAGAAATATTGTTTAAACTAGGAGCTTATGACCTATAATCGTGTTTAAACATGAAACATGGAAAAATGGGTGTAGTCGGGAAGCTGTAGGAAGCTCTAATTTGTATGCCATAGCACCAAACTTTTGCAACACCTTGTATGGACCATAGTACTTTGGTGATAATTTTTTATTCCCCTTAGCTTACTTGAGGAACATTTGTTTATATGGTTATAGCCGTAGGAATACCCAGTCATCTACATCAAAACTTCTTTCACTCCGATGTTGATCTGTTTGTTGTTTAATTCTATTTTGCGCCAACGTGAGATTATCCTTTAAGAGTTGGAGAACTTGTTGTCGATGCTTGATGTGATGTTCCACTACTTGAACCATATAATTTTCTCTTAAATATGATGTGATGGATGGTGGATGATATCCATAAAGTGCCATAAATGGGGTCATATTTGTTGCAGTATGGAAGGAAGTGTTATACCACCATTCAGCTAGAGGCAACCATTTGACCCATTGTGTCTGTTTATCAGATACAAAGGAACAAAGATATACTTCCAAACATTTGTTTACTATCTCATTTTTCCCATCAGATTGAGGATGATAAGATGAGCTATGAGCTAACTGAGTACCCAGAAAACAAAATAATTTTGTCCGAAAATTTCCAGTGAAAATGGGATCTCTGTCACTTACAATAATCTTTGGGTTTCCATGTAGCTTTTGAATTGTTTCCATAAATGCAGTAGAAACTGTACTATCTTTAAAAGGATGTGATAATGCAAAAAATTGTGCATACTTAGTAAGTCTGTCAAATACCACCACGATGACACTCCTTCCTTCACACTTGGGTAAAATTGTGATGAAATCCTTTAGAACCTCCTCCCAGCATTGGCTTGGAATGTATAAAGGTTGTAATAGACCTCGGGTCTTAATTCTTTCAACTTTATTTGGTTGGTAAACCAAACATTCTGCCACAAAAGTTTGAATGTCTGATTTAAAGCCATCCCAAAAAAATCCTTCTTGACCCTGTGGTAAGTTTTTAAAAATCTTAAGTGCCCTCCTAAGGGAGAAGTGTGCAATTCCATAAGAATATTTTGTTTGAGTTGGGAATTCTTACATAGGTATAAGTGATCTTTGTACCATAATGAATCATTTTTCTAGCTAAATGTATCCGATGTACTGGGATCTTGTTGTAACTTTCGAACGAGTGCCCACACTTATTCATCATTATTCGATGCCTCCCTTGCTTTGTTTATCCAATCTGGTTGGATAATATAAATGGTGTACAACAATGCTTCCACATCCTCATCCATTCTTCAGAGTGCATCTGCCACAACATTTTGTTTCCCCTTTTTGTAGATGATTTCAAAGTCATAATCCAACATCTTTGTGACCCATTTTTGTTGCTCTTCAAAGGATAATCTTTGTTCTAAAAAGTATTGTAGACTATCATGATCTGTTTTTACCTTGAAGTGTCTTCCCATTAGGTAGGGTTTCCATTTATTAAGTGCATGTAGTATTGCCAACATTTCCTTCTCATAAATAGATTTTTGTAAATACTTTCCCTTGATTGGATGACTTTCGAAAGAAATGGGTCTTTCCTTTCGCATTAAAACAACACCAATTCCATTTCCTAAAGCATCACATTCCATAATAAAGGTTTTTGTGAAGTCCAGCATAGTTAAGGCTGGTGCTTGGCACATTACCTCTTTAAGATGTTTGAAGGCCTTTGTTGCTTCTGGAGTCCATGAAAATGCATCTTTCTTCAATAGTGTTGTTAGAGGTGCTACTATTCTCTCATAATTCTTACCAAACTTGCAATAATACCCTATCAACCTGAGAAATCCTCGCAGATGCTTTATGGATGTGGCGATTTTCCATTCCTTAATGGATTTAATTTTGCTAGGGTCTACCTTAACACCTTCATGAGATACAATATTACCCAGATATTCCACCTCTTGTACTCCAAAGAAACATTTGGATCTTTTTGCATATAATTGTTCTTCCTCCAATAGTTTGAGCACCCTGTCAACATGTTCAACATGATCCTCGCAAGACTTGTTGTAGATTACTATATCATCCAAAAATACTAACACAAATTTTCTAAGGGCTTGAAAGTGGAATTCATCAAACCTTGAAATGTAGAAGGTGCATTGGTAAGGCCAAAAGGCATGACCAAAAATTCGTAATGACTCTCATTAGTTCTAAATTCTATTTTTGGAATGTCTTCAGTCTTCATTCTGATTTGATGATATCCTGAATGAAGATCAAACTTTGTGAAGTAAATTGATACATTTAATTCATCCAATAATTCATCAATGACAGGAATGGGAAATTTATCTTTAATATTGAGCTTGTTGAGCTCCCTATAATCGGGACACACGTGCCATGATCCATCCTTCTTGTTCACCAATACTTCTGGAGCAGAGAAAGAACTTTGACTACATTGAATTTTACCAACCTCTAGCATTTCTGCAACCATACGTTCAATTTCAATCTTTTGGGCATAGGGATATCTGTATGGCTTGATGTTTGAAGGAACGATTCCTGAAATCAAATGAATAGCATGATCATGATTGCGAATAGGTGGGAGACCTTTTGGAGTCTCAAATACCTTATAACAATTGTTCAAGACCTTTTAGAGATCCGAAGAAATAGATGATTTCAATGTGGGAACCTCTAGTGAACATAATTGTGCAATTACACCTCATTGTTCCTTCTTTAGAAGCTCTGTCATACCGTTAGAGATGATTATCTTTCCCAGTTTCCCTGCAATACCCCTTAATTCAACTTCCTTTCCTTCCACACAAAATTTCATGAAAATTTCTTGAAAATTAAAAGCTATTGTACCCAAGGATTGTAGCCATTAGACTCCTAGTACAACATCAGCACCACCCAGTGGAATGGAAATCATTTGGATATTCAATACAAATTATCCCATGGATAGCTTGATATTATGGCACTTTCTAGAGAAATTTATGGTTCCTCCACTTACAACCATCCCTTGACACTCCGGTGCTAGATATAGGAATAAATTCAATTCCTTTGCTATCTTACAATGAATAAAATTATGGCTACTTCCCAAATCAATCAACTCTATTACCTTTTTCTTCTTGATATGTCCTTCTATCTTGATAGTTTAAGGAGTGGTAATTCCAGCCAATGCATTACAAGATATGGTTGGATTCATTTCTTCTTTATCCAGGGTTTGTTCCTGGAGTATATCCTCTTATTTTGACATTTCTTGTTCCTTTCCTCCTCCTCTTCACAATCTATGTATAATAATTTCTTCTCGGAACACTTATGACCTTTCGCATATCTGCTATGACAACTGTAACAAAGCCCTTTTGCTCTTGTTTCTTCCAATTGTTGTGGTGTCAACCTTGTAGGTTGTGGAAGGCTAGCGACAACAACATTTACATATTTATAGTTGTGTGTGGTAGGCTTCTCGGTTTCCATAATTTTGCTTTTCATTTTTCTTGCTAACCTGGATGCCTTGTCCAATGAATCAGGTTCCTAAAGGCGAACCTCATGTTCGATATTATCCTTTAAAGTCCCTATGAATGCATCAATCCTATGCTCCTCTAGAATATCTTTTACCCTTATGTTCAATTTTTGGAAGTCCTCAATGTGCTCTCTCATTGAACCCTTTTGTTTGAGATTTATCAATTGGCTAAAAAGGGTGTTTCTTTTTGTATCCTCATAATGTGTTGTCATTTCTTCCATAAAAATTGCCCAAGTGACAATTTGTTTACAAGAGCAAAGCCATCTATACCATACAAATTGATTTGGTTCCAAATATAAAGTTTCAATACATACCTTTTATGTGTTTTGCACATTATGGAGATCGAAAAGTTTCTCCATCTGTAGTATTTATGTTCTGGGATCCTTGCCATCAAAATTCCTCATATCGATTATTGGAACATGGTGGGTCTTCAATCCAACATTAGAGTCTATGAAATCATGTTTAACATTTCTTTTGTTCTCATGATGAGTTTCCTTTACTACCCTTTCACCATTAGTGACCATTTCTTGTAGCAACTTATTCAAATTTATCTTCAATTCTTTGATCTTATCATGCATGCCATTCATCTTAACATCCATGCCATTCATCTTAGCTTCCACCCCATTCATCTTGGCTTCATTTACCTTTAGTGAGACTGAAAGTTATTGTACTTGGTCTTGTAATTTTGATAGATCATGTTGCATTTCTTCCTCTTCTTCATGAGTCATGCTAGAGCTTTTAGGTTGCTTACTAGGTGTTTTCATTTTCTTTCTTTGGGGAATTAATTAATGCTAAAAATTCTTCACTATTCCCTTTGAATTCCTTCAAACTAGTTTTCCAAACCAATCTTATGCAAAATTTTAAAAAAACTACACACTTTTTTTCTCTTTGTAAGATCTTGGTATCGAATTTGTTGTATCTCTATAACTATGGATCTTAAATATCTAAAATATTGTCTTGCAGTAGCCCTTTGAGTCCTCTTTCTGACCCCACAAGTCTGATCAAGAATGGATTTTCCAAGGAAGAGTTATGCCAAATCTCCCACAATGACCTAATTATAGACTAGTTCAGTAGATGGAACTTGTATGATGTGCCACATGTCAATGTTTGGACCTTAGTACCTAAAACTGATACATAGAAAACAATACGCCATCCTCTTTCTAAAAATTCTTAGGAAATTTCAATTTGATGCTCAAAACAAAAATTATCATGATTTCCCCAGGTCGCCTGTTTGGAATGTAATTCGGGAGTCTGCAAAAACCCTAACTTCCTCATATCATATCTCCGCAAATATAGTGAGAAAATTTCTACAATTTGGACCCAAAGTTTAGAATGATTATGGCTCAAATGGTTTTTTTAGCTTTTGAAACATCGCAGAAAAATTTATAGCAAAAATTCCGTGATTCCCTGTTTGGAGCAGCGAAACCCTAGAATCCAAAGCTCTGATACCAAATGTTAGGAAACTAGCTCACAGAAAGATAGAAAAGATAGATCAATGCCTTAGAATTCAGCCCCTTCGAGGCGGCAACCTCCTTTACATTACACAAATGAAAAATTCTTGGATGATTCAAATGACTAAAACTCCCTTCTATATATAGGAGTCTAAGGGGTCACAATATAATCAAGTGGACATAACAATAATAACATAAGGGCAAAAAAATAACAATAGTGGGTTTCTATGGGCCATACTAATAACAATATGGGGACAATAGGGGCACAATAATAATAATAATAAGGGATATAATGACAATAGTAATGGGGGAATCACTGGTATTATAGGGGCATAACAACCATTATATCATGTCATAGTATTCCATCCATATTTTCATATTGCTCATCCTATGTTGCTCATTTTTTCCTCCAGTCATACTGTCACCATCCCCCCCGGAGTTGGGCCATTTGCTGCCAGGTAAAACATGCACTTTATTCTCTGATAAGTGAAGTTTTCTATTTGTCCCTCAGTCCCACCTTTTTTCCATTATCCCTGGCATTAAAACATCAATCACTTTACTATTTTCCCTCATGCCTTAGTTGAGGATCCTCATTGCCTCGCCTATCATGGGCCCTATTCTCTCGACATCATCTCATTTATTCCAGAAGAACAACCTAGAGGGCATTGTATCTCAGTCTAGCTTCCATTCTTATTCGATGCCCTGGATGGAACAAAGGGTCTCATTATTTCCCTTTGACTTGGTCATTTCATGTTTGTGATCCATACACTTGATGGTCTAGTGATGCAACAGATAGTACCAGTGGTTGTCGGGTGTACGTGAGATGCTTTTGACCTCACAAGGGGGTCACCCTTCAGATAGCCCACCACATGCCCAGATGCATATCTACTATGCTACAACCTCAGATGCAGTTTCGAGTTGATGGTTTTGGTTTCTACCGAGCACAGTGTTCATACCATCCACATCTCCTCCATATGATCCATTGAGTTTTGCAAAGCCTTTCTTTGTTTAGCAGAGCTTCTCTGATTGTTCTACCCTCCCTCCCACCCATTTTTTTTAGGGAAGGGGCTTTTTATCTCATGTACTCAGATATTATTTTATTCAGTCCTGGCTCATGTTTTTCTAGGTGCATTATTTATATGAGACACATTGTGTTATTTTCTGGCTCTCTTATGCCAGCATGTCATGTACCATTTCGCATGTACTTCATAGCTTTATTTTATATTTCTTGGTGAACCATTATTTTTGTACTAAGTTATCTCGGTGGGTATGGGTATGCCTCCCTTGCCTCATTGAGGTCCGATACTACAACATAAAAGGAGACGTGCATTAGTCTCGACCCCTCAGTCCCTATCCTCTTTCAATTCAACTTCATCGGTCTCTCTCTCTCTCTCTTTCTCTCTGACTCCCATGTGTTCTCTAATGATTGTTTCCTTACAACGTACTTCGGTCATATGTTTTTCTCCTAACAATTGTACGTTGGGTGGAAATATGTTATTACCAAAAAATTGATCATCTAACCTAATTTACTAGATGGATCGAAGTACACCATGTAAAATCAATTTTACCATAGTAAAATTGCTTTCACTGTGAGAAATTACTTAATAAACCATCTTTGTTAAGTAATTTATAGTTAAACCCATGAAGAATAATGAAATAAATCACTATTTATTTAATTTTCTTCTAGGAATAATTAATTAAACCATTGTTCCTTGTCATATTTGACCCAATCACAAAAAATAAATAGATAAATCATTATTTTTCTTTTCTTTTTCTCTAATAAAAATTAATTAATCACTAATTAATTATTATTCTTTGTTAAATTTGACTAAATCCCTTAGGAATAATTAAATAAATCCTTAATTATTTATTATTCTTTAACTAATTCCTTGAGATGATAAATAAATCATTTATTTATTTATTATTTCTAAACAAAAGTTTAAATACTTTTTCCCTCATAGACAAATATAATAAAATATTCCAGGTGGTTATTCCAAGAATGGGATCAATAATATTTTATTATTGCTCATTATTTGAGGATAACTCAATATTTTGCTATAAATAGAAGGGTTTTCCATTCATTATTCACTTTTGATTATTGTCATTGTTGCACTCATTGTTGTAACTCTGAGTATTTTCACTATCACATACCATATTTTTGTTGGGTTTATATATTATAGAGGAGAGAGACTCCACACAAGATGAAGACGTTAGAGGATAGCCAAGAACCCATCCTATAGAGGGAGACTGGTAACATCTATTTGTTCCCTTCACAGGTGTTATGATGAAATTATTCTTTACAGATCTGGTTTCCATTGGATGATTGGAGTGATTACTCTTTATTTTTGCTATTTAACTATGATTGTGGTATAGATCCGGACTTTCGCAAGTTTTGTTTCTATCAATTGCTGTCGATCTACAATGTTTAGAAACCATTTATATTGTTGAAATTGTCTGTCATCCACAATCTTAAGTGAGTTCTTTTTGTACACCTTTGAGATGAAAAGACTAGATTATTTTCATTTTTTATACATTTATCGTTCATTACAATTCCTAATGTTGTTTCTTACATAGATTAGTATTTGTCCTTGTGATTTCATCAAAGGATAAAAATACTTCTATTTTTATCACTTTTATATTATGTCGACATTACTATTTTATACTCCTAAACATTCTTAGGGATTGATCCTTTGGTGAATGTATTGAAATTGTCATATGATATATAATGTTTGAGGGGTAAATTCTATAGTTATATCGTCCTAACCCATTTTCAATTATGAATGAAACTAATATTATGGAAACCTATGTATTGAGTGGCTCAGTAAAAGCATTTAGTAGATTTTAATATTTTATTATTGCACCTATTTATATGTTCATGAATCAAATTATGAGTAATCATGATGAGGTTAGTAGTTAATTCATTGATTTGTTTTATTGGTTATGTGATAATGTCAATGGTTATTACTTGGATTATTAAATTATGAGATATGTTTATATTTAAATCACTCTCTTTATGATCAAGGTGGTCGTATCTGTAGGATATACCTTCATACCAAGATCATGGGAACAAAAACCTCTATTTTTCATTTTTAATTATTTTGCATGGAAACTCTTTGGTATACATAAATTATAGACTTTGGAAAAATGGGGGTGGGGTGGTGTGGGTGCGGGAAACTGTGCTACTATATAAGGGTGGCATAGATAGATGAAGTTTAATATTTTGGTGACATTGAGACTCGGAAATTATATGTCGTAAGTTTTATATTAAATGCTTTTAATGTAATTCTTAGTTTCGTTTCAATACTTCATTGTTAGCTTTGAGGATTTAAAATATTTTCTTGAATGTCTTTCAGGAAGTCTTGAGATTTATACATCATCATTCACTTGATTGTGTTTTAGTGAGCTAGTTTTAATTATATCTATTATTCTACACGTCATTAATTAGTTCTATTTTCCTGTATTTCAAATTAAATTATTTTTCTTACGATGGCCACATGTAGAACTATAAATTAATTTACATATAATGTGCTCTTTTTATTATTGAATTGTCTCTTTGTAAATTGGATTTGTTTGTACACGGACGTAGAAATGAGTAATAATTAGACTGATTTGTTTGCTATCTTTCATTTAGGATAAGAGGATGTATCCAGTTAAAACAATATTATGGTTAAATATATTTTACTTGGACAAGGCATATCTATAACTATTGTTTTCGCATTTTCTTTCTATTTTTTTTTTAATTTAAAATCTAATTAGATATCATTTTTGGGATTCAACTGCGTTAAGTAAGTCATTCAAACGTATGACCATTTCCATGAGAGGTAGTCGTAACTGACTAATTTCTCATGATTTTTGAATAGTTCACTTAGCACTCATTGCATCGGGTGATGCTCACAGGGGTGAAGAAGTGGGATTGAAACTAGTGAAATGTGGAGAACGAATCACATAGCATCAATCATCACTTCCGGGGCTTGCACCCGGTAACCAGGACTTCCCAGGAGGTCACCCATCCCAGAACTCCTCTGGCTCAAGCGCGCTTAACTGTGGAGTTTTTCCCCACAATCAAGCCCACTTAGCTTGCTACCCCATTTGCAAAACCTTAGCAAGTATTGTGCCTCATGAACCATTCAAGAAGAGATCCCTTGACTCTTTTTGAATTTAAGTATGGGGGATTTACGCAGTGCATTATATTAGATATCATTTTTGGGATTCAACTGCGTTAAGTAAGTCATTCAAACGTATGACCATTTCCATGAGAGGTAGTCGTAACTGACTAATTTCTCATGATTTTTGAATAGTTCACTTAGCACTCATTGCATCGGGTGATGCTCACAGGGGTGAAGAAGTGGGATTGAAACTAGTGAAATGTGGAGAACGAATCACATAGCATCAATCATCACTTCCGGGGCTTGCACCCGGTAACCAGGACTTCCCAGGAGGTCACCCATCCCAGAACTCCTCTGGCTCAAGCGCGCTTAACTGTGGAGTTTTTCCCCACAATCAAGCCCACTTAGCTTGCTACCCCATTTGCAAAACCTTAGCAAGTATTGTGCCTCATGAACCATTCAAGAAGAGATCCCTTGACTCTTTTTGAATTTAAGTATGGGGGATTTACGCAGTGCATTATATTAGATATCATTTTTGGGATTCAACTGCGTTAAGTAAGTCATTCAAACGTATGACCATTTCCATGAGAGGTAGTCGTAACTGACTAATTTCTCATGATTTTTGAATAGTTCACTTAGCACTCATTGCATCGGGTGATGCTCACAGGGGTGAAGAAGTGGGATTGAAACTAGTGAAATGTGGAGAACGAATCACATAGCATCAATCATCACTTCCGGGGCTTGCACCCGGTAACCAGGACTTCCCAGGAGGTCACCCATCCCAGAACTCCTCTGGCTCAAGCGCGCTTAACTGTGGAGTTTTTCCCCACAATCAAGCCCACTTAGCTTGCTACCCCATTTGCAAAACCTTAGCAAGTATTGTGCCTCATGAACCATGTACCTCATCTCTTCTTGAATGGTTCATGAGGCACAATACTTGCTAAGGTTTTGCAAATGGGGTAGCAAGCTAAGTGGGCTTGATTGTGGGGAAAAACTCCACAGTTAAGCGCGCTTGAGCCAGAGGAGTTCTGGGATGGGTGACCTCCTGGGAAGTCCTGGTTACCGGGTGCAAGCCCCGGAAGTGATGATTGATGCTATGTGATTCGTTCTCCACATTTCACTAGTTTCAATCCCACTTCTTCACCCCTGTGAGCATCACCCGATGCAATGAGTGCTAAGTGAACTATTCAAAAATCATGAGAAATTAGTCAGTTACGACTACCTCTCATGGAAATGGTCATACGTTTGAATGACTTACTTAACGCAGTTGAATCCCAAAAATGATATCTAATATAATGCACTGCGTAAATCCCCCATACTTAAATTTAAAATCTGTTAAAGCAAGTCGAGAGTTATTTAATTTTGCTTAAAAGTATTAATGAGTATAATAGTGTCATTGCTTGTCCTTTTTTAATTAATGTTACATTAAAAATCAGATGTATTTTATAATCATTTTTTTGGATAAATATAATTTTCATTTAATTTTTATAATATAGTTTTTTCACACCAATTAGAGTTAATAATAATAATGATAATGATAATGATAATAGATAATAGATAATACATAAATAATAAATAAATAAATAATAATAATAATTATTAATTATTAATTATAATCAATAGTCAATGATTAAAAATTATTAATAATTAATAATAAATTAATATTAATTAATTAATAATTAATAAATAAATAAATGCTTATTAATTAATTAATTATTAATTAATGGATTCCATGGTCAACAATTATCACCTGTTGTGAACCATGGTCAATAAAACATAATTATTAATTATTAATGTTCAATCATGGTCTATTATTTGCCATTCGATCATGGTCAACCATGTTCAATCATGGTCAACCGTTGTCCAATTCCACATTGTGACAAAGATTGTCTCAATATGAAAATTAGCCATGGTAAACCATGACCAACCATGTTTATTTTAGGCTTTGTAATATTTATCTTAAGGTTTATATAGCTTGGGTTTATAATATTAATCCCTAGGGTTAAATATTATTCCCTTGGATTTATAATTCCTTGGCTTTTTAGTATTTATCCCTAGGGTTTACTATCCCTTGGGTTAATATAACTCCCTTAGGTTTATAACCTCTTGGGGTTTTAGTATTAACCCCCTCGGTTTATAATATCAATTCCTTCGGTTTATTAATCTAAGGGTTCTATTCCAAGTGTAAAATATTATCCATAGAGTTTGAAATATTAATCATTGGGTTTAATATAAATCTTTTGGGTTTAGAATCATGGTTAACCATGGTCCAACATCACATTATGACAAAGATTGTCCTAATATGAAAATCAACCATGTTCAACCATCATCAACAATGGTAAAAAATGTAAATCATTCACAACCATCGTCAACTATTATCAACCATGGTCTAATGTCGCATTGTGACAAACATTGTCTCAATGTGAAAGTTGACCATGGTAAAGCATGGTCAACCATTTCTATTCTAGGGTATATAATATCTATCTTAGGGTTTATATACCTTGGGTTTATAATATTTTTCCCTTGGGTTTAATATTATTCCCTGAGGTTTATAATCCCAAGGGTTTTTACTATAAATGCCTTAGGTTTATTATTCCCTTAGGTTTATAATATGAATCCCTTAGGTTTATTAATCTAAAGGCTCATATTTCTATGGTATAATGTTATTCATAGGGTTGATAGTATTAATACTTTTCTTTAATATAAATTCCTAGGGTTTATAATCATGGTGAACCATGGTCCAATGTCACATTCTCACAAACATTTTCTCAATATAAAAAACAACCATGGTGCAATGTTGCATTGTGACAAAGATTGTCTCCATATGAAAATCAACCATGGGCAAGCATGGGCAACCATTGTCCAATGCCAGAATGTGACAAAGGTTGTCTCAATATGAAAACCACCCTTGTGAAACCATGGTGAACCATGATTATTTTACAGTTTATAATCTTTATCTTAGGGTTTATATAACATGGGTTTATAATATTATTCCCTTGTATATATAAACCCTAGGGTTTTTAGTATTAATCCCTTGGGTTTATAATATTAATCCTTGGCTTTAATATAAATCGCTAGGGTTTATAACATGGTCAACCATGGTACAATGTCTCACAAATAGTTTCTTGAAAGGAAAATCAACCATGGTGCAACGTCTCATTGTGACAAGTATTATATCCATATGAAAATCAATCATGGTCAACCATGCTCCAAAGTTGCATTGTGCCAAATATTTCCTCAATATGAAAATCATCCTTGGTAAACCATTGTGAACGACGATAATTTTAGAGTTCATAATATTTATCTTAGGGTTTATAATATTAATTCCTCGGGTTTAATATTATTGTCTTGGGTTTATAATCCCTTGGGTTTTTATTATTAATCCATTGGGTTTATATTATAAATATGTTGGGTATATTAATCTAAATCTTCATATTCCCATAGTATAATATTATTGATAGGGTTTATAATATTCATCCCTTGGGTTTATAATCATGGCTAAACAACATCCAATGTCACATTGTGACATATATTTTCTCAATATGAAAATAAAAAATCGTCCAATGTCATATTGTGACAAAGTTTGTCCAAATATGAAAATCAACCATGGTAAACCATGATCAACCATGTCTATTATAGGGTTTGTAATATTTATCTTAGGGTTTAGATGCCTTGTGTTTATAATAGTAAGAATTTGTGTTTAATATTATTCGCTTGGGTTTATAATCCCTTGGATTTTCATATTAAGCCCTCTAGGTTTATTATTACCTTGGGTTTATAATATTAATCCCTTGTGCTTATTAATCTAAGAGTTCATATACCTAGGCTATAATAATATTCATAGGGTTTGTAATATTAATCCTTGGGTTTAATATAAATCCCTTGGGTTTATAATCATGATCAACCATGGTCAAGCATAGTCAAATGTCACATTCTAACCAAGATTGACTCAAAATAAAAATCAACCATTATCAACCATCGTCAACAATGGTAAACCATTGCAATTATTGTCAACCATGGTCAATCATGGTCAACCATGGTCCAATGTCACATTGTGACAAAGATGATCTCCATATATAAATCAACAATGGTCAACAATGGTCCAACGTCAAATTGTGACAAAGATTGTCTCAACAAGAAAATCAACGACAGTAGACTATGGACAACCATGTTTATTTCACGATTTATATACCTTAGGTTTAATATTATTATCTTGGGTTTAGAAGCCCTTTGGGTTTTATGATTAACCCCTTCAGTTAATTATTACCTTAGATAATTTATAATATCAATCCCTTGGGTTTATTACTCTAAGATTTCATATTCCTATGGTATAATATCATTCATAGGATTTGTAATATTATTCCTCGGGTTTAATATAAATCCATTAGGTTTATAATCATGGTCAACCATGGTCCAACGTCTCATTGTGACAAACACTGTCTCAATATGAAAGTTAACCATGGTCAACCATGGTTAACAATGGTAAACCATTGTTGACAATGGTAAACCATTGTTGACAATGGTAAATTATTATGAGTCATTGTGAACCATGGTCAACCATGGTTCAATGTCACATTCTGAAAAATATTGTCTCAATATAAAAATCAACCATGGTCAACCATGGTCCAACATGTCATTGTCGCAGTATTTGTCTGAATGTGAAAATTAACCATGGTAAAGCATGGTTAATTTAGGGTTTATAATATTTATCCTATGGTTTATATACCTTGGGTTTATAATATTAATCCATTGAGTTCAATATTAGTCCCTTGGATTTATAATCCCTTGTGGTTTTAGTATTAACCCTTTGGGTTTAATATTGCCTTGGTTTTATGATATCAATCCCTTTGGTTTATTAATCTAAGGGTTCATATAGTTGGTATATAATGTTATTCATAGTGTTTATAATATTAATCCTTGGGTTTAATATAAATCCTTTCAGTTTATAATCATTGTCAACCATGTTCCAACACAACATTATAAAAAATATTGTCTCAATATGAAAAATAACCATGGTAAACCATTGTCAACCATCGTCAACCATGGTCAACCATGCTCCAACATCACATTGTGACAAATATTTTTTCAATATGAAAATAAACCATGGTCAACCATGCTCCAACATCACATTGTGACAAGGATTGTCTAAATATGGAAATCAACCATTGTAATCCATGGTCAACCCTATTTATTTTAGGGTTTATAATATTTATCTTAGGGTTTATATACCTTCAATTTATAATATTAATCCCTAAGTTTTTATATTATTACCTTGGATTTTTAATAGCAATCCCATGGGTTGATATTATTCCCTTGGGTTTTTACTCCCTCCGGTTTATTATTCCCTTGGGTTTATTAATCTAAGGGTTCATATTCTGAGGGTATAAAATTATTCATAGGGTTTATAATATTAATCCTTTAATTTAATATAAATCCATTGGGTTTATAATCATCATAAACTATGGTCAACCATGGCTCAACATCACATTGTGATAAATATTTTCTAAATATGAAAATCAACCATTGTCAACCTTCATCAACTATGGTAAAAAACAGTAAACCATTGTCAACAACGGTAAACCATTGTTAGTCATCATTGACCATGATCGACCATGATTAGATACGGTCAAACATCGCATTGTGACAAATATTATCTTAATGTGAAAGTTGACCATGGTAAAGGATGGTCAATCATGTTTGTTCTAGGGTATATCATATTTATCTTAAGGTTTATATACCTTGGGTTTATAATAACTTTCCATTGGGCTTAATATTATTCTCTTAGGTTTATAATCCCAAGGATGTTTAGTATAAATCCCTTAGGTTTATTATTCCCTTAGGTTTATAATATGAATATCTTAGGTTTATTAACCTAAGGGTTCATATTTCTAGGGTATAATATTATTCATAAGGTTTATAATACTAATCCTTGGCTTTAATATTAATTTCTAGGGTTTATAATCATGATCAACCATGGCCCAATGTCACATTCTAACAAAAATTTTCTCAATATAAAAAATAACCATCGTGCAACGTCGCATTGTGACAAAGTTTGTCTCCATATGAAAATCAATCATGGTCAAGCATGGTCCAACATCACAATGTGACAAATATTGTTTCAATATGAAAGTCACCCTTGGTAAACGATGGTGAGACATGATTATTTTAAGGTTTATAAGATTTATGTTATGGTTTATATACCTTGGGTTTATAATATTAATCCCTTTGATTTATAAACCCTAGGGTTGTTAGTATTAATCCCTTGGGTCTATAATATTAATCCCAAGCTCTAATAGAAATTCTTAGGGTTTATAATCATTGTCAACCATTGTCCAACATCGCATTCTGACAAATATTTTCTCAAAATCAAAATCAACCATGGTGCGACATCTTACTGTGACAAAGTCTCTCTCCATATGTAAATCAATCATGGTCAACCATGGTCCAATGTGAAATTGTGCCAAAAATTGCCTCAATATGAAAATCATCCTTATTAAACCACGGTGAACCATAATTATTTTAGAATTTATAGTATTTATCTTATGGTTTATATACCTTGGGTTATTACTATTAATCCATTGAGCTCAATGTTTTTATCTTGCATTTAAAATCCCTTGGGATTTTAGTATTAATCCATTGTGACAAAGTTTGTCTCAAAATGAAAATCAACAATGGTAAACCATGATCAACCATGTTTATTACAGGGTTTATAATACTTATCTGAGCATTTATATGCCTTGGGTTTATAATATTAAGCCTTTATGTTTAACATTATTCCCTCGGGCTTATAAACCCTTGGGGTTTTAGTATTAAGCCCTCTATTTTTATTACTACCTTAGGTTTATAATATCAATTCCTTGCACTTATTAATGTAAGGGTTCATATACCTAGGCTATAATATTATTAATAGAGTTTATAATATTAATCATTGGGTCCAATATAAATCCATTGGGTTTATAATCATGGTCAACCATCGTCAACCGTAGTAAAATGTCACATTGTGACAACTATTGTCTTAATATGAAAATTAACCATTATCAACCATTGTCAACAATCATCAATAATGGTAAACCATTATCAACAATGGTAAAAAATTGTCAACCATAATCAACCATGGTCAATCATGGTCAACCATGGTCCAATGTCACATTGTGACAAAGATCATCTCAATATCTAAATTAGCAATGGTCAACCATGGTCCAACATCACATTGTGACAAAGACTATCTCAATAATAAAATCAACCATGGTAAACCATGGAAAACAATGTTTATTAGGGTTTAAATACCCTAGGTTTAATATTACTCCCTTGTGTTTACATTCCCTTGGGGTTTTAGTATTAACTCATTGCGTTAATTATTCCCTATGATTTGTAATATATATCCATTGGGTTTATTAATGTAAGGGATCATATTCTTAGGGTATAATATTGTAATATTAATCCTTAGGTTTAATATAAATCCCTTAGGTTTTTAATCATAGTCAAGCATGGTCCAACATTGCATTGTGAAAAATATTGTCTCAATATGAAAATCAACCCTGTTCAACCCTGTTCAACCATGGTCAACCATCATCAACCATGGTAAAAAATGGTAAACCATTGTCAACAATGGTAAATTATTATCAGTCGTCATCAACCATGGTCAACCATGGTCCAATGTAACGTTGTGACAAATATTGTCTCAATATGAAAATCAACCATTGTCAACCATGGTACAACATCACATGCTGACAATGTTTGTATCAATATGAAAATCAACCATGGTAAATCATGTTTATTTCAGGGTTTATAATATTTATCCTAGGGTTTACATACCTTGTGTTTATAATATTAATCCCTTAAGCTTAATATTATTCCATGGTATTTATAATCCTTTGGGATTTTAGTATTAACCCATTGGGCTTAATATTACCTTGGGTTTATGATATCAATCCCTTCAGTTTATTAATATAAGGGTTCATATACCTAGTATATAATATTATTCATAGAGTTTATAATATTAATCTTTGGTTTTGATATAAATCCCTTCGATTTATAATCATGGACAACCATGGTCAACCATGGTCCAACATCGCATTGTGAGAAAGAATGCCAAAATATGGAAATCAACAATGGTAATCCATGGTCAGCCATGTTTATTTTAGGGTTTATAATATTTATCTTTAGGTTCATATACCATGGGTTTATAATATTAATCCCTAGGGTTTAATATTATTCCCTTGTGTTTCTAGTTTTAATCCCTTGGGTTAATAGTATTCCATTGGATTTTTAATCCCTTAGGGTTTTAGTATTAACCCCTTGGGTTTATTAGTCTAAGGGTTCATATTATCAACGTATAATATTATTCATAGGGTTTGTAATATTAATCCTTGAATTTAATATAAATCCATTGGGTTTATAATCATTGTAAACCATGGTCAACGATGGTTCAACATCACATTGTGACAAAGATTTTCTCAATATGAAAATTAACCATTATCAACCATCATCAGCCATGGTAAAAATGGTAAACCATTATGAGTCATCGTCAATTATGGTCAAATGTCACATTGTGACAAAGATTATCTCAATGTGAAAATCACCTATGGTAAAGCTTGATCAACCATGTTTATTTTGGGGTTTATAATATTTATCTTAAGGTTTATATACCTTGGGCTTATAATACCTTTCCCTTGGGTTTAATATTATACCATTTTGTTTATAATCCCAAAGGTTTTTAGTATAAATCCATTGGTTTTATAATATGAATCCATTGGGTTTATTAATCTAAGGCTTGATATTCTTAGTATATAATTATATTAATAGGTTTTATAATATTAATCATTGTATTTAATATGAAACCAATATTTCTCTTGCCAATGACCCACAATGATTCCTAGAACTGATCTCTACTTATCTCCCAACACTTCTATGTCAACGTCCTCTAGTTTTTGCAATGTCCCTCTGCGTCAATCTCCTCCATGGTCAACGATGGTCCAACATCACAATCTAACAAATATTGTCACAATGTGAAAATTAACCTTGGTAAACCATGGTGCACCATGTTTATTTTAAGGTTTATAATATTTATTTTAGGTTTTATATACCTTGAGTTTATAATATTAATCCCTTGGTTTAACATTATTCCTTGGGGTTTATAATCCTTAAGGTGTTTAGTATTAATTCATTGAATTTACGATATTAATATGTGGAATTTATATATATCCCTAGGATTTATAACTTTGGTCAACCATGGTCCAACATAACATTTTGACAAAAAAATGTCAAAATGAAAATCAACCATAGTGCAACGTTGCATTATCTATGCTGATATATATTCTTCTGGAAAAACTTTAAAGAAAACTTGAGGAGATCTATAAAACTCAAATAATCTATATAGTTAAGAAGAATAAATTTATAGTTAATCAAATCTTGAAATTTATCATAAACAACTATATAGTTAAAGCTGAAAATGCCACCATTTCAAAAGTCTAATAAAAAAATATTACCGAATCAATAAACATTATTTTAATTGATTCAATATTTAAAATAGTTAAATCATTTTTAAAAAAAGCATTCATCTACTCTATTCTTATTTTAAATCATTTTTAAAATAAGCATTCATCTACTCTATTCTTATCATCCATACATATGGTTGAAAATAAGTAACCTCCTATAAGGAATTAAATCAATGGGGCTGTATATGCTTACTATTGAATTTTGACTTTGGAAAAATCAAACTATGGACATATACATCTATAGCATGTTGAATATTTATTGCGAATACATATAACTCAAATATATGATTACGTGCACATATAAATAGTAACACCCAATCCAATGAAAAGCTTATTTTATAGATGTGGAAGATAGTAGGTCATAAATATAGTATAGTGTAGATTTTCCGTGGATGTAGGAGTAATATAAAGTATATAGAGTAGTGTTTCTAAAGTTGGTCAACTCAGACTTGGTCATGCTAACCGAGTCAAATCTTTGCTGAGGAACTTGTTTGATACCCTCGATGCTTACTAACTTTTTTTGGTACGCTAATTAGATGAGTTTTTATTTATTTGGCCAGGTTGGTTCTCAACCTTCCCACGACCAAATTTTTAAAGGATTTTTTTGCTTATTTACATTTTTTATTTTAATAATATAATTTTAAAACAAATTAGGTAAATGTAATAGTATATTATCTCTATTAATTTTACAATCTTTTATTGAGTATTTATTAGCTTTTGGAATTTCGATTAGGGTTACAAAATTTATTTATTTAATTATAACTAACACAACAATAAAAATAAAAATTATTATTATTATTATTATTATTATTATTATTATTATTATTATTATTATTATTATTATTATTATTATTATTACAAACAAAATAATTATACCAATAGACATGTTTATTTTAAAATATTCTTTTTAAAATTTTAATTTAATTATCATTAATTATCAGGTGGATAGTAGAGATTTAACCTCCATAGAATATGTCTAAATATTCATAATAGTATTCACAAATCAATGGGTAAGTCTTATCTCTGAGTTACTTATGCTATTTTAATTAATTTGTCTCAAGTTAACTAATTAAAAAAATGTAATATCATGTGTCATATAGGGCATGTGTTAATGATAAACCATAGTATTAGCCCATGGTGTTGAAACAAAAGATGATCTCCATAGTAAAGTAGCAGCAAATCTTTGTGGTTAAGAATATTGTTTAAATCATATATCAATTCATTTTTTTTTTGTGAATAGGATAAAATATATTATTGTGGAAACTGACAGATTACATAATTTGGGTTGTGCGGGAGAGAGAGCTCGATAGAAGACCCAACATAAATCCCTGAAGTGGACATGGATTTGTCTATTTTATAGTGCAGTCATGTCAAAAATGGGTTCTGAGTCCAAAGGTGGAAATTGAGAAGAACCGTTTTTATAGTATTCTCAAAATTGAGAGTATAGAAACTGAGAGAATAGAAGAAAACCATAGCGAGGCTGACAAGGTAAGAGTCATTTTCCTCTATGACAGATAGTCCTCTATGGAGGAAGAAAAAAAAAGGAGGTTGACGAAGTCACTCCTGGTTGATGGTTACCAGAACCTTGCCCAGGCAAATGGGAGTCTCCTGAGAGCTTCCCTTCTGCTACACGATGGTGTTCTATCGAATTGTGGAGGCCCCAACGACCTCTTTCTTGATACTTGGGGATCCTTCAACAGTCGAATGGACCTTTGTCATCAACTTATTCTCGATAATAGTGTATTTCAATGTGTCCCGTGCAATGAATCTACAGTGGTGGATGGCTTGGACATAAATCACAAACTTCTCAAACAGTCAATCAATCTTTGTTTCTAGAGCCTCGGTTCGCTCCTGCTCCTGCATCGCTATCCCCATGATGGTTTTCATTTGCCACCATGTTTTGATAGTTCGTGCGTAGAGGTTTTTACCGGCTTGGGTGAAGGCAGGTTATGGAATCCATGCAAAGTCGGCATTGACTTCATCAGTAGTGACGTCTCTATGGAGATAATTTTCTAGTGCTTCTAAATCAGAGATACGCTGTTGAGTTTCAGTATTAACTGCTGCTGTGTAGCATAACGATGTATGCCTTACAGAGGTCTTTGCACGAGTGGTGGGGGACAAACCTAGGGACTGTGAGTAGGAGGTAGCGTAACTGTGCACACCTCCCCGACTAGAAGTGGAGCAATTCTTTGGGGCCATGAGAGAAGAAGAAGGGATAGGGAGCGAGGGAAACCAAAGAGAAAAGGACTAACAGAGAGGGAGGAAGGAAGAGAGAATGATGAGGGGTAGAAGGGGGAGGGGGAAATATATAGAAGCTGAGGGATGGTGGGAGGCTGGGAGTAGGGATAAGGGGTGATAAGGGGAAGCATACGAAATTATGATGTGAGGCAGTGGAAGAATGTCTGAGAAGAGAGGATGTGAATGGTAGGTGGCAGCCACACAAACGAGAGGTGAGGTGGCATCACAAGCTATACAATCAGGCAGGCCAAATATGAGTCTGTGCATGTGTGCCATCCATCTATCATTCCTATGGAACAGAGAATCGATCGTGAGATGATGAAGAGGACGCAAAACAAATATTGTTTGGTGGAGTGGTTATGTTCGTCATTGATTGAAGATCATTGCTAACATAGTTCACCATCCTCGAAATCCTACCATGCTCGAGACTTTAGGCGTAGGGTACCAGCCATACCCTCATTCGCTAGCCTATCCACAAGTCTATTGCCCTTCCTTCTGATGGCTTGAAAGTGGAGGCCTAACATTCTGTCAATTCTCTGCTTGATCCGATGTATTATTTTTTTAGGTGCAAGTTTTCTAAAATTTTGTCCACCTTGATGCCCTACTAAAGTTTTTTGCCAACCTAAGTGGCCAATGTTGAATCTCCTTCCATAATCAGAGGACTGAGCTTTAGGTATGCACCATGGTGATGTCATTTTCCAAGGAATGAAGTTTTGTTACATTGTTTATGGCTGAACCTATATTTCCCTCATATATCTAGATTATCTCTCCTTTAGATTTTCTAAAGACTCCTCTAAAATCGGCTTGGCCTAGATTCCCTTTAGCTACGTCGTCATAGTTGAGCTTGAAAGTCCACTTCGCTGGCAACCTCCAGATGTTTATTTATTTCTTTTCAAGACTGGAGAGGGGGTTGACTTCATGGACCTTGATCCGAAGGAGATCCAACGTGTAGAGAATTCTCTCTTCGAATATGGTGGGAGGGGTTTTGATAGTATGAGCAGGTAGAGAGGTCACTTTTTCCTAGATCACACTTTTGATCTTTAAGATTATGATTTCCTCCTCGGTGGAGATGCCACGAAATATTCTTGCATTACACTCCTTCCACGAAGCCCAACAGATTAGACTAGGAGTTAAATTCCATGTGCATTTAACCAGAGGATGTGAGGAGAAGAAAATCTCCAGCTCCCGATGGTGCTTTGAATGGAGAAGGGGTCACAATCAAAGCTGCTGAAAACCAATGAAATAAATTGGATGCGTATGGGCATAAATTTAGCAGATGATTGGGGGTTTCTTCTTCCTGCTGGCAGAGAGGGCATCTTGATGGACCAATGAAGCCTTTTCTTATGAGGTTATCCCACATTAAAATATTTCTATGCATGACTAATAGAGAAAGATAGATATTTTGTGCCAGTGCTTCCTATCCCAAATTGAGTTCCACTTCGGGTTTGGTTGAAGTTGATCTAGCCCGGCAATGTATCTATAGGCATCGTTTAAATTGAAATGTCCTGCTGGGTTCCCCCGCATTTGAGTTGATCTGTTGTAGAGTGAAGGAGTATTTCTCTTTTTTTATAGTTCTGATGAGATGTCCGACCAGGCTTGGGGATTCATATGGGGAGTGCAATCCTCTTGCTCCATCCAAATTCTCCATCTTTCCTTTCATCACTCTTTTTCTAGTACTGGTTGACTTTGATCTTCCCTATGTTTTTCATATCAACCTTGATTTGGTGATAATTATCTTGATCAAGCTTCGACCTTTGTTTCTAGGCCTCCTCCCAGAAAAGAGCATTATTTTGTTGCCTATTTTTGAGAAACTATGATTTTGAATGATATCCCTATTCTCCCACGCTTGGTTCTAGATGACTGAACTATTGATATTTTCATTTATCCTGATAATTTTCTCTTGCAAGAGGGAGGGGGTATACTTTGTTTTTCATAGGATTCCCCAAGGGGAGTTGGTGTTTACAATCCATCTACATACGTTTTTGGCTATGATGGCCTTTCCTAGGAGGCCTATGTCTCTAAGACCAAGGCCACCATATTTTTTGGGCTTGAAATATTTTTCCCATGCCACCAGAGCCCATTTACGTTTATTGTCTGTGCCTCGCCATAAGAAATTCCTCTTAAAGTTTCTGGTTTTGTTTGAAATCATTTCTGGGGCTTCCATAATTGAGCACAAGTAGAGAAGGATGGCCTGTAAAAAAAATTTGACCAGGATAAGACAACCTGCCAGATTGATAGATATGAAGGTCCAATTGGGAATTTGTTTCTCCATCTTGTTAATTAGGTCATCCCAAGTGGCCCAAAAGAGAGGCATGTCAGTAAGGGGAATTCCAAGGTAAGTGGAGGGGAGGGTAATAATGGGAATGGCCAAGTGTCTAGCGATGCTCCCGCAAATGGGCAGCACAGTGTTAAAGAAGAAAAGCTTGGATTTCTCAAGGTTGATGGAGGTTCCAGATGTAGCAGAGAAGTCAAAAAGTATGGAAGTAAAATAGGAAGCTTCTTCGATAGATGGGAGGCCCATGATAAGGGTGTCATCGAAAAATTATTGGTGTGTGGATGGGGGAGCAAAGGCACGGGGATGGAGACCAAAGATCTTATTATCTTGTAGGGAAACATAGATTGAATGACTTAGCCCTTCAACCATTATGACAAAGAGGAAGGGAGAGGTTGGATCCCCATGCATGATACCCTTGGAAAGATTGAAGGGTTGTGAAGGGGAACCATTCACGAGAATGGAGAAAAAGGCTCCTGACACCATAGCCTTGATCCACTTGATGTTGTCTTTGTGGAACCCAAACGCTGCCAGGACTTGTCTCATATAGTCGCAGCTAATTTAATCAAAGGATTTTGACATTTCTAGCTGAATCATCATACTGATTCTTTTTTGGGATTTAAGAGAGTGGATAACATCATGAGAGAGGATGATACTATCCATGATTTTCGTTCCTTCCACATAGCCAGACTATTGATGGGAGATGAGGAGAGGGAGGATGACCTTAATTCGATTGGAGAGAACTTTGGAGATTATTTTGTAGATGACATTATAAAGGGATATGGGCCTAAATTTTTCTAGGGAATCAATAGAATTTTCCTTGGGAATCAAATTTAGGAAGCTGTAGTTAAGGGCTTTACGGACAAACTTTTGAATTCGATATTCTTCCAGAAGGGCAAGCACTTCCAAATTGAGGATAGGCCAGCAAGCTTTGTAGAAATGAATGGTGAAAACATCCGAACCTGGTGCTTTTCCATTAGGCATTCCCATGACCACATCTTCCACTACTTGGAGGAAGACTTTCCTTAGGAGCATTTTGTTATGTTCCTCCATGAGGGTTTTGGGGATATGCTTGGTGATTTTTTTAATGTCCTGATCCTGGTCATTCCTTGGATCTTTGAGAAGAGAGTTGAAATAACGATTGATCTCTATTTCCATCTCCGCTTGAGAGTGAATGAGATGACCATATTGGTTCTTCAAAGAAAAAATTCTATTGTTTCTCCTATTCTGTATTATAGTTTTATGGAAAAAAGTCATGTTCCTTTCCCCACATTTTAGCCAATCTATTCAGGATTTTTGTTGCCACAACCTTTCTTCCTGGATGGCTCTTTCATCCCAAATTTGTTGTAATATTCATTCCTCTTGCTTATTGTTCTCCATTAACCCTTCTTCAATTATGTTTTGTTGGAGAAGTTCTAATTGATGCTCCAAGTTTTTCTAATCCACGATGATGGTGCCAAATGTTTCTCTGTTCCAGTTTTTTATTTCCTCTTTGATATATTTTAACTTTTGTCTGAAAGTGTACATTTTGTTTCTAGTTCTGATGGCAGTGTAAGTCCACCATTGTTTCATTTTTCCATGAAATCCCGGTGATCCAACCAAAAGGCCTCGAATTTGAAAGGATTATTTTTTGGACCATTGGAAATTTGTAGCTTGAGAGAGATTGGCTAGTGATCAGAGCCTTCTTGTGATGGGATTCTCACCACTATTTTCCACAAGGTAAGATAACTTGCCTCGGATAAAAGGAAGAGGTATAAATGGGAGAAATTTGACCATCTCCTACTCTTCTATTATTCCAGGTGAAAATGCCATTGCTAGTGGGAATTTTGATGATGTTGAGGTTCTCAATGCTAGTGAGAAAAGCCTCAGATTCGTTATCAAGGTTCCGTATAGTCCCTTTATTCTTACAAAAGTTTGTTATCATATTAAAATCACCTACTATGAATTTTAGAGGATGGTGTAATGGGTCTAGGAGATTGGAGATGCTTTGGAGCATTTTGAGTTGCTATGTCACCTTGGGCGGGGCATAAATATTAGTTATGAAAATGCTCTCCTTGGCACCTATGATCCTCAGGATCAATGTTATGGAATGATGAATGGCCAGAGATGATATGATGTCGAATTTGGAGTTTTCCCAAAAGGTCATAATACCACCCACTGTACGGGTAGTCGTGTTGGCTAAGGAGTTGTATGGCTTGAAGGAAGAGTTGAGAAGGAGGGGGGTGGTGAGACGACTCTTTTTTAGTTTCCTGAATTAGCAGGATGTCACAATGATCTGATAGGATTCTACTTTTTAAGATACATTTATTTCCAAGACTGTTCACTCCTACAAGATTCCAAGAGCTGTAATTCATTGACATTGAGATGGGTATATATCCGGAGACATTACCTTTCCTTCGTTGATTAATTTGGCACCCAGTTCTTGGAGGAGTTGACTGGTGGTATTTCAAACTCTCTTTCGGCTTGAGCCTTTGAAGTCGAGTCCTTCTACTGAAATATTTCCTAATGTGCCCTTTGATGCTGTGCTTTATTGTGCTAGATGGTGAGCTTTGAGTTCTAGATCTTCCTCAAGGAGATAAACTCCTTCGATTTTTAGTAGATGGTGTTCTGATATGGCATTTATCCATTTTGTTTCCATTCCTCTGCAATGGTTTCAAGGTCTACCCACTCTAGAGCTTCCTCTATGGTGCTTTCCTGTAGTGTTTCCTCTGTTTCTATTTGCTCCATTTTTATATCCTCTTGCATATGATCCTTTCCTCTATTGGTATAACTTGGGTCCCTCTCATCGTATTCATTGTTTATTGGGATCATTTCTTCTTCTCCTGCTTCATCTCCTATCAGTTTGTTAGGATCCATTTGCTCCTAGGTGCCTTTTAATGCATTGAACTAGTTCTGGCTTACTTCTTTAAATTGGTTCTTCATGGGGATAGCCTTTTTCCTATTGTTCTTGTTCCTGGAGATGGATTTATTAAATCCTTCACTATCTTTTCTTTTACTTGCTTTCTCTTGCGATTCAGGGGTTTTTTTCATTTTAAGTCTCAGAAGAGAGTGCCATGCTCATGACACTTTCTGCATCGGAAGGGAATATGTTTAGAGTTTATACTTTCCCACCAGGCTTTGTCCTTGAAGATTATTTTAGTTGATTATGGTAGAGCAACAGAGAAGTCTATATATACATAGATTCTAACATAGGAAACATAGTCACCTGTTCTAGTGCCTTCAAATATTTTGATGTACTCCCCCAGCTGGTCTCCTATACCTTTTGAGACTGAAGGAGCCTAGTAATTGTGTCTCTATCTTCTAGGAGGTCAAAGATGACTATAAAGAATCCTTTGGAGCCCAACTGAAGTCTAATCTCCCCTTTGGGTGTCCATTTTCTTTGAATCTACAAGTTAAAGGCTTTTTCAGTTTTCCAGATTCCCATGAACTTGCATATTACTACATGTTCTTGCATGTATTCCCTATATACTACTACCCCAGGGTCCTAGATTTCTAGCTCTAGGATTTTCCTGCCTTTGGGGTTGCAGTTATTCTTTGTCTTTTTCCTTTGATCCTAGGGCTACTACCTGAGTTTTTGAAGGATTTATATTAGGATGGAAGGGAATGTCTGTGACCTTACCTTTCTCTGCACGAATATCCTTGGTTCTCCTTTTCATTGTATGTTCGTTCCTCTAAGGCAACTCTTTTTTCTATGGATGTGTTGTTCCTTAATTGTCAGAGTTTCCGTCTGGTGGCGTGCAGAAGGCAGAGCTCAATGCAAACTTTATGAAGAAGGAATCTTGGTCTGACGGCCGACCAAAGACCATATCCTCGAAGGAGCTGGCACAAGGATGTTGTTTCAAATCCATCATGCCGGTCAGGGCACTGAGGTCCTAAACTAGAGGAGTGAGGGGAGCCCGCAAAGAGTGCTCAAACCCCAAAAAAGTCCTTCATATATCAATTCATTTTAATAATAATAATAATAATAATAATAATAATAATAATAATAATAATGACGATGATGATGATGATATTAATAATAATAATGTGATAATTTAGTTAATTTTAAAATTTTTGTTTTAATACGAACCATTTGAAATATATAATTAGCTAAGTATTTTGATGTTTATCACGTGGTAATGTAGTAAGTGTCTTGATTCTTATACTGTGTCATTTAATTTAGATGACTACACTAGTATATACATACATACATGCATACATACATACATACATACATATATATATATATATATATATATATATAAGCATGGAACAATATTCTTAACTATTAATATTAGCTCCCACTTTACCATGGACATTCTTAATATATAAATAGGCTTTAGTATAATACCATGAGAAAACAACATGGTTTATTAATAGCACATGCCAAAACCGCCATAAATCAATTCATATGACATGTGTTAATATGATGTTTTTTTTATTTAATAAGTTTAATTAAAAGGGAAAAAGAGTCTTAGCTATTTTGGAAATAAATATGAACCTTTGATTTGTGTACAGTAGTATGAATATTCTAGAATATTCCATGGAGGTTAAATCCCTACCATCAACATAATAATTATTAATCATTGATAATTAAATCAAAATTCTAGAAGACATATTCAAAATATCAATGCCTATTAAGCATTTTAATTATTTTGTTAGTAACTCAATTCATTAAATTAAAACTTTTTTGGGTCATGGGTGATTCTAAGTGCATGTTCACCTTGACCCTTACTAGATTTTGATATAAGTGTTAATTTTTAAACATTTCTATAGAGGCATTCTTGGCTTGGAAATCCTTGATTAAAGTTCATTTAGTAGTTGGAAATTAGGTTGAATGCCAACTTGGCAATGGAAGTAAAATTAAGTTGGATAGGATCATTTGATAGGAGAAAAAAGTTTATAGACTCCCTAAAGCATGACAGGATCACGAGGTTTCACTTTCTTGACCAATAAATTACCATGTTCATTCATAAAGATGGTTTAAAACTGTGATAAATAGAGTCAATATATTTTGGATATTGAAATAGTATCAAAATAGCCAAGGCTTAGAATGCAGAGCTAATTATTCTAACAAGAGATCACAAGATGAATAATGACGAGAAAAAACACTTCATTTCTTCAGAAAAGGAGTTATACATGAACCTAATTTATAGGAACAATACAAAATTATAGTGATAAATAGAAGATAAGAATGATGACTTAATAGATAGGGATAAGACTGACGACTTAATAGATAGGGATAAGATTTACAACACAACTGAGAAGATCACTACATAACCTTACAAATTTCAATATTTATTGGAACTCTAACACACCGCGATAAGAGAAATGTAAGGTGGAAAATAAAGAAAGAAACACAAATAATGGGTGCTGACCAATAGGTTTTCTTAGGTATCCATTTACAACATTTCCTAAGAAAGAAACAATGAAATAAAAGGAAAATGTGGAAGAAGGAGGACTCAATATGACCCCCCAAGGACAACTTCCTTTACTTTAAGTGTATTTCATAACTGAAGAAACCTTGGTGATTCCGAGGACTTCGTAAAAATATCTGTTATTTCTTCTTCATTCCAGATCGACAACACGATCTTGAATAAGTTTGTGAACCAAGTGCATATGAATCTCAATGTGTTTTTTCCATTGAGGCTCCAAAATATTTCGAGAAATTTGTTTTGCACTTTTATTTCACATCATAAGATAGTAGGTTGATCCCGTTGTATGTCAAAATCAAGAAATAACTGTTGTAGCAAGAGAAATTCTTGATTTACAAGAATTGTAGCTCTATACTTAGCTTTTGCTGAAGATAATGCAATGGTTGACTGTTTCTTGCAAGACCAAGCAATAAGAGCATATCTAAGACATAAAACAAATCAAAGGGTGGATTTCTAGTCATCCACTGATCTAGCCCATTCAGAATCAATGAAACCTACAACCGTAGAAGAACCAACATTATACTGAATTCCAAAATTGCGGTGAAATAGAACCTAGGCCAAGGCTCTAATACCATGTTTAGGTTTTTCTTAAAATATGGAAAATTAAAATGACAAACAAAGGGAAAGACATGCCAATTTTCCTTTTTATTCAAGCTTCTTTTCTCTGTTTTTCTTAAATACACCTTTTTTAATTTTATTATGGTCTCTTTTTTTTTATTTGGACCAAAAAATTGCCTTTCTCCATTTAAGAAACCAAAATGAGGAAATTATAAACAACATTTCTCCCTTTTTTGAAAAATGTTTGTGGGTAAAATTAAGAAAACGACAAATAAATTACAACAGACTATTTAATGAATCTACATGTACTACAAATGTGCTACTCCAATCTCTAATATAACTCTTCTATTTCATATTTGGATAATTACAACACTTCCACCACCGGCTCAGAACACCACGGTTATGAAAAACTGCAAAAAAATTGAAATTTCACTGTAATAGTGGCTGGAATTGGTCTACGCAAATTTAAGATTGGAAAATGAACTATTGTCACTTACACACTACCTTGAAAATTAACAAACCCCAAATATATCTAGATCCAAAAATGGATCTTAAAATATTTAAAATAGATCTCAAAAGAAAAAAGAGAAGGGAGCTCACAGTTAAGCTTTGATACTGTAAAGAGTAGCAAAATACCCAAGGATCAGACTACAAAACTAAAAATTCCTTCTACCAAGAGATCACAAGATGAAGAATAAAGAGAAAACACACCTTGTTGCTTGAGAAAATGAGCCATACATGAACATAATTTATAGGAACAATATAGGCTTATAGAGATAGCTATAAGATAAGACTGATGAGTCAATAGATATGTATAAGACTAACAACACAACTGATAAGATTGCTACGTAAGCTTATAGGTTTCAATATTTATTGGAACTCTAACAGGTATTAGGGGGAATATGGAGTCAGTGGTTTATAGGCATTGGTGGTGTAAAAAGTAGTATTCAGTGAGAATACATGATATCTACTTAAAAAATAGGGGTTATTTTTACTAGAAAGGTGTATTGGGCTAATCCAGGTCCGAGTGTGAAGAATGACCTTTCCAAGACCTTTTACTTTCATGATGTCTTGAAATTGCTTTTAAAAAGAACATTAACAAATACAGGTACAAACTGTAAAGAAGAGGAACATGAAAATCATCAGCACATGAAAACAAAAGCCATTGATAACGGAGTTCATCCAGGAGGGACTACGTCTCCGGGCCCCGTTTCAAGATGGTGTAGGCCACTGCATTAAATGATGTCAATAATGGTGATGTACACAGAGATGATGTCTCGATCATACAAAGAAAAATTCCCTCACACAGGAGTGGCTCTACAAGATGTTCCACACTTATAACTCTCAATCAAACTCCTATCAGTATGACACAAAAACAAGCATGGTGTGCATCCCGCCAACATGTCACAAAAGGGATGTCAAAAAAAAACACATGCATGATGACAACAAGAGTATCCCAGCAACATACAACAAGGGATCTCAAAGCATAACATGAAGAGTTATGATAGTAAGTACATCATATAGAAGATTCCAAATCAAATTAGCAAGGAATCATGACAATAGATAATAAATAAGATCTTGCATGAATATCAATCAAGGATCCATGCAACCTAATGTAAAAGAAGAAGTATATAAACAAATCATATACCTCACACCATGGGCCATCTGAAGAAGTGGATGCCTCATAGTTGAAGCCGCTCAGACCATCAATCTCAAGGCGGCGATCTTATGAAGATGGCTACTTCACACAAGAATGTGCACATCTGAAACATAGTTGTCAACATGATGAAACATCAATCTCATAGCATGAAACAAGAAGAATCGATCATAAGGAGAATAATCGATCAAAGAAGAAGAATCAATCTCAAAGAGAATAACTGCGTTAGACTCTTGGCTCTGTAGCTTGCTAGCTATCTAGCTCTGTAGCACTTTGGCTTATGTCATTGCGGCTCGGCGACCTGTCAAAACTTCAAGCGCTCTCTGACATTCATGCTTATCTATAGCTCTATAGCTCTGTGGATTTAAAGAGCTGCCCTGGGTTCATGCTTCTTTGTGTACTCAGGCTCTCGGGCCTCTCTCCATGCAACCTTCTAGGTCCTCTATTACACCACTCTTGTCCTCTATTACGTAGCCTTTCGCTGCTCTCAGCTCTCTCATCCATGCTCTCGGCACTCTAGCATAGGCTTTTGGGCTCTCGGGCACTCTTTGGCATGCAAGCTCTTTCTCCCTCCTTCAGCCTCAACTCTCTATCACCCATCATGTTTTATAACACGTTTGGGACAAAAAATCGAAAAACACTGAAAAACATTGAAAAGTCTGAAAGTTAAGATTTTAAATTTTACAAAGTCGGACCTATAAATCGATCAGGTTTGTGCTATATCGCAAGTCAGAATTGTAGAGTGTTGATCTCCCCTTGTCATTGGGATCGTCAATCTCTCGATCATCGATTTAATCATGGCCATTGATCATTTTCCGATCCGACGACTGAGATCGCATCACATATCACAATCACTACAGCCCGGGGTCCTGATCCTTGGCCTTTAGGTTTTTCTAATGTCGATCACTGACACTGACCACCGATCGGATGATCGTTTCGATCACCGATATCGGCAATCACTCCATCGCTGGTTCTAAATTCCTGTCATCGTCAATTGCCTACCCCCGATCCCGATTAATCGGAGATTGTTGATAGGTGGTTCCAAGGGCTTGCCTTATCCTTTGGACTCCCTCCGATGCGATTTTCCTTATAAGGCTTAGAAAACCCATTTTTATGGCGAAAACCTCCTTTTTCCAAAGGAACCAAGGAAACTCTTTTTGCAATAACTTCATCATCCAGACTCGGATTGATGAACCATTCACACCTCCACGATCAGGAAGATGATATCTATTCTCTGGTGCTATGTTAATGTCTTCCAAACACTTTTATTTTCAAGCATTTCCATGCCATGGTGTCTGAAGATCCACCTGGATCAATCCTCCCCACTGAGGAGCTTTTGGTCCTCCAAAAGCATAAAAAGTAATCTGCATCTTTCTCTATACCCTGTCTACATCACAAATGTCCTGAAAAGGACTCTCTTCCATCTCCTTCACCTTTTTTCTTTGGAACCTTAAGCGATGAGCCAACACCTGCTACCTCTGCAACTTGTAGTGCATTTTTTGCAAATTACATGCTTTGAATGGCATGACCAAATAAAGTCCCATACTTGCCACGAGTTTATAACTCATACTCGATGGTCAAATTTACAATAAGATGGACGTAATACTCTAGATATGAAAACAAGGCCAACCTATCATGGTTGCTTCAAAAAGTGACGGAAAACACATCATCACTGCAATGCATGATTTACGTACATAAGGCCAAACACTATTCTTTCGATACATGATGGAAACATAACATCAATTTCAGAGTATTAATATGCGACTCAAAACATGACCAAACATCATTGTTGCTGACTACGTGATGGAAACACATCATCACATTTACAATTTAAAATGCAACAAGTGATTTACAAAAGAATGACCATGAAACAACAACATGTCTAGAAACCATTTCTCACTTATCTTTGTGAATGGGTCACCTCCTTGAGGTGGTTTTGCTTGTCGAACAACTGCTTTACCTGGTTTACGCACCAATGCTTTGCCTTTAAGGTGCTTCTCTGGATGGAGCTTCCAACAAGTGGCTCTTTGATGGCCATTTCTATTGCAATGACTGCAGTAGGCTTTCTTCCTCCATATCTTCTTAACCTATTTCTTTTCATGCGGTGGAGAGGGTTTTTCACGCCTCATGAGTGCTGCCATTATTTTCCAACACTTGGAAAAGGTATGGTTAGGTAAACCACAAAAGGTGCATGTTTTCCAATGCCTTGATCTTCATTCATTATTAACAACATGATCATAATCAAAATGAACATTTGAAGATTGAAAGTGATTATACCTTCCTTTGTTGTTTCTGATATCAGTATGGCGATGAGAGCTTGCCTCAGCTCTCTCCCTGCAATGGAAACTGCCATGGGATGATGGGGATGTTTTCCCATCATTCTCTTTCTTGGACGATGTCTCAGACGAATCTGAGACCTTTGAGCACTCTCCTTTAGTATACCTCGAGCATGTAAATCGATGCTCATGCACAAACTCCAAAGGTTGAGTGATGCCTTGGTTATTAGCACTAAGTTCTTCTTTCTCCTCCTGCCTTATCTTTGTAAGGAGCCTCATATTTGTCCCTGTAATTGGGATCTCCAAATCTCCAACAAACATCATACTATCAAAAGATGAAATCGAAAGGAAATCAACATCTTTTACCTTCTCTTTTGATTTGGAAAGAACTGATGAGGGTTGCTCATCAATTGTTGTTGGTGGTTCATTAACTGTCTCTGTGCATTCCCTAACTTCTTTGCTCACATACCCAAGTACTACTTGACACAGTAATTCCTTTACTTGGATGGGATTGACAATGCCTTGGCCATTAATGCCCAAGCCCTTTCCTTCATATCCCATTCTGTTCAGTAGTTTGGAGCTAATTACTGTGGTATGATTTTTAAACACAGTGAAATCATTATCAGGAAACATACATGAATATGGAGAACTACTTTTTACCTCACATGGGTCTCGCTGCAGCTTTTCCAAGGCCTCGTCCTTTGCTTGCAGTTGTAGTAGCAAACTCATCTTCTCCTCTTGCTCTTCATGTAGATGCATCTTCAATTCATCATTCTCTGTTTGAAGATTATGCATATCTTGCTTTAGTCCTTTCATGGCCTATTTTGTGGCTTTCAACTGAAGCTGTAATCGCTCCTTTTCCTCTATTTATTTCTGTAAAGTTTTACAGATAATTTCCACTTTCTTGGAAATATTAAGCATGGTCTCGTACATTGCTCTTTTATCCTCTGCCATTGTTCATTCCATTGTTCGCACTGCAATTCACATGAATGAAAAGACCACTCTAATACCATTTGATCCAGGTCCAGGTGTTAAGGAGGACCTTTCCAAGACCTTTTACTTTTGTGGTGTGTTAAAATTGCTTTTAAAAAGAACATTAACGAATATAGCTACAGACTGTAAGGGAGAGGAACATAACAATCATCAACACATGAAAACAAAAGACCCATGTCAAGGTGGTGTAGGCCGCTGCATTAAATGCTGTCCATAATGGTGATGCACACATAGATGATGTCTCGATCATACAAGGAAAAATTCCCTCACTCAGGAGTGGCTCTACGAGATGTTCCAAACTTAGAACTCTCAATAAAACTCCTATCAGTATGACACAAAAAAAAAGCATGGTGCGCATCCCGCCAACATGGCACAAAGGGATGTCAAAGCAAAACACATGCATGACGACAACAAAAGTATCCCAACAACATACGATAAGGGATCTCAAATCATAACATGAAGATTTATGACATCAAGTACATCATATAGATGCTTCCACATCAAATCAGCAAGGAATCATGACAACAATTAACAAATAAGATATTGCATCAATATCAATCAAGGATCTATGCAACCTAATGTAAAATAAGAAGTATATAAACAAATCATATACCTCACACCATGGGCCATCTGAAGAAGTGGATTCCTCACTGCTAAAGCCACTCAGACCATCGATCTCAAGGCGATGATCTATGAAGATGGCTACTTCGCACAGGAATGTGGACATCTGAAACATAGCTGTCAATGTGTTGAAACATCAATCTCACAGCATCGAACAAGAGGAATCGATAATAAGGAGAAGAAGAATCGATCTCAAAGAGACTAGCTGCTCTGGACTCTTGGCTCTGTAGCTCGCTAGCTATATGGCTCTGTGGCACTCTAGCTTATGTCACTGCAGCTATGTGATCTGTCAAAATTTCAAGCGCTCTCTGAATTTCATGCTTCTTTGTAGCTCTACAGCTTTCTGGATTTAAAGCACTGCTATGGCTTCATGCTTCTCTGCATACTCAGGCTCTTGGTCCTTTCTCCACGTAGCCTCTCCATGCAAACTTTTGGGCTCTATATTACACCACTCTCACCCTCTCTCACACAGCCTTTTGCCGCTCTTGGCTCTCTGCATCCATGCTCTTGGCACTCTAGCATAGGCTTTCGAGCTCTCAGGCACTCTCTGGCATGCAGACTCTCTCTACCTCCTTCACCCTCGGCTCTTTTTCACCCATCATGTTTTATAACACGTTTTGGACAAGGCTTCTTCAAAATCGGAAGTCTGTTGCTTAAGAATATAAGCCATTTGTATAAAACAATCGGTAAGTGTAGCAACCTTAAAAAATAGCCTTTTTATCATTTTAAAGCGATAATACAAAAACCTGTAAAACACTGGAAGACATTGAAAAGTCCAAAAGTTTGGATTTCAAATTTTATAAAATCAAAGCTATAAATTGATCGGGTCTGTGCTATATCACAAGTCAGAATCATAGATCATCAATCACCCCTTGTTATCGGGATCACCAATCTCCCAATTGCTGATTTAATCGTGCACGTTGATCAGTGTCCTATCTGACGACTAAGATCGCATCGCATATCGCAATCACTGTAGCTCGGTGTCTTGGTCCTTGGCCTTTGGGTTTCACCAACGCCAATCACCGATCGACTGATCTTTCTGATTGCCAATTTCAGCAGTTGCTCCATCGCTAGTTCTAAAGTCCCATCATCGCAGATTGCTTGCCCACGATCCCGATTAATCGGAGATCGCTGGTCGGTGGTTCTAGAGGCCCGCCTTACGTCCACCCTTTGGAGTCCCTCTGATGCGATTTGCCTTATAAGGCTACAAAAACCCATTTTTATGGAAAAAACCTCCTTTTTCCAGAGGAACCAAGGTAACTCTTTTCGCGATAACTTCATCACCCGGAGTCGGATTGACGAACTGTTCGCACCTCCACAATCAGGAAGATGAGATCTATGATTTGGTCTTGTGTCGACATCGTTTCAAACACATTGATTTTTGAGTGTTTCCATGCCATGGTGTCTAAAGCTCCACTTGGATCATGGGCCGATGGCTCAATAAATGGAATTTGGAATATTTTTATCAATATCTAGGGATTAGAGGTATTTTTTAATATCCCATTAATGAAGGTGTTATGAAATCAGTTGACTAGGTAGATACCCCATGGAAAGAATGTGTTACATAAATAAGGGGTTAATTACCAAGGAAAGGAAGTTTTGAGAGGAAGAGATGATGAATTTCAAGGATGAAGACAAAGTAGTTCAACTATATTTCAACCTTGAAATTGATCATCTCTCACTCTGACAAAAACTACCTCTCCTAGGTTATAAACCCCCTAATTATGTGATGTATTATTTCCATACGATCTCCACCTAGTCAATCTGTGTCATAGAGCTTGTATTAATGAGATATCAAATAATACCTCTAATATCACTAGATATTTATAAAATCTTCCCAAACTATGTTTTTCGAACCAACTACCCAACACATATTTCTCATAAAAATAACCCTTATTTTAAATATATATTTCCTATTTTCACTGGATACCACTTTTCATACCCCTAATGTCTATAAACCCATGACTCTACATTCCTCTAATACCCAAAATATATTGACTTTATTTCACATAATTTTAAAACCCTATTTAATAAAGGACGTGGTAAAATATTGGTGAAGAAGGTGAAACGCCATGATCCTATCATACTTTAGAGAAATAGAGCATTCTTTTATTTTTGATTGGTATAATTTGTATGCAACATGAGATGAGCTTTGCAGAACTTAACATAATAGGTTGGAAAAAACAAAACAAGATGATTGTTAATGAAAAATATGTATTTTTATTTATTATTGGCAGAAATTTGTCTACAACATCACATGATCTATGCTCTCATCTTGTAATAATGGTAATGGTAGGTAGCCCCTATCACTTTATTGGTTATTTTGAACTAGAGTAATGGAGATCAAGAAGCACTAGCTAATTATTATTAACAACTCAAGTTTCTTCCAAGGTCCACACAAACTTGATTGCAGTATTTGGTATGATGATTGATATGGTTAGTAAATCCGTGTGTGTTTTCACCATTGCATTATATTCATTAGTTGATTGCACAATGGTTTCTCTGAATCACTAACAATATGTATACTTTATTAGTCCATGTCGCAGCCAAGACAAGGATTATTGTAATCATAATGGTGTAGATTAATAATAATTTGAGCTTGTTAAGATTTTGAGTAACTAATGTTTCAAGGCTCATGATATATTTTTTCATAGTGAAATAATTTTCACCATTTTATTTGGTCTCTTCCCAAAGCAAGGAATCAAAAACCATATTTTATTTTCATTTTTTTCTTTTGCATTTTGAATTGGGAAACTAATGCTAGCATTAGCTCATTTGCATTAAATTTTTAGTTGAAATGTTTGGGTTATTTAGTTTCTAAATAATATATATGTCAGGTGACACACACAACATGCATGGAGACCACATACAATGTTCAAAATTGAACACATCAGAGCCCTTTAAAATGCTTTTGGCACGTTAGAGAAGTAGTCAACAAAATTTACCAGTAAAAAAAAATTAAATTTGATTTTTACACTTTTAAAATAAAACTTGAATAATATTATTAAATGCCTTTGGAAGGGTTGTCAATGCGTCCAACATTTTTTAAAATTTTGATTTTATCTATTACCATTACGAATTTACCCGACCTTAGGTCAAAACTCCAAATTTACAACCTGCAGACTGTTGTACAGTTGCGTTGAACTCTCTGGTTGGAGTTTGACTTGTCACCACGTTACACTTATAGACTCTGCGTAGGGTATGCCACTAGTCTAGTGACCAGGTTGTTTCAACATTAACCTACCTGAATCTGTACTCTGGGTTGAGGTTGTTTTTAGAGTCCAGGTTGTTGCGACATTAAAGAAGCTTAATTTTAAGGAGCCTAAAGTTGTTGCATTGCAATTTTCTAGTGCCAAATCCAACACAACAATCATAATGGAAGGCTCAATAGTGACTGATATTTTTCCCTGTCAGTGTCAAGGAGAAGAACTGTAGTTCGTAAAAGAGCCATGCTTGTAGCTAAAGAGCCATTCCTCTATTGCACATTCATACTCAACATATTCTTCAATCAAACACAATAAAACAAAAACCAGGTGTGCTTCAACCTCGACCTCAATCTCAATCTCGGTTGCCAATGGTCCAGTAACGAATGCCTTGATGTAATATGATTTCTATGTTGGATAAAAATAGCATCTGATTATGCTATTTGAATTTGTTAACATAACTTTTCTGACAGGAAACATGAAATCTAAACCATATACTTATCATACTCCTCTTCATGTACCTTGATTTCTTGATACCCAGACCTATGGAAGTCTTAACATAAATCATGCTACTCGCAGGGTCATCAATTTTAATTTCAATGACTATAAACCAGATGTGAGTCTTGTTGGCCTTCAATCCATTTTTCTTCTTCATCTTTCCCTTCTTAATGTATGTGCTCACCTCTGGAGCATATGATGGCAAACTTCTAGTTATCTTGTAAAGATACTCATATTTCCTATGTCGGTTTACCCACACAAACCTTCAACCCTCTCCCCCTCACAAAGCTGCATTCCTCTATTCCCTCCACAGGGAATAATCCTCTCATAATTTGGAAGGTCTGATTCCTGGAGTCGCTGCAACACCTTTTTCTTGCATGTCCCTGTGCCATGATATACTTCGGCACCAACTTTTGCATCAGCCTCCATTACTTGGGCAGACGTGATGGTTTTCTCAGTTTGCTCGAACCCAAATGTTGGTTGGTTGTTTAAAAGAGTGCACCTTCGATTATGAGTCTTAGATGGGTATGGTGGGAGTATTAATGAGTCCAAAATAGCTATCCTTGATGCCATACTGATCATTCTTCCATCCAAATACCAATCTATTGGGCTTTGAGGTCCTTGATGCCATAACGGATGAGATGGGTTTGCAGAAAAGGTATAAGGAGCACAAAAGGAAAACATAACAACACATCAATAGAAATGAGCTAGGCTCGTGTGTGGCCATTTAAATCTATAGGGACTACAATTACAAACATACAACGAAAACCTATTGTTGGCGATTCAACGTCGTAGCACTCAGTTTATTGAAACACAAATTATAAAAACCCAATAAGAGACAACTAGTACTGGATACCCAATTTTCCACAACAGATATCTTAGAAAGGAAAAATTTAAAACACTCAGCTCCAAAACAATTTGAATTTTGTTTTGAAACATTCAATGTCTCTACCACAAATTATGAGAAAACGAGGAAAATCCAACACAAGAAATGAGTGATCCTTATGAGAAGACACAAAACATCTTCCATTTATAGGCAAGAAGCCTAATATACCCAAGGAGAAAAATTCAAATAGGCTAGTCCATTTTGGGGTTTCCTTTCATTAGGTGGACTATAGATAATAGATAGGAGTAATTGACATTAGTAAGTTACAATCATAATGAACACTAATTGTCACACTTGAGTGATGAAGTACTACCAAAAGAGTTTCATCTTTCTCCTCCTGTCTCAATCACCCTACGTCTTGTGACTCGTGAGCCACCCATGGCATCTCATTGGGCCAAAGGGAAGCCTATGCACTTGTGGGATTCAGTTATCCTAACATAGTAGTCCATTCACATACTATAATACTATTAAAAATTCATTGTGGTCCATGCATAACCCCTCCCAAATTATTGATATCCTTGATTCCTTTGAAGCTTTAAAAACAAAAGAATGAACATGTCCATAAAATAAACAATGCCAAAAAGTCTAGCTCATTTTTATTGATGGGTCATTCTGTTTCTCTTCCATGCTCCTGATACCTTTTATGCAAACCCATCTCATCCATTATATAATAAATGACCTCAAAGCCCAATATATTAGTATTTGTATGGAAGAATGATCATTATGGCATCCAAGAACTTCTTCTTCCATTCAAAAGTCCATAAAACAAACAATGCCAGCAGATCCACAAGCCAAAAGCAAAATCTTGGAAAAGAATGGTTTGAGGTCTTGAAGACTTGATGTAATGCAGGCTCCATGCACAAACCTTAAATAATTATTCATCATATACACTGGGAAAAATATGCAATGCCCTATACTGGCTATCATCATTCAAGGCGCAGGTCCTCGTAACATTAAGACTATGAATTGCAGCTTGTTGAAAAATAGAGCTAACCTTATTTCTCTGTGTTAGATTTATTGCCACAGTCATTAATGAGTAAGAGTGAACCCATTGACAAACAAAGGTTTCCCATTCATAGTATAGTGGGTGCCCCTTGTCCTAATAAACACATTTCCTCTACCTGCAGCTTGTTAAAGAATGTTAAGAAAGAGCAGACCTGATTTTAAATTGAGGAAATTCTAAAAGGCTCTTCGAGAAATGAGGAAAAAAAAAAATGAATTTTAGGCAGGGAAAGTTCAGTCATGTCTATAGTATATAATGCAATGTGTTGGTGGAAATATAATAAAGACTAGTATTTTTGAAAGAGTGCTTTATAATTTTTTTTTATGTAAAATTATATAAAATGATAAGTTTTATTCTTGAGCAATATTTCTTTTAATTTATTTTAAAATTATATATATAGGTTATGCCTTGCATTCTTTGAACATATGTTAGAAAAAATAGCATAGTCCTCTAGCATGTCATTGTGGATTGCATTGGTCATCTCCACACATCCTTGATTGTGCTAACAATGAATCATCAATTGCATGAAACTATTCAACATAAATTCTTTCATTGGCATTTCTTGGGAGTCGGAAGTATACAAAAATGAGCGCTATTAAGTACCATTTATGTAACAAAATTCATAATAGAACATGTTTTAAAAGTTTATGTAGCCATATCATAGCTTGATCACAGGGTCAAGTGTTTCGATTTATGGGATATGACCCATTTGGAGTTGAACTGGATTTTGTTGTTAGACAATTTGATGAGTTTAGGAGTACCTCCTCGGATTTTTCTTTCGTAATATTGGGGTTTCTGGAAAGTCAAGAAATCACCAAATTCACTTACCCTTAGTAAGGCTAAAGGGTGCTTGCAAAGGGGAACACAACCTAAAATTGATTAGGGAAGATGAGAGTACATGCTCTCATATAATAGTAGGTATATAAGAATGTATGGCTGAGCATTCCTTACGCTAGACTTATACCACCATACGCTGAAATGAATGTAGACATATACCACTACAATATACCACTAAACGCATTACCAAAATTGTAGAAACTAGTAAGAATCATATTATGAGTAACATTGTTAGAAATGAAACCAACTTTTAGGAATTTTTGTGACAACATAACAACCTGATCAAGCAAATCCTTACAAATACCATTCAGAATTTCAGAATTGTATTATAAGTGACTATGTCATGAATATTTCCTATTGCAGTAAGGCTATCCAACAACTTAAAATCTCAATGAATCATCTTAGTGATGCGAAGACCATTAATCCACGTATTATATGTAAAATTATCAAGAGTGCACCTATTTTAGGAAATTGTGTTTACAATTTCGAGAACTTTGCTCAGGTTGGTTTTCTTACATTATTCATGAATTTATGTGTTGTAGGTAGCAACATCAAGAACTAAACCGTTGCTATGCATGAGGAAATAGAGCCTATTTTCCATATGTACCCTTTTTTGCTTACAAATACCATTAATGAGCATGTTCTTAGTGAAAATATCTAGGACAAGTCCTTCTTTACAATGCCCACCAATCAACGAATTGCAGGTGAAATTGTTAGGGAAAATGTGCTTATTGTTTTCATTTCAATGAAGTGTGCATGGGCCTTCTGCATGTTTCTTTTCTTGCAATGCTCATTGATGAAATCAGGGTAGACATAGACATCAAGAAAATGTAGTTTTTCTTCCATTTCAGCCCATAGATTGAAAGATGGTCATATATCTCCTTTCTTAAAATGCCCATCAATTAGTTCAGGAGGCATGTATGTATTCAATTTCTTGGAAATACTTGTCATTAATATATTCCAAATATGAGTTAAAGGAGTAAGACCTTAATTCCTCAATGCTTCAAGAATCCTGGTAGCTTCTGCATGTTTGCTTGCTTACAAAGATCATATATTAATGTAGTATAAATAATTATGTATGGATTGTAAAAAAAACAATTCTCACTAATTTATCAATGAATTCAACTACCTTGTTGAAAATGCTTTATTTACAATAGGCAACAATATATTTTATTTTTTTTAAATATTGAAAATAAAATGCGTGATATTCATCATTATATCATCTATAACATAACAAAAATGTAACAATTTTTTCCTCAACCACCACACAGTGTCTAAAATGGCAATAATGTGGCAGTTTCTTCCAACAACTACCACACCATCTCTGGAGTGCCACAAAGTCTCTAAAATGGTAGTAATGTGGTAGTTTTTTCCAACAATCTCCACACCATCTCCAATGTGGAAGTAGAATTCCTGTAATAAACAATAATTTTCAAAAAGCTAAGATTGAAACTTTTAATTTTTGGCATTAATGTATCCTTTCCACTTTATATAAAGTGTGTGGATATGTTAATAAAGGAATTAAGGGAAGGACAATGACAAAATTGACATTGTCAACATCCATGAATGATAAAGTCCTTGATACATTCATGATTGATGATTGATGGAAATGGCCATTACATCATTGATGGGGCTGTGTCATACATTGTGATAAAGTTAGAGTAATTCAAGTTGCGAAGAGAAGGAGTTGTAAGGTTCCCTTGTGTTGTATTAACCCACTCAAAATATGAAATCGTTCTCTCACCTCAGGTATGAAATGTCCTATCAAGACCCTTAAACCTTGAATGTAGAGAAGGGCTAAAACTAGATAATTAATAATCCCCAATTTTCTTACTGCCTGAACACAATTTTTATCCAACCAAAAGTGCAGATTTCCATCTGCAAGCCAATTGGGAAGAGTCTCCACTACAATTAAGGAAAAAGTGTGACGATTTCCATCCATAAACTGTCCAAAGAATGAGGTTACCTCAAGGTCATATATAGGAATATTGAAAGCCTCAATGCCCATAACTAGTTGAAGGCTCCCTCCATACAGAATAGGAAAAGGCCACATAGTATCCTCAACATACCCATCTATGACAGCAAATAGTTCCCTAAAATCTCCATTGTCAATGCCATTGGTCAGGTTGTTGGCATTTACATAATCATATGGGAATTTTGACCACCAATATTCATCATATGTATAGGCTGACACATAAATTTCAACAACAACCCTATAGACATTTGATGGTACCTGCAATTTATGTGACTAAATATCAGATGTATTCTGCACCAAAAACCAATGCCCCCCATTGGTAGCTGAGGGTTTTGAAATTGGGAGGATCAGACCTGCTGGTCCATAATATTTGGGATTCTAGGTAATACGGTTTTCAAAAAAATGGAAAGAGATGTTGACATGGAAAACACCCTCATGAATCTTAAGTGAATTATCCAACATTACAACCAAATTTTGGGACTTATTTAGTAATGTAGAATACCTGGTTACATCCTTGCTGACCTCCCATATAATAGAAGAAGTTTTAAACTAAATTGTTCTTGTTCTAAAAATAAAATGTAAAAATAATATATTGCTGTCAATTGAAATGTTTTTTATTCAAGATTTTCATTATGAAAGTGCAACCTAAATGTATGCTCCTCTAATTAAAATTAAGACCTGCTATTCAAATTTGATCGGACCACATACCACATGGCTACTCCATGTTTTGCCTATTTTCCTGTGATACATGTGCCTGTAATACCAGTGAACGGTTCCACGTGTCGCTCGACATTTGGGTCTATTCCGTATGCCCGGAAAGATCCGACATGTTCTACCTGGGGAAATGCCAACATCGTAACCTCATCGAAAACTACATCCTTCTGCGGAGACCTAAGATCTTTCACTTTTGGTTACATCTTGCAGATGCTTAACTTCCAGTTTTAATTTTAGCTCTGTAATTCTCGAGTTTCAGGTTCAGCTCTGCTATGGAACTGTGGCTATCTGCAGTAATTGCGTGTACTGTCACTACTTGACCAGTCGTCAAGACAAGTTGAGAGCTACAAAACTACCTCTTCATTTGAACTACCCAAGATACCCAAGACAATTGAGCTCCGCCTTATGAACTAGTCTGATGACTAGCAAGGAAGAATTCATTAATCTAGGTGATTCAGTGAGGCTACCCATCTCACCTGAAGTTATCAACATTATGGGCAGTGAGTTTGTTCGGAAAGAATGGGAATTGGAGGCAGGGATAACCATAATTTCGTGCGTGAAAACCTCATGGAAGATACAAGTGATCTCAAGATATTGCCTCAGTTTCGATTGTTCTCTGCAACTCGCCATTTCTGTTTTCAAATAGATTTCAATCATGATCAAAATGATGAGACATTTTTGATAAAAATGATGGGACGTCTTCTCCTAGTTCCTCTGCACCTGCAATAGATGAGTGCATGGCGTAAACCAAGTTAAAACTGGTCAAAAATTTTATATTTTTTACTTCATATTATCTTGAGAAGTTTCATATTATTTATAAATTTCATCATAATATGAAGTTATTGATAGATTATTGTTCTCAACATCATGTAACACTTCAGAAGTTTGATATTATTTATAAATTTCATCATAATATGAAGTTATGATAGAATATAGTTCTCAACATCATGTAACACATGAAATCAAATATCTTCAGAATATATGAATTTCTTGAAAATATTCGAATTTTTTTATTAAAAGGATTGCTTGGTGAAGCTACAAGATTAGGAAAAACAAAAAACTGTTAAAAAATAATTTATGATCTTTCCCTTTGTTATCTGTTCTTTTCATTTTTCTCTGCTTAGTAATCAAAAGCATACCTGTGGGTCTCGTCCAAATCTACCAACTGATCTATTCTTGCCTGAAGTACTTCCTTGTCTACCGGGAAATGTTGCAGTAATTTATATACTGGAACCTTAAAATGAATGGTAAGTGTGACATTCATTCTGTATACCTATCAGCTGCATCTACGTCACTATCGATGTTGTTTGATTTCTTTGCTCTTATCGGGGTCTTGGCTATAAAACTATCTCTTTCCCTGAGATTTCTGTTGTTCTGGGGCAACTGAAGAAGTAATGTATCTACTGATTTAATCGAGACCAACTAACAGCGCTTGTTGTTGGGTATTTTTATGGGAAAATACCAAAAACCAAACAAATTTAACACCAGAGAGGCAATGGTCTTTTCCACTGTTCCAGGATCTTTTGCACAGGGAAGCTTTAAAAACAAATATACTCATAATAGTCCATTACACAACCATAAAAACATTCCTATTGCTTAAAAATATAAAGCTTGAAACAACATTCATCCTCTTTCACTCAGAGGGATTTACCAAAAATACATTCAACCAAATCTGATACATATTCATCCTCTTTGCTGAGAGGGATTCACCAAAAATACTCTGCCTCCTTTTACAAAATGATTTTTACACTGCTGTGTAAAATCTTCATTCACAATTACTGCTGTAAAAAGATTTTTACATTTACTGCTGTAGAAATAAAAATTTCTTACATTGATTTACTGATGTAAAAACATTTTTTTATATGCAGTTGTAATACCCAAAAATGTTTCATAAACTCTCCAGCACACAAACCATTACATAAAAAAAATTCTCACCCTCCTGCGTATTTCAAAATGTCTTCTTAAAAAGATTAATCTCCACTTTGGTTTTGGAACCCTTGCTCTAGTTCCGCAGTGCTGTGCTCTCCTTGTTTTGTTTGCTGCTGCAATAACTCTCTGGTTTTCCTCGCTGCTGCGAACACCTATCTCTCTCCCATGTGCGACCACACAACAACAACAACAACATAGAGCATGTTTCATTTGATGTGTTTTCATTACACAATGGTCAACGCTCCATAAAAAAATATAACACGTTTTTATGAATATTAATATATGCCGTATGAAAAACTTAACTATTCACCTACATATATGACACTTCATTAATTAAAAGGTATGGTCAATGAAACTTGATTTTACTCCACGCCAAGCTTTTAATGTTGGCCGTATGCAGCTTCGGACAATCGACGGTGGAGAGCGCGGGAGCAGATCTGACGGTGGAGGAGAATATCGGAAGGCATTACATAACTGAACAATACGTTCCGAAATTTTACGTTGGCTTACGTCAGGCGAGTGACACGCGTCTGCACCAAGTTTTATCGGGCCCTTGTGTACGGAAACCACTCCATACCAAAGAGCGGTGCGATATGCCTCAAGCGGGTTTGTGGTTTTGTTCTGGCGGTTTTGGGTGCAGCGTGCTGGCTGAGTCGGCTGCCCACGTCCGCCTGCAGCCAGCAGTTGGAATTAACATTCCAACACTCCCCTTTAATTTCAACTGCTGGGCATTCAAACATACCCAAACACTTCCTCACATAGAGGGATTCACCAACTGCTGTTACAAAGACATCTTCCTCACATAGAGGGATTCACCAACTGCTTCTGATGCAGTTCCACAAACAATCAAAGTTGTCTTCCTCTTAATAAAGTGATTAACCTGAAACTGTGCTTAAGAGCACCTTCCTCATGACAGAGGGATTCACCGTAACAATGTGTTGAAGAGCACCTTCCTCTTGATAGAGGGATTCACCTATGACTATGCTGAAAAGCATCATCCTCTTGATAGAGGGATTTACCATGTGTATGCTAAAAATCATCTTCCTCTTGACAGAGGGATTTACCATGACACTGTGCTGAAAAGCACCTTCCTCTTTAACAGAGGGATTCACTAAGAACTTCACTTCCTCTCACAGAGGGATTGCTGCCAAACACTACTTTAGATGCAGTTTCAAAACAAAACATTCATTGCACTGTTGTGCATACTCATTACTTTGTTCTTTTATGCTGCTACATGTTCTCTGCTGCACTGTTGTGCCATCTTCTTTGCTGCGTCTACCCCACACTGCTGTGTCTACACTTGCTGTTGTGTTGCTGCACTTCACTTACATTTCTTTGCAAACTCTGCATTGTTGTGCATTCTTCAAAGATAGAATACTCTGTCTTTTCTGGAACAATTACTCTGTCCCACCTTACAAATTTACACTGCTGTGTGTAGGCATTTCTTACATTCACTGCTGTTGCATATGTTGCATTTCAGTTCAATGAACAATGCATTCATTACACATACATTTACTGCTGTAAAGAAAAAAATTCTTTTACCTGTGCTGCTCTCCATAACTTCTTACTGCTGCATTTTTCATATTCACTGCTGTCCATACCCATAACCATAGACTGTCATCCCTGGGTTTTTATTTGCTGCTGCGTTGCCTCTGCAATTTGCACTGTGGCTGCCTTTTGTTTCATCATACTGCTGTGTGCCCATACACTAACTCCTGTTAACACGGGCTGCCCCTGTTCCTTTTTACACCCTTGCTTCACACAATCTTCATCTTCATTTTTTTTATTTTCATAATGCACTGCTGTGCAATTCCTTTCGATTTTCTGCTGCCACACACATTCTCATTCACCCATGTGCATTAAAAATCTGCTGTCCATGTTTTTCTTTATGCATTTCTTTGCATGCTGCATTGCATATGAAGAAAAACATTACATTTTTTTACTGCTGTGTATTGTACTCACTCTGCTGTGAGTATGTTCTCTCACATTACATAGAAGGAAACTACCTTCCATTGCTATGCATTTCAATGCATGTGCTCCATAACAAAAAAATTCAAAAACTGCTGTTTTATGTTCTATCTTCCCACTGCTGTGAGGGTCTCCATGCTTTGCATACTTTTCTTATTGCGCTGCTGCACTTCACATTTGAGCGCTGCCCCTTTTTCTTCTCTATTTTTATGGCAGATTTAACTTCATATTTTTCCCTTATAAAAGGTCTTCATCAAAGAGTGACTATCAAGACAGTTCAGCAACAAAAATTACAAGCTCCCCTTTAATGTGTGCTTGTCTTCTTTTGGCAGACTCTTCTCAAAACAAATTTAGATCCACTGGGGAGTTCAAGGGGTTTTCAGATTGCCTTTCCTTCCTTCTCCATACTTGTGTAACTTTCTTCTTTTGCATGGGTCTAGCTTGTGTAAGAGCCCATGTCAAGTTACAATCTCGTGCCATATGCCCAATGTTATGACACTTGAAACATTCAACATTGTTCATGAATAACATTTCATGATTTCTTCTAAAATTGTTTCTTGGAGATTTTCGGAGACCACAACATTTATCTTTATGAAATGCTCTACAGTCTTTTGCCATATGACCAAAGTTTGAACAAGCATAACAATAACCATAAAATGAACTTTGGTACCTGGGAGATGGAGGTTTCCTTGATGTACTTCTGAATCCTTGCTGCCTTGAGATTCTTTGATGATAACCATTGCATCTTGCTTCTTTGACATCAGCTACATTTCCTCTTGGAGCTGGTTTTCTGCTTGGAGTATGATTTCTTCTATTGCAACCTTCATTTTTCTCCTTGCCTTTGCTGGAACTAGGAGCTTCACAACTTCTTTCTGGCTTCTTCACATCTCCTTTGCTTAAAGCATTTTCATCCTTGTTTGAGGGTTCACCTACATACCCAAGTCCTGATTTATCAGATGGAGATCTGTGATAGCTGAGCATGTCATCCAAAGCTTGAGAGCTCTTCATGATCTTGTTCATCCCTTCAACCTTCTTCCTGAGGAGGACAATCTCTTCTTCCAACTTTTCACATACATTATTTTTCTTTGCTAGTTGTCCCTGAGTTTCTTCCTTGCTACGAGTAGCTTCCGCTGCTACTATTTTAAGGGAGATAATATCTGACTTCATTTTGTAGATTTCTGCTTGACTGCTCTCCATTTTCTTTTCAGCTCCTTGTGCCTGCTTCCTGGCTTCTGGTAGTTCAGACTTAAGGGAGGAGACCTCTACCTTGTACTGTCAATCTCTACTACAAGCTTATTCACTCTCATGTGCCTTTGTTCAAGTTGACTTATCAAGGCACCTTCCTGCTTCTTTGCTTCATTCAGTTGATTTGTCATGGATATGACTTCTTCATGATGTTTCTTCTTGCATTGGTCAAGCTCCTTCTTAAGCCTGATGAGCTCTTCATCCCTTTCTTTTACCTGAAGCTTGATGAGGTCAACCTTCTCATTTTCAGCTTCTATGATGGGTTCAAAATTTTCTTCTTCACTGATAGTCATGGTCAGTGCTCCCTTTGCATGAAGGTCATGCAGTCTATCCCATATCTCCTTTGCTGATGAATATTTTCCTAATTTCTTCTTTATAGAATCAGGCAGTCCATCCAAGATTAGTTTTGTTGCCTTTGCATTGTACTCCTTGGATTCTCTATCCATCTTGCTATCATCAATCACTGATTCCAAGATTTCAATCCCTTGAGACTGTAAGACAACCCTCATTTTTATTTCCCACATATCAAAATTTCCATTAAACTTTGAAGCCTCAAATAGAATGCTTTCAAATAGATTGTCTTCTATTTTAGTAGAAGAGGGAGACACATTTTTAGCAGGCTTGGAGGCTTTCTTCTTTGACCTTGCCATTCTTAACTAGGCTTCAAATACTTGACTGTGTTTTTTTTAATGACTGACTGTTTCTATAACAGTAACACAAAGGAAAGCTTGAGGAATACCTTAATCCTTTTCGCTGAGGCTTCACACTGCTGGAGAGGTTTGACTGCTGCAACAACACCTTCCTTCAGCTTCTTTGAGTCTTCAAAGAGCCTGGACTAGCTCTGATACCACTGTTGGGTATTTTTCATGGGAAAATACCAAAAACCAAACAAATTTAACACCACAAAGGCAATGCTCTTTTTCTATTGTTCCAGGATCTTTTGCACAGGGAAGCTTTAAAAACAAATATACTCATAAGAGTCCATTACACAGCCATAAAAACATTCCTATTGCTTACAAATATAAAGCCTGAAACAACATTCATCCTCTTCCATTACACAGCCATAAAAACATTCCTATTGCTTAAAAATATAAAGCCTGAAACAACATTCATCCTCTTTCACTCAGAGGGATTTACCAAAAATACATTCAGCCAACTCTGATACATATTCATCCTCTTTGCTGAGAGGGATTCACCAAAAATACTATGCCTCCTTTTACAAAATGATTTTTACAGTGCTGTGTAAAATCTTCATTCACAATTACTGCTGTAAAAAGATTTTTACATTTACTGCTGTAGAAATAAAAATTTCTTACATTGATTTACTGATGTAAAAACATTTTTTTTATATGCAGTTGTAATACCCAAAAAAGTTTCATAAACTCTCCAGCACACAAACCATTACATAAAAAAAATTCTCACGCTCCTGCGTATTTCAAAATGTCTTCTTAAAAAGATTAATCTCCACTTTGATTTTGGAACCCTTGCTCTAGTTCCGCAGTGCTGTGCTCTCCTTGTTTTGTTTGATGCTGCAATAACTCTCTGGTTTTCCTCACTGCTGCGAACACCTATCTCTCTCCCATGTGCGACCACACAACAACAACAACGACATAGAGCATGTTTCATTTGATGTGTTTTCATTACACAATGGTCAACGGTCCATAAAAAAATATAACACGTTTTTATGAATATTAATATATGCCGTATGAAAAACTTAACTATTCACCTACATATATTACACTTCATTAATTAAAAGGTATGGTCAATGAAACTTGATTTTACTCCACGCCAAGCTTTTAATGTTGGCCGTATGCAGCTTCGGCAGCGCGGGAGCAGACCAAAGAGCGGTGCGATATGGCTCAGGCGGGTTTGTGGTTTTGTTCTAGCCGTATGCAGCTTCGGGAGCGCGGGAGCAGACCAAAGAGCGGTGCGATATGGCTCAGGCGGGTTTGTGGTTTTGTTCTGGCAGTTTTGGGTGCAGCCTGCTGGCTGAGTCGGCTGCCCACGTCCGCCTGCAGCCAGCAGTTGGAATTAACATTCCAACACTTGTGTGAGTCTTATTGAAGACCACCCCATATCCTCTTCCCAGAATTTTTTTGTGCTACATGCGTTCCAGAAAGGAAAATAACACCAAAAATAAATACAACAGAAAATGACCTCTGATAGAAGTAAACATATGGTTGTAGAAATTTCTGGGTTATTCACACTGTGCGTGAGGCTCCCTCAACAAAATTTGCCAAGCTCCTGGTATTTAATTAAGGCAGTGGTTCCATTTGCTTCTAAATCCGGCCTTCTCCTTAAATAACGTTGTTGCTCACCAAAAAGTGCAAGAAATGGGTGAGTATGTCTTCCCCTTTTACGTTGAGGCCGTCACCATTGATACGAAGCAGCCCACTCTGATGGTTTCAACCTGTGGCATCAACCTATTAAACCTTTGGTTTCGCTTCGTTAACAACATCAATTCCGGCTGCATATTTGCAGACCCAAGGAGTAAGTAATTCCAAAGTGTCAAGTCTGTTATTCTACATTTCAATATTCCCGTGCATCATCCCATTGAGCATACGCGCGCCAAATCAGTCATCCAAGTTGCCACTTTTGTGCAATATCGATTTGCTTCTTCACATTCCTCCATGCACAGTTATTGGACTCATGTCACAGGTTTCATTGACAATGTTGAAACTGGAGGCATCATTAGTAATACCAATAGCAACTGCACAATGGATATGTTCCATCAATGACACTTTCTTCTGGATGGGCTTTCTGTTCAACATCCCCGAAGCTTCATCTTTCAACCACTGTATTTCTTTGTTGGGCCATCATGTTCCCTCCTGCAGCTGGCGTGCCTCCTCTCCTTTCCATGACAAATCCGTAGGATACCCGAGCGTTGTGAGAGTTCTGCGCATACCTCCATAACACCACACATTCCTGTCCCACCACACATGGGGTTTTGCATGTTTCTTCTTTCATCGTGATTCAGTTAACCCATAGTTAACTGAGCTGATGAGATTAACCCAGTTGCCTAAGTTGATCAAGTTGTTGAGAGAGTCGGTTAATCTTATACAGTCGATTGATGAACCATAGGAACTATCATTATAAGAAGCAAAGCTGGGAGTTTCAGGGAAAACATCAACAGGTTCAACTACGAATTTTATCAGTTGTAATTGGAACTTGCTTTGTTCCATCTACCTTTGCATCTTACTCAGCTGCTGCTCAATCTGATGCTTGGACTGAAGGATCTTAAACCATGAGCGTTGGTTCTTATTATTAGATTCAATACCTAACTAAGAGGGCAATGCAATCTAGGGAAGATGCAACAACAGACCATGCGCCCTATACAAACCTGTAGCTCATTTTTCAGCTTAATCTTTACCAGAATAAGTAACGTATGCATTATAAGCAAAGACATAAGCACCAAGGGCATAAAATCAGGACCTTAATAAGTGAGAGTGAAGTAAGGTGCGAAGCACGAGAACTGGTAAGAAAGAATCACCCTGCTTCCACCTCTGCTTACTCTGATGCTGGCATGGGATCTGGCTACAATTCTATTTAAACTAGTGCTCCTTCTACCATGAATTATCAGTGCTTGCACCTGAAACCTTTCCTTTCATACCTTCACTTGTCGGCCACCTACTGACAGGCGTGACCTTCAATTGGATGCATTCAATTTCATCCCAACTACTAACAATCTGAAGTAACCCTAATTGAAGTGTCCGGTCAAATTCATCATTGCAAATATAGGAAGGAGGTAACACTCGCACCAAAAAGAGGCTTCGTAGCCAAGGGATCCGGTTCCACGACCATATGAAGATTGCTAGCTACTCACAACAGATATAGATCGATATTTATATCGAGAAGCAGTGGTTGATTCAGAACCAATTTCAGTTTCTAAACTTGCTCCTGCCATCATCTTGACTGACATCCATACCCAACCAGCTCCACCCCCATCGATCCCAAGCCAACTGACCTATCCATCGATCCATCGATCCAGTTCTCCTTCCAATGATTCCAGCATTCCAGTTGCATGTGGGTCTGAGCTCCTTATACAAGCTACTACTCGGTCGCATCTTATTTTTTTATCCGTTCGGCCTGCTCATTCATTTCTTCTCATCATGTCGGTATCTTCAAAACTTGTAACAAGTATGCTGATGCTATCCTGCTCGAGCTGTTCAAGTGGTTTGTCAGGAATGGATGCCAGTAACGGATTCCAAGAGAGGAATGGATGCCACTAATGGATTCCAAGAGAGACGTTGGGTCAGACACTTGTAACTTACCAACTCATTCCTAGGCACGTGGTATCAGTAAGCTGGTGGGAAAATAGATATAAGTATGCATGGCCATGTAACCTAACATAAACCAAAGCTAAAACAAATGTCAACAACAGAAGCTTGAATGCTAATGTGTTTAACTATTTTATAGGCTCAAACGCATTTTAATCTGTCACAGTCATTTTAATTATATATATAATTTATTTTTTTCCCGGTGTTTCATATAACTTTTTGTCTTTCACATCATGTCATCATTTAGTCTTTTCCGTTTTCATATTAATCCTCTAACTGATTTCATTACTTAAAAACCAAGCTATACCATTCTTAAATTGTCAAACTTTAAAGGAAAAAGCATCATATATCTGAGGAACATGAAAATAAACAGATATGTTTGATTAGTCTCTTATGCCATCGTTGGTCAGGAAAACTTACAGGTAGCACACTACACATAAATACATACCTGGAAGAACAATCTCAATGATGTGCGAGGAAGAGACGACGAAAGATTTACAACCACGAACCTCACCCATAGATGATCTGAGATAAATTCTGTGCCATAAACGAAAATGGGTTCTAAACTTGATTTAATGATTTTACCATAAATTTTAAGTAATTCAATGTTCTAAACATCCTGGGACATCAGGAAATGTACTTCAAGAAAATCCTAGTCTCAAAATAGATTTACGTAGAGAAAGTTGTTTTTCTATAAACACGTTCGTATTCATCGAATCACTGTATCACTTGTTGATAAGTTGATCCACAAATAAATGAAAAAATCTTCGTGAATAAATCATAGCCTTATCACTTGATGTTAAACCATAGGCAGTCTAGAGTCTAAACATAATACCCAACGCACAAGGTCAATTGGAAGGGACTTGCTGCCCCGCAGTGCTCCTTGTTAAACATATACTCTTTTGAATAATAAGATAACTTGAATAAATTTAAGGAAAATATTTTATATATTATATATATTTTTAAGTCACATTAAGGTCACACCATCAACTTAGAGCAACTAATTAGCTGGAAAATATTTATTTAATGAATTTTATGATGGAGATTGTTTAATCAATACATCATGTTCCTAATCAATTCAACAAAATCAATAAATAATTTAATTTGAATTTGGAATACATCAAGCTCCCTGCGTTTTAGAGAATATTATAAATTTAGTTAACTCACATTTCAATTGCATTTATTTTATACATAGTTCAAAAATGTTAACTTCAACTAAAAAGAAAGGATACACCTCACTCTTCTCAAAGAAATAAAGAAAAAGAAGTGAAATTTCTTTTTTAACAATTATGTTGCTTAGAATCTAAACTCCGATAATCCAGAGTTTTCAGGGTGTAACTGACAAGCTAGCCAAAATTCTCTTAAAAAATAATATCAAAACCTCATTCAAACCCTTGACAAGTATTAGACAAAGAATGAAAGCAGTCAAAGACAACCCAGAACATCTCCAACAAAAAGGTGTCTATATCATCAACTGCTCCTGTGGAGAACAATATATCGGGGAAACAGGTAGATCAGTGAGTATGAGGCTAAAAGAGCATAGTGCAGATATCCAAGGGAAAGAACGAGTTCCCCTCCCTTGGCAAAACATGCTGGTAAGACAAACCACCATATATGCCTTGAAAACACAAAAGTCATTGCAAATGAAAAACACCATTTCAAGCGAAAAGTCCGGGAGGCTCTTGAGATCATAAAACACCCACATAACCTCAACAGAGATGGAGGCTTGGAAATTAGTAGGAATTGGACCTCTCTCCTCACCCCCATAGAGTAAATTGACCCTCCTTTTTCCTTCTTTTCTTCTTATCCTCCCTTCTTTAGATCGAATCGGCCCCTACCCTTAAAACTTTGTATAATACACTATCTAGCTTATAAGCCTAAAAACTCATCATTAATAACACATTAACCTCTTAAAATCTTACATGAATTAAATAAATTAAATGAAAAATAGACAAAAGTTATAAAATATTACAATTAGTTAAAACAAATCATTATGATAAATTATTTAGTAAATAAGAAATTAATAAAAAAACTCAAGCAATTAATATAATAAGTATATTCATGTATAATAAATAAAATTATAAATAACTTTAATATATCAAAAATTATAAGAATATTAAAAGATTAAATGAAAAATAAACAAAATTATAAAAATATTATAATTAGTTTAAACAAATCATTATGATAAATTATTTAGAAAATAAAAATTAATAATAAAAAACTCAAGCTATTAATAAACAAGTATAATAAGTATATAATAAATAAAATTAAAAATAACTTTAATATATCAAAAATTATAAGAATATTAAAATATTGAAATCATCCTAATCATATATAGCTTTATAATACATATTCCTTAGAAACCTTGTAACAAATTAAAATATAAACATAATTACCATAAAAGTTACAAATAATTAAAACAAAATCATCATTTTATTAATAAAAAACTTATTACAAAAACAATTCACTTAAAAGAAATTAATATATAACTATAATAATTATCCATAAATAATAAATAATAAATAAAATTAAAAAGAGCCTTAATAGAATATATATTAGAAAGATTAAAAATAATCCAGTTTATTCAAACATGAAACTGGTCGGCTCACATTCTTGACAGTTCAACCTCAACCCTATTTATCAACACATTTCTCTCTCTCCTTTGTAAATCAAGTCCTGATGATGAGTCTTGGTCTAGACTCGAAACGTCGACAAAGAAAAATGAAAACTGTGGATTATCCGAGTTTAGATTCTAAAAAACCGAACCACAGAAATCTGCAATCCATTATAATTATGTTGCTCTACTTTGGGGCATCCTTATGTAGATTGTTGAATCCCTGAATATTCGGGAATTGGACTTATAAGACGGGGTCAAATTTTTTGACCCCGACCATGTCAGTCGGATTCCTGAATATTCGGGGAATCAACAATTGACTTAAGCTTAGGGATACTGGGGTACAGTAAGAATAGTAATTAAAAGAAAGGCAATTATAGAGTTCGGGCTCAGTCAATTTTTGCATATTTTCTCAAAAACAAAGTTGGGAGATTTTATTCGAATGCTCCTCATGTGCTTCGCAATTCTTCTTTCTTTATTTAACTTACAAGAAAAGAATGTGCAGATCAATTTACTTTCACAGTCCAATGATTTCCCAGCTGGTTTCCAGCTTAGTGCTATATATATAGTCTTTCAGTACTAAACAATCTGTAAACAAGAGAGTAGACTAGTACAGGTGTAGTAGATCGTGATCATTGGAAGGATGGAAAAAGTGGAAAGGAAAATTAGAGCGGAAGAGAAGGAAGTAGTAGTGAGTATGAAGGATTGTGTTGAACAAGTTAAAAAGATTGCCACTACACTTTTGGTGGATGTGAATCGCTGGTGATTAAGGAGGAACGGGTGGTGCAAGTTCGAAAGATGATTCATGATAACAATTACGAGGTTGCTCTTCCCCGTCTAGCCACAACCCTCAAAAATGTCAATCCTGAGGTGTAAATTCCATGCTTTATTTTGCTTGGGCCATACCACTATTGGAGGCTCAAGAGGGATATTGCCTCCTCTACACGAGGTACGTTTTAGAGTGGTAGTCTCAAGATGTCAGCCTCAGAGGCGTACAAAGTCAATTCTATGGTTGCACTGTCGTAGAGATCACCCAGTCATGGCAAGAGTTTCCAGCCCATAATTGCTGCAATTGAAAGAAAACAGTCGGAGATTGAGCTATTCTATGACTGAAAAATAGAAGAAGACGAGAACTATAGGAGCTTCACTCTAATGATGGCCATAGATTCAACCTTTCTATTATGTTTCTTGTTCAACTTGTTTACATCAAGCTATCCTTAGATAGAGACTTCGGGTACTCTTCCTCCCGGTGATTCTTGTCGAGATGATGACATGAGAAGTGTCAGTGTGCTTCAAGTGTGTATAAAATGTGACATTCTAAAGCTAGAGAATTAGGTCCCATTCTCTATGCTGAAAGAAGTTTTCGAGAACGTTAAAGAAACTTTAAGTGATGCAGATCACAAGAGACAATTCCCTTACCTGTTGAAGAAGACATATATGGTATTGTCTCCTTTTGGTGCAACCAACCTAGATAGTTTAAACACTAACCTAATAATGATGCAGTAGCAAAGAAAACCAGGTGGGGGATATACGAAGGGTGTATGAGTGATGGAATTTGGTAAGAAAGTCAGATTGGTAACAACATCGTTGTTAGTATCTAAAATTGGTTCTTAAGTCTAGGGAGTGTTTGATGACGTAATCATCCACATCTATGCTCCATTGGTTGGGGAAATTCCCTCTATCACTTGAGGATTTCCAAGGAATGTATCTAAAAGCATTAATGGCTCAAACTCATCAGGGTTGAGCTGATTGTAAGTAATGATCAATTTATGAGAAGATGAGACTAAGGGTAACACATTGTCACATGCAGGTAATGTCATCTTTGCATAATATGTGAGTTTATCTATTGTAATTATTTTTCCATCATGGAGGGACATCATAATGCTGAACACTAATGAGGTGATTGCTAGCATCTTGTACATGTAACATCAACCCAACATGATATTGTAATCCAATTGGGTGTCTAGTAATTTGATATCTATTAGCACAATTTTCCTAGCTAACTTAACTGACACGCTAGGGTACAAGCCAATGGGAGGAGAAGTGCGCTCGTCATATGCTCTAAGCGTGATATTAAAAGTATTGAGTTCATGGGATACTAGATTTTGATAAATGGATTTTGACATGATACATGTGGAGGGCCCTTCATCGGCAATGGAATGATGAACATTAATGTTTTTGAATGAGAGTGGAATTTGGAAAGAAACAACTGATGGTAGTCATGGGGTATATTTATCGAATTCAGAGACCATTAGGTGAGAATCGGCTGGGTCAATTATGCCTAGAGTGGAAAGTAAGGCTTTCCTTTGAGTTGGGCATGTTTACAAGACCTCTAATGCTGACATAGAAGATGGTGATTGTGCTAAGTCGTCGATTATGATGTAGCTATGTGCATATTTTGAGTTATTTCGTGCACTCCATAATGGTCCTTTCACCATTTTTTGGCATAGGTTCTATAGAAGGTCGAGGAATGGCCAGTGACCCTTTAGCTATTATCATCGTCAAGGTGGATAGGTCGGGATTTAGGGGACCTTCATAACTTCTTTTTCATGTTTGTAGGAAGATATCTTCTCCTGTCATGAAAATTTCATGATTAGAATTATTATGGGGGTTCCCTCCAGAAGGATGAGAGTGGTATGATTGTTGTTGAGTGTTAACCACTCCCAGATGGTGGAAAGGCTCTTGCATTACTATAGTTTGTTGAATTCCTTTCCCTTATTATCATGTATCCTTTTTAACTTAGGGAGTTGAGGACAAGGATTGGTATACTGACCATATTCCCCGCATATAGCACATGAATGCTTACTTAGTAGACTTGTGTTCTTGCTCTATTTCTATGGGTTATTGTTGGTTGATACCTGGTTTTGATTTTGGTTAGGGTTACCCCTTCCCATTGCCCTTAGGGGTTATTGGTGGTTACTTCCCCACTGTTAAGGTTCTCCCTTTGATTTTATTTTTTGGTTTTTCTTAGCAACATTAGGTAGGTTAGCTGGATTCAACTACTTCTCTAATTATTGATGTGAAGAAAAAGAGGGTTGCACTAAGTTAATGCTTGCATTATTTTATGTTGGTGCATTATTCTATTATTGTGTGAGGAAAGAAGAATATTTGTTTCATTTTCCTTGATTGGTATATGGATTACGGGAAGAGGAAATTATGTATGTATTCGTAGAGGAGTACTGGTTTCCTTGTGGGGGAGGATATCAGCCTCCATTAGGGGGTTGATATTGGTTAATCTGACTAACCATATTCTGCATTGTTGTAGGTTGATTGGAGTAGCATTTTGTTTGTTGCAATGGTGAATTTTGCGTAGCATCAAAATATTGGTCATTGAATGAGTATCCAGAGTACTAGTAGTTATTATTGAGTTGGTTTTGGGTTATGGACTCAATCAATCCAACAACGACATTGGATGTGTCTGGTGTGTCTTTATAAGTTTTGAGGTGTGGGGCATCTGAAAGTACATGATAAATGTATCTAGAATGGGTGTAGATAAGCTTTAAGTATTTATCTTTACTAATGGATTATTCCTTGTTATGTGGGGATGCCTTTTCCGCATCTTTGGAGATTTCCAATGTGAGACATTTAAAAAAAAGGTCTAGGGGGACTTTATCTTCAAACTGAGCTTTACACAAGCTACAACATTTCCTCCATTTATGTATATGATCTTATATGTGGGTAATAAGTGTTTGTTTGAAGTGCATGAGGATTTGTAGGCTGAATTCATGATGAACCAAAAGTTGGAAAATTGTGAGCAAAGTTGTAGCTAGTAAGCTAAATTTCCCATGTGATGCAGAAGGCTAGTCGATGTACCATTTTGTTGTAGGCCCAGTAAGGGTGCATTGCAATAGTTTTAATATAATAGTATCATCTGTGATACTATTAGACGAACGCCATAGGTGAAAATCCATGGCATTGTTACTTAGGATTTCGCCCTACTTCCCCTCGTACAGGGAGATTGGTGGGTAAGGACGACCAATTTTGGCTGTGAGCAATCATGTCATTGGTTAGCTTACTTATATCCGGTAGGTTTAAATAAGATAAGAATGGGATCCACGAGTTATCCTTCATCACGAAGCGATTTTGGATAACTATATGCAAAGGGGTGATCTGTGGGGAAGTTTCGGGAGAGCTACCTCGATGGGTGTTTCGTCAACTATCCGAAGGAGTGGTGTGTGGGCTCCCTAAAGGGGTAGTGCATGGCGACCCTTGTGGGGTTGTGAAGGGATTTCTTTGATGGGGAGGGGTCCTGAGTAAACATGCACCATTGAAGGAAGATCATATAATTGTGTCTGTGTGATGCCCTTTATGCCGAAATGGAAGGAGTCCTAGCACACATCCTGGGAATGGGGGAGGTTTAAGAAGAACCTAGATCGACGAGGATTTGTGGGGTCCCTTATGGTGTACGGTGAGGGAAGTAGATAAATATCAATGCAATAAAATAACATACATAAAAAAATGGTTAGTTTCCTTTTACAATTAAGTTATGTGACCAGTCAAATGAAAGATGGTTTTTGTTTGTTGCATATGATAAAAAAATCATATGCAGAGCTAATATTCCTTGGCACTCTCAAAGTAATTGGGCCTTGAGAAGATATCTTTTGATGGGTCGTGGGGCAATGTCTCAGAAGAACTATCGATGCCTTCAAGCAGCTAGAGAATCAACCAATTTAATAGAAATGAGGCTCAAGTGATCCTGTACCATCACCTATAGGGAAATGATGCCCAATATTTTAGACACTAAAGTACCTTCATCCCATGTGAGAATTCGAGTCTTTATATTCTTGGTATTCAATTAACAATTCCGAGCACTAGATGGGTTGGGTAGCCCCAAAGTGTACCGTACACACTAGACCTAAGTCGAACCCCCTCTGAATCAGGTCTTTTCCATGCTCGGGAAATATTTTCCGTGGGATGATTGAAGAATTTTGGGTTCCCCAAAAATTCAACATCTATTTTTCAAATATGTAAGATGACCATGGTAACTTATGGGATACCTACCCTTAATGGTCCTAACCTAAACTATGAATTTTTTGGTGGCCCCTGTGGGGAAACTTAGTTGGTTCAAGTTATGATTGTTTTTAAGGAGTCTTAATTCACTTAGGGAGTGATATTGTAAGAAAAAATAAACTAAGTACACAAATCTCCGTACACTGGATGAATTCTAGTACAAAGCTTATAGAAGCTTAATGTGTGATGGAAGTGAAAATACATAGTGTGGTAAGATGCAGATATTTGATGATCCTTTACAATATCCTTCTAATTACACTAAGTTTTGATTGTTACTTGCATTGAAAAATAAATATGGTGTGGATAATAGGCCACTTACTCTTTTCCTATTAAACTATGTCAGTTTCAACAAGGGAGATTGAAATTCAAATGCTTTAAGAAATTTTTCATATGCAAACCCAGGTTCATCTAAGAGATGCAAGGGAAGCATAGATTACTTACTTTCTATAATAACAATTTCTCCTAGTCCCAGAAATGAAAAATGAATTCTTTGGTCAGTAGTAAGATTTGTGCATGATGGGTCAGTTACTCCTTTACTAATTAAGCTATGTGATTTGCAAAAGACATTAGAAAAAATATTTTGAAAATGATATGTGGATTTGGGCCACTTCCTTTTATCCCAATTAAGCTATGTGTGTATTGCCAATAAAAATGAAAAAATACTCTAATTTCTCCACTAATTGAGGCTAGTAAAGCAGCTAGGCATACTAAAGCAAAGATAAAAAATGCAGAGGTGAAGGAAATTCAGTAAAGGCTGCCAATCACCCGAGAAAAGAGAAAATACAAGGCTCTTTTTGACTTTCTAGTTATGTGTGGGTTAAGACACACACAGATGTGCACACACGTATGTCAGACAAAATTCCACACAACTGAGCAGAGAAAATGAAAACTAAATTTCGTGGGCTTAGAATAGGTCATACAAGTGCTACGAAAATTCCATAGAGATGATGAGCGTCCTATAGGGTGGTTATGAAGAGAGAAGGTCTTGCAAACACAAACTTTAGAGTAAAGAAAAGACAACAGTATGATTGTCATTCATGTGTTAGTGTTTTTGTGGCAATGGTGTAACAAAAGACATGTCCTTAATAGTTGGTTATTCCCTGCAAAGGATCACACGTAGAATTGGTGTTGTTAGTGGACAAACTTAGATAAACAAAATCATTGCAAATAGTGAAAACAATAGATATACAAACATAAAGTAAAGTAAAGAGGTAAATACACACAAAAAATTCAATGGAGAATACAAGTCAACAAAATAATGGAAAAATCTCTCTTTATTGAATTTTGGTAGTAGAGGTTGAATACAATAGATGAATATTAAGCAGTTGAAGATAATTCATTGAGAAATGGTGCTCAAAAATCCTCAGCAAGGGGGTTTCTTTTCCTCAACCTCTTTGCAAGTTTCTCCTCTCGCTCAAAGAAGTATGAAGACTCTCCAAGAGTGGATTCCTCTTCTCTCATAAAGATGGTGTATTGATTAGAAGCAATATGGCCAACATGTTAGTGCTCTTACTTTATTTGGCTTCAACAATTTGAAATGTTGGTTTTCTATCATAACAATTTGGCCCCCATAAGAATGCCTCATATTTTGGCTCTCCCATGGCCTGTTTATATATAATTTTTGAATCCATATTCCCTCTCTCGGTTCACGCATGACAATGTCTCATGAGTAAGACAAGATGATTCCATTGAGGGTTGCATATCTTCAGGGTGACTCAAATTCAACTATCCTGGACTGAGATCCTATCAGGGAATCAGATCCAAGTGTGTGGAGTGGTCCTGAATTCGCTGAGTCATCCATTTCTTTGACCGCATGACTTTCAAAGGATATTTCAAACGCAAGGGGATATCGAAGAAATATATGCGACATCCTCAACTTTTTAACCTTATAAAAATTTCTCCCTAGGGGAAATTAAATGTTCTGAACTCCATGATGTCTTTAGCTAGAAAATATTCATTTGTCAATTTTGTTGGATGTATTTTAGCCTCTTCTGGATTGTAAAAACATGTATATGTTTTTTTGGTGTTAACAATAAGGAAGATGGAGGGAGAGGTAGTAAGAATGCACTGATTTGAGTGTAGATGTTGATTTCTAATCCTATCTGATTGCTTACATTAGATGCACTGATTTGAGTGTAGAAGTTGATTTATAATATTATTTGATTGCTTGCATTAGATTTTGAAAATGGAAACAAGAAATGTTCAAAATAGAAGTGCTAAAAATAGCACTGCTATAAATAGCAGTTCAGGTACTAGTGCTGGACTAAGCAACAAGGAATGAAAAATGGAAGTGCTAAAAATAAAATTGCTATTTTTAGCAATTCGAGATAGGTTCCTATTTTAGTTAGTCCCTAAACTAAAATAGTGAAGTAAAATTCAAATTTGATATTAGCAGCTATTTGTAAATTAATTAATTAATTCATCTTGAGTTAATTAGTTAAGGAAAAATAAACATGAAGTCTATGTGAGGACATGAAACAATTTTTCCTTTGATTAATGGATTTATCCAATAGTTAAAAGATAAGGATGAGTTGTAATTAGTTGACTAAGTTAACTGAGTCAAGTCCACTTTTATTAATTCAAATAGTTTGTTGAATTAATTGTGAGTTCAGTTAGTTAATGCTTGCATGCACGTAACTGCTGCACCTCAGATAACTGAATATTCTCTCATAAATAACTCATGCATGTTAGTTCTGTCAGAGACCTAGTTGAGATTAGAGGAGGGGTAGTGTACTATTAGTTGGATGGATTTTTCCTATGAAGGAAACTCATCTATGTAGAAGGATTTATCTCCTTCAGGATTACGCAGTTACTATTAGACCAAGCGAGGAGTGTGAGGTGGGAATTCACATGTGTAGAAGCACTAGACGACAAGAAAAACTATGCAAGGGAATAGGAGGCTTGGAGGGCAGAGGAGAAGGTTTGTGAGAGGCATTTGAATGTCTAGGAGCAGCAGAGGGATTATACTAAGAGCTGGTTGGCTTCCAAGCTAAGGCTTTGTGTAATTCTATGACTATTTTCCACTTGTATGATAATACAGAGTTGGGGTTTTAGGCTGAGGCTTTCCCCAAATTATATTTTTGTGTTATGTTTGATTTATTCTCATTCTCAGTTATATCTATTCTTGTTTGATACTTCTCATATGTGATAAAGCTTCTGCAAAGTGTTGTAGAAGTAGATCTTGTATTGTGTTTTAGTATATTACATAATCTGTTGATCTACAGTGGGAATTTCTACATGGTATCAAAGAAAAGGTGATGAAGGCAAAGAATAGTATACAAGAAGGAGGAGTTCGAAGGTTGTGGTTCTTGAATATAGAAATCAAGTTCTTATCACATCTCAATTTCACCAATGGTGTTCAGTGGTTTAAGACTTGAGTATGCCCATGATGACAACTCGAATTATATAGCCCGGAAGGATCACATGGAGGCAGTATTAGAGGATAATGGTCTAAAGAATTCATTGATCAAGAAGTCCCAAAGTCGACTAATGCTACTCAACTAGTGGAATGGAAGAAATATTTGGCTAGAGTAAGGAGAATCCTCCTAGAGTGAGTTGGAGACCACATTGTCTTGAGCCTCCATGGGAAGGAGACACCATTTTCGATGTGGAAAACATTGAAAAATTTATATTAGAACAGTAACGATCAGAGGAAGTTGGCGTTGAAAGACAAGCTTCAAAAAATCAAGTGTGAAAAGGGCAACATGATCTCTACATATCTGAACAAACTCACCACCTACAAGCATGAGCTTGGAAGCGTAGGGATCATGATCGTTGATGATGACATGGTGAGTCTTGCACTTCTTGGTCTTCTTAAGAGTTGGCATAGCTACCAGGACTCGATTAATGGAAGAGAAAAACTGCCAGATTGGGAATTACTTTGGTCGGATCTGATGTACGAGGAGATAAGAAGAAGAACTAGAGATGGATCTTGTTCATCCAAGGAGGATGAAGAAAATTGTGCCTTAGCAAGTGAGGAAAAGAAAGGGAAGGAGAAATATTCTCATACCAAATCGAGTTCTTCCCATGGTGGGAAGAATTTTGACAAATCGAAAGTGCGATGCTTTCGTTGTCATGAAGTGGGCCATTTTGCTAGAAATTCTCCACTGAGGAAATCCAAGAACGGATCCATGGAAGGATCAGAAGGTGAGGCACTAGCCTTATAGTTCGATTTGAATTTAACACTTTTCACATGCATGGTTTCATCCATGGTGGGAAGTGGTTGGTTTCTTGACAATGGAGCTTCTTTCCACATGACCAGTGACAAGAGTTTGTTCAGTACCTTGGAGGAGAAGGATCTCCAGATGCAGATCGCGATGGGTAATGATGAAAAGTATAGTGTCTCAGGTGTAGGCACAATTTTTTTCAGAGGGAGCATGGAGCTCACATTACCTTGAACGATGTCAAGTATGTACCAGGACTAAAGAAAAATTTGTTGTTGATCGCAATGCCGGAAGATAGAGCCTATGACGTAGACTTCAGTAAGGGAATGGTTTTCCTTTGACACATCAGCATGAGACAGGTGAAGCAGATTAGTTCATGAGTCAAGAACCTGTATGCTCTTGAGGTTCAAGATGCATGCAAAGCCTTGAGGAGCAAGACCACTGATGGAGACTTGGTGGTTGAGAGGTAGAGTACATTACCTCTCAACATGCAACACCAGAAGAAGTCTCAGACAATTGTGGAGGAGCCACGATTGGTGTAGTAGATTCAGGAGGTTGTGGAGCAGCCACAACTGGAGAAGCTGAGAGGAGACCGAGTGGAGGCATCCACTCATGCAGAGACCTCTAGTAGGGGGGAATTTTGAGCCAATTGGGCAAATGGATCACATGCATCCATACCTCCAGGAAGGAGGTGGGGCGATGTGGAGTGACAGTCCCAAGTAGGCTAGAATAGGGGCAGGATCCTTGAGGTACCCAACCTCTTTGATTCGAATTTGCTACGGGAGCCTCGATGAGGAGTAGTAGGGCTGGCTGAGTTGGTAGAGACAGATGTGGATGGAGCGGCAGAGAGAGCTATAGTGCAAGAGTCCCAATACTATGTAGAGCTAGCAGGTTGCCATAATGCGAGAAGCGTAGGAGTGTTGCACTAGTGCAGGATGGCACTGAGGGGTGTGAAATAGTGCGATATGCATGGAGATGTTGCAGAAACTCAGAGGTCAGAGAGGGAGCACTTGTCAGTGGCAGAGGGAGGTTCAACATCAGAGCATGTTTATAGCCCAACAGAGAGGTCAGTTGGGAGTTTTTTTGTTTCTAGAGTTGCTGGAGCGTTCACACTTGGAAGAAGTGTTGCATGCAGAACATTCCAAAGGTTCAGGATCGGGTTCAAGTTGAAGCCTTTCTTGTTGAGAGGGAGTGTTGAAAATGCAACAAGAAATGCTAAAAATATCACTGCTATAAATAGCAGTTCAAGTACCGGTGCTGGATTGAGAAACAAGGAATGAAAAATGGAAGTGCTAAAAATAGCATTGTTATTTTTAGCAGTTCGGGATAGATTCCTATTTTAGTTAGTACTTGAACTAAAATAGTGAAGTAAAATTTGAATTTGATCTTAGCAGCTGTTTGTAACTTAATTAATTAATTCATCTTGAGTTAATTAGTTAAGGAGAAATAAACATGAAGTCTATGTGAGGACATACAACAATTATTCCTTTGATTAAGGGATTTATCCATTAGTTAAAGGAAAAGGATGAGTTGTAATTAGTTGACTCAGTTAATTGAGTCAAGTCTAGTTAGATTAATTCAAACAATTGGTTGAATTAATTGTGAGTTCAGTTAGTTAATGCTTGCATGCACGTAACCGCTGCACTTCAGATAACTGAATATTCTCTCATGAATAACTCATGCATGTTAGTTTAGACACAGACCCAATTGAGATCAGAGGAGGGACAATATAATATCAGTTGGATGGATTTTTCCTATAAAGGGAACTCATCCATGGAGAAGGATTTATCTCCTTCAGGATTTCATAGTTAGATCAGAGGTTAGTGAGTGTGTGAAGAGGCCAATTCACACAAGTGGCTGCACTGGACCCCAAGGAAAATTGCGCAAAGAAATAGGAGGCTTCGAGGGAAGAGGAGAAGGTTTGAGAGAGGCCTTTGACTATCTATGAGTAGCAGAGGGATTATACTGAGAGATGGTTGGCTTCCAAGCTAAGGCTTTATGTAATTTTATGACTATTTTCCACTTGTATGATAATACAGAGTTGGAGTTTTAGGTTGAGGCTTTCCACGGATTATATTTCTATGTTATGTGTGATTTCTTGTCATTCTCAGTTATATCTGTTCTTGTTTGATACTGATCATATGTGATAAAGCTTCCGCAAAGTGTTGTAGAAGTAGATCTTGTATTGTGTTTTAGTATATTGCATAATCTATTGATATATAGCGGGAATTTCTACATTAGATGCATTGAATTAAGCGTGGATATTGATTTTTGATTTGATGTAATTGGATGTATGATGTTACATTAATTTTAAAGTGATTGGATTAACAGTGTGCATTGATTTTAGTGTAAGCACAAAACATTATTGAAAATGTACATTGATTTTTGTGTTATAGTAATTCAACCTATTACTATTGGAGAGCAAGAGAGACAAGGTATGATGTTTACTACAACAACTCAAGCTAAATATTTAAGTTATTTACAACTTAAACTATCCTTTTCATATAAGTGATATGGAAAAATGACATAACTAACAAGGGTGACAATAAGAATAGTAGAAGAAAATAGTTTGAGATTGATCATAATGAATATTATTTGTAATTGATTAGATTCTTATTATTGACATTTTCTATCATTCAAAGAAAATTTAAAATTAAAATGACCAGGTTAATCTCAGACATATTTATCATATTTAAAACGATTATATTAATATTAGATATATTTGTATATTACTGATAAAATTAATCATATCTTTGATATCTTTTCCCTGGTCGCAAATGAATGAAACCAACCAAGATCCATCTTAACCTCTGGATATATCAAGCTCTGAGAGGGATCAAGCCTCTCGAGGTGCAAAACTTTCCTCAAGTTTTCAGTAAAAAGAGAGGTTTTCACCTCAAGAGATTTGATCCCTTTCAATGCTTCATAGATCCAGAGTTAAGATGGATCTACATTGATTTATATAAAATTAACTAATTTAAAATATGTTATATCTTGTTTTATATGGGGCATGTGGTATAAATCAACCATACTATTAACCCATGGTGTTGTAAAAAAAGGTAATATCCATGATAAAGTTGGGGTGACTCTTTGTGGTTAAGAATATTGTTTAAATCATATATTAATTTGTTATAGTAGTAATAATAATAATAATAATAAAGTGATAATTTAGTTATTTTTTGAGATTTTTTTTAATATTAACAATTTGAAATATATAGTTGGTTAAGTATTTTGATGCTTATCATGCAGTGAGTGTTTTGATGCTTATATATATATATCTATATATATATATATATATATATATATATATATATATATATATATATATATATATATATATATATATATATGTACACACGGGACAAGATTATTAACCATTAAGATTAGCCCCACTTTCTCATGGACATTCTTAATATATAAATATGCTTTACCATGATAAAATGGTCGAATACCATGGTTTATTGATAGAATATGCCAAAAAAACCATAAATCAATTCATATGAGACTTTTTAATATGACATTTTTTTTATTTAATAAATTTAATTAAAATGGAAAAATGTTCTTAGCTACTTTGCAGATAAATGCTACTTTGGAGATAAATCTCAACTGTTGATTTGTGTATACTACTATAAATATTCTAAAATATTCCATGGAGGTTAAATCCCTACCATCAAACTAGTAATTATTAATCATTAATAATTAAATTTAAATTATAGAAGCCCTATTCAAAATAGACATGTCTATTAAATATTTTATTTATTTTGTCAGTAAATCAATTCATTAAATTAAAACTTGTTTGGGTTATAGGTGAGTCTAAGCCCAAGGTCAACTTGACCCTAACAATATTTTGGTACAAGTCTTAATTTTTCAACAATGCTATAGAGGCATTCCTTGATTGGAAAACCTTGATTAAAGTTTATTTCTTAGTTCGAAATTAGGTTGAATGTCAAGTTGGAATTGGAAGTAAATTTAAGTTGGATAGGACCCTTGGATAGGAGAAAAAGGTTTATAGACTCTCTAAAGCATGACAGGATCATGAGGTTTCAATTTCTTGACCAATATCTTAACATGTTCATTCATAAAGATGGTTTTAAAATTGTGAGAAATAGAGTTGGTGTATAGGCATTGGGGGTGTAAAAAGTGGTATTTATTGAAAATAGGGGATAATTACTAAAAAATAAGGGTTGTTTTTCTAGAAAGGTGTATTGGGTGGAGGGATCAACAAATATTGAGGTATTTTGTAATATCCAATTAATGCAAGTGTTATGTCACAAGTTGACTATGTGGACATGCTGGGGAAAGAATGTGCTACATAATTAGGGGGTTCGTTACCTAGGAGAGGAAGTTGTTGTGAGAGTAAGATATGATCAATTTCAAGGATAAATATGGAGTAGTTCAAGTATCTTTCAATCTTGAAATTGATCATCTCTTACTCTCACAACAACTACCTCTACTAACTATTAAACCCCCTAATTATGTAATGTATTCTTTCCATAGGCTCTCAACCTAGTCAATTTGTGTCATAACACTTGCATTATTGGGATATTAAAGAATACCTCTAATATTACTATATATTGATAAAAGCCTCCCTAAGTACATTTGTTTAACCCACCATCCAATACATATTTCTAGTAAAAATAAACCTTATTTTTACTAGATATTTCTTATTTTCACTGAATACCACATTTTTTTATACCCCTAATGCCTATAAACTTGTGGCTCCACATTCTCCCTAATACGCAAAATATATTGACTCTATTTCTCACAATTTTAAAAGCCCTTTGTGAATGAGCGTGGTAAGATATTGCTTAAGAAGGTGAAACCCCATGATATTATCATGCTTTAAAGAAATAAAGTGTTCTTTTATTTTTTAGTGGAAAAATTTGTATGCAATGTGAGACAAACTTTTTAGAACTTAACAATAGTTTATTGAAAAAGCAAAACAAGATAATTATTAATGAAAAATATGTTTTTAATTTATTATTGGCAGAAATTTGTCTACAACATGAGATGAAATATGCTCTCATATTGTAATAATAGCAAAGGTAAGTAGAATCTATCGCTTTTTTGGTTATTTTTAACTTGAGTGATGGAGATAAAAAAGCGCTAGCTAATTATCCTTAACAACTAGGCTTGGTTCCACAGTCCACACACAATTGATTGCGGTATTTGGTATAATGACTGATGTGGTTATTAGCTTCACCCATGTTTCCACAATTGCATTATATCCCTTAGTATATTGCTTAATGGTTGCTCTGAATCACTGACTAGATGTAAGCTTTATTAAACATAAAATATTTTGAATAATACTTTAAAAATAAGATCATGTATGTATTTAAAATAGAACATAACATAAAATGGATGATGACAACAAAACATAATGAGCTGAAGTGCTAAAGACGATGACACCGTTATACCATATCATCTATTCCCCCTAGTATAAAGATTGTAGAATTGTTCGTGGATTGTGGAAGAAGAAAAAGTGGGATGGTTGTTATGTAGGTGTTTCACTCATCTTATGATTGATAAAGGACTCCCATGAATGACAGGCTTGCATTAGACTCATCCATATAAAGAGTGAAAAGGATGCCCTTGGATTGGAGAGGAGATATCAACTGTTCTTTGTTGGAGTAGAAGTATGTTTGGTTGAGAAGACTACGAAAGATGTGAATAGTTGAAATCTTCAAGAAGTGGTCATCAGATATGAATAATTCGTAGTGAACCTCATATATGTGAACCTCCCTATCCAGCTAATTGTTGTTGGGATTGAGTTACATATGCAGATTGGTACACATGGTTAATGTATAGTAAGGATAATTTTAGATGAAGTAGTGGTCCAAGACATTGATGCATCCTTGCTGAGGACAGGCTAGAAATTGAGGGTGGGGGAGATGTTGTAAGGGTATTTTGATTTATGTTGTCATCATACATTATGTATCATGTAAATGACATTAATCCTCAGTAAATTTGTAAGATAAAGTGAATGAAGGTTGATTGTGAGCAGGTACAACCACCCCAACTATATTAACTATGTATAAATATAACCAAAGTCTAATATAATGTTGGTTGTAATTCCTTCCCAATAATTTGTCATTCTCTGTGTATATATGTGTGTCTTATTATTTTTCATAATGTAGACTATTTTGAATAATGTATATTTATAACAGTTAATAGAAGAAAAGAAAATTGTTTTATTTATTATTATTTTATTCTTGAAATACATTAGAGGTTATCATGTGAGGAATTAGACTCGTAACTATTAGGAAAATAGTTGGAATTAGTTATGCCCAAGAAGGGTATAAGAAAACTACTAAAAGGAATGCATGAGTGAAGATAAATTTCATGTATGGAAATTGTTTGAAAATGATTTACGTGAGATAAGGGTAGTTTGGATAAAATAAAGGTGACAATGCAGAAGAAATACTGGAACTAAACCTATAATTAGCAAGATGTTTCCTGGGGTTAAGGAGATATAAGATATGCAAGATTATTGAGTTGTTTTCCAGGCACAAAGGAGGCTAGATCTTGTGAGGAAAAATTCAAAATGTAGTTCAATGGTTGGGAGGAGTGTGGCAACCTCTAATCTATTTCTAGGAAATTACAAATAACTATATGAGTATTTGTGAAATCTATGTCAAATATGCATTTTTGGAAGTTAATAAATGTAACGAATAAGGTAGCATTATGTATGATAATATGTTATATTGTTTTTATTAAAGAAATAAAAAGAATGATTTGTACTAATTATTTTGGTGAAAACAAATACATGTGTTTTGTGTTGGATACACTGCAGGAAAACTGAACGCTGAGAACATAAGCCCTAAGAGATGTATTTGAGAACTAAAGTTTAAATATTCCTCATATATTGATGATGCAATGTTGATTTCAGCAAGCAGATGACCATGACCTTTAAGGATTAGGTCACACAGATTAAAGGTCCAGCCCGAAAGGATTTTGACACAAAAAATAACAAGGGATAAGGTTATATTTTCAGGGTCACATGGTCGGCTCCTTTAAAAATTTGGCTCAAGCATCATCCCCAAGGTCTACTCATACACATTAGGTCAACAACATATGCATAAATATGTATATGAATAAGTTTCATTCACAACATAAATCAATGAAAAATTCATTGTTTTTGTGGGGAGAAGTAGGTGAGGTATTGTTTTAGGTTGTATGGTTGAGTGGTTATTTGGTTTCAATTTATTATGTAGGAGCATCAAGCCCTAGTCAACAAATTTTGATAAGACATAAGGGAGTCATAAAATTTCTTAAGGGAAATTTATTTTCCCTCAAATGTAAATTATATAAATAAGAAATAGTAGGATTTGGATGAAGTTCCATGTGCCTTGATTCTAGAATAATCTAAGACTCATAGTCTATTATGTAGTTTGATGAGATGGTGTTATGGCCACGTGGGATTTTTGTAAGGTTAACAAGGGTTAGGTTGATGTGTTAGGTTTGTTGGGACACATGTCAAACATGTCTTTATTCTTCTAGGATATTTCTTAGCTAATAGAAGTTGTATATGTATTGGTGTGTATAGTTAGAGAAAACGAGACCTTGAGGATTTTAGAGTTTACATCTCACGAGGTAGAGCTCAAATAGTAGGAGGATGAGAGATATTAAGAGAGAGTATTTGAGCTTGAGAAGTGAGCCCAATATAATTTCCTTATAAATATTATTTTGTGGAGTAATAAGAGAATCTCAATTTTATTCAACTATTCCCCATGTTCAATTCTCTATCTTAGAGTTGATCATCTATGTAGATGGGCAAGTGTAACTATGTTAAAATCAATTGATTTTATGTGAGTGGGTTTGGTTTCATGGTCAAGATCAATATCTATAATAATGATCCAAGACAGTGAATCCTTGTGTTATTAGCTAAAAGTGTTGACCCATAGAGAAATATCATCAAGACATAGTTGTGGGGGGGATGAGACTCTTCGAGGCAGAGGAAATATTGGAACCTTGAAATCATATGTCTAAGAATATTACATTACAGTAGATAAAATATTTGGTTACACTGGTAACCTCATCCTATAAGTGATTCAACATTAGAGATCAAGTGGATAATGTTTGGGCCAACAAGATAGCGGCTACAATGTAGGTGTTTGATCAAAGTTAAGTCCCATTAGTTTGTAGATAAATCACTATATGAGATTGAAATTATATCTCCATCAGTCCACACTAAAGTTACTATTTATGATCATATTTACAAATGAGGGGCAGAAAAAAGAGTTCAGAGCCCTCACCTCATTGACAGGCCCCCTGGAAACTGTCAATTGACTTTGGTAAAAAATTTCCATTCATTTTTGGGGCTATAATAAGTGTGCGACACCCCCACCCCCATGCCCTCTTTTGTTGAAATCATAAGGGAAGCCCCCCTACACTTTGCTAATCTTGTTGATATTTGTTGTGAGATTATAGTTGTTTTGTGGTGATTTTATACATAGATTTCCTAGGAAAAGAGAAATGAATTCCATGCTGCCATTAAATTTGGAAATTAATATTGGCCATTACTTGAGGGAACCTATTTCAGTGGAGGAATGTATCCACACCTAAGATAAAGAGGTCAAGTCTTTAGGGAAAAGGAAAAGACCATGAGCCAAAGGGAGTTACGCTAAAATATATGTAAGGTTGTGTGGAAGTAAAGAGGGATCATAAGTTTAAGCCTTAGCCCTGGGAATTAGTAATAGTTCAAGAATTCAAAAGATTGACTAGGTGTTTATGCTCTAGTGAGCATTCAAATGAGACCACAAGAAATAGAAATAAATAATCCTTTGAGGATAGATAATATGAGCTTTGTGATGAGAGAAAATAGGTTAATAATTGGAATATTTGAGAACCTTGTAAGAGGCTACATTAAGTGATATCAGAGCTAATAGTATAGCTTTGAACTGAGATACCTAAGGATGCTACATCGAGTGGTATCAGTGTGATAGTATGCTCCTTCGGGAATAAATAGAAAGGTGAAGTGGTTGAAAGGAAATTGTAGCCATCGAAGGAGAGGATGTTTCTCATGAAGGATCAAGGACCGAGAAAATAAAAAATAACTAATCATGAAGAAGAAAATATACAAAGAGAGAGAAGAATGAATATAGTTAATGAGAGAGGAATAATGGAGTGGTAGGAATTTCTAAGAAGAATTTTAGGCAAGAACAGACTATAAAATAACACAAGGAGAGATAGAGACTCAAAGCATAGTAGAGTATTTGGAGAAGGTTTGAGAAGTACCAACCAAGAAGAAAAGTTCAGTGAATTGAGATCTCAGTGGCGAAGGAACTTGATAGCTAATTGATCCTTCAATTTTATTTTTAATTTATCAAGAATATAATAAGTGTAGAGATAACAATAATATATCATGGCATTGGACACATCTAGGAAAGTTTTAAGAGGGAACCAATAGTGTTCTCAGGGATTATGGTGAAGAACCCTTGCAACTGACAGGATAGAGAGAGACAGAAGTTATAACCGACGTTGGAAGAGTTGAGGATAAAGGAAATCCTTAGAGAGAGGTGAAGAGAATAAGAGAAGTTCTTGAGAAGTTTGGATATATGAACATTCATAGGATCATAGGAAGCTTGCATGGTTCTAGCTGAACATGTCATACCAAAAGGCCAATCTAGATGAGAAATCTTGGTGAGGTGATTTTTGGAGGCTTGGTTGCATATCATAGTAAGAATGGAGAAGCTTAGAGAGAAGGAGTGGAGAAGCTTAGAGAGAAGGAGATGACCAATGATGGTGATCATAAGGGTTCGAGTGGAGGTCACAAGAGAATGGGGAAGGATTACAAACAATATGAAATTAGAATAAGGAAACTAAGTAATGAGGAGTTTGATAGAGATGTGGTTCAGTTAAAATAGAGACTCCGTGTAATAAGCATGTTATTACAATAGAGGGAGAGAGAAGAATAGACATGTGGATGGGGCCTTAGAACAAGGTCAAATGGTTTGTTAGACAACTGTATGCCAGGAAGTTGAGGAGGAATATGAGATACCTATTGAGTTCTCAGTGGAGAAGTGGAGAACTCAAAGTATCTAAATATGAGGAGGTCCACTATTGTGAAGTAAAGCAAGAAACACTCCATGGAGAAGAGGAAGAATTGACGATAGATTGAATGAGAGTCTCCTTGATTGCTTGAAAAATATGGACCAACGAGATGAGATGTTGATAGAAGATATAGTGGCAAAAGAACCAAATGGGGCAAGAAAGCCTCCTGATTTTAATAATGATGTTTTATGTATTGTTGTAGGTCACAAGATTAGATAAACATGGAAAATAATCTATAATTGTCATGAAAATAAAGGGCCATGAAGGATAACTTTCTAAAAATATTAGAGGAGGACATAATTCAAAATATATCATATTTGAGGATGAGAGAATATTGTCTCATAAAATAAATTAGAGGGAGAAGGACCATACACAATGAGAGAAATTGATGTTGAGGACAACCAAAGAGGGTATATGGACTAATATTTTTAAAGTTAACAAGTTGAATGTGAATTAAAGTCTTGAAATTGATGGAAACCATTTGAAGTTGTCATGAAGATGAAGGAAAATGGAATACAAAACCAAATTTATGTTCTAAATGAAGATATGGAAACATTGCGACATAGCGGTGATGAAGAGTTGAAGTTGTTGAGGAAGAAAATGGAAGAGAAAGAGAATTGCGTAGCATATGAAAGGGAAAATATGATTTTTAGCTATCAACCTAACTATGTGTATGAAATACATGAGGATGGGAAGACTACTCCAAATACAAAGAGGAGGAAAAAATTTCTTTTATGAGGAGAGACAATTTCTAGAGACTATCTCAAATGGAGAAGCACGCATGAGAGTTTCTTCTTAAAATTTGAAGCAAGGAGAAGCAAGATTTCTTTCGACAACAATACAAGGAATCCCTATAGGAAAATTAAAATGGAAACCATGATAGCAACTGAGAACAAGTTGACTTGTGGCCATGATAAAGGTAAAGGGCAACTATTTAAAGCTATTACATAGGAAAGAAAAGTTGAGCAAGCGATTTATGAAGACGATCATATGAAGGAGAATGAAAAATGCACAAGTATCCTACTGTCACAATACGAGAAACACTAGTTGTTCCATCCCAAATATGAAGAAGACAACATATAGAATGTGATAAGGAAATAGGAAAAAGTAGAGGTGCTTAAAGCATCAATTTATTTGAGATACTACATTTAGAAAAAACTATTGGATAATAGATGTTGTCAGAAGAAGGAGATGAAGAGAATCGTGATACAAGTTTGTCTCATGAAAATGATTTTTAATTTTATTTCTAGCCAAAGAGCATGGAGCGAAAACCTATTCTAGATAAAAATTAGCACTTTACAATTAATGAAATTGTATGCTTCATTAAGGACACTAATGAAGAAGAACCTGCAATTGATAAACATGAGAATTACTATTACAAATTGATTTTATGTGGAAATGATGGAAGTATATCTTCTATAGAGAAATCATTGGGGAGGCTATCAAATTCTCTTGATGAAGAGTGGCAGATATGTTATAAGATAACGATCAACGACACAAAGTTTTTGGAGATATTGCTACAAATTAGTAGCACCAACAATTTTGACCAGCAAGAGAATGCGTTAGCCATTGGAGCTGAGGAATTGAGGAGGCTATTGAAGAATCTACATAAGTAATTATATATTGATGTATAAGAGGACACAACTAGAAGAAACATGTGGTTGGTTGTAAATGATTGCACTAGCAAAGAAAGTCAGAGGCCACAACGAAGAAAAGTGTGAGATCCAGAGAAATAGGGACATCAACATAAGAACAATATAAAAAACTGGTGGGAAACAATATAATGCTTGGGATCTACGAGGATTAGAACAATTTAAAGAACATGACAAGGAGGTCATGAAAATTTTAAACCTGGGGAGTTTGATGCAGAAGCATCAAACCCTAGTTAGAAAATTTTGATTACACATAAGGGAGTCATGAAATTTCTAAAGGGAATTTTATTTTCAAACAAATGTAAATTTGGAATAGTAGGATTTGGATGTATTTCCATTTTTCCTAATTCTAGAAGAATCTGGGATTGATAGGGTGTTAGGTAGTTTGATGAGATGGTGTTATGGCAACATGGGCATTTTTAAATTTAGCAAGCATGAGGTTGAGGTGTAATGTAGTTTGGATATATGTAAAACATGTCTTTTATCTATTATGATATTTCTTAGCCAATAGAAATTTTATATATATGGGTGTGTACAGTCAGAGAAAACAAGGCCTAGAGGAATTTAGAGTTCACAACTCACAAGATAAATCTCAGATAGAGGGAGGCTAAGAGATATTGAGGTAGAGTATGCGAGCTGGGATAATGAATCCACTGTAATTCCTTTATAAATATTATGTTCTGAAGTAATAAAATAATATGAATTTTATTCATCTATTCAATGTGTTTAATGCAATGTCTAATCATGAGTTGATTCCATGTGCAGATGGGAAGCGTCTTCGTGCTAGACCAAACTGATTTGTTTTATTTCTTATTTTTTTATGCCTAATATTAATATATGGCAAAGTGAGTTGAGAGAGAGTGAATTATTGCTTTATTATTTAATAGGCTTCACACATGAAGTAAGAGTGTTGGGACTTAGTTGTGTAGGGATGAAACCTATTAATAAGGAAATATTGGCACCCTAAAATCATATGTTGAGGAAAAGTATACTGGAATAGATAAATTATCAAGTTGTGTTGATGACTCAGACCTATAGGCAATACATTGTTGGCGATACAGTGTAGAAGTTTTAGGCCAATTAGATGGAGGCTACAACATAGGCGGGTGATTAAAGGCAAGTCCTAGTTAGTCCAGAGAGATACTATCGTCTAAGAAGAAAATTAAATCTTTGTCAGTTATGGAAAAATCATCATTCGAGATCATAGTTCAAGAAGAGGGGAGGAACCTCGAGTGCACATTCCCCCCCTCCCCCCACCCGTCACTAACATCATACGTGTCACCCCTCACAAATCATCGATTGACTCTGGTAGGTTTTGATCATTGATTGTTGGAGCCCGTTGGCTGTGCAAAAACACTCCTTTCATTTATTGTTTTTGCGTTAAATTCCCCCCTTATTGCTTATATTAATACTTTTAGTATTTGACCTTGTTATTCATTTTGGAAACCAATTTTTAAATTCCTTGTAGAAAATTATACTACAAAATCCTTACTTCTCTATCGCTTTTGATTTTAGCCCTGAAAGAAGTTTATAACATGTTTACTTGTATTGTTTCTATGGTTATTTTATCACCAAAAAATTGATCATATAGTCTAATTTACAAGATGGATCGAAGTACACCATGGAAAGCCAATTTTACCATAGTAAAATTTCTTTCACTGTGAGAAATTACTTAATAAACCACCTTTGTTAAGTAATTTATAGTTAACGCCATGAAGAATAATTAAATAAATCACTATTTATTTAATTTTCTTCTAGTAATAATTAATTAAACCATTGTTCAATTATTATTCCTTGTCATATTTGACCCAATCATTAAAAATAAACAGATAAATCATTATTTATCTAATTTTTCTCTAAGAATAATTAATTAATCACTAATTAGTTATTATTATTTGTTAAATTTGACTAAATCCCTTAGGAATAATTAAATAAATCCTTATTTATTTATTATTCATTAAATAATTCCTTAAGATGATAAATAAATCATTTATCTATTTATTATTTGTAAATAAGAGTTTAAATACTTTTTCCCTTCTAAACAAATATAATAGAATATTCAAGGTGGTTACTCTAAGAATGGGATCAATAATATTTTATTATTGCTCATTGTTCAAGGATAACTCAATATTTTGCTATTAATAGAAGGATTTTCCATTCATTATTCACTTCTGATTATTTTCATTATTGCACTCACTATTACAACTTTGATAATTTTCACTATCACACAGCATATTTTTGTTGGGTTTATACATTATAGAGGAGAGAGACTCTACACAAGCAGAAGACGTTTGAGGATAGCTAAGAAACCATCCCATAGAGGGGGACTAGTAACATCTATTTGTTCCCTTCACAGGCATTATAATGAAATTAGTCTTTACATATATGCTTTCCATTGGATGATTGGAGTTATTACTATTTCTTTTTGTTGTTTAACTATGATTGTGGCATAGATCTAGACTTTGGTAGGTTTTATTCCTATCAGTTGCTACGTATCTACAATATTTAGCAGCCATTTATATTGTTGATATTGTTTGTCATCCACAATCTTAAGTGGGTTCTTTTCGTACATATTTTAGAAGAAAAAACTACAACAAAATTGACGACTCCACTGGGTTTATACTTTAGATCCATAAACACGGGTGACCTTCAGTTTTCAGTTTAGGGTGGTTATTTTTTCAATTCTATTAATGTTTCCTAGTTTTTTAACCCTAGATCTATTAAATTTCTGACTTCTGCAAATGTTTTGGTATTTTTCATAGGTCACATGAACCAGCCGCGACAAAGGCAACACTTTTTTCTAATATTTCCCAACCGAGATCCACAAAGCATAAATCACACTTTTTGGCCCAAAAAGTGGGATCTAGAGGCCATAACTCAGTTATCAGCCCAAAAAGTGTGATCCCTACTAGAAAACACATCAGTACTTGCAATTTTTAGGTTTTAGGGTTTTTCTCAATTCTGTTTCTGGGTTTTGCATAGAGTTGTCTGCTGGGTTGTCTAACCTCTTTCTCATCCTGCTTTTTCCTTGATTCACTTTGATTTACTCATAAAATTCAAATTTATCCTCCCCTAGGGATTCTAGTATGCTTCCACCATTCTAAGAGGAGTTTAGCTGAGTGAGTAGTCTGATTTTCTACAGTGCTTTCAACCACATTTTCCAGATCTGTACCCTTCTGTTTTAGATAAATTAAGATAGGTTACCACCATCCATAGTTTCACATTTAAACTTGTTTGGACATTTTCCTTAGGGTCCCATCGATTTCTCTAGGTGTTTCACCCATCTCCCTATATTTTTGCAACGATCTTCCCCTTTAGTATTTTTTATTGTTGTTGCACCACTTTCTAGTAACTTAGTGTCACTCCATCCCAGTCACACCAACAATTATATCTCTTGATAATTTCAGTGTATTTTCCTTTAGTTTAGCCATTAAACATGAACTGTTTACAAACCAAGTTTGGGTGGGGTTTAGTTAACTGTTTTGATGTTCATTTTTTGCTATTAATTTCAATATATTTTCAGCAAGATTTTTTCTTTTTAGAAAACATGATATCGGCTTAATCAATTAATACACTTGCACACACAAGCACACCTTAAGCGAAGGGCACTTGGTTTACACCACCAAGCCAAGACTTAACATAATAAATTTTTCTCCCCTCATTGAGACAAAGGCATATGTATGAGCTCCCTTCGCCATTTCTGTGTCACATGTGTCCAACCACCATTTTACCACCAAGATGTTTTTCATGGAGACTATTAGGTCTTCACCCCCAATTTTTGCTTGGGCATATTACCCCTCCCCGTTAAGTTCGAGTTCATAGCCCTATGAGTCCCCACACTGACTCTTCTCCTAGTTCATCTGATTCCTCATCTGATTTCGAGCCTTCTACACTGCATATCATCACCATGTCTAGACCCATATCTTATGCAACAACCCAACCTGGTGTTGGCTCCAGTTCTATCCCAGTGGTCACATCAAGCAAAATAGTCTTAGGAGCCATTACGGCAACCCCCATGCTCCCCTTTATGGTTAGGTTAATTCTACTGGATTTTAACTAGTTAATAAATGACCCCATACACCATGATGCTGGTTGGCCCTTTATGCCGACTAAGCTTCCCTATGACATCCTGATGTTTGAGGGTAATGCTAGAGAGGATCCTACCAACCATGTATGATCCTTCCACGTGTGGTGTTTGTCAGACTCCATAACCGATGACTCCATTCATGTTCAGATCTTCTAATGCATGCGCACTAGAGATGCTGCAAAATGGTACGTAGACTATCCCTCCACATCTCATTCCATTTTCATGATACTTGCTAAAGCGTTGCTTTCACATGTCCAATTACCTCTCGACTACAACACTGGTACAGAGCTATTGACCACATTCTGTCAGTCGTCTGCCACTCACCTTTCTGACCATGTTCAAGAGTGTCATCGAAGGACGGGCGCATGTCGTGCCCCACATTTCGAAGACCATGTCCATCTAGATTGGCTTCTTAAGAGCCTTTTATCTCCCATTGGAAAAGATGTTGCGTCCCATTTTCCTCAAACAGAGGAAGAAGCTCTCGAAATTTTTGTGAGATATGATATGATTTTTGTACAATCCATAAATGTATATACAATCATTCTAGAACTCCCTTGTCCTGGAAGTTTCAATGCATCGAGGGCTTCTCACGTTGTCGATGGTATCGTTGGATCCATTTCAAACTCTTCACTATATAATTATAGAAGTTATGTCTACCTACCGGGGGCACTAGTTCCTCCATCACATTTTCCCCTTCTGTTAGCAACATGTCTCTAGCACCTCAACCCATCTACCAAATTTTTACTCCTCCTTATGCACATCGTAGTGCTCCAGCCCCTCCAACATTAGCGCCATAGCCTCCCATGCATCCTCAGCCACAACAGCCACTGCCACGTCAGGGATAGGTGTTTGCGTAGCAAAATGTGACCAATCCCCAAAAATTCAAGAAGAAGAATAAGGGGAAGGGTAAAAAGGGTAACCAAGGTAATCAAGGTAACGAACCTAGTGAAGCCCAAGGGAACCATCCTAACACAAAAAACTAGCAACAAGGTGAGAAACCCAAGCTCGTACGAACAAGACTTGTGCATGTTGTTGTGTACATGGCAACTATACACATGAGTGTCCTCTCTTACCCCAGATGCACCAAATGCGGGAAGCTCAAGTAGATTCTAGAGGTCAACAATCGCCTCAAAATCTTGTTCCATCTCAACCGATAGTGATCACAAATCCTTTCACATAGCAAGGATTTGTTGCTACTCAAACTCAGCGAGGTCAAGCAGCCCATCCCCCCTAACATTTTGGTCTTGGTGACTACCGAATCCTTATGATGAACTCTAATGAGGTTAACCCCTCCAATATCAAACTGCAAACTCAGTCACTTCAATATGATAAGCCCTCAACTTCGTCTGCTAATGAGTCCAAAACCAAAGTATCTATTGAGCCTCTTATGCCACCAAATGGTCCTTTACAGATCCATCAACCTAAAGATGAGGCCATTCCTAAGATCCCAAAGTGATAATTATGCCGTAATGTGACTTCTAACAGAGTTGCCCATACATACAATATAGTAGACAACTTGATGCAATCACCTGCTACCATGTCGACACTGGAAGTCCTCCAGTCTTGCCCATCTCAAAAGAAAGCTCTACTAACTGCCTTGGGTGTAGTGGATCCTTCTTACGATCACTTGATTGTCTTCTCAGTTGATAAATGAGAACATCCCCCATTGCCTTCATCTGTTTCCTTCTAAATACCAGTTCGATTCCATAATGCCATCATCTCCCGAAGCATTATTAATGAAGGTGCATCCACCTGTGTGATGTTTGCTGATGTTTGGAAATAACTTAAGTCACCTGAGTTGTCTGCCTCCAGCATCACTTTGTGGTCTTGTCATGGACACTCTTCCTAGCCCCTTGGAATGTACTGCAACTATCGAGTGACCCTTACGAGCAAGACTATCCATGTTGACATTGAAGTCATTGATGCCCCTTTGGATTACAACATTCTCTTATGTCGTAGTTACACATGTGCCATGGCAGCTATCGTATCTACAGTTTTCTGCGAGATGTGATTCCCCCATGAAGGGAAGATTGTTACCATTGATCAGTTGACTTACTTCGAGCCGACATCTGTGACCTCCCCCGAGTCCATTATCTCGTCAATGTTAGATAAACAGCCTTCACCTCCTCTCACCAATGTTTCACTTAGAGTCTATAAAGATTCCTCATTGTTGGGTGCTTTCTCTTGTCCTCTCCCTCCCATATCAGAACCTAAATCTATGAGTGTTTGCATGTTACAAGCATCATGGGCTACCCTTAAGCAGACTAGTACAACTGATCAACAACCAGCTCCTCAGCACCCTACTATTGCCCTTCTAGCTGAGCCCTTTGGATCCACTCCCCTAAGACCTCCTCCATTTTTCAGTGCCTCCACTATGTTTCCACCAGGAAATCTTAGTCTAGGTCTCAACCATCCACAAGCTATTCCACCGGGACATTACTCTACAGGCCAGATACCTTTCTTATTCCCCCCTCTAGGAGTATTTTCTGTCCCTATCAAGGCTTCGCTGGTCCTTCCTAACATGACTCTGTGGATCCTGGTATGGTACATTGATTCCCCTATGAAAATTCTACCTGTTCAGCTAAGACCTTATCATGCTTTGACCCCGGTTCAACTGGTCCCCATGACCCCTGTCACTACTTCAGTTCCATCACAACCTCAATAGGAACCAGCTCTTATTGTGAAATCATCTAGATAGGGGGGAAAAACTAAGAGGAAAGAACTTAAGTACAAGGCTCCCCAAGCTTCTCCATCCCCTAAGGCACCAAATCCAACACCCCCATGTGATTTGCGTAAAGTTGTTGGGCATGCCACCAGAAATTGTCCTAAACTTCCTCAACTTAAACCTTTGGTTCACGAAGCATTACTTGAGTCAAATATCCTAGATGTCAATGTTAACTTGTCAGGTCCACCCAAGAAACTCAAAATTTGCACACAAATCACCTTTGTGCCCTTTGTGATCACCGTGGTCATTATTCCCATTGGTGTCCTAATCTCGATGAATTTTGTGACTGCCTTTGGGAGATTCGTGAATACAAGGCCACTCATAGTGGATCATCTACTTCTCTACCCATGGATTCTCATTCCACCAGTCAACAAGAATAGGGAGACTCTGGCCCCACTATTGTGATCCCTCCACATGATGTTGAGATGACAGACAACACAGGCCACATCCTTTACTTGCTGTCATCCTTGAGTTCCTCACAGAATTTTTTTTTTAAGGTTCTTGTGCCTGATCAAACCTATTTCTGTTGAATCCTAGGTTTGAATATCCATAGATCCTCCATCTACTAGTCCACCGTCTACCATTTGAGATGATGTGTATGTGAACCTTATTTCTTAGGTTGATGCACGAGGTAATGTCGTTGCATCATGTAGTCCACCTTCCTCCTATCCACCCATCTCCTAGCCTAATGAGGAGGCCATGGAAGCTACGTATACCCTTGATTATCCCTACACTTAAGCAAGGAAGAATTTATTTAGATGATTTTGAAGGCTATTTCCTTCCTAATTCTCCCAATGCGCTCTACCTCAAGAAATTTCGCTCATAGCACATCCCTTTGATTTGCATTTCTTTATTTTTTCCATGAAGCTAGGTAGATTTCATCATCTCATACGTTGTCTTTTGGACCTTGCAGATGGATCCATCATCCACACTGTATATCGTTCATGCCGACAGTGCGAGTTACTTCTCCTGGAATCTAGTCTCAGTAGCCTGGGCCATTTTTACCCCCTTGCATATGTTAGTAATTTCAAATGATATGGGAATTGGATCTACCACCAATAATATGCTCGAATATGATGTAGGGATAGGTTTTTTAGTCTATGCCATCACTCATCGTATCCTTCATCTTCATGTTTGTTTTGATTCCCTGCTACTTGTCATGCAATCGAATGGTGTCTATCATGTGCATAACCAAGTCCTATTTAGAAAATATCTACAAGTTAAGTTATTGGTACTTGAATTTGAAACCATTACATTCAGTCATGTTCCTAGAGCCAAAAATAATTATGTAGATACCATTGCAAACAACATTCTAGATTCGCATTTATCACATGTATAACACAGAAGATAACTATAAGAAAAACAAATTGAAAACCATCATCGTCATATAAAATGCATAGTCATATTATGTATCATATAAGTGTTTGGACCCAATAGCTCTAAATACATCTAGTACCCCCATTACATACGGGGGGGCACATAGGCCCCTACATCTCCTTTAGAGGATCTCATCCCAAGTCGATCCAAGATGCTTGAATCCCTTTTTCGAGCGCTCAGAACACAAGGGCGCTCTAGAAACTCCTCCTGTTATGGGGCATCATTCCCACCTTTTCATACCAGATCAGTCCCCTCCATCACATATGTTTGTAGGAAGTATCCCATGCTTGGGGGCATGATGGTTTTCCCTTAGCCATCTCCTCAATTAAGTCCTGGCCTAAATCCCACCAGACCTTGGCATGGTTGATTATCCTCCCATTCCTTATATATTTTGTCCTACCGGCCCCTTCGACGAGCCATATGCACATCACATATCATAGATGTTTGATACCATATCTTTAGATATTCTACTCTAAGTCCACATAGTCCCCATGTTTGATTTCATAGGAGAGGGTGATTCTAGACCTCCTCTAGTAATTTATTCTCATTTTTCCTCCTCTGTTAATTCTTCACTAGGAACCATTGTTCCAAGAAGCATTAAGGACATATTTAGACAAGTAAGTCCACTTCCCTAAAGTTCATATATATCAATTCTGATGGTAGGTTTGTCTGCTATGATCTTCATAATATTTAGGGTCTTCTCCTCCTCTTAAATTGGAGGGAGAACACCCTTTTATAAGAAAACCCACAGTTTGTTTGTCCCGCATTATGACTAGACCATAGATTAGTTTGATGAACTATCAACACCGTTGGAAAGACATCACCAAGATCTATAATGAGTATTCATCATTGTTCGATGATTTGACACTTCACTAAGAAGCCTTTTTTCTAAGAAAGGTTACGTTTTTGCCCCTCAATATTGAATTTCATCATAAAGCGACTCTTGTACTTTGAGGTCCACCTCCTCTTGATAATTTTCCTACCATATGTCAACTATCAACATGAGTAACCATCCTTTACTCATGTTTTGATGGTCCCCACCGGGCCTGTTCTGTGTGGCAGCGTCATCGAGTCACCCCTTGTTCAGACCATCCGCGATGAGTCACCCTTGCATCCTTGGAGTCTATCTCATGTACCATTGTTAGGAAACCAGCTCACAAAAATATAGAAAGGATAGATCAACGCCTTAGAATTCAGCCTCTTTGAGGGGAAACCTCCTTTACATTACACAAATGAACAATTCTTGGATGATACAAATAACTAAACCTCCCTTCTATATATAGGAGTCTAAAGAGTCACAATGTAATAAAGAAAACATAAAAGTAATAACATAAGGACATAAAAATAACAATAGTGGGTTTCTATGGGGCATATTAATAACAATATGGGGACAATAGGGGCACAATAATAGCAATAAGGGATACAATGACAATAGTAATGGGGGAATCACTAGTATTACAGGGGCATAACATGCCCCTGTCCTTCCAAAAAGCATTGTCCTCAACGCTTTTGTAGTTCTAGATGCTTTTGTATAAAATTCTCATCCTCCCATGTGAAAACATCAGCGGATAAGTTCTTGCACTTGATGAGATACTTCAAAATTGATCGATTTCGTAGCGATCGAGTTCTTTTTTTTGTGACTACTTCTGGTTCCAATATGATTTTTCCTTCCTCATCATGTTCTGGAAATATTGTTTGAACTGAGACCTTGTCACCTATAACCTTGTTTAAACATGAAACATGGAAAACTGGGTGCACTCAAGAAGCTACAAGAAGCTCCAATTTGTATGCCATAGTACCAATCTTTTGCAACACCTTATACGAACCATAATACTTTGGTGAAATTTTTTTATCCTATTATCTTGCTTGAGGGACATTCATTTATATGGTTGTAGCCGTAGGAATACCTAGTCACCTACGTCAAAACTTCTTTCGCTCTGATGTTGATCTGCTTATTGTTTCATTCTATTTTGCGCCAATGTGAGGTTATCCTTTAAGAGTTGGAGAACTTGTTGTTGATTCTCGATGTGATGTTTCACTACTTGAACCTTATAATTTTCTCTTAAATATGATGTGATGGATGGTGGATGATTTCCATAAAGTGCCATAAATGGGGTCATTTTTTCTGCAGTATGGAAGGAAGTGTTATACCACCATTCAGCTAGAGGCAACCATTTGACCCATTGTGTCTATTTATTAGATACAAAGCAATGAAGATATACTTCCAAACATTTGTTTACTATCTCAATTTTCCCATCATATTGAGGATGATAAGATGAGTTATGAGATAACTGAGTACCTAGAAAAAAAAATTTTTTGTCAAAACATTTCCAATGAAAATGGGATCTCTATCACTTACAATAATCTTTAGGTTTCCATCTAGATTTTGAATTGTTTCCATAAATGTAGTAGAAACTGTAGTAGCTTTAAATGGATGTGGTAATCACAAAAGTGTGCATACATGGTAAGTCTTTCAAATACCACCATGATGACACTCTTTCCTTCAGACTTGGGTAAACCTCTGATAAAATTCATTGAAACCTCGTGCCAACATTGTCTTGGAATGGATAAAGGTTGTAATAGACCTAGGGTCTTAATTGTTTCAACTTTATTTTGTTGGCAAATGAAGCATTCAGCCACAAACTTTTGAATATCTGATTTAAAGACATCCCAAAAAAATCCTTCTTAACCCTGTGGTAATTTTTTAAAAATCTTGAGCGCCCTCCTAAGGGAGAAGTGTACAATTCCATAAGAATCTTTTGTTTGAGCTGGGAATTCTTAGATAGGTACAAGTGATCTTTGTACCATAACAAAACATTTTTCTAGCTAAATGTATGAGATGTACTGGGATCTTGTTGTAAATATTGAATGAGTGCCCACACTTCTTCATCATTCTTCGATTCCTCCCTTGCCTCGTTTATCCAATCTAGTTGGATAATAGAAATGGTGCACAATAATGCTTCCACATCCTCATCCATTCTTGAGAGTACATCTACCACAACATTTTTCTTCCCTTTTTTCTATAGGATTTCAATGTCATAACCCAACATCTTTGTGACCCATTTTTTTTTCTCTTTCAAGGATAATCTTTTTTCTAAAAAATATTTTATACTATCATGACCCGTTTTTACGTTGAAGTGTCTTCCCATTAGGTAGGGTCGTCATTGGTTAAGTGCATGTAGTATTGCCAACATTTCCTTCTCATAAATAGTTTTGTGTAAATACTTTCCCTTGATTGGACGACTTTTGAAAGGAATGGGTCTTTCCTTTTGCATTAAAACAACACCAATTCCATTTCCTGAAGCATCACATTCCACAATAAAGGCTTCTGTGAAGTCCGGCGTAGCTAAGACTGGTGCTTGGAAAATTGCCTCTTTAAGATGTTCGAAGGCCTTTGTTGCTTTTGTAGTACATGAAAATGCATCTTTCTTCAATAATGCTGTTAGAGGTGCTGCTATTCTCCCATAAACCTTAAAAAACTTGTGATAAGACCCTGTCAACCCGAGAAATCCTCATAGATGCTTTATGGATGTGGGGATTTTACATTCCTTAATGGCTTTAATTTTGCTAGGGTTTACCTTAACACCTTCATGAGATACAATATGACCCTGATATTCCACCTCTTGTACTCCAAAGAAACATTTGGATCTTTTTTCATATAATTGTTTCTCCTCCAATAGTTTGAGCACCCTGTTAACATGTTCAACATGATCCTTCCAAGACTTGTTGTAGATTAGTATATCATCAAAAAATACTAACAAAAATTTTCTAAGGAAGGGTTTGAAAATGGAATTCTTCAAACCTTGAAACATAGAAGGTGCATTGGTAAGGCCAAAAGGCATGACCAAAATTCATAATGACCCTCATGAGTTCTAAATGTTGTTTTTGGAATGCCTTCAGTCTTCATTCTGATTTGATGATATCCTGAACGAAGATCAAACTTGGTGAAGTAAATTGATCCATGCAATTCATCCAATAATTCATCAATGACAAGAATGATAAATTTATCTTTAATAGTGAGCCTGTTGGGGTCCCTATAATCCGGACACATGCACCATGATCCATCCTTCTTGTGCATCAATACTACTGGAGTAGAGAAAAAACTTTGACTGCATTGAATTATACCAACCTCTTTCATTTCTACAACCATACGTTCAATTTCACTCTTTTGGGCATATGGATATCTATACGACCTGATGTTTGGAGGAACACTTCTTGGAATCAAATGAATAGCATGATCATGATCATGAATAGGTGGGAGACCTTTAGGAGTCTCAAATACCTTGGAATGACTGTCCAAGAATTTTTAGAGATCTGGAGAAATATATGATTTTGATGTGGGAACCTCTAGCGAACATAATTGTGCAATTACACCTCGTTGTTCCTTCTTTAGAAGCTATGTCATACTGTTAGAGATGATTACCTTTCTTGGTTTCCCTGCAATTCCCCTTAATTCAATTTCCTTTCCTTCCGCACAAAATTTCATGAAATGTTCTTGAAAATTAAAGGCTATTGTACCCAAGGATTGTAGCCATTGGACTCCCAGTACAACATCAGCACCACCCATTGGAATGGAAATCATTGGGCTATTCAATAAAGACTCTATTATGGCACTTTCCAGTGCAATTTGGTTCCTTCACTTGCAACCATTAGTTGACACTTCGGTGCTAGATATAGGAAGCAATTCAATTCCTTTGCTATCCTACAATGAATAAAATTATGGGTACTTTCCAAATCAATCAACACTATTACCTTTTTATTCTTGATGTGTCCTTCTATATTGATAGTTTGAGGAGTGGTAATTCTAGCCAACGCATTACAAGATATGGTTGGATTCATTTCTTCTTTATCCAGGGTTTGTTCTTGGAGTATATCCTCTTCTTTTGACATTTCTTGTTCCTTTTCTTCCTCGTCTTCACAATCTATATAGAATATTTTATTCTTAGCACACTTATGCCCTTTAGTGTATTTGCTATCACACTATAACAAAGCCCTTTTTCTCTTTTTTCTTCCAATTTTTGTGGTGTCAACCTTGTAGGTTATGGAAGGCTAGGGGAAACAACACTTCCATCTTTATAGTTGTGAGTGGTAGGCTTCCCAATTTCCATAATTTTTCTTTTCATTTTTCTTGCTAACATGGTTTCCTTCTCCAATGAATCAGGTTCCCAAAGGTGAACCTAATGTTTTATTTTATCCTTTAAAGTCCCTATGAATACATCAATCCTGTGATCTTCTGGAATATCTTTTACCGTTATGTTCAATTTTTGGAAGTCCTCAATGTGCTCCCTCATTGAACCCTTTTTTTTTTAGATTTATCAACTAGCTAAAAGAGCTATTGATTTTTGTATCCTCATAATGTGATATCATTTCTTCTGTAAAAATTGCCCAAGTGACAATTTGTTTACAAGAGCATAGCCTTCGATACCATACAAACTGATTTGGTTCCAAATATAAAGTTGTAATACGTACCTTTTGTGTGTTTTGCACATTATGGAGATCGAAAAATTGGTCCATATGTAGTATCCGTGTTCCAGGATCCTTGCCATCAAGCTTCCTCGTATCGATTTTTGGAACATGGTGGGTCTTCAATACAATATTAGAGTCTATGAAATCATGATTAACATTCATTTTGTTCTCATCATGAGTTTCCTTTACTACCCTTTCACCATTAGTGACCATTTCTTCTAGCAACTTATTCAAATTTATCTTCAATTCTTCCATCTTATCATCCATGCGATTCATCTTAGCATCCATGCCATTCATCTTAACTTCCACACCATCCATATTGGCTTCATTTACCTTTAGTCAGAGTGAAATTTTTTATACTTGGTCTTGTAATTTTGATATACCATGTTGCATTTCCTCCTCTTCTTCACGAGTCATGCTAGAGATTTTAGGTTGCTTACTAGGTGTTTCCATTTTCTTTATTTGGGGAATTAATTAATTCTTATAATTCTTCACTATTCCCTTTGAATTCCTTCAAACTAGTTCTTGAAACCAATCTTATGAAAAAAATTTTAAAAACTACACACCTTTTTTTCACTTTGTAAGATCTCGGTTTTTAATATATTGTATCTTTATAACTGTGGATCTTGAAAATTTGAAATATTGTCCTGTGGTAGCCCTTTGAGTGCTATTTCTAACCCTGCAAGTCTGATCAAGATTGGATTCTCCAAGGAAGAGTTATGCCAAATCTCCCATGGTGACCTAATTATAGAGTAGTTCAGTAGATCGAACTTGTATGACGTGCCACGTGTCACTGTTTTGACCTTAGTACCTAAAACTGATACACAAAAAACTATAGGCTGTCTGCTTTCTGAAACTTCTTATGAAATTTCAATCTGATGCTCAAAACAAAAGCTATGACGATTTTCCGTAGGGCGCCTATTTGGAATGTAATTCGGGAGTTTGCAAAAACCCTTACTTCCTCATATCATATCTCCACAAATATAGTGGGAAACACTCTGCAATTTGGACCCAAAGTTCAGAACGATTGTGACTCAAATAGGTTTTTTTTTTAGCTTCTAAAACATCACAAAAAAAAATTATAGCGAAAATGCCACGATGACCTGTTTGGAGCAGTGAAACCCTAGAATCCAAAGCTCTGATACTAAATGTTAGGAAACCAACTCACAAAAAGATATAAAAGATAGATAAATGCCTTAGAATTCAGCCTCTTTGAGGGGGAAACCTCCCTTACATTACATAAATCAACAATTCATGGATGATTCAAATGACTAAACCTCCCTTCTATATAGAGGAGTCTAAGGGGTCACAATATAATCAAGCTGACATAACAGTAATAACATAAGGGCACAAAAATAACAATAGTGGGTTTCTATGGGGCATACTAATAACAATATGGGGATGATAGGGGCACAATAATAACAATAAGGGATGCAATGACAATATTAATAGGGGAATCACTCGTATTGTAGGGGCATAGCAACCATTATATCATGTCATAGTATTCCATCCATATTTTCATATTGTTCATCCTATGTTGCTCATTTTTTCCTCCAGTCATACTATTCCCATCCCACCAGGAGTCAGGTCATTTGCTGCCAGGTCAGACATGCACTTTATTCACTAAAAGGGAAGTTTCCTGTTTGTTCCTCAGTCCCACTTTTTTCCCATTATCCCTGGCATCAGTACATCAGTCACATTACTACCTTCCCTCATGCCTTAGTTGAGGATCCTCATTGCCTCGCCTATCGCGGGCCCTATTCTGTTGACATCAGCTCATTTATTCCAGAAGAAAAGACTAGAGGGTGTTGTATCTTGGTTCCAGCTTCCATTCTTATTCAATGCCTTGAATGGAACAAAGGGTCTCATTATTGCCCTTTGACTTGGTCACTTCATGTTTGTGATCCATACACTTGATGGTCGAGTGATGAAATAGAAAGTACGAGTGATTCTCGGGTGTGCATGAGATGTTTCTGACCTCACGAGGGGGTGACCCTTCAGATAGCCCCCCACATGCCCAGATGCATACCTACTATGCTACAAACTCAGATGTAGCTTGACAGAGTTGATGGTTTTGGTTCCTACTAAGTGCAATGTTTATAGCATGCACATCTCCTCTAGATGGTCCATTGAGTTTTGCAGAGCCTTTCTTTGTTTAGCAAGGTTCCTCTGATTGCTCTACCCTCCCTCCTACCCATTTTTTCTTTTAGGGAAGCGAATTTGTATCTCATGTACTCAGATATTATTGTATTCAGTCCTAGCTCATGTTTATCTAGGCGCATTATGTATATGGGACACATTGTGTTATTTTCTGGCTCTGTTATGCGAGCATGTCATGTACCATTTAACATGTACTTCATTTCTCTGTTTCATATTTCTGGGTGAACCATTATTTTTGTATTAAGTTATCTCGGTGGGTATGGGTATGCCGCCCCTCCCTCATTGAGGTCCAATACCTCAACATAAAAGGAGACTTGCATTAGTCTCGACCCCTCCGTCCCTATCCTCTTTCACTTCAACTTCATTGGTCTCTCTCTCGCTCTCTCTTTCTCTGACTCCCATGTGTTCTCTAATGATTGTGTCTTTATGACATACTTCAATCATACATTTTTCTCCTAAAAATCGTACGTTCGACAGAAATCTATTGTCACCAAAAAAATGATCATATAGCCTAATTTACTAGATGGATCGAAGTACACCATGTAAAGTAAATTTGCTTTCACTGTGAGAAATTACTTAATAAACCACCTTTGTTAAGTAATCTATAGTTAAACTCATGAAGAAGAATTAAATAAATCACTATTTATTTAATTTTCTTCTAGGAATAATTAATTAAACAATTGTTCCTTGTCATATTTGACCCAATCAAGAAAACTAAACAGATAAATCATTATTTTTCTTTTTTTTCTCTAAGAATAATTATTTAATCACTAATTAATTATTATTCCTTGTTAAATTTGATTAAATCCCTTGGGAATAATTAAATGAATCCTTATTTATTATTATTCTTTAACTACTTCCTTTAGATGATAAATAAATCATTTATTTATTTATTATTTCTAAATAAAAGTTTAAATACTTTTTCCCTCCCAAACAAATACAATAAAATATCCCAAGTGGTTATTCCAAGAATGGGATCAATAATATTTTATTATTGCTCATTATTCGAGAGTAACTCAATATTTTGTTATAGATAGAAGGGTTTTCCATTCATTATTCACTTTTGATTATTGTCATTTCTGCACTCACTGTTCTAACTCTAATTATTTTCACTCTTACACACCATATTTTTGTTGGGTTTATATATTATAGAGGAGAGAGACTACACAATCTGAAGACGTTAACGGATAGCCAAGAACCCATATTATAGAGCGGGACTGGTAAAATCTATTTGTTCCCTTCACAGGTGTTATAATGAAATTATTCTTTACATATTTGGTTTCCATTGGATGATTGGAGTTATTACTCTTTATTTTTGCTATTCAACTATGATTGTGGCATAGATCTGAACTTTGGCAGGTTTTGTTTCTATCAATTGCTGCAGATCTACAATGTTTAGCAGCCATTTATATTGTTGAGATTGTCTGTCATCCACAATCTTAAGTGGGTTCTTTTCGTACAACTTTGAGACAAAAACACTACAATAGGTTATTTTCATTTTTTATACATTTATCATTCATTACAATTCCTAATGTTGTTTCTTCCATAGATTAGTATTTGTCCTTATGACTTTATCAAAGGATAAAAACACTTCTATTTTTATCACTTTTATGTTACGTCGACGTTACTATTTTATACTCCTAAACCTTATTAGGGATTGATCCTTTGGTGAATGTATCGAAATTGTCATATGATATATAATGTTTCAAGGGTAAATTCTATAGTTATATCATCCCAAACCATTTTCAATTATGAATGAAACTAATATTATGGAAGCCTATGTATTGAGTGGCTCAGTAAAAACATATAGTAGATTTTAATATTTTATTATTTCACCTATTTCTATGTTCATGAATCAAATTATGAGCAGTCATGTTGCATCATATGTGATGGGGCTAGTAGTTACTTCATTGATTTGTTTTATTGGTTATGTGATAATGTGAATGGTTATGTGGCAATGGTAAATGGTTATGCGGTGTATTACACACCCTACACATGGACTAGGGTTATGGAAAAATATCCTGAGGCAAACTATTATGATTATGGACTAGTTTTATTATCATCTTGTATTTTTGGTAATTCCCTCGTTTAACTTTGAATTGCCTCATATCCAAGACCTCTTTGGATTTTGTTTACTGTCATTTTTTTCATTCAAAACCCTACCTTGGTTATTTTTTAGAGGTTCTTGTTATCTTGTCTCACAATTCTCATTCTGCTGAACTCTAAGCAATCCCTGTGTTGCTCCTTTGTTCATATCATTGTCCAAATGTCTTTCATCTCCCTACAAATATTTTGGGCACATTTTCCATGGTTCCAGTTATAAGACCTGAACCCATTGCTGGTGAAACTATTGAGGCTTCTAAGGAATAAATAGCCTTATTCAAGAAAGTTCATTGGTGGGAGTTTATACAGTCTTTCACAACACACAATGGCGAAGTGGTCAAGGTGTTCACCCATGCTTATAATGATAAAGTCACATGAGTTGGGGATGTAGAGATTTCGGTGAATGAGGCTTTCATCACAAAGGCTATGAAGTTTCCTTTGGAATGTGAATGATTCTCAAATAATTGTTAATTCAAAGACGCGCCATTGTACAAATTCTTCCTGTCAAAGAAAACCACATACAATATAATAGGTAGTCCTCTAAATTCATTAAAACCCAACTGAAGCGATATGCTTTTGATAGCTATATTGTATATACCATGTGAAAGTTGATATGGTTTGGTGTTTTGTTACATTTTTAGGCTGCTTATGGTGTTTTTAGGCTATGAATTAAATCTACCTTATTATCTGCACAAAAGCCTCACAAAAATCTCCAAATTTTATCAAAGGGGTTTGAATAATCTCTATCATAGACTATTTCATTATGGATTGATACACATATTGGTGGGGTTTATATTAAACCAATTGGGGGACTCATGGAAATTTTTTCTATATCGAAATAGTTTTTTCAAACCCTCAAAGAAGAGTTGGGAGAAAACATTGGCCCAAGGTGAGAAAAATTATTAAGGTTTTCAGGAACATGTTTCAGAAATCCTCATGTCTCCACCTCACTCAAAGAACCCTAGCTATCGATATTCATTGGATACACTGTATGGTTTGAACGAAGAACTTTTCTGTTAAGTTTTTGCTTAAATCAGTCACAACACGACAAAAAAATTAGAGTGGGTTTTACCGAGAAAAATCCTAAACTGTCACTGATACAAAATCTCAAGAACAAGGTGAATGACTCTATTCATTTTGACAACTATTAACCTACACAAAAGCATAGTTAAATGTGATAAAATGTGATTTCATCAACCTCGGTTAAAAGTAAAATACTTTCCATAATGATTTTCTAAGCTAAAAGAAACAAGCATAGGAAATACTTTCCATAATGATTTTCTAAGCTAAAAGAAACAAGCATAGGAAGAAGTTATCTCCATTTGTTCATATAGTAGTTCCTAAAGGGTCTTTCCTGGGACATAAAATATCTAAAGTTGAACCTATCAAGGGTTGTGAGGATAAATTTGTTTTAGTAAATCTAATAACAAAATTGATGTTGAGTTTAGTAAACATAAATAATCTCACAAATGTTTCCAATTGTGTTATTCACGAGAAAAATATGTGGTCGTAGTCCCTTACCTAAAGACCAAATTCATTAATTACAAGAATAAAATGCACAAATAAGGTCACAAAGTAAATTCTCAAACAATAACCTGAAAACAAATTGCTAAATTTTGGCCGAAACTATAGGTGGTGAAAAAGCAAGTTGTTATTAAATCTTCGAGTGTCAATGTGACAATCACGTCAGGATTGCAAGGTTTTACTACTTCCAAAGTAATTTTGTTCAAAGTGAATGTTTTTATATCTTATGTCTTTAAAAGTTTTGAATTACAATATTTTTGTTTGATTAACTTTGTTAATAATAGCTTCCAAATCCTAGATTCTATAACCATTATTGAAATTAGATGATTATTTGTTAATTATATATCTCTTATCCTACACGTTTTTCTTGTAGCTAAGTGGCCAACAACAATTTTCAATTTGATCTTTTTGATTGTTATTGCTTGCTGACATGGATTATTAAATTATGATATATGTCTATATTTAAATCACTCTCGTTATGATGAAGGTGGTCGTATCTGTAGGATATACCTTCATATCGAGAATATGGGAACAAAACCTCTATTTTTCATTTGTAATTATTTTGCATGGAAACTCTTTGGTATACATAAATTATAGACTTTGAAAAAATTGGGTGTGGGGTGGTGTGGTGTGGGGTGGTGTGTGTTGGCCCTCAATTTTCGTCTATTTTTGCTTGAGGAAACTTACTTAATCCTTATATTTTCCATCTATTTTACATTATATCCATCCCATTTTGATGTATTTCATGCATATTTAGGTACTTAATTTTAATTTTTCAATTTCTAAAGTTTTTATGAAAAATTGATTTCAAGTGAAAATTTTGACAGAATGAGAAATTCCCGTAATAGCTATGTGGATGACATGTTTGCAGGACACAGGACACTTGGGGTTGAGTTAGATGCATGCATGGAAATATTGGGAACTAGGACTGAACTAATTCCACTTGGTTCAGTCAGAACAAGCTTTATTAGGCCCGGTCAAGGCTAGTCAAACATGACTAGTCACCTAGAAAATCCCTAGGAAATACGACAGTTTTGTGATTTCATGGGATTGTCCATATTTCATGGGATGGATTGAATGAATTCGACTTATATATATGGATATGAATAGATATGATTGTTAGAGATACTTTAGATCAGTTTTTTTCATAAATTTCTATTTAAGCCAAGACTTTGAAGGCTTACAATATGTAATTTTTGTATAACTTTATGCTGAGACATTTGGATTTTGGAGATTAATTTGATGAACATGTTCTACTTTCATTTTGCTATTCAGGATGTGGATGAGTCACTGAAGTTTCAACATTTGATAGCAACTTCAAGTGTGAAAAGCCAGGGTAGAGGGCCCCCACTCCAAGCTAAGTACACTTCATTGTTAGATTAGCTTAATTTTCATGAACTGGTTACTTTAGAATACGTTTTCTTGCTTCATTTTAGATTTGCTTATGAATTGAGGTGTGATTATTTATATTATTGAATCTTAGCTTTTTTATCACTTTATTAAGATGGGACCACAAAGTGTTCAAGTTGAATTCTCCTTTTATTGAATTGATAGATCAAAGCTAGAATTCTTCTTTGTTACATGCAAGTAGTTTTTCTTATGTACTTTTACTTTTCCTATGATAGAATAATGATGAATAAATTGTGATGAAAAATGCCCAAAGATCTCTTAAGTTAAGAGTCTCCTTCACTGTTGATTTATGCATCTTAAGCTATTGTTAATTCATGATTTCTGATTTCTATTCATTAAGCGATAATTGAGAGAGAATGATACAAATGGATCTCTTAAGTTAAGAGCCACTTCATATTTATTTCATTGCAAAAGTGAGTTATAAATTTTTAATATAGACTTATATTTGTAATATGTAGTTCTTTAGTTCTTCAAAGTCCATCTTCTAAGCTTGGCTATACTTGATATCCATATATTGTGGACTTGCCTCCAATTTTTACAAACCTGGATTGATAATGAATACTTGTGTTAATTTTTGATAATAAATTAGCTCAACATTTTGGTGTTGTTGCCAGGGAGGTAATTATCAGCATAGTCAAAGAGAAAGATAAACAAAAACACTAAAAATTTGATAAAACAAAACAAATAAAAATTAGTTAAGATAAATTTCTTTTGGTTATGTTTCTTTATGACTAGAAATAAAGATACTCAAGGTAGATTTATTAAAGAAAACTCCAGATTAATAGAAGTAGGCCCATCAAAGCTATCAACACCAGTTGCTGGTAAACCAACAATTGAGGAATTAGAAGAAAAACAAATAACAGGACAAAGATTCACTTTAATTGAAAGGCAAAATTTGTTAGCCGGGGAGGTGAAAAGAAAACCAACTCCAACAACAACACCTACTTCAGGAAAACAAAACGAAATTGTTCATGAAAAACAACCCATCTTAGAATCCATAGATCAACCCATATTTGAACAACTTGAGCCTTAAGTTCTTATTGAGACAACTAAAGCTATGGCAAAAGAGGGACATGGATCTGTTATTCTTACTCCTGAACAAAGAGTTGAATATGAAAGACAACAAAGGGAGTGGAGAAGATAAAGAGAGGAAGAGGAAAAATGAGAAAATGATAGGAAAAGAGAAGAGGATAGGAAAAGGCAAGAAGATGATGGTGATCAGGAAACTACTTTTGGCTTTCCAATATTGGATACAAGTGCAGTATTAGGAGAAGATGTGAAAATGAAAAATATTCCACCTTCTGTATTGCGAAATTTCTATGGAATGACAACAAAAGATCCTGATTCCTTGATGTTTGAATTTGACATCTTGTGTAGAACTTATGGATACACTGATGACACACATAAACTTCATCTCTTTCCTGCTACATTGAAAGAAGCAGCCTTAAAATGGTTCATGGGTTTAGGAGAGCAAAAAATAGCTTTTTGGGATGACATGAAATAAATCTTTCTAAAAAAATATCAAGCCTATTGTAGGCCTAGGGACTCAAAAGAAGATGTTTTTAGAATGTCACAACAAGAAGATGAGAGCCTAGAAGAATACTTAGAAAGATTTTCATATAATCTATAGAAATCTAAACAACACTCTCTAAACAAAGAAATCATTCGAACAATCTTTCTCAAAGGTATAAGAGATGAATACCTTGACATTCTAAATGTAATGGGAAAGGGTGATATTTCAAACTTGCCATTTAATGGAATTGTAGAATTATGTAAAAAATATTCTAGAGAAAGATCAAAAACTGGAAGGAGAGATGTAAGTTCAAAAGTAGCAAAATCAAAAGCAGGAGGAGTAACAAGAGCGGAAATTGGAAGCTTGATAGAAAAATTCAAAATTGATCTCCTAAGTACATTAGAGACAAAAGTATATGTTCTAAAATAAAACAAAAAGAATGAGGAACAAGAACACATTTTAGCAATCTTTTGTCCCAAATGTAGAAAGAAACATGCATTAAGAGAATGTCCTTTGGATAGTGTTCAAGTGTGTGGTCTTTGTACAGAAAATCATTCAATAGAAAATTGTCTAAGGTTGAAGGAATTGCAAATGAATCCAATGGAAGAAGTGCAAGGAACATAAGGTTTGTATTATGTGGCACCGAGAAGACGTTGACAACCAAGGATTCCTCAACAAAATCTGCAAAACTTCCCTAAACAAATCTATCAGTATCCACCTCAAAATTCTTGGAATACTCCAATTCCATGGCAAGCTTGGCCTCCAAAACAATATCAAAACCAAACTACACAAGGTTCGAGGGGATGTGGTTATGGAAATCAACCACCTCAATAATACCAACAATAATACCAACAACAATATCAACAACCATTTCCATACCAACAATACCAACAATATCTGCAATCCATGCCATTTTTGCAACAGAATTCTCCATCACTACTAACACAACCACAACAGTTACAACTACCTTCAAACTAGCCCAGGCCAATTCAATTACCACTTGATCCGGTGGCAAATGCAAGCAATAAAAAGGATAAACCTCCCTACAATGTTGAAGAAGGAGCATAATTTCCAACATATGCTATTCTTTCCATAAATGATGTCTATTTAAGGTCTGGAAAGGTGCTTAAAAAGGATTGTCCTTCAATCATATAAGAACCAAATGAGCAAGGAGAATAACCTGAAACATCACATCCAGAAAAACAAAATCAAAAAGGAAAAACTATTATAACTCAAACACCACCTTATCCTGAGAGGTTAGTAGTGTAGCCAATTGAAATGAACCTTCCTCAGTTTGACATTTTAGATGAATTGAAAAATTCTTATGTAAAAATTCCCTTATTGAAAGCAATTAAAGAAACACCAATATATGCTAAAACAATAAAGGAATTATGCATTAAGAAAACTCGTAAAAAGAAGAAGGATCCTACTACAATCCAAGTCATTGGAAAATTAGCAAGCTTCATGTCTACAAAAACAGCAGTAGAGAAATATATTGATCCTTCTATCCCTATGGTTACTATTTCAATAAATAATCTCTCAGTTCCAAACACATTGATAGATTTGGGAGCTGCTATAAATGTACTGACTATGGAGACAATGAAGTATCTGCAATTAAGGAACATTATATCTACTTCTACAATCCTTGAGTTAGCAGATAGATCTAAAGTTATATGAGAAGGAATACTAGAAGATATTATAGTCTCTTTGGATTCATGGGAGTATCCTATTGACTTCCTCATCTTGTAGCCAAAAACAAATTTGGGAGGACATCCTCTAATCTTAGGCAGACAATGGTTAGCCACTGCTGATGCCTTTATAGGATGCAAATATGGAAGTATGATTATTACACATGGAGATGAAAGGAAACACATTACACTTTATTCTCCTGCATAATCACCTTCTTTAGAATCAATGCTTGAAGAACAAGAACAACAAAAAACTAAATCAGTTCTAAGTATCAATCAAGTCTTTGATCTAAGAGAAGAAGAAGAGAATGAAGATCTAATGGATCTTTTAATCTCAGAACCAAATATTTCAAAGCATATTAGAGATATTCAATATGAAGTTTCTAGTAATCTTTTGAATCAGTGTTTTCAAGAAACTTGTACAATCCAATCCTTGCAAGAATCCTTTACAAACATTTTTCCTGTAAACATAATTACCAATTCAACAACAAAAACAATTGAGATATATCCGAGAAAACATTTGAATATTGGTAACCATTTACAATCATCACAAGAACCAGAGGTAATAGCATTATTACAAAAATATTCAAAAGCTTTTGCTTGGGATTATACAAACATGCAAGGAATCCATCCCAGCACATGTATTCACCACATCTATACAGATGAAAAGATTAAACTAGTAAGACAACCTCAAAGACGAATGAATCCAATGATGAAAGAAATTTTGAAGGAAGAACTGCAGAAGCTACTCAAAGTTGGGTTCATCTATCCTATTTTGGATAGTCAATGGGTTTCTCCATTGGTAATTGTACCAAAGAAAAACAGGAAGTGGAGAATATGTGTAGATTACCGGGAATTGAACAAAGCAACATTAAAAGATCATTTTCTGCTACCATTCATTGACCAGGTTCTATACTCATTAGCTGGAAAGAAATTTTTCTCTTTCCTAGATGGATTTAGAGGGTATAATCAGATTAGAATAGCAATAAAGGATCACGAAAAAACAACATTTACTTGCCCATGGGCAACCTATGCATATAATGTTTTGCCATTTGGACTATGTAATGCACTTGCAACTGTCCAAAGAGCAGTGCTTGCAATATTTGCTGATCTAATCCATGAATGTGTAAAAGTTTATATGGATGAATTCATGGTATGTGGAAACACATATGATGATTGCTTAAACAATTTTGAGAAAGTTTTAAAACGATGCATAGAAACAAATTTGTCCTTGAGTAATGAAAAATGCTACATGATGTTAACCGAAGGGATAGCTTTGGGACACCATATTTCCTCATCAGGAATTAAGGTGGATCCAACTAAAATACAAGTCATTGTGAATTTAATGCCACCTACAACTGAAAAGGAGGTAGGGAGTTTCTTGGGTTATGTAGGCTACTATAGGCGATCTATAAAAAACTTTATTAAAATAGCACAACCTCTATTCAAGTTACTAGCAAAGGATCTTGAATTCCAATGGACAAATCATTGTCAAAATGCATTTCAGAAATTGAAGGAAAAATGATCAATTGCACCCATCCTTCGCAGACCAAACTGGTCTCTGCCATTTCATATTTCAAATGATGCATCTGATACTGCTATAGGTGCATCGCTTGGAAATAAGTAAAACCAATTCAATTATGGTATATACTTCATAAGAAAAAACTTAACACCTATAGAATTGAAGTACACAGTCACAGAAAAAGAAATGTTAGCTGTAGTACATGCAGTAAACAAATTCAGGCATTACATAACAGGATACGAAGTATTAATACATACATACCATTCAACTATCAAATACTTAATGAACACATCAATCACAAATGGAAGAATAAAAAGATGGTTACTGTTAATGCAAGAATTTAACATTACAATTCAAGATCGACTAGGGAAAGACAATCAAGTGTCCGATTTTCTTTCAAGATTACATGCACCTAATGATCCAAATCTTGTTGCAGATAACTTTCCAGAAAAACATTTGTTTGCAATAACAGTAAAAACACCATGGTTTGCAGAAATAGCAAACTATCTATCCTCAGGAAAACTTCCAACTCAGTTTTCGAAGAAACAAAAATGAAAGATCATAATAGAAATCTCTAGATATAGTTGGGTAAATGGGGATCTATTTTATACTAGTTCAGATTTAATAATAAGAAAATGTGTGAGAGAGGAAGAGATATTAGAAATTTTGAAAGAATGTCATGATGAACCATGTGGTGGTCATTTTGTAGACAAGTGAACAACTTATAAGGTGCTACAATTAGGCTACTACTGGCCAACAATCATTAAAGACTCCAAGGCTTATGTCAAGAGATGTGACAGATGCCAAAGAGTAGGGAGACCAATAGTATCATATGAGATGCCACTTAAACCACAAGTTCTCATAGAACCATTGAGCAATGGGATTTAGATTTTGTGGGACCAATAAATCCACTATCAAATGGAACAAAGTACATCTTGTATTATGTAACTAAATGGGTGGAAGCAAAAGCAGTCACAAAGGCAACAAAAAATACAGTGGTCAACGACTTCTTTGAGGAAATATTTGTGAGATTTGGCATGCTTAGAAAGATTGTAATTGATCAGGGAGAACAATTTACTTCAAAACTTGTTCAGGATATTACAAAAAAGTATAAGACAAAGCACTGAAAATCAACATCGTATCATCCTCAGGCAAACAGACAAGTGGAAGCAACAAATAAAGTTCTAGAAAAGATAATGAGAAAAACAATACAGCTGGATAGGAAGGACTGGTCAGAAAAGTTAAGAGATGCACTATGGGCATACATAATAACATGGAAAAACACAACTGGGTTTAGTCGATACCAGTTAGTGAATGGAAAAGAAATCTTACTGCCCATAGAATTTTAGATACACACATTTAAGTTGGCAGCAGAACTAGGACTAGAACTGTTTTAAGCACAACAATAACGAATAATAGAATTAAACCAACTGGATGAATATTAACAACAAGAAATAGAAGACACAACATTGGTACAACAACAAAGAATGAAATGGAACGTCAGATTCGTCAAGAATAAAACATTTAACAAAGGAGACCGGGCATTACTATTTGACTCCAAATTCAAAGATTTCAAGGCCAAGTTCACAACACATTGGTTAGGGCCATATGAGATAGAGGAAATCTTTGACAATGGAGCTGTGTTGGGTTGTGTTATATTCTTTCCATGTAGTTAATAGGGGGTTTAAAGGGCACCCGTAACCCCACTTTATGGGGTTCGGGGCAGCGCCCCGAAAATTTTTGGTTTTGGACCATATGTTAGGTTGGGCGGACCCACCTATGGTTTTGTGCATGATTTTCGCACATGTTTTTTGGACGCGATGGTTTTCGGTCCATGGTATTTGACGCGATGGTTTTCGGTCCATGGTATTGGATGCTTTGGCATGTATAAATATGTATTGTAACATTGAAAGGAATATAATGAAAAATCAAGCTGGTAGTCCCGGTTTTGGGATCCAGGGAAAAATCTCTGTGCATATGTGTTTTATGGGTTATGCTCTCGCATTGTTTATTTTCTTTGTTTAAGAATTCGTATGCAGGTAATTTATGTACAGGGTTAAAACCTACATTTGGTATCGGAGCTGTTTTGGCTTCAAGGGGACGCCTTTGTTGCTGAGGGGTTTTGCTCGAGCCTGTGGTAGACCCTGTTCAGTGGGAGATCTGCGAGATCGATTCTGGTGGTGAAAGAAGATGGCGAGCAGTGGAAAGATAGAGATTGAGAAGTTCAATGGTCAGAATTTTGAGTTGTGGAAACTCAAGATGGAGGATCTCTTGGTGGATAAAGATCAGTGGATCGCGGTAGATCCGGGTACTAAACCATCGGGAGTGACCGATGAAGAATGGAAGAAGTTGGATCGGAAGGCAAAGAGCACAATCGTAGCAAAGAGCACAATACGATTGTGTGTCTCGGATTCAGTATTGCTGAATGTATCAGGGGAAGCTACGGCAAAGGCTTTGTGGGTCAAGTTAGGGACTTTGTACCAATCTAAGTCTCTGGTGAATAAACTGTTCCTGTGGAAAAAGCTATATAACCTGAGGATGAAAGATGGATACTCGGTGACAGAGCGTCTGAATGCGTTTAATACTGTGGTAAGTTAGTTATTATCTGTTGATATTAAAATTTCAGATGAAGATAAGTGCATCAGTCTGTTGTGTTCTCTACCAGATTCGTGGGATAGTCTGGTTATTGCAATAGGTAGCAATGCAACTACTTTACAGTTTGATGAAATAGTCTCAGCCTTGCTGACGGAGGAGATGAGACGGAAAAATATGGACAACCAGAATGGTGATGCCTTGTCTGTACGAGGACAGTCCCAAAACAGAAATAAAAATAAGTCATCGAGTGGGAGATCTAAATCTAGAGGGAGATCTAAATGTCCAGGAAAGCCTACAAAGGTGGTGTGCTGGAAATGCGGAAAGGAAGGGCACTTCAGAAGGGATTGTAAATCTAAAGCTCCTGATAAAGGAAAGGGATCAGATGATGCTCCTTCTGCAGAGGCGAAAACCACCTCATATGAAGGTGGGGATGTGTACTTGGCTTCTTCAAGTACACATGTAGATCATGAGGCATGGTTGATTGACTCGGGTGCATCCTTTCACTTCACTCCCCATAGAGAGTGGTTCTCTGAGTATGAGAAATACGATGGTGGTGACGTCTTCTTAGGAGATGATAGGAAGGCTAGAATCATTGGTCGGGGAAACGTAAAGTTGAAGTTGCAAGGTGGAAGGGTTAGAACACTTCCGGGTGTTCTACATATTCCTACATTGGCCAGAAATCTGATTTCTGTAAGCAAGTTGGATGATGCAGGTGTAAAGATGGTGTTCGAGAAAGATACCTACAAGATGGTTCGATGAACACTGATATTAATGCAGGGAGTTCAGATTGGAACTCTGTACAAGCTACAAGGTAGCACTGTTGTTGATGGGCGCAATAGTTCTATGGTTCCTGAAAATGGAGTAGAGAATCTAGTGGTATCTGGAGAGAAGACCATGTTGTGGCATCAAAGGCTTGGACATATTGGGGAGAAGGGCCATCGAATACTTCATGGTAAAGGTATGGTAGAAGGTATAAATAATAGCTCTCTGGATTTTGATTTATGTGAAAATTGTTTATATGGGAAGCAGAATCGGGTGAGTTTCCCCTTTGGTGGTAAGAGGACGAAACAGGTATTAGATCTTGTGCACAGTGATGCGTTTGGACCTGTGAAGGTTCCATCTCTAGGTAAGTCTGTGTACTATGTATCATTCATAGATGACTTCTCAAGGAATACATGGATATATTTTCTTAAGAAGAAATTTGAAGTCTTTGACAGGTTTAAAGAATTTAAGGCTCTGGTGGAAAATCAGACAGAGAAGAAGATAAAGGTGTTGAGGACAGATAATGGTGGAGAATTTTGCAGCAAGGAATTTGAAGAATTTTGTAAGAAGTGTGGTATAGCACGGCAGAAGACTACTCCATATACACCTCAGCAAAATGGAGTCGCAGAAAGAATGAATAAGACGTTGATGGAAAGGGCAAGAAGCATGCTCAGTGGTGCTAGGTTAGGACAAGAATTCTGGGCAGAGGCGGTGGATACTGCATGTTACCTGATCAACAGATCACCTTCATCAGCGTTGGAGGATAAGACTCCACAAGAAGTATGGACTGGTAAGAAACCCTCTCTTTCACATCTAAGGGTATTTGGATGTGATGCATATGTACATGTTCCAAAGGAGAAACGAACCAAGTTGGATAGTAAATCTGAAAAGTGCATCTTTATTGGGTATAAGGATGGTTTAAAGGGTTATAAGCTTTGGAACCCAATCACACGGAAGGTTGTGTACAGCCGAGATGTGTTGTTCAGAGAGGTAAAAGATGTTATTCAACATGAAGTCCAACCAAAGGAACATGAGAAGATAGAGTTTGAGCCAAAGGAGGAAGAATCAGACTTTGCTGCAGAGGAGGAATCAGAAGATGAAGAGCCACAAACTCTGGTTGTGAGAAGATTAGTTCGAGAAAGAAGGCAGCCAGAAAGGTATAGTCCATTTGCTTTCAGTTCAAATTTTGCTTTGTCTGTTACTGATAATGATCCCAGAACTGTGAAGGAAGCAGTGGATTCAGAGGATGGAAAACTCTGGAAAGAGGCCATGGTCGATGAAATGGCATCTTTGCACAAAAATGAGGCTTGGGATCTGGTGGAGTTGCCGGCTGGAAGGAAACCCATTGGCAGCAAATGGGTGTTCAAGAAGAAGACAAATGCAAAAGGAAAGGTGGAGAAATACAAAGCTTGGTTGGTAGAAAAAGGTTATTCCCAGGTGCCGGGAATTGATTTTGATGATATTTTTTCTCGTGTTTCCAAGGTAACTTCTATTAGATTACTTTTATCTGTTGCTGTTGCTTTTGATTTTGAGGTAAAACAGATGGATGTGAAGACAACATTTATTCACGGGGATTTGGAAGAGGAAATCTACATGAAGCAACCTGAAGGCTTTGCGGTGAAGGGTAAGAAAGAATTGGTATGCAAGTTAAAGAAGTCTCTGTATGGGTTAAAACAGTCACCAAGGATGTGGTATCAGAAATTTGATACATTTATACGGGGACTTGGCTTCACCAGAAGCAAAGAAGATCATTGTGTGTATTTTAAATTAATTGGTGACCGTATTATTTATCTGGTCTTGTATGTGGATGATATGTTGCTAGTCGGAAATGACAAAGAAATTATCCAGGATTTGAAGACCCAATTGTCCTCCAAATTCGACATGAAAGATCTTGGTGCTGCAAACTATATTTTGGGCATGGAAATTAAAAGAGATCAGTCAAAGAGGAAGCTCTGGTTAAACCAGAGGAAGTATGTCGAGACAATACTCCAGAGGTTTAATATGCAGGATAGTAAACCGGTGAAGGTTCCTATACCTGTAGGTGTGAGGTTATCTGCTGAACAGTGTCCCAAGACACAAGAAGAGGAAGAGGACATGTCCCGTGTTCCATATGCAAGTGCAGTGGGTAGCCTGATGTATGCAATGGTCTGTACTAGACCATACATTGCACATGCAGTGGGAGTATTGAGCAGGTTTATGTCAAAACCTAGGAAGGAGCACTGGACATCAGTGAAGCAGGTTTTCAGGTATTTGCGTGGCACTAGTGATTATAGTTTGTGCTACCAAGGAAGACCAGGATTGGACAGAGTGTTGGATATTCATGGCTTTGTTGATGCAGACTGGGCTGGAGATCTGGATCAGAGAAGATCTACAAGTGGGTATGTGTTTAACCTATTTGGAGGTGCAGTCAGTTGGATGAGTAATAGACAATCTGTAGTGGCACTATTAACTACAGAGGCAGAATACATGGCAGCCACTCATGCAAGCAAGGAAGCCGTTTGGTTGCAGAGATTGTGTTCAAGTATGGGGTTAGTACAGGGACCTATAAGAATAGTCTGTGACAGACAAAGTGCAATTTTCTTGGCAAAGAACCCTGCTTATCATTCAAAGACAAAGCACATTGATGTTCAGTATCACTTTGTGAGGGATATGATAGAAGACAGAAAGGTGTTGCTGGTAAAGGTGGACACTTTGAAGAATACTGCAGATGCATTGACAAAATCTGTGAGCTCTGAGAAGTTCTCTTGGTGTAGAGAAGCAATGGAATCTCAGGGCTGAAAAAATGACTAAGCTCTCTTGTGGCCCCCTGTGGAAAGAAAACAACAAGTGGGAGATTGTTGGGTTGTGTTATATTCTTTCCACGTAGTTAATAGGGGGTTTGAAGGGCACTCATAACCCCACTTTATGGGGTTCGGGGCAGCGCCCCGGAAAATTTTGGTTTTGGACCATATGTTAGGTTGGGCGGACCCACCTATGGTTTTGTGCATGATTTTCGCACATGTTTTTTGGACGCGATGGTTTTCGGTCCATGATATTTGACGCGATGATTTTCGGTCCATGGTATTGGATGCTTCGGCATGTATAAATATGTATTGTAACATTGAAAGGAATATAATGAAAAATCAAGCTGGTAGTCCCGGTTTTGGGATCTAGGGAAAAATCTCTGTGCATATGTGTTTTATGGGTTATGTTCTCGTATTGTTTATTTTCTTTGTTTAAGAATTCGTATGCAGGTAATTTCTGTATAGGGTTAAAACCTACAAGCTGTTCAAATCAAAATAATCGATGAAGAATCTACATCATTTTTGGTAAATGGACATAGGCTCAAAGTTTACAACAAGCCTATCAAAAAAGAAGAATTTATGAAACAACTAATACAAGAGACAGAATTGGAAGTAATGTAACAACATAGCCATGTACGTTCCAGTACTCTAGAAGAATAAAAGAAAAATAAAAAAAAATATAAAATATAAAAAAAACAAAACAAAAATAAAAATTTTGCTAGTGAAAACCAGGCAACTAGCACCAAGCAAACAAGAATTCATAGAGGAAAACCAACTTGTCTTGGACTGTATGAATTCACAACTTCTTGTTCTACTTTTACAACAACTTTGTTTTGCAAAAAATCCTCCAAAGAAACATGACTTGAGGACAAGTCTTCAAATAAGCAAAGGGGAAGGTCACACAAGAAACTTAGTTGTGTAGCTGAATTGATGACGAAACTTGTATTGTTCGCAGTTGGGACCTGGAATATTTTTTAAACCAGTGCCAGTTGGGACCTGAAATATTTTTGAAACCAATGTTAGTTGGGACCTGAAATGTTAAAAACAACATGTATACATTGCATGACAATAGGGACCTGAGTTATTATGAATTAATTGAAGAACCTGAAATGTTAGCAAAAACATGTACATATTGCATAAAAATGTGCATGATAGTTGGGATCTGAGTTATTATGAAACAATTGCAGAGGGACCTGAATGACATTGACAATCCAAGCACTAGAATCAATCAAGAATGCTAGAATAGAAGGTAGAAATAAATTCTACATTCAATCTATCTAAGAAATTTGATCAGAAGACATCATCCAATATTGTCAGGGAAGTACAAGTATCTTGAGTACAAAATTTTTCTCTTGTAAATTCGATTTTTTTTAGAAATTTTTAGAGCTTGTTAAAATTGAGTTAGTACCCGAATGCATATTCATTATATACTCATTCTTTTATACCCATTATCCTATGTCTATCGTACATTTACCCTATACCTAATCCTATGTACATCCTATATTTCATTCCACGACCCTAACATTCCATAACCCTAAGTATTTTTCCTCAAAGCAAAAGGGATTAAGAAGGATGCAAAAGGTTGAACCTCCAAAAACAAATCAAACATTAGCACTATGGAGATAATTTTAAACATGACCTAAATGGTCATTTTAAAATTAAAGAGATACATTGTAAAACATAAGGGATATGCACATTAAGAAATATATTGAAAAAATACAAAATCAAAATGATTTATATATTAACCTTATCATAGCGCATAAAAAGAAATGCTATTGGCAAAATATGGATGGTGTAAAGTTATAATGGTAAATGGAATATGATATGATGGAAAACAATATGGTAATACGACGATGTAAGGATATTATCATAATAAACCTTGTGGAAATACAACATGATGGTGCAAGGTTATCATACCAAGCCTTATGATAATACGATGGAGTATGGACGTCATAGCAGCCTGGTGGTAATGCATTACAAACCCAACAAAAAAACATAATGAATGAATAACATTCATGCAAGCAACGTGGCAAAAAACAATATATATAACAGTCAAAGGTATGGTGAGTTGGTATGTAGGAGGACAACCATGAATGGATTGAAGGACGACTTCAAATGAATCAAAAATAACTTGAGCTAAAATCATAATAAAAAAATTTGAATGCAAACAATAAACCAGATGGTGTGGATAACACGGTGCACATAATTACAAACGGTTCCATTTATCAGTTCGATGGTATATGCATGGTATCTAGTCAAAGGGATGACCACGAGGGCATTGTCCAATGAAGATTATACATGGCATACCAGTCAAAAGGACAACAACCAAATAAGTGAAACGATCAAAACGTTTTGAAACAACAGAGAAATAAACCCTGTGCGTTCAATAGAGAAGAGCTCTGCCATTGTTGAAGCTCAGAACCATAAATTTGTTGCCATCACAGCCGTTGAGAGGCTCAGGAATATGATAGATGCCATTGGCTAGTAGTTGAGGGAAGTAAAACATTTTGACAAAGGAAGTGAAGGTAGAAATAGAGCGCTGAGGACTTGGAGAGATAAGAAGGATAAGTCAACGGAAAAATAGGAGTCAGTTATCAAAAATTTCGTGGAAGAACTAAGGTAAGTAAAATCGGATTTGTTTATTTAATATGATGTGGATTGTAGAGGAAATAACAACATCCTTTTCACTGAAATCTTTCAATAAGACTGTATTTTTGTTTATGCTACCAGTCACCAAATAGGGGCATTCAAAACGCAATTAAGCGGGCCACGAATCAAGGGATTACATTACTTTCAACAACAGTCAAGTATACTCTATAAAATTTCCAAGTTTGCTGCTAAAACGAAGTGTTTATAAGTAAATTTTAATGCACAAGTAGTGGGTTTAATGGGACTGTGACATAGCTTCAAGATTATGAACATTTTTTTAGCTGTAGGAAGGAAGAAAACAAAACAAAGCTTGGCTGAAAGAGACAAATCTTCCTTGAAATTCTGAAATAGAGTTTCTTAATAAATTTTGATTGCTTGCAATGAGGAATTTTGGGTAGTTTTGAAACATGTAGCCTTTGTAAAATGTATAGCCAGCCAAGTTTACAACTGCACTTGTTCATTTTTATTTATGATCAAACAATGTGATTAAAAACCAAGTTTTAGTTTGGTTATATAATGGAAATGATCAATAAAAGTAGAGTACAGTGTTTGTAATTCATTGATTACAACAGTGAAGCATTTCATGTCAATGTATACATAGTAAATATCAGTAAATTAAAAAACTAGTCTAAGCTTGAGAGCAGGAGATATTGGGAGAAATTGGTAACATGATCTTTGTTTTTTTATATTTCCATTACCAAACAGAGTTCAAATTTTTATCTACAGAGGTGTATAAAGAAGAATGTTTGATTGCATGAACAGAACATGGTATTGAAACAGAGACAGTATTGCTGCAAAGAAAGAGACAGAGGCTGAAATAGATTAATTTAATTGTTTTAAGAGAGCATCAATTGAAGAGGTAAGCTTCCATTAACTGAACCAGAAAAGATTTTTAAGAATCAATACTTTTTATTTGTCATTATTAAAGATGAAGTTAATGACAACAGAAGCGTATATCCAATGCTTTACAGAGACTATGATGACCAGGATAGAGCCAAGATTCCAAATAGAAAACAAGAGGAATGAAACAATAGAGAAGTTATATCAGGCAGGGGTCATAGGCTTCTTGCAAATATTTAGTGGCCATAGTGAAGGAATAACAAGAGAATTTGTAAACAATTACAGTCAGGAGCAAACAAGAGTAGGAAACATAATAATTCTCGTCACTCGGGAATTCATTTCACAAGCATTGGACCTTCCAATGATATGAGAGAATTATCATAAGGGTTTGCATTTCAAGGAGAAAGCGTGGACTTTATTCCTCGATAAAAAATAGAAAGGGAACCTTTAACAGGGCCAAAGGTATACCAGGGAGTGGTTCAATGAGCCATGGGGAGAACTGGTTTTGATTATTCAAAAATTCCTCACTTGTGATAGGGGTTACACTGTGGCAATCTGTATCATATTAGACTCGTTCAACACATTAAAGGAGAGGTCAAGATAAACTTACCATATTTCCTCTTTCAAAGTCTCCTAAAGATGATAGAATTAGTCAAAAATTAAAACAAGCCAAAAGAAGCACAAGTTTATCATTAGGGATTGATAAAACTTTTGGTGGAATATCAAGTAAAAACTCAGGGGATTATTTGGAGGGAGTTTTTGAACCAAAACCAGTATAAGGAATAGGTCAATGAGGAACAAAACAAGGTAGAGAATGAAACCATGGATATGATGAGTTTCCATTTTTACCCCAGAACTACAGCTAAAAAGCAAACTAACACAGTCATGATTGAAAATGAAACATCCACCATGTCTATTCCTAGGAGGAAGAGTCTAGTTGAAATAGGTAGCAGGGGCAAAGAAGTGAAAATTGTGGACACATGTTTAACATAGAAACAGGAAGAGGATATTATTGAGAAAGAAGCATTAGATAGAGATTCCTATTTTGGTAATGTGGCAGCAACATCATTTGTGAGAAACACACAGGAGCTTGAAAAGGAATTACACTTGAGCAAAATTAGAGAATTAACAGACCAACTTGAAATAAACAAGATTTTGGAAAAGCATTTGAAAGAGGAAATCAAAGAAAGAAAAAATAAAAATTCCAAGTTGGTTAAATAAAATTAAAGGTTAACTGAAGAAATAGGAAAATTAAAAAGGAAGAATGATCTAATTTGCAAGAAGGCATTCGAATGGCTCAAGGAAAAGAACATGTGGAAAGGTAAATATGAAAAACAGAAAGTTAAGGCTACTTTGTATAGAGAATAACATGACATAGGGATGGACTATTTGTTAGAAGCAGCACAACAACAGATAACTGGGTCTAGAACAACATGCACAACAGGGGTGAGAATATCCAAAAGGAAGCAACAAGCATGAGGACATGCTTGATGATCAGCAAGGGGAAGATGTTGGCCCTTACTTTTGGTCTATTTTTATGTGAGGAAACTTACTTAATCCTTATATTTTCCATATAATTTCCATTACATCCATTCCATTTTGATGTATTTCATGCATATTCAAGTATTTAATTTTAATTTTGCAATTTCTAAAGGTTTTATGAAAATTTGATTTCAAGTGCAAATTTTGACAGAATGAGAAATTCCAAAATAGCTATGTGGATGAAATGTTTGTAGGACACTTGGGGTCGTGTTAGATGCATGGATGGAAATATTGGGAACTAGGACTAAACTAATTCCACTTGGTTTGATCAAAACAAGCTTTATTAGGCCCGATCAAGGCTGGTCAAACACGACTAGTCACCCAGAAAATCCCTAGGAAATAGGGCAGTTTTGTGATTTCATGGGATTGTTCCTATTTCTTGGGGTGGATTGAATGAATTCGACTTAGATATATGTATATGAATAGATATTATTGTTATAGAGACTTTAGATCAGTTTGTTTCATAAAATTCTATTTAAGCCAAAACTTTGAAGGCTTATAGTATGTAATTTTTGTATAACGTTATGTTGAGACATTTGGATTTTGGAGATTATTGAAGAACCTGTTATACTTTCATTTTGTTCTTCACTGATGTGGATGAGGGACTGAAGTTTCAGCATTTGATAGCAACTTCAAGTGTGCAAAGCAAGGGTGGAGGGCCCCCACTCCAAGCTAAGTACACTTCATTGTTAGATTAGCTTAATTTCCATGAACTAGTTACTTTAGAATACGTTTACTTGATTCATTTGAGATTTGCTTATGAATTGATGTGTGATGATTTATATTATTGAATCTTAACTTGTTTATCACTTTAGTAAGATCGGACAAAAAATTGTTCAAGTTGAATTCTCCTTCTATTGAATCGATAGATTAGAGCTAGAATTCTTCTTTGTTACATGCAAGCAATTTTTCTTATGTAATTTTAGTTTTCCAATGATAGCATAGTGATGAATAAGTTGTGATGAAAAATGCCCAAATATCTCCCAAGTTAAGAGTCTCCTTCATTGTTGGTTTATGCATCTTAAGCTATTGTTAATTCATGATTTTTGATTTCTATTCATTAAGTGATAATTGAGAGAGAAGGACACAAATGGATCTCTTAAGTTAAGAGCCACTTCATCTTTCTTTCATTGCAAAAGCGAGTTATGAATTGTTAACATAGGCTTATATTTGTAATATGTACTTCTTTAGTTCTTCAAAATTCATATTCTAAGCTTGGCTATACCCGATATCCATACATTGTGGACTTGCCTCCAAGTTTTACAAACCTGGATTGATAATGAATACTTGTGTTAAATTGTGATAATAAATTGGCTCAATAGTGTGGGGTGAGGTGGGGTGGGTGCCGGAGACCATGATATTCTATAAGGGTAGCATAGATAGATGAAGTTTAATATTTTGGTGACATTGAGACTTTGAAATTATAGGTTGTTTTATATTGAATGCTTTTAATATAATTCTTAGTTTCATTTCAATACTTCATTGTTGGTTTTGAGGATTTAAAATATTTTCTTGAATTTGTTTCAAGAAGTCTTGATATTTATACATCATCACTCACTTGATTGTGTTTTAGTGAGCTAGTGTTAATTATATCTATTCGTTTACACATCATTAATTAGTTCTATTTTCCTGTATTTCAAATTAAATTATTTTTCCTACGATTGTCATGTGTAGAACTATAAATTGATTTACATATAATGTGCTCTTTTTATTATTGAATTGTCTCTTTTTAAATTGGAATTGCTACATGTATGTACATGATGTAGAAATGATTAATAATTAGAGTGATTTTCTTACTATCTTTCATTTTGGATAAGAGGATGTCTCTAGTTCATAGTAAGTTAATGATTTTTTTGAATTACGAGGAAATGCAAACAATATTATAGTTAAATATATTTTACTTGGCCAAGGCATATCTATAACTATTGTTTTCAAATTTTCTTTCTATTTTTTTTTAATGTAAAATCTGTTAAAGCAAGTTGAGAGTTATTTAATTTTGCTTAAAAGTAATAATGAGTATAGTAGTGTCCTTGCTTGTTCTCTTTTAATTAATGTTACATTAAAAGTCAGTTGTATTTGATAGTCATTCATTTTTGGATATATATATATATATATATATTATATAAATTTACTTCATACCAATTAGAGCTATTAATAATAATACTTAAAATTATTATTTATTAGTAGTATTATTAATTAATTATTATTATTATTATTGGGGATTGAAGTTGGAGGGGAAATTAGGTCCTGGGTTTGGGAAGAGGTCTGCAACTTGAATGTGGATCTAAGTTGACACTAGGGTTTTGCATTAGGGTTCCATGGCGGGACGCACAGGGGGGAGTGCTGCTCCCTCCTATAGTCAGGTAGTCACAAAAGAAGGCAAGGAAGCAGGAGGGAAGGATTTCAAGAAACAATCGAGAAAGATTTCAGAAGCAAGAGGCAAGGAGACAGTTGGAAGAAATGAATCCTAGGATTATGAAGGGAATCAATAGGAAACAAGTAAAGAAAAGGAGAAGGGAGGTGGCAGCGGGAAAATAACTTCCACAAGAACTACGGGAGTTTGCAAACACAAATCGAGCATCATTCCCTGGGTTGTATCGAGTGATCTTGCGATTCAAGCGCACAGGGACCATATGAAAGAACATGTGATCATCTGCAAATTCATGGGGTTATGGCCAACGGAGAGGGATTTATACATCTGGATTAGGAGCCATTGGAAGTCAAAGGGAGAAATACATTTACATCTAGGTTCTAAAGGCTTATTCACAGTGGTGTTTGTGAGCCTAGAGGACAAAGATCGAGTATTTGAAGGGGGGCCTTACTTCTATGCTACGACAGACTCTACATGTGGCCATGGATGATGAATTTTGTTTCGGGATATAAAACATTCACATCTGTACTGGTTTGGATCAGACTATACTCATTACCTCTGGACTACTGGCAACCAGAGTCCTTGAAAACCATAGGCAACAAGCTGGGGCATTTTCTGAAAATTTCAGAGGCAACTATCAAAAGTAAATATACTTCCTTCACTCAAATATGTGTGGAAATGGATCTACCTAGAGCCCTTCCAGAAGCCATAATCTTAGAGGTATATGATGAAGAATGGGTGAAAACAGTGGACTATGAGCACATACCATTCAAATGATGCAAATGTCATGAACATGGCCATCTATTCAGAGACTTCCCTACAAACAACTTGGAAAGCAATGGGAAAACCTTTGTGGACAACGATCATGAGGGTTTTACCAAGGTTGGGGGAAAAGGGAAAGGGGGTAAACGATCACAAAAGAAAAGAAGCAAAGACAAACAAACAAGACGCAATAGTCTCAAGATCCTAGAGGAAGTGGAGGAGAGCGTGGAGACAGTTCAAGTCAAGGAGAATTTCCTTAAGGAGCAGGATATAGAAGCTCAAATGGAGGATATCCCAGTGAACAACCAACAGAAGGAGGAGCTACAGAGCTACATGGAGATCAACAAGGACCATGAGATGAATCCAAGTGAGGTAGGTATGGAGGACCAAAAATTGTAGGAGATTCTAGACAAGGAAAATCTAGATCTTGAGAAATTTTTGGAACAAGGAAAGAACAAAGGAGTGGACTCATTGTGAAAAGAAGATTATGATCGAGTCCAACAACTCTATCTATGGAGGGCACAATCAAAGGGAACTGGTGTCAAAATAAACCATGAAAGCCAAGAGTAGAGTGGATTCAAAATGATGGAGAATCCATAAACACTATCTCAAAAAAACCCAGGGAGGAGAAGAGGAAGGAAAAGATAGAATGAACTGCTAAATGAATGTGGGAAACTATTGATTAAATAAGGTAAGATGAAAGATCTTACCAACTATTCTTTTACCAACCCTTCTTAATGAAGCTTACAACCTGGAATATTAGAGGTTTAGGCAGTAGAAGGAAATAGAGAAATCTCAGTAATAGAATAAAAGAAGAAAAAACCCAACATGGTCTTTATTCAGGAGACAAAATGTTCAATGGAAAAAATAAGAGAAATTCATTACAAATGGTTAATCAAGTATTATTATTTAGAAGTTAAAGCTAATAACGCTGTAGGTGGGATTCTCATGCTATGGAATCCACAAAATCTGGGAATCCTAGATGCTAAAGCATCCAAGAAGTATCCTTCTATGATTTGTAGTCCCGTAGGTGACCAGGAGAATTACATGATAACTAATGTATGTGGCCCTCAACAACAAGTAGATAAACTCAAGCTTCTTACCTCCTGGGAAGGTCTCAGAGCACGTTATCCCAATATAACCTAGATACTTTCAGGTGATTTCAATATGATAAGATCTCTCTCTCGAAAAAAGGAGGCACTAGACACCTTGACAGAGACTTTGAAGCCTTCCAAGATTTCCTCTTGAACATGGGACTAGTGGACATCGAGACTATAAATGGAACCTTCAATTGGAACAATAAAAGAGGAGGAGCTTCCCAAGTGGCGTCAAAACTAGATAGGTTTATCGTTTCTGAGGATCTCCTCCTTACAATATCAGCCATAATAGCATCCATTTTGCCCTTTGGTGGCTCAGATCATTGGCCATTTTAGCTTGAAGCTTCCTTTATGGGCACTCCGAGGAATAGGCCTTTCAGATTCGAAAATGCCTGGCTCTCTCATCCCAAATTCATGAGTAACATTGCTAAATGGTGGAAGGAGGATTTGAATATTCAGGGTACTAAGATGTACATGCTCCAGCACAGACTGAAACACATTAAATCCAAACTTAACGATTGGAACAAAAAGGAATTTGGTGATATCATCAAGGCCAGAATGAGTACTGAGCAGAATCTCTAGGAAATCAATTAGATAAACATTACAAAGGGCTTCAATGAGGAAAGGCAAAAACTAATTGACTCTTTGCAGGAAGAATGGGAGGAGCATTGCTTACAAGAGGAAACATTTTGGATGCAGAAATCGAGAATTCAATGGATAAAAGAGGGAGAAAGGAACACTAAGTTCTTTCACAAATCCACTATGGCCCACAAGGCACATAACAGAATCACAAAGCTAAAGGATTCTCAAGGTATTGAGCTTGTCACTCACAAGGACATGGAATCAATCCTAGTACAACACTTCTCTAACATTGCAAAGGATCCATTAGAAGATAGATCTAGGTTCATTGATAAGCTCACCCAGCACATTCCGAAGTTAGTCACCAGCGAGGACAACCACAATCTAAATAGGCCAGTCTCAGAAGAGGAGGTCAGTGAGGTGATCAAGGAAATGCAAAGTTGAATAGCACCAGGTTCATATGGTTTCAATGTTGATTTCTTCAAAGCCTGTTGGGATATAGTGAAACATGACATCCTTGAGGTTGTGGAAGACTCAAGACAACACAAAAAGGTTTTGAAAGCACTAAATGCGACCTTTATAACATTAATCCCCAAAAAGGAAAATTCTATGACGCCGGATGGGCTTAGGCCCATTGCCTTATGTAATGTGATGTATAAAATCATCTCCAAAGTGATAGCCAACAAACTCAAGCCACTGCTACCTTCTCTCATCTCAGAAGAGCAAACAAGCTATGTGGAAGGAAGACAGATTCTAAACAACATCATCCAAGCACATGAGGTGGTACACTCTCTCAAAAGCAACAAGCAAACAGGCATGATCATTCAATTGGACCTTGCAAAAGCCTATGACAAACTCAACTAGTCTTACATTAGAGCCATTCTAAAATCCTATGGCTTTGACCAAAACTGGATAAGATGGGTTATGGCACTAGTCACCTCGACCAGTTTCTCCATTCTGCTTAATGGAGATCCCTCTAATACTTTTACTCCTTCCAGAGGGCTCAGACAAGGTGACCCAGTATCCCCCTTCCTCTTTGTCCTCATGATGGAAGGGCTTGGTAGGGCAATCTAATTGGCAAATGTTGAAGGTAGAATTCAAGGGATTAAGCTCACCCCGAATGGAAAGGCTAACACTCATTAATAATTTGTCGATGATACTATGTTGCAGGGCATACCCATAGTTAGGGAAGCAAAGACAATCAAAGATATAAATGATTTCACTATGGCAGCAGGCATAGAGGTAAGCCAAAACAAGCCTAAAGTTTTCTTCTTTAACACCAATATTTCTATACAGAGAAATATCACCAGGATTCTTGGTTTTCAAAGGGACCAGATGCCTTCCAAATATCTTGGCATTCCTCTTACAGACAAACCTCTATGTAAGAAAATATGGGAACCTGTTTTAAACAAACTTCAGGACAGAATCAGAAATTGGATTTGTAGAATTATAGGTGCTCAATTTATCCTTTTAATTCTTGCCAAGTTCTTTGCATCACAATGATCGTTTGGCGTATTTCTGATTTACGTAAATTTACAGGTTAGGTCCTTCCAATTTTGGCCATAGAATGGACGTAGGCATACCTCTCCATGCTTCATTGTATTACTCAAGTTATTTAAGGGAAATACCCCATTTATTCAAAGAAATGTATTCCATATTATTAGGACCTATACTGGTGTTTTTATATGAGATTTTCCTTCCCTCAAAGGGTTTTGCTTCTCATATCTTGAAGTGTATTCATTACCTAGCCAATTTCTTTGGCTACAACCATAATTTCTTCGTCATATACAAATTTATCATATATTTATATATTTTTATATCTATAATTGTCTTTCGTTCTGTTCGAATGATGATTACAATTATGGTAACTTAATATAACATGCATTTTTCTTATAAGTGAACACAACAAAATCCTATAGGTTCCACTACCTCTTTCTAGAATATTTCATGGTGGTAAAAGTGAAATTAATAATTTTACCTTTTTAATGCATGCGATAATTTTTTAGTTTAAAACTCCTTCAGAGCAACATTCTCTCATTATGTGTATAAATAAATATAGATATGTTTTCTCTACTTTTAATATTTAGAATCACATTGTTTCACTTCTGAGGGTTTTTATATATATTGTCTTTTATTTTTCCTTCTTGGTCCTATAATTATTATAGTTTAAACTTAATGAAATGCTTACATATATATCTAGGCTAGAAACCTAATGGATCCCTATAATGGGGGACTTCTTTTAGTTTTCTATGTCCTAATGCTCCTTTTCTCAAGACTATTTGTGCCTGGGCTTATGAGCAAAGAATTTATTATCTATAGGTCTGCACATCTAACTTAAGGATGAGCACAAGCCCTCAACCTTAATATTAAATATAGGTACGTATTTATGCTTATAAATTTTCCTAGTCTACAACTTTAGAAAAAGAAGATCATTTAATACATGTAAGTCTCACATTTAGTTTTATGTTTGTTTATGAATACCTAGCCTTACCACCTAGTACTATCCTTGTTAAGGGGAATTCCTGGTCACTAATTCCACATTGTATTTATTTTATATACATTGTATCCACTCAAAAATATTTTCACAAGAGTTCCTGGTATCCTTTGGTTACTTGCAAAGATCAAAAGAGATATGGTCTAGTTCATGAGCACTTTTACACACTCTTAAGAAATAAGTGCTTCATACACTAATTCGCATACATTTAGGTTGATTGATCAAGAATAATAATATATTAATTCAACAATATATGATTTGAGAACTATTATTTTCACAATAATCATCTAATCTGGTTTTCCCAAAAATGAAGAAGTGTATTTAATCAAAACCCCTACTATTCAGAAATCCAATCATACGGGTACTTATCTAAATTCCTCGAGGGAATAGATTAAATGCTTCCACATTCCTTCCAACCCTTAATCAATTTTTTTTTAGTGTGCTTCGAGATCCACTCCTAGCTACTATGAAAACTGTGTAGAAACCTTTGTTTAACATTCAACTCCTTAAGACCTTAGTAGCATATTTCTAATATTTATTGGTGCTAACTAGTATTTGGCTTCATTTGGTTTTATTTTCAAAGGTAATTTTGTTTATCTCCCATAATTATTTTCAAAAACTACACCACATGGTGTTATCTCCAAGCATGAAAATTTTCGCTAGTGGTCTATCTTTGCCAATGATTCTCTCGTCAATAATAATGGCAGAAGGATGATTTTGTTTCCCCTTGTTCTTACAGCTTTGGGCATAACTTATTTCAACTATTATCTTGATAATGAGGAGTTAATCTCACATGTGAGCTTTTAACATATTTCTAAGAGGATTAAATGCGAAATATCGTTCCTTATTTAACCATTTAAAATACATATTTACATAAATATATTATCTTGTTCTTTTAATTAAAGAGTTAGAGAAAGAGAATGTAAAGAATAAAGTTCGTATACTTAGAGCAATTATCTGATACCAACGTAACAATCAGAGTGAATACTCTACGATAATCTTCAGAACACTTGGAAAACCAAGACATCCATTGAGGATAAGAAACATATATTGAATAGTGTATAAAATAATTGAAATGATATTATTACAAATGAGGGTGACAATTTGCTTATATACTTAGGAAAAAACCTCTTCACCAAGGGTCATGTCCTTAGGGACATACCTCTTGATTAACTAATTACTAGTTAATTACTCATTATTTATTCTTATTTTTATTGTTTACATTATTTTATATATATATTTTATTCATAACATTGCTTTCCTTTTCGAAAAGCTTTGTCCTCAAAGCTTATCAATGATAAGGCTACCATTTGTTCTTTGTCTTTGTAATCCATTCACATCTTTTGAAATTCTTTGATTTTCTTCTTCTTCATTGATACAAGATGATAGGATCCTCTTAGTGATAAACAAAATTGTATCACTAAGAAGCGATATAACCATCCTAAATCAATTTTCCGTGGAGTCTTTCGATTACTTCAAACTTGTAATGAACTCTTTTCATAGGACTCACTTCTACAAAATTCAGTATTCCTTGGAACATAAATCTAATGTTTCATTTCTAAATTATTAAAATATGTATACTGACTTAGTTAGATTCTCTTTTGATTCATATTTCGATAAAGGGTTCTTGTGGTTTTATTTCTCTCTAATATATTAATGGTGATTTCTTGTTTTCTTGGGGTCATCTGATTTATTCCAGGTTTAGAAATTTCTTTATTAATTGTGAGATCTTCACTTGAAATTTTTGTTGTTTGGACTACAACTTATGAGTATGTCTTCATGTTAACTAATTTATCATCTCCTTGAGATGCAATATTTACTAGATCAAAGTTTTTTCCTTTATTTTCAACTTGGATTGTTACAAATGGAGACTATAACACTTATTCTTTAGTAAGATGTTCTAACTTGTCATTTAGTGACTTCTTGTCACATTTAGAATTATTTATTTGCATAAGAAGGTTTTGGTTATGATTTCTTAGACATAAAATCTCTTCTCTTTCTATATCATTGACTTTATTTTTAGTATGCGCCTCATCTTTTAAACTTTGGATTTTTTCCAATAAATTTTGATTAAGGTTCTTTAAATGTAAATTTTCCTCTTATTGATCTGATAAGCGGTTCTTGATTCCTTTTTTGTGACCTTATCTTTTTTGACTTGTGTGAGTAGTTTTTCATTGTGATCTCTGAGGTGTGAAATTTCTTTGTCTTTATTGTTGATGACTTCATCAAGCTCTTTCTGCTTCTTTGGTATAGTTTTTTTCTTATATTGAAATATCAATTCTGAAATATCCTTAATATCTTCTTATGATGGTGTTACTGATTCTTGCCTGGTTGTTATGTCTCGAAATGTGATGTTCTTCTCGTTATAAGGAAACATAAAAAAAATGTTTCTCTATCATTAACATGAACGTACCCAATTCCTAAAACTAATGCGGATTGAGAATTGTGTCAATCTCTCTATTAAACATAGTTACAACACAAAATTTAGATATGCACTCATAATTATCTACTATCACTTGTAAGTTACTAATTTCATACTCTTTTTGGCCATAGATATCTTTTCTTTCACCAATAATTGGATCTTGAATTAATAACTGACTTGCCAAATTAATATTTATGCAATTTCCTTGTTTCTTGCGCTGATAACAATATTAATTTATTTTCCTTGGATACTTGCTTTTAATGTAATTCATTTCTGATCCATAACTGAAATAGGCAATTTTTCCTTACTTTACTTCTGACTTAGAATCCATTCTTTTATCTTTGATTATTGATTCTGTTTTGCATTTGTCAAATTTTTTTTACTATTTCATTTAATATTGACACCTTCTATGATATTTGTAACTCATATTTTATTTAGAAATGCTAATACTTTCGATCGGCAAAGGCTCTATTGCTGGATTGGTCGATGGTGAAAGGGAGCAATGTATGGCATTGAATCAATGACAATTGATGGTTGTGTTTTTGTATTGTAGTCAGAGTAGGGGTACAAAGTCAAGTAATAATGGTTAGGATTGCAATGAGAATAGGCTAATAGTGGCAGTGGCCCTAGCTAGTGAGTTGTTGTGGTTTTGGGTGGCTATCGAAAGGTTGTGTTGTATGGTGATTGTGGTGTTGAAGAAAATGTAATTAGCTTCGGTCTTCATAAATATAATTTTGATCATTGTACTTGTAAAATAAAAGAAATACTATTTTTGTAAATTTTAAAAATGAGTTTCTTGCTCATTACATAGGTCTCACACATGTCGAAGTGTTATAGGAAATTCAAAGAGTCAAATAAAATGTTGAATAACCCTTCTTGAGAATATATCAAATGTATTTGGGTCATAAACAATGTCAAGAATCCCTCCAAAATGACAAGCAAAGTCCACTTCCCCATGTTTGCCAGTGAAATGAATTAAATGCAGTGATGTTAGCTGATATAATGTGACACATCGGTTCACTGTCATGTCGGCTAATTATGGAGGAAAAAAAACTATAAATACCCTACTAGGGTCACCACAGGAAACACAAAAACACAGATTTTTCTTCGATCTTTGGATGGGTACCAAGAGGTACAAGAGGACAATTTTGGATATCTTTCTTGAAGGTATGAAACTTTGGATGGGTACAGTAAGGTATAATATCGAACACCTTTGCAATATTCATGGATAATTACAATAATAAAATTACAGTCTCTTCCTTCGCGGTGATGATTGTCTCAGTGTATCTATGAAGATAATTTTAGTGCAAGGAAAATAGTGGTTGTCTCGGTGTAGTGTTCATCAGTTTATTTGTGTTGGAGAAAATGGGAGACGATACACTCTCTAGAGAACTTATCTCTTCCTCTCCATAACTATGATCCCATAGTAATATACTTGGCATAGTAGACAAGGTGATAATCAGCCTCTCGGTTCATTGATAAAGGCATGGAATCAAGGTCACAATGAAGATTTCGATCAAGAGAAGGGACCTTGTTGGCATGGTGAAGCAACAATGATAAATATCTTAGTGATGTAGTAGTGGTGGCCTTAATCATGTAGCAATGAGGATGATCTAGGCAATGATGAAGAAGAGGATTGGTGTGTTGGTCTTGGAGTGCCCTAAAAGTTCAAGGGTCATGGTCTTGGTATTCATGAATTGTAACCTCTATAAGAAGAATTTTATGCAGGATTTCTGCTCCAAGAGGGAGATGTTTTCACCATGGCAGAAACAAAAGCACCGTGTTTTTTTATCTCTTTGGCTTTGGTAACTATTTGATGAATATAAGAAGACACACTCTAATAAGAACAAATTAAGATTATGCTAATAAGAAAAATTAAAATTCGTCACAAGTAGTTATCATGCTAGAAGAATATTATTAGCATCATTTTCCCTAGATTCTTCAAACATGGTTTCAGAGCTAAGGTACTGGAGTGAAAGGAAGGGCATATAAGAGACACTCAAAGATCAAGTTTCAAAAAGGGCACTAAAGCAAGTTGAAGGATATCAAGATCTACATTGAAGAATTTGTTATGAAACCAGCTCGCAAAAAGATAGAAAAGAAAGATCAATGCCTTAGAATTCAGCCCATTCCAGGGGGCAACCTCCTATACATTACACTAATGAACAATTATTGGATGATACAAATGAAAAACCTCCTTTCTATATATAGGAGTCTAAGGAGTCTGAATATAACCAAAGCCGACTTAACAATAATAATATAAGGACACAAAACTAACAATAGTGGGCTTCTATGGGTACAATAATAAAAATATGGGGACTTTAGGGGCACAATAACAATAATAAGGGATACAATGACAATAGTAACGGGGGAATCAATAGTATTATAGGGACCTAACATGCCCCTCTCCTTCAAAATTTTTTTGTCCTTAACGCTCGAGCAGTTATGGATGCTTTTGTATAAAATTATCATCCTCCCATGTGGAATCTTCAATGGGTAAGTTCTTCCACTTGATGAGATACGCTAAATTGATTGATTCCGTAGCTTTCGAGTTCTTCTTTATTTTGCTACTTCAGGTTTCAATATGATTTTTTCTTCCTCATCAAGTTTTGGAAATATTGTTTGAACTGGGAGCTTGTCACCTATAACCTTCTTTAAGCATGACACATGGAAAACTGGGTGCACTCGAGAAGCTGCAGGAAGCTTCAATTTGTATGCCATACTACCTATCTTTTGCAACACCTTGTAAGGACCATAATACTTTGGTTATAATTTGTTATCCTTCTTAGCTTACTTGAGGGACATTTGTCTATATGGTTGTAGCTATAGGAATACCCAATCACCTACATCAAAACTTCTTTCGCTGTGATGTTGATGATTCAAAATGGATCTTGGATAGACTTCTAAGTCTAAATTTTTCCTCACATAGGAAAATGAATGTCAAGGGCTGCTCCTGGAAATAGTCCCATTGCATATATCTTTTCATTCTGAATCTGATGCAATTTGAATGGGCTAAAATGGACTTTGGATGAATAAGTTATTGCAGAAATAAGATTGCCATGGTCCTTTGAAAGGAGGAAAATTCTTATAAAATTGGGATTAAGGCTTTATATGCGTTCCCTAAAGAAATCATATCAGGCAAAAGTAAAGGAGAAGACATCAAGCCGAAGAATGCAACGATATGCAATTGTGATTATCGCATCACACATAACCCAAGGGGAAGGACCCGTAGCATTGTGAAGAGCCAATGCAATAGCCGATAGCCTATGCATCGATAGTCGATGGGTTGATGCACCAATAGTTGATGGGCCGATGCACCGATGGGTTGATGCACCGATAGCCGATTGTCGATGTTCCAATAGCTGATGGTTGATGTTTCGATAGCCGATGGGCTGATGTGTTGATGGGTCGATGCACCGATAGTTGATGAGGCGCCGATCAGAGTGATCGGAGATCGGGCGATCAGTGATCCCTGATACCAAGGGCGAATTCACATTGCAATATGCGATTACGATACGCCGATAAAAGGTGGACCTGATAGAGTTTATCAACGAGATTTTATAACTTTTGAAATCTGGATTTATAGGATTTCTGTGTCTTTCTTGTGTATTGGGATGTTTTGGCATATGCCATGCGATAAAGTGCAGACTCGATATGAGTATAGATGCGATTGCACATTTTTGAAGTCTAGCTAAAAGGAAAATGATGTGTTTTTAACGCATCTACCTATGTATTTCATTATGCTACTATTTTCAGGGTTTCGCCTGAGGAAAGGCCTCGATCCCTTTGTAACTACCCCTGATCATTGTGCTATGCTGAAAGTGGGCATTTTATAACAATGATGCGTTTGTAACACACAGATCCACAGAAGCAAAAGCGAGAGGGCCAACCAAAGATGCAAAGGAATGATCACACACAGAGAAACGAACAGGAAGCCATGGAGCCAGAAAAATACCTCATAAAAGCCAGAGAGAAAGATTGAGAGGTAGAGTAGAGAGTTTTGGAGTCACTTGGAGGTCGAGTGAAGCAAAGAGCTCAATTGACAGCAGTGAGTTATTGTTGAAGGTCACTAGAAGGTTGCTAAGGATTGCTTGGAGGTCGAGTGAACTAAAGAGGCACGTAGAGGCCGAGAGAAGCTCATGAGAGTTAGAGCCAGAGCCAAGAGCTAGAGCCAGAGCCAAGAGCAAGAGCACTAGAGCCGCAGGGCTAGAGTGCTTGACATAGGCATAGCCACCAGCGCTTGGAGGCAGAGCCTCAGAGCCAAAGAGCTCAAAATAGACTTCTAAGAGCCATGCACTGTAATGAAGCTGCAAAATAGCAAAGAGATTGAAATGGTTAAGTTGTTTCTCATGTTCAGAGTGTGCTGAAGATAGAAGAAGGAATTCTAGAGACAGTGAAAGAATTCTGATGGAGTTGATGGAAGCTAGAGCAAGATCGTTCAGAGCGCTGATTGAAGGAGTCAAGTCTAGAGAAGCCTAGATCTGTCTGCAGAGTGAGGATAACCAATAGGATAAGATGGCTTTCTAAACCCATAGGTTCAGTTGTAAACCAATGGAGTTGAGCATGGAGCTTGTAAAGGAATTTATGCCATAATCCCAAAGAGCCTAGTTGAGTTTACTAGAGCTCATGGAGACGTAGCCCAAGGGTTTTGGGCGAACTCCTAATTATATTGTTGTCTTATGTGTTTGCTTACTTGCTACTCTATTTGTTGTTATATGTATTTTATATCAGTTTAAGCAAATGAATTTAAGGCACATGATCAGTTAAAAACAAACACAAGCATACACCTATTTTCAAGCACTTTTAACTCCGCAATTGGTTAATGATAAGATCTTCAAAATATTTAAGCTTTGGAAGTGGGAGAGGTTCTTGCAAGATAACAAGAAGCCTTTAGTGCGGCATTTTTAGATCAGGTGGTATCAGAGCTTGAGATTGATTAATGCCACCTTTAGGAAGGTGATATCAAAGCTAGTTATACTAGAGCAAGTGGTATCAAATCTAAATGCTTGATTGATAGTGCAGAGATTGCTTGTCTGAAAGGTGTTTAAATAGTCAGAGGTTGATTGTATGCTTATTTGCAGACTGATTATTTTTTGAGTTTGCAAAGGTGAAGGGAAAGCTATTGATAGCTTAGTCTGGGAGAGGACAAAAAGGAATAAGGGTTGAAGGCATTCTTCTTATCACAAAGGACCTCAAGGAAATCCTTCAAGCACAAGATGTTTCTTACAAAAGGTTGCTAAATAAGCTCTTTATTAATCTTGTTTGAAGTTCTTTTTTTCATTGGTATAATGACAACTTCTACAAGCGAGTCCTCAAATTCTTCTTTCTTCACAAGATTCTTTAATGAAGACAAGAAGCAAGACTTGTTCACCACGATCTATATGGTGAGAGAAATGTATGAGGATGGAAGGAAGAGCAACATACTTAGAGAGTAGTTGAATTCCGTGGAGGAAGAGAAGCAGTTGCTTTTTGACAAATTGCAGGAAATGGAGAGGAAACTTCATATTGAAAATATGAACCTGAAAAGGATGGACGAGCTAGAAACACAACTCTTTGTTGCCAAAGAATCCTTACTGAAGTATCAACATGAAGAAGAAGTAAACAATTCCTGTTTGTCTTCAAATTCTTCTAAGAATGCTTATATTGGTTCTTTTGAAAAATATACCGGAGGCATAGGTTCCAAGTTAATGTCCAAGATGGGATATGAAGGAAAAGGCTTGGGAAAACATGCACAGGGTATTTTTGAGCCAATAATGGTTGAGGAAAGGCCTAAGTATTTGGGACTTGGCTATGGAAAAGCTTATGGAAAGAGTTCCAAAGCTGCCATGAAGGCCATTGAAATAGTTCCAAGAAGGATTTTCATTTCAGGTGTTCTACCTCAAGAGTGTGAAGATTGTATTCGTGGAGAATGTAATAGGTTGAAACATCATTTGCAGGATGCATGTGTTCATAAGAATGCACTTGAACCAGAGAGTTGTGGAAACTCTGACAGCCTTGAAGAGATTGACGATGTTCCAAAGGGAGCCACTTCTTCATCCAATTCACCTCCTCATGAAGGCAATAAAGGTGAAAGAGAAAGGTATAAATCTGGTTCTTGTTATATTCCTTTTGATTATGTTTAGCATGGTAAATTTCCATATAAGTATGGGAAAATAATTGCATGTTCTTTTGTCGTTTGGATAACCATAATGTTTCTAGATGTTGGAAGAGAATGGCCACATACAAGAAAATTTTGAAGGAAAGGAAGCAAGAATCCAAAATTCCATTGGACCAGGCAAATCATGTTGTCGAGAGGATGCACATGTCTTGCACTTATTGCCATAAGCAATGACATGTTGCTGAAAAATGTTGGACTCTGAATCCAACAATGCTTGCACGAAAGCTGAAGAAGGTGGAAAGAGAAAATGGAAGAAACAGAAAGGAATTTTCCATGGATGATGTGTTTCAGGATGATTCACATGTTGATGCTGATGTACAGATAGAGGTAGCACATTTTAAATGTATTGGTAAGAAATGGTTAGAGTTCTTATCCAATTAAATATTGCATGTCTTTTGATTTGATGCATCTATTTGCATTTCTTTGTTAATGGAATGCAAGTTGCAGTATTTTACCAAGAAGGTGAATGGAAAGGTTGAGTAGGAGGCTCACTTTATTGTTGCAACATTATATTTCATTTTAGATTCGAAAGTACAGTGTGCTTAAGCGAAAGTTGAAAGACAAAGTGCATGCATAAGCTTGATATGCATGAACATAGGGATGTTGACGATTGTCCTTGTATTTGAACATGTATGTGTAATTAACTTGAAGGATTGATTGCTTTGTTTTAAACATGCATGTAATATTGACTTGAGAAATGTTGATGTGGTCTCTAAGATGGAGATAATGATGAAGTGTTTCATCTTTTGAAAAGAATCCTTGATATCTTTTCTACATTCTTGACTTGAAGGGTCATTTGTTGTAAAGGCATGTTTTGTGGGCTTGTTATCTAGTTCATCATTTGTATGCAGATGTAAGACATGGAAGTGTTCACAAGATGTGAGATCTATTTATTTTGTTGAATAAGGAGTTTAGGCCATCCAGTTATTGTCTATATTTCTGTTTTTGTTAACAATTGTTGTTGACAACTTGTCAAACAGGTACAAATGTAAATTTTTGTGGAGCTGATGTAACTTCACATTTGTTTGAACCAGCTTGGATCAATGATCAAGGAAGAGAAGCTGAAAATACCTTCTATGACCATCTCAACAAGAGTTCTGCAGGAAGGGAAGGAGGAAGACAGTTCTTCCTAGGGGGACTAGCACATCTAGGAAGGAGAATGGTCAGAGACTTTGGTTTAGAGGCACTATGTAGAGGCAAGTTGAAAGAAGAGGGTGAACAATAAATGTTAGTATTTTGGAGACCAAACGTTCTTTAGTGGGAAGGTGTGATCCAAAATGGATCTTGGATAAACTTCTAATCTAAAGTGTTCCTCATAGAGAAAAATTAAAGTCAAGGACTACTCCTGGAAATAGTCCCATTGCATATATCTTTTCATTCTGAACCGATGCAATCTGAATGGGCTAAAATGGACTTTGGATGAAAAAGTTATCACAGAAGGAAGATTGCCATGGTCCTTTGAAAAGGAGGTAAATTATTATAAAATTGGGTTTAAGGCTTTATATGTGTTCCTTAAGGAAATTGCATCAAGGAAAGGAAAAGGAGCAGAAACCAGGCATAAGGATGCAGGGATATGCGATTGTGATTATCACATCACAATATTACATTGCACATAACCCAAGGGGAATTACCCATAGCATTGCAAAGATCTGATGCGATAGCCAATAGCCGATGCGTCGATAGCCAATTGGCCAAGGCACTGATAGTTGATGGGTAGATGCACCGATAGTTGATGGTTGATGCATCGATAGTCGATGGGATGATGCATTGATGGGCCGATGCGTGGATAGCCGATGAGGTGCTGATCGGAGTGATTGGAGATCTAGCGATCACTGATCCTCGATACAAAAGGCCTATGCACATTGCAATATGCGATTGTGATATACCTACAGAAGCCAGACCCGACAGCGTTTATCAACGCAATTTCATAACTTTTTAAGTCTAGATTTACGAGATTTTTGTGTATTTCTCGTGTATTGGGTTGTTTTGGCCTACGCCATGTGATAGTGATATGCAATAAAACATGGACCCAAAAGGGAGTATAGATTCGATTACACATATTTGAAGTCAGGCTGAAAGGCAAATGATGTGTTTTTAATGCATATACCTGTGTATTTTGTTATAATGCCGTTTTTAGGTTTTCCCTGAAGAAAGGCCCCAATTCCTTTGTAACTACCCCTAATCATTGTGCCATGCTGCAAGCAGGAATTTTTTAACAATGATGTGCTTGTAAGGCGTAGAGCCAAAGAGCTAGATGCTAGAGGGCCAGCCAAAGAGGTAAGGGAATGACCATGCACAGAGAAATGGACAGGAAGATGCAGAGCTGGAAGAATGCCTTAAAAAAGCTAGAGAGCATGATTGAGAGGCAAAGAAGAGAGCTTTGGAGTCACTTGAAGGTCGAGTGAACTAGAGAGCTCAATTGAGAGTAGCGATTTGTTGATGAAGGTCACTAGAAGGTTACCGGGGGTCGGTTGGAGGTCGAGCAAACTATAGATTCACACAAAGGCTGAGAGAAGCTCGTGAGAGCCACAACCTAAGCCAAGAGCGAGAGCCAGAGCCAAGAGTGAGAGCATCAAAGTTGCAGGGCCAAAGTGCTTGATAGAGGCATAGCCAGGAGAGGCTGGAGGTAGGGCCTCAAAGCCAAACAGGTCAAAATAGACTTCTAAGAGCCATGGGCTGTAATGAAGCTATAGAATAGCAAAGAGATAAAAATGGTCGGTTGTTGTTGGTGTTCGGAGTGTGTTGAAGATAGAAGAAGGCATTCTAGAGATAGTGAAAGAATTTTGAGGGAGTTGGTGCAAGCTAGAGCAAGATCGCTCAGAGCGCTGATTGAAGGAGTCAAGTCCAGAGAAGCCTAGATCTATCCGTAGAGTGAGGAAAACCAGTAGGATAAGATGGTGTTCTAAAACCATAGGTTCAGTTGTAAACCAATGGAGTTGAGCATGGAGCTTGTAAAAGAATTTATGCCATAATCCCAGAGAGCCTAGTTGAGTTGACTAGAGATCACGGAGACATAGCCCAAGAGTTTTTGGTGAAATCCTATTTATATTTTTGTCTTATGTGTTTTCTTACTTACCGCTCTATTTACTGTTATATGTATTTTATATCAGTTTAAGAAAATGAATTTAAGGCACATGATCAGTTAAAAAGAAACACAAGCATACACCTATCTTCAAGCACTTTTAATTCGAAAATTGGTTAATCAGAAGATCTTGGAAATATTTAAGCTTTGGAAGTGGGAGAGGTTCTTGTAAGCTGACAAGAAGCCTTTAGTGCCCCATTTAAGATCAGTTGATCTACCTGATGTTTCATTATATTCTGTGCCAAGGTGAGGTTATCCTTTAAGAGTTGGAGAACTTGTTGTTGACGCTTGATGTGATCTTCCACTGCTTGAACCTTTGAATTTTATCTTAAATATGATGTGATGGATGGTGGATGATATCCATAAAGTGTCATAAATGGGGTCATTTTTGTTGCAGTATGGGAGGAAGTTTTATAACACCATTCATCCAGAGGCAACCATTTGATGCATTGTGTATCTTTATCAGATACAAAGCAATGAAGATATCCTTCCAAACATTTGTTAACTATCTCTGTTTTCCCATTAGATTAAGGATGATAGGATGAGCTATGGGCTAACTAAGTACCAAGACAAGAAAATAATTATGTCCAAAACTTTCCAGTGAAAATGGGGCGTCTATTTCTTACAATAATCTTTGGGTTTCCATGTATCTCTTGAATTGTTTTCATAAATGCAATAGAAAGTGTACTCGCTTTAATTGGATGAGATAATGCACAAAAGTGTGCATACTAGGTAACTCTGTCAATTACCACCATGTTAACACTCTTTCCTTTAGACTTGGGTAAACCTGTGATAAAATCCATTGAAACCTCCTCCCAACATTGGCTTGGAATGGATAAAGGTTATAATAGACCTGGGGTCTTAATTGTTTCAACTTTATTTTGTTGGCAAACCAAACATTCCACCACAAACGTTTGAATATCTGATTTAAATCCATCCTAAAAAAATTCCTTCGTAACACTATGTTAAGTTTTTAGAAGTCCTAAATGCTGTCTTAAGGGAGAGGTGTGAAATTCCCTAAGAATCTTTTGTTTGAGTTGGGATTTCTTACGTAGGTATAACCAATCTTTGTACCATAACAAATCAATTTTCTAGTTAAATCTATAAGATGTACTAGGATCTTGTTGTAACATTTGAATGAGTGCCCACACTTCTTCACCATTCTTCCATTCATCTCTTGCTTCATTTATCCAATTTGGTTGGATAATAGAAATGGCATAAAGAAATTCTTCCACATCCTCATCCTTTCTTGATAGTGCATCTGCCACAACATTTTTATTCCTTTTTTTGTAGGTGATTTCAAAGTCATAACCCAACATCTTTGTGACCCATTTTTGTTGTGCTTCTGAAGATAATCTTTGATCTAAAAAGTATTTAAGACTATCATGATCTATTTTTACCTTGAAGTGTCTTCCCATTAGGTAGGGTCGCCATTTCTTAAGTGCATGTAGTATTTCCAACATCTCCTTCTCATAAATGGCTTTGTGTAAGTACTTTCCTTTGATTGGACAACTTTCTAAAGCAATGGTTCTTTCTTCATGCAATAAAATAGCACGAATTCCATTTCCTAAGGCATCACATTCCAAAATAAAGATTTTTCTGAAGTCCAGTGTAGCTAAGACCAGTGCTTGGCACATTTCCTATTTAAGATGTTCAAAGGCCTTCATTGCTTTTGGAGTCCATGAAAAATCATCTTTCTTCAATAATGGTTTCAGAGGTGCTGTTATTCTCCCATAATTCGTAACAAACTTGCGATAATACCCTGTCAACCCGAGAAATCCTCATAGATGCTTTATGGATGAGGGGATTTTCCATTCCCTAATGGTTTTAATTTTTCTAGGGTCCACCTTAACACCTTCATGAGATACAATATGACCCATATATTCCACCTCTTGTACTCCAAAGAAATATTTGGAGCTTTTTGCATATAATTGTTTCTCCTCCAATAGTTTGAGTACCCTGTTAACATGTTGAGCATGATCCTTCCAAGACTTCTTGTAGATTAGTATATCATCAAAAAATAATATAAAAAAATTTCTAAGGAAGGGTTTGAAAATGGAATTCATCAAACCTTGAAATGTATAAGGTGCATTGGTATTTCCAAAAGGCATGACCAAAAATTCATAATGATCCTCATGAGTTCTAAATGTTGTTTTTGGAATGTCTTTTGTGTTCATTCTGAATTGATGATATCCTAAATGAAGATCCAACTTGGTGAAGTAAATTGATCCATGCAATTCATCCAATAATTCATCAATGACAGGAATGGGAAATTTATCTTTAATAGTGAGCTTGTTGATCTCCCTATAATCTAGACATACGCGCCATGATCCATCCTTCTTGTGAACCAATACTACTAGAGCAAAGAAAGAACTTTGACTAGGTTGAGTTATACCATCCTCTAACATTTCTGCAACCATACATTCAATTTCACTCTTTTGGTCATAGCTATATTTGTAAGGCCTAATGTTTGGAGGAACACTTCCTGGAATCAAATGAATAGCATGATCATGATCACGAATATGTGGGAGGCCTTTAGGAGTCTCAAATACCCTAGAATCATTGTCCAAGGCTATTCGTAGATCTGGAGAAATAGATTATTTTGATGTGGGAACCTCTAGTGAACATAATTGTGCAATTATGCCTCCTTATTCTTTCTTTAGAAGCTTTGTCATTCTGTTAGAGCTGATTATCCTTCTCGGTTTCCCTGCGATACCCCTTAATTCAACTTTGTTTCCTTCTGAAGAAAATTTCATGAACCATTCTTGAAAATTAAAAGTTATTGTACCCAAGGATTGTAGCCATTGGACTCCTAGGACAACATCAGCACCACCCATTGGAATGGAAAGCATTGGGATATTCAATACATATTCTCCCATGGATACCTTGATATTATGGTGCTTTCTTGAGGAAGTTATCATTCCTCCACTTGTAACCATCACTTGACACTCTTCTGCTGGATCTAGGAATCAATTCAATTTCTTGGCTATCTTACAATGAATAAAATTGTGGGTACTGCCTGAATGAATCAAAACTATTACCTTTTTCTTCTTGATATGCCCTTCAATCTTGATAGTTTGAGGAGTGGTAATTCCAGCCAATGCATTACAAGATATGGTCGGATTCATTTATTGCTTCTTTAGGGTTTGTTCCTGGTGTATATCCTCTTCTTTTGATGTTTCTTGTTCCTTTTCTTCCTCCTCTTCACAATCTATGTAAAATAGTTTCTTCTTAGCACACTTATGACCTTTAGTGTATTTTCTACCAAAACTGTAGGAAAGCCCTTTTTCTCTTTTTTTCCAACTTTTTTGGTGTCAACCTTGTAGGTTGTGGATGGCCAGGGGAAACAACACTTTCATCTTTATGATTGTGATTGGCAAGCTTCCTTGTTTCCATACTTTTTCTTTCCATTTTTCTTGCCAACCTAAATGCCTTCTCCAATGAATCAGGTTCCCAAAGGTGAACTTCATGTTCGATATTATCCCTTAATGTCCCTATGAGCACATCAATCCTATGTTCCTGTGGAATATCTTTTACCCTTATATTCAATTTTTGGAAGTCTTCAATTTTCTCCATCATTGAATCCTTTTGTTTGAGATTTATTAATTGACTAAGAAAATGTTGCTTTTTATAACTTCATAATGTGTTATAAATTCATCCATAAAAATAGCCCAAGTGACAATCTTTTTACAAGAGCAAAGCCATTGATACCATACAAACTGATTTGGTTCCAAATATGAAGTTGCAATGCATACCTTTTGTGTGTTTTTGACATTATGGAGATTGAAAAATTTCTCCACCTCTAGTATCCATGTTGTGGTATCCTTGCCATCAAAATTCCTCATATCAATCTTTTGAACATGGTGGTTCTTCGATCCAATGTTAAAGTCTATGAAATCATGACTAACATTTATTTTGTTCTCATCATGAGTTTCCTTTACTACCCTTTTGCCATTAGTAAGCATTTCTTGTAGAAATGTTTTCAAATCTATCTTCAAATCTTACATCTTAGCTTCCACACCATCCATGCTAGCTTCCATGCCATTCATCTTAGCTTCCACACTATCCATCTTAGTGTCCATGCCTCCATCTTAGCTTCCACGTCATTCATCTTAGCTTCTACACCTTTCTTTAAACCATCCATCTTAGCTTTTACGCCCTTCTTTAAACCATCCATCTTATCTTTTACACCACACATCTTAGCTTCTACATCTTTCTTTCAACCATCAACCTTAGCTTCTGTTACTTTTTCTACAAGTGAAATTTGTTGCACTTGGTCTCGTAATTTTGATATATCATGTTGCATTTCTTCCTCTTCATCATGAGTCATTCTAGATCTTTCAGATTTCCTACTAGGTTTTTCCATTTTCTTTCTTCGAGGCATCAATTACTCATTATAATGCTTCACTATATCCTTTGAATTCCTTCAAACTAATTTTTCAAACCAAATGTATGAAAAAATTTAGAAAAACTACACACCATTTTTCACTTTGTTGGAGCTCAATATTGAAATAACTCTAACTCTGTAATTTTGGATCTCCAAGGTCTAAAAGTGTGATCTCTAGTACCCCTTTGTTATGCCCCGCGTCCTAATATGACCTGCTTATATACTTTTTTAGTAGAGCGATCTTGTACGAACTACCACGTGTTATTGTTTTGATCTTTAGACCTAAAAGCAATACAAAAAAAATCAAAGTCCATCCTCTTTCTGTAGCTTCTGAAGAAATTTCAATCTGATTCTTATAGAGAAAGTTATGAAGCTTTTCCCAAGGTCACCTATTTAGAATTTAATTCCGGAGTCTACAAGAACCCTAACTGTCTCAGATTATATATTTGAAAATATAATGATACAAGATCTAAAATTCAGACCCAAACTTCACCAAGAATTTGGCTCCAATGAATTTTAATTTAAGAGTCTGAACCTTCCTATAAAAATAATTATAGCGAAACTTCCACGATGACCTCTTTGCGATGAAATTGTAGAGCTTGCAAAATCCATAGCTTCGCTAGATCATATCTCCGAAAATATAGTGAGAAAAGATTTGAAATTTGGACCTAAGGTTTGGACTAATTTCTTCCCAAATGGGTTTTTCATTTAGCTTTTGAACTTCGTAGCAAAAAATTTATAGTGAAAATTTCATGATGACCTGTTTGGAGTAGTGAAACCCTAGAATCCAAAGCTCTAATACCAAATGTTATGAAACCAGCTCACAAAAAGATAGAAAAGAAAGATCAATGCCTTAGAATTCAGCATCTTCAAGGGGAAAACCTCCTTTACATTACATAAATGAATAATTCTTGGATGATAAAAATGACAAAACCTCCTTTCTATATATAAGAGTCTAAGGGGTCATAATATAACCAAAGAAAACCTTACAATAATAATATAAGGAAAAAAAAATAACACTAGTGGGCTTCTATGGGGAACGATAATAACAATATGGGGACAGTAGGGGCAGAACAATAACAATAAGGGATATAGTGACAATAGTAATGAGGGAATCACTAGGGACCTAACATAATCAAACCCTAGTTTCGATCAAAACATAGATCAAAGAAGTAGTCTATAATACCAAGATATTTTATTTTCGTAGTCACCATCAAAAGGCCACAAAGACCCTCATCAAGTTGTCTACAAAGAAAGATAACTCGAACGACCTCAAAATCGAAGATCACATCACCTTGGAGAGAGTCATAACCATAGAAGAAATCTTTGTATACACTACAAAAGAAGGCAAAGCATATTGAAGGCAAGAAGGAAAGGTGTATTGAAGGAAATAAGGCATAGTCATCTCCAAGAAAGGATCATCTACTTTCCATAGAAGAAGATCATCCGAGGAGGAAAAAAATCATCCTCATCAAAAGGAACAACCTCTTCTATTAAAGAAGGGATTTCCATATGAGAGAAGATCATGCAAGAGGAATCATTAATACATCTTATTCAAACATCATCAAATTGATCAAGTAGAAGAGTTCACCTTCACTTGTCAAGTAAGTATATTTCATTCTATAATCAAGTTTGGTTAAATGACTTCTTGTTTGCAAGGAGATCGATAAATTGGTTGTGTAATCAAAATTCCCTGCATGATAAAGGAGGATAGATGTAGTCCCGAGAAGAGACGAAGAGAAGTCATATCAAATTAATCCTAGGTCCTCTCATCCCTATGTAGAAGGAGAGGTGACATAAAAGAGAGATATGAAATTATAGAAGATATACTATCTGAAGTGTAGTGAAGAAAGTCATATCACTTAGACCTGATTGAAGGTATGAAATGATGAAGGAATATCTTCATAACATCTCAATCAGGAGATAAAGATAATCATCATTGTTCTAACTGATAGGCAAGGTAACAAATGTCCATGAACAAGAATATTACCTCATTCAACAATTTGTGGTCCCTATGCTATATAGAGAAATACAAGTTGATGGAAAATGTATTGATGGTTAAAATGGCTCAAACATGTGTAGAAAGGAAAGGGAAGTTTGGTACTCAAACAAGACATAATAGTATAGCTAAGATTCAATGTTATGGAAAGATTATGGAAAGAAACTCATATCACTAGAAAGATGGAGGAAGTTGAAGGAAAGGGCCAAGGAAAGAGGGAGTAACAGATATTTTCTATGATCGATATGGTTTCGCTCAATCAAGGAAGTTGCTGAAAGAATCCTAGATGACCTAAAGGTAAATTGAGGTAAGTATGTATACTTGTATTTAATATTATAAAGCCATGTCATATGGCTGCAGGTAATATGGATCACTACTTATATATTAAGAAGCATGATTAAGAGAAAATGATCTCCTCCTCTGAAAGGATGCAGGAAGACATAAGTCACACTAGATGAAATCAACATAATATGTCCTCATATGAGGTATAAGGTGGTTGACTACAATTAAGAAACTCTGACTGAGAGCTCCTGGGAATGGAATGTGTGAGGAAGGGAGAGATCATGAGATATATAACCATGATAAAGGCAATAAATATCCAAAGGCCAAGAAGAGTTGACTTGGAAATATCGCAGAAGGATATGAAGACCATGATGGAAGTCTAAAAAGGATGAAGATGCTTGACAAGGGATATCTTTAGGAGATGTGTCAACATGTATGCATGATGTTGATACTTATAGGAGGATGTCATCATGAAGAGTCATCTCGTAAGGTATGATTTGATTTAATGTTATGTTTTGATTTCATGAAGAACCATTGGATGATTTCATGCAGGGCTACTAGAAAAAGAGTTATAAGTACAAGTATAGCTAGCATTCATGTGGTGGATGGAAATCAATGAAAGAATCATGATGAATAAGTAGTCATATGATGAAGGTTCTAGATATGTATCAAGAAGGCCACTTTCCATGAAGAAAGGAATGGCATGACGAACCAAGAAGCAAAGTGATGGATGGCTAATTCCCTACAAGGAAGAAGCTAGATTGAATTTCATGACATCAAGGAATGAAATTAATTAAGCAACTAAAGGACTTGCGAAGAAGAAACAATTGATGAAAAAGGAGAGTCCCCAGTTAAGAGGGAGCCTTGGAAAGTCTCTAATTGAGAGGGAGCTTGGGAAAGTTCCTATTCATAGGGAACTTGGGTATATTCCTTTACACGAATTGGCATATCTTCTCTAGTTGAAAGGGAGAGATAGACACAACATTCTTGTCTTCAATTGCAAAGAAGGAATGGAGGATTGGGTAATCATATGGCATCTGATGCTCTTTGATGATGTGTAGGGAATCCAAGATAAGAGTATGCAAGAGTACCAATATTCTTTTATGACTCGAAACCCAATATAATAATAGTCCTTGAAGGTCATACTCAATGAACACCCGGGTGGGTATGTACCTTGAGAGACAATGATGAAGGTATCTATAATCATTGGTCTCACCATCATTGTATTTCATGGTATCATGGAGAGATGGACCTATTAGTCATGGCCTTACACTGTGACAATTTTAGTTGATATGATGATATAGAGATGGGATTACCAATCTGATTCTTCTTGTTGGGTTGTGTTATATACTTTCCATGACTAGCCCATGTAGTTAACCGGGGGGTTAGAGGGGGGGAAGAGCTCCCCCTTCATTGCTCCGATTTTGAAGCAGGGGGGGTCACATGGGGGTTTTGATGGGGGTAGGCAGCCCTCCTCTATGGGGTCTGGGGCAATGGCCTGGGAAATTTATTTTTGGACCCTATATTTGGTTGGGTAGACCTACCTATGGTTTTGTGCATGGTTTTTGCACATGGTTTTGGATGCAATGATTTTTAGTCCATGTTTTTGGAGGCAATTATTTTTAGTCCATGGTATTAGATGCTTTAGCATGTATAAATATGTATTGTAAGATTGAAAGGAACATAATGAAAAATCAAGCTGGTAGTATTGGTTTTGGGATCAAGGGGAAAATATCTATGTACATGTGTTTTATGTGTTATTCTCTCGCATTGTTCATTTTTTGTGTTTTATAAATTGTATGGAGGTAATTTCTGTATGGGGTTAAAACCTACATTTGGTATCAGAGCTTTTTTGGCTTCAAGGGGACACCTTTATTGCTGAGGGGTTTCGCTCAGACTTGTGGTAGACCCTGTTTAGTGGGAGATCTGTGGGATCGATTCTGGTGGTGAAACAAGATGACGAGAAGTGGAAAGATAATGATCGAGAAATTTAATGGACATAGTTTTGAGTTGTGGAAACTCAATATGGAGGATCTATTGGTGGACAAAGATGAGTGGATCATGGTAAATCCACATACTAAACCAATGGGAGTGTCCGATGAAGAATGGAAGAAGCTGGGTTAGAAGGCAAGGAGCACAATATGGTTGTGTGTCTTATATTCATTATTGTTGAATGTATCAGGGGAAGCTACATCTAAGGCTTTGTTGGACAACTTAGGGACTTTGTACCAATCTAAGTTTCTAGTGAAACTGTTCCTACATAGGAAGCTGTATAACCTAAGGATGATAGATGGAGACTTGGTGACAAAGCATTTGAATGAATTTAATATTGTGGTAAGTTAGTTATTATATGTTGATATTAAAATTTGAGATGAAGATAAGTGCATCTGTTTGTTGTGTTCTCTACCAGATTCATGGGATAGTTTGGTTATTGCAGTAGGTAGCAATGCAACTACCTTGCAGTTTGATGAAATAGTCTCATCCTTGCTGACGGAGGAGATGAGATGGGAAAATATGAAGAGACAGAATGGTGATTCCTTTTCTATACGAGGACGGTCCCAAAACAGAAACAAAAACAATTCATCGACTGGGATATCTAAATCTAGAGGGAGATCTAAATATGTAGGAAAACCTGTAAAGGTAGTTTGTTGGAAATGCGGAAGGGAAGGGCACAACAAAAGGGACTATAAATCTAAAGCTCCTGAAAAAGTAAAGGGATTTGATGATGCTCCTACTGTAGAGGCGAAAACCACCTCATATGAAGGTATGGATGTGTACTTGGCTTCTTCAAGTATACATGTAGATCATGACACATGGCTGATTGACTCAAGTGCATCCTTTCACTTCACTCCCCATAGAGAGTGGTTATGCGAGTATGAGAAATACGATGGTCGTGATGTCTTCTTAGGGGATGATGGTAAGGCTAGAATTGCTTGTCGTGGAAAAGTAATGTTGAAGTTGCAAGGTGGAAGGGTTAGAACACTTCTGGTTGTTCTACATATTCCTGCATTGGCCATAAATCTAATTTCTCTAAGAAAGCTGGATGATGAAGGTGTAAAAATAGTGTTCAAAAATGATACATGCAAGATGGTTAGGGGAGCATTGGTATTGATGTGGGGAGTTCAGATTAGAACTTTGTACAGGATGCAAGGTAGTACTACTGTTGATGGGTGCAACAGTTTTTTGGTTCCTGAAAGTGGAATAGAAAATGTAGTGGTCTCTGGAGAGAAGACCATGTTGTGGCATCAATGTCTTGGACATATTGGAGAGAAGGACCTTCAAATACTTCATGGTAAAGGTATGGTAGAAGGTATGAGTAGTATCTCTCTGGATTTTGATTTCTCTGAAAATTGTGTATATGGGAAGCAGGATCGTGTGAGTTTCCCCTCTGGTGGTAAGAGGGCAAAACATATATTAGAACTTATGCATAGTGATGTGTTTGGACATGTGAAGGTTCCATCACTGGGTAAGTCTATGTACTATGTATCATTTATAGATGACTTCTCAAGGAATACATGGATATATTTCCTTAAGAAGAAATCTGAAGTCTTTGACACATTTAGAGAATTTAAGGCTCTGGTGGAAAACCAGATAGAGAATAAGATAAAGGTGTTGAGGTCAAATAACAGTGGAGATATTTGTAGCAAGGAATTTGAAGAATTTTGTAAGAAGTGTGGTATAACATGGTGGCAGAATACTCCATACACACCTGAGCAAAATGGAGTTGTAAAAAGAATAAACAAGACGTTGATGGAAAGAGAAAGAAGCATTCTCAGTGGTGCTGGGTTAGGAAAGGAATTCTATGTAGAGGTGGTGGAGACAACATGTTACCTGGTTAATAGATCACCTTCATCAATGTTGGAGGATAAGACTCTGCAAGAGGTATGGATTGGTAAGAAACCCTCTCTTTCACATCTAAGGGTATTTAGATGTGATGCATATGTACATGCTCCAAAGGAGAAAAGAACAACGTTGGATAATAAATATGAAAAGTGCATATTTATTGGGTGTAAGGATGGGTTAAATGGTTATAAGCTTTGGAACCCAGTAACAAGGAAGGTTGTGTACAGCCGAGATCTGGTGTTCAGAGAGGTGAAAGATGTTATTAAACATGAAGTCCAACCAAACTAACCAGAGAAGATAGCATTTGAGATTAAGGAGGAAGAATCAAACTCTATAGTAGAGGAGGAATCAGAAGATGAAGAGCCACAAACTTCAGGTGTTAGAAGATCAGTTTGAGAAAGAAGGCAACCAGAAAGCTATAGTCCATCTGCTTTCTTTTCAAATTTTTCTTTGTATATTATTGATGATGATCCCAGAACTGTGAAGGAAATAGTAGATTCAGAGGATGGAAAACTCTGGAAAGAGTCAATGGTTGATGAAATGGCATCTTTTCACAAGAATGAGGATTGGGATCCAGTGGAGTTGTTGGCTGGAAGGAAACCCATTGGCAGCAAATGGGCATTCAGGAAGAAGACAAATGCAGAAGGAAAGGTGGAGAAATACAAAGCTCAGTTGGTAGCAAAAGGTTATTCCCAGGTGTCGAGAATTGATTTGGTGATATGTTTTCTCCCATTTCCAAGGTAGCTTCTATTATATTACTTTTATCTGTTGTTGTTGCTTTTGATTTTGAGCTAGAACAAATGGATGTCAAGACAACATTTCTTCACGCGATCTGGAAGAGGAGATCTACATGAAGCAACCTGAAGGCTTTGTAGTGAAGGGTAAGAAAGAACTGGTATGCAAGTTAGAGATGTCTTTGTATGGGTTAAAACAATCACCAAGGATGTGATATCAAAAATTTGATACATTTATATGGGGACTTGGGTTCACCAGAAGTAAAGAAAATCACTATGTGTATTTTAAATTAACTGGTGACTGTGTTGTTTATCTGGTCTTGTATGTGGATGATATGCTGCTGGTTGGAAATGACAAAGAAATTATCCAGGATTTGAAGACCCAATTGCCCTACAAAATCAACATGAAAGATATTGGTGCTGCAAAATATATTTTGGGCATGGAAATTAAAAGATATTGGGAAAAGAGGAAGCTATGGTTAAACCAGAGGAAGTATGTGAAGACAATACTACAGAGGTTTAATATCTAGGATAGTAAACCGGTGAAGGTTCCTATTCCTATAGGTGTAAAGTTATTTTTTGAATAGTGTCCCAAGACACAAGAAGAGGAAGAGGATATGTCTCTTGTTCCATATGCAAGTGTAGTCGATGCCTTGATGTATGTGATGGTCTATACTAGACCAGACATTGCACAAGTAGTGGGAGTACTGAGCAGGTTTATGTCAAAACCAGGGAAGGAGCATTGGACAACAGTGAATTGGGTTTCCAGGTATTTCTGTGGCATTAGTGATTATGGTTTATGCTACCAAGGAAGACTAGAACTGGATATAGTTTTGAATATCCATGGCTTTGTTGATGCGGATTGGGCTGGAGATTTGGATCAGAGAAGATCTGCAAGTGGGTATGTGTTTAAACTATTTGGAGGTGTAGTTAGTTGGATGAGTAAGAAACAATCTGTAGTGGCACTATCAACTACAGAGGTAGAATACATGGCAGCCACTCATGCAATCAAGGAAGCAGTTTCGTTGCAAAGATTATGTTCAAGTGTGGGGTTAGTACATGGAGCTATAAGGATAGAATCTGACAACAAAGTGCAATTTTATTGGCAAAGAACTCTGCTTACCATTCAAAGACAAAGCACATTGATGTTTAGTATCACTTTGTGAGGGATATGATAGAAGACAAAATGGTGTTGCTGGTAAAGGTGGACACTTTGAAGAATACTAGAGATGCATTGGCAAAATCTATGAGCTTTGAGAAGTTCTCTTGGTGTAGAGAAAAAAATGGGCATTGAAGGGTTGGATAAATGACTAAGCTCTCTTATGGCCCCCTGTGGAAAGAAAGCAACATGTGAGAATGTTTGGATATGTTATATTCTTTCCATGACTAGCCCATGTAGTTAACCGAGGGGTTAGAGGTGGGGTAGAGCCCGCCCTTCCTTGCACTGATTGCGTAATGGGGGGTCACAGGGCGACGACAGCTCCCCCTGTTTGGGGGGTTGGAGGGGGTCAGGTAGCCCCCATGTACGGGGTCCAAGGGAGCTGCCGAGAATTTTTTTTTGGGACCCTATATTAGATTGGGCAGACCTACCTATGCTTTTGTGCATGGTTTTGGTACATGGTTTTGGACATGATGGTTTTCGATCCATGGTGTTGGAAATGATGGTTTTTTGGTCCATGGTATTGGATGCTACGGCATGTATAAATATGTATTGTAAAATTGAAAGGAACATAATGAAAAACCAAGATGGTAGTCTTGGTTTTGCGATCCAAGGGAAAATCTCTATGTATATGTGTTTTATGTGTTATGCTCTCGCATCCTTTATTTTCTGTGTTATAGAATTCGTATGCAGGTAATTTCTGTAGGGGTTAAAACCTACACTTTTTATAAGATATTCTCTAGATCGAGAATGACCAAGTACCATTATGAATACCTCCCTAGTTAAGAGGGAGTGTTGAAGAAAGTATAACTAGGCTCGGTCTTCATAAATGTAATTTTGATCTTTGTACTTGTAAAAGAAAAGAAATATTATTTTTATAAATTGTAAAAATGAGTTTCTTTATCATTGCATAGGTCTAGCACATGATGAAATGTTATAGGAAAGTCAAAGAGTGAGATAAAATGTTGAATAACCCTTCTTGGGCATATATAAAATGTATTTGAGTCATAAAAAATGTCAAGAATCCCTACAAAATGACAACCACAATTATCTTCATCATGTTGGCCAACAAAATAAATTAAATGCAGTATTGTCTCCTCATATAATGCCACATCATTCCACTTTCATGTCAGCTAATTATGGAGGAAAAACAACTATAAATACTCCGATAGGGTCACCACAGGAAACACAAAAACTTTGATTTTTCTGTAATCTTCAGATGGGTATAGGAGGTACTGGAGGAAAGTTTCAGATGTCTTTCTTAGAGGTCTAAAACTTCAGATGCATATAGTAAGATACAATCTCAGGCACCTTTGCAATCTTCATGGATAATTACAATCAGAATATTACAGTCTCATCCACTTCAGTGATGATTGTCTCAGCATATATATGATGATAATTTTAGTGCAAGGAAAATAGTGATTGTATCTGTGTAGTGCTAATCACTATATTTGTGATGGAGAAAATGGGAGATGATACACTATCTAGACAAATGATGTCTACCTCAGCATAACTATGATCCCACAATATATACTCAACATACTAGACAAGGTCATAATGAAGACCTAAATGAAGACAAGAGACCTCGTTGACATGGTGAAGTAGCAGCAATAAATATCTGAGCGATGTAGTAGTGATGGCCACAATGGTGTAGCAATGATGATCAAAGCATTAATGAAGAAGAGGATTGGTGTCTTTGTCCTGAAGTAGCCTAATAGATCAAGGGTCATGGTCTTGGTATCCATCAATTGGAATCTATATAAGAAGAACTTTTTGTAGTTTTCCTTTCCAAGAGGGAGAGATTTTGGCCCTAGTAGAAAGCCAAGCATCTTGTGTTCTTGTCTCTTTTTTTCATAACTATTTGATGAATATGCCAAGACACACTCTAATAAGAACAAATGAAGATTGTACTAAGAAGAAAAATTAAAATTCCTCACAAGTAGTTATCAAGCTAGAAGAATATTATTAACTTGATTTTCACTAGATTCTTCAACATGTGTAACCCTACAACATCTGTGCAGTGGTGGGAGAACTGGGTGTAACCCATGGCTGGTTTGATGGAGTTGTAGCTTTGTTTCATCACTTCTCTCTTTTTTTACATATATGTAAATATATTTGATTTTTTTTTCTAATATTTATTTATTTTTATTTATTTGTTTTATTAATTTTTTTTTAATTTCTCTTTTTATTTATGTATAAGTTGATTTCAGTTTTTCACTTTTTTTTAATAATTCCTTTTTAACTATGGATAAGAAAGGAGATCGAAGGAGGTAACCTAAAACCACTTAGGGTTTAACAGCTAGCCCTGCCAAACCAGAGAGGGCTCTCTGTATGAGCTCACAACCAATGATGACAGGAGTGTGAAAAAGATATTAGGCTAGATATGTTTAGCTCTAGGGTTTTGAATATTTTAAGGTTTTTGCTCGATCAGGAGTGAAAATCAAGGAACTAGGTCAAAATATCAAAGGCTTCAGTTTCAAGAGATATAAAGGAGCAGGGTAGGCATGCCTTTGTGATACTTTGGGGTTTTGTCAATGTAGTGTAGGGTGGAAAAGAAAAGATCAAACTAAGCATAACAAGCATGAACTCATTTATCAGAACACAAGTGACATAAACATGAATTTCCTAAGAAAAAAGATCTTAAAATTAAGAATTATGTTTAACGCCTCTTAGGAAAATTAGTGAAAAGCATAGAAATGGAAAGAAGATCAAATTATCATTCATATAAAACTATAGCAGAGAGAAAACATTATCACAAACTCACAACACAAGAATTCCTAAATAATAGTTGCAACTGTCCTTTGATTTCCTGTAAAAAGTGATGAAGTACAAGCTCTAAGAGTTCTACTCACTCGATTCTAACCTGTTCTCTCACTGAAAGATAGATACATATAGAATACAAAACCATCTTCCCCTCACTCAGGGTCGAGTCCTTAAGTTTAGGAGATGATTACATGAAGTTCTCAACAAAACCCTAATGTCTAGGGAGGTTCAAAGAAATCTTCCTTTTAAACTTTGACTAAACTCCTCCTAAAAAATGAGGCCTAAATTTACATGAAAATAACTCTAACAATATTATTTACCACTCATTACATCATAATTACATGAATAAAAATCAATTCCACCATGAAAACTCTAAACTAGCAAATAGAACTGAGAAATAGGAGTTCCACGCAAAAACATAGTGAATTCTCTGAAAACGTAGCGTGCATCTTGTAAGTGATTTTTGGAGGGGTTCCTTTACTCCAAATTTATCTCATGATAGCTCATTGGAAGGATATATTTTTCTAGTACCCCATAGAGTCCTTAAACACTTCAAAATATTGATTTTAGCCCTCGAAAACATAGTTCTTCCGCATCTACTCTAAAAACGTAGCGTGCTCCTCAAAAAGAGAACAAAAAGGTGTTTTTAAGGGACTTTGTGGACTTTTTGACTCGCTAGATCATGGTGTAGTAGAGGTAAAATTTTCTTGGATTGATGTATATTTCAAAAGGAATCCAAAAAACTAAGACATTTATCAAATAAAGGCCTCCAGTAAAAACATAGCATGGGCCATGCTACCTTTTCTCGCTAAAGCCTGCTAAAAGTTAGAAAAATGTGCAAAAACTCAAAAAATTGCCAAAATTGCTTAAAATTTGCTCCATTGACCCTTTGAAAGATAATTCAAACTATCAAAGATGCATCAAAAATAAAATCCAATCTATCCTTCTCCTTGAGCTTCTTTAGGGTTTTCTTTAGTTTTGCCTTCATGCTCTTAACCCTAATTTGACAAATCTTGTTTCGGATGTAGTAATGCCTATCCATGTGCCTTTGAAAGTTGGTGTCCCTATTTGCCTTCTCAAGAATATTCTCCAAGTGGAAATTAACCTTATCCAACAAATAATCTCTCCCTTTCTCAACATCTTTTGTAATGGATGGGTTAATGTCTTACTACTCCAAAGGTGTAGATGTTTCACTTATTTGGTCTTCTTTGCTATTTATTCCCTTGGTTCTAGGCCTCTTTGGCTTGACTTGAACCTTATTTTACTCCATTTTCTCTGAACGAATGACTTGCCTCATCTTCTACACCAATTCTAGGTTTTGAAATTAGTATTTGGTTCACTTTCAGTTGCCTATTTTCCTGTTGTAGAAATGCAATCATGTAGTTGGCTTTAGCCAAATCATCTTTCAAATCTCTAATCTAAACCTATTTCTCATGAACATGCTCATGGAGTGATGTCTCAGGGTGATGCAGAGATGCTTTCGTGTCACCTGAAGTAGGCCCGACCCTTTCCTCTCCTCTAATAGAAAACACAACCCTCTTCCCTCTGATGTAGGTCAGAGTGATTTCTGCCCTAGGTTTATTGTTCACCAGAAATCTGCTAGTTGAGCCAACCTCCCTTGGTTTGGATGATGTTGGTTTTGTAATGTGGCTAGTAGGCTAACTATTAGAGGGTAGAAAAACTGTGGACTACATGAAGGTTTTCCAAGAGATATTTTTTTTCCAAGCTAGTGTAGGCACAATTATTTTAATCAAATAATGGTGCTATAGGCTAGTTTGGTGGTCACCTTTTTTGTTTTTCACCTTTTATTCCATCTTGACAAAATTTCTGTAAAGGTAGTGAGGTAGTTCGACAGGCTTTGAGGTGCATCACCAATCTAACATGATACTTATACACTGCTGAAAACCTACCCTCACATGTAAAATATTTCTTGATGAACTTCATTAATGGAGAAAACCTTTCAAGCAACAGTCTAAAAGGGAAAAAACCCGTGGGAGCCTCTTTGAACTAAATTTTGATGAAAGCCTTGTAATTTGAAATGTCCAAATTTGAGTTTTTGAGGCACTCTTCCCCACTGTTCAATATCCATGTGGCAACAATTATTGTCTCTGATGAAATGATGATATCCAGACCTCAAATATTGAGCTTATCTCCTCTAAGGTTTGTGGCAAACAGGCTAGTTAGTTTAGCATGATAACCTACATGTTGGATTTGATCACAAAACCTTAGGCAACCAACATTATGGACAAACTTTTAGAAAATGGTGAGGAGAACAAATCATGAGTGTTACGGGGTTCAAATCTTGACACCTATCCTCCCTTGTTGTAGGTTTTCTTTTTCGTTTCCATGTTTAGATGTTTCACAACGATCTAGGCTATGAGGAATGGGAAATTAGGGTTTTAGTTAGGGAAACTAGAACTTAGGTTTTGATATTTGAAGTGAGGAGAAGGAGTTAGGGAGATAATTAAGAAATGGGAAAATTTTTCTAGGTGGGTATCGATCTTAGGGAGCTTAGGGAAGTGATAAATAGGATATGGAGTGATGGGAAGGGCACCAAACAATTTGTACATAGTCCACACTACCCTTCTACTGAAAACATAGCGTGGGGTATCGGATTTACCCTAGAAGCTATGGGGATGAATGGGAACAATTAAAAATGATAATGAATTTCTATATCAGTGTGAGTAAGGGTATATTGTATAGCGAAACTAGTTTAGATGTGTCAAAATCAAACCATGGAGTAGAAAAATGAAAATGTAGCCTAGAAACCTTAGGAGAGAGTTCCACACACAAAATCTAAAAATTTCACTTTATAAGGTGGTGTTCAGTTTAAAGTTACGTGTACTAATCTGTAGAGGCCTTTGTTTGCTATAGAAAAGGATGGGATTTGTTCCTTTGCCTCACACCTCTGAAAACACACCATTCAGTCGAAAACGTATTGAAATGGGAAAAAACGTAGTGAAATGCACAAAATGTACCGAGTAGGTTTGAAAACATGGTGAAGAGGTAGAAAATGCAATGAAATGGTGGAAAATTCACTGGGAGAGCAGGAATTGATGATGAGTGAGTCTTGTGGGTTATGAATGAACAATTGGAGTCTTTGTACATGTGAAATGATGAAAACTATTGTGTGGATGTCTATAAAACATACAAAATCACTTTTTCTTATATATGTCAAAGGATGACAATATACCTTTTTCTTTTGCAGCAATATCTTCATAAATGTTGCTTTTATTAACTTTATCTCCTGACATGCTATCTCCCTTAGTGTGAATACTTAAGACACATAACAATGATGGCTCCTTGCTTTGAAATTGGACATAGTAGTGGTAATACCAGTGGAAACCCTAGACCAAGACTTGTACGCTGACACTTCAACTAATTCGAGACCAATGATGACATGAACATGACAACTAATGAGAACCATGATTACTAAAGGGAGTAGCACTGACCTAAACTCAAAAACCAATTATTAAAATGTTTATTTGAAGACTTACTGAAACCATAAAAAGTTTGACCTAATACCCTAACAAAACTTTGAAAGATCATATTTGATCACTGGTGATTGGCATGACTCACAAGCACTAACAAGACTGACGAAGAATCTGGTAAAATTGATAACCTCCAAGTATAAAGTGAAATTATTGATCATGATGACAACTAATTTGAAGAAGAATTTAATGGCCAATAGATGACATAAGAGAATGTGGCTCGTAACAAACAAAGTTCATATACTCAGAGGAATGCTCTGATACCAATGTAATGAACAAAATTTGTATTGTACAATAATATTTAGAACACTTGGTACACGAACACATCCATTGAGGATAATGAACATATATTATATAGTGTATAAAGGAATTGATATTAGATGACTACAAATATGTCTTCACCAACGGTGATGTCCATAGGGACATCTCTTCATTAATTGATTACTAGTTAATTAATCATTATTTATTATTATTATCTTTACGTTATTTATATTATTTTTTATATTTTTTATTCATAATAGAAAAATAATTTGAAAATATGGAAAATAAATTAGTCATTAAACAAAACAAAGAGTAAATGAAAAGAACAAAATCATTTGGATAATGAGTGCAATAAAGGAGCCATGAATCTTATAATTGTTGGTATAGGACAGAAAAAATACGAGGACACAATAGAAATAGTAAAATATGAACTAAGAAGTAAGTCACAAATTTAAATAAATTATCTCAGCGAAGGAAGAAGGTTGGGCAAGATACTTGAGAATAAAGAATAGATTAATTTGTGCTAGTACAAGTTGTAGTGGCCATAAATTTGACATACTTAGTAAATATTCAAGTTTTAAATTGATATGTAACTTTATAAATCATGATTTCATTACAAAAAACCAAGTTGAGTTAAGGGAGGTTGAAAAAGTAAAGGAAGCAAGACAAGGAGGAAAATGAGCAAATATTAGAAACATGAAAGATATTATTAAAGGTAAAGACCAAAACGAGAGTAACAAATAAGAATTTGGAACACTTCATATCCTTTTTTGGAACTTTCATGGCTTTCGTTGATGTAATGGTCTTATGTTAAGTTAGATCCTTTGTGAAATTGATATTCTTTTTAAGTTGAAATTTCAGAGCATGATGAGTCTAAGGTACATCACATATGTGGATTAACTTTGTGGTTACACTGGAATAATAGATCCACATGCATAGGGATTAGAGGAATAACATAGTATATAAAAGAGAATATTTCTACTCACACTCGGCTTCATAACATTCAACTTATTAACCGATATATTCGGGTTGAAATATCTAACATTAATGCTAAGAGGATCTATAAGACAATTATTTATTTGAAACGTTTCAATTTTACCTTTTATTAGAAGAACAATCTAAATAAAAAAATTCCTTATAATACCATAGAACAAGGTATTCATAGTCTTAAGAATCAAGGTAATATCCTCTTTTCAGGAAACTTCAATGATAGAACCACAATTAATAAAACTATTATTCTAAGCAATGATTCAAACCCTCACCCTCTCTGGCTAAATGAAAAACTTATTTAGCTAATAAATACAAAAAATACTCTACAAACTTGCCCAAGAATTTATTTTGGTATTGATATACTCAAGATCTATAGTTATAAAGACCTAGTAATTTGTAATGGTGTAATAATGTCACCAAACTCCAATTACATGACTTGTATTCATTCGATCAAGAATAATGTCATGGACAATGTGATATATGAAATCCCTATTTCCAGCCAAGTTATAAATTTTGACCCCTAAAATGACCATGATCTTGGATCTTATCATATAACTTTAATATTAAATCTAAACATTGCCATGCACAAAAACCATGTTGTTTATTTTAGTTTTCCTCTATTTCCATAATATTATTCTCACAAGCCTATCAAACTAACTTATGAGAGACCTTAGCTCCTATCACTTAACACTTATCAACATGCATGCAAAAAAATAATAATAGGAAGAGTGAGATGGAACACACCTTACATAGGAAGGCTGGTCTGTATTTACCCTTGGTAGATGAAAAATCCATAGATCCAATCCTTAGTTGCTTAGAATTATGACCTACAAATAAAATACCAATAAATGTGTCAAAATTCACAATCCTATAACAATGTTAGCATTATGAAACCAATAAACCAAAGTAAACATACATTCACATGAAGTAAAAATTGAATAAATGTGGGGGGAGCCAATGTCTCTCATTATATAACAGAACATACAATATTTGCAACACCTTCAAGTTTCTTGACTTAATATCCTCCTCTCACTAATAGTCATAGCCAAGCTCACTGTATATTTGGATCCATCTCAAGTTAGAGCTAAGTAATCAATCTGGAAACATATTTCTATCTTAGCCTTCCTCCTTTTTCCCTCCTGGAGTATGTTTTCTTTTGTAGATGAGTTGACAAGGTAATTAGATAAACCAATATACCCCTTTAACTTGGAATGACTTCATCCTTTCATCCTTATCTTGAATTTGATCATGTTTTGACCCTTAGAAAGTCTTATCCGTCAACTTTAGCCACCTTGGATACTTCAATGCTTTATGTGTAAAGGTTTAGATAATTCAACTCTTCTCTCCATAGTTTATGAGGTATTACAACACCTTTTTCCATTGTCTTCGGAGAATGGGGGGGGGGGGGCGTGGGCGGGGGTGAAAACAAGACTTATGTCAAGGTTTAAATGAAGATAATGCTATAATATAGACTTATTTATATGTTTCTTCTATAATGGACTCAAGAGAGTGTTCTTTTGAGCTATAAGGAACATGAAAGATAATTGTGAGAATGAAATGCACCCAATTTTTAACAAAAGTAATTGATATCATATTAGACTATTTAAATAAGCATTTACCCCTCATTAGTTGTAAGGATAACATAAAAAAAAAAAAAAAACTCTATGATAATTTTCCTACAAAGTCTCCACTTCCATTATCAATTTGTCTATCAAGGGATCATATAAAAACAAGTATAACTATCAACCCTTGGTATGATAATGATTCTAAAATTCAGATATAAGTGATTAGGGATGTTGATAATTATTATTTAAAGATTGATAAGATGAGTACATGAAACGTTCTTATTAAAAGGAAGGAAACAAACTATAAACAAAAAATAAGAGTAGTTCATGCACCTATCTAAATATAATCCTAGAATTTGGAGGAAATTTTAATTCATAAAACTATAGAAAATAATTTGATTCCCTTGAAGAATTGGAATTTATACCTTAAAAGCCTTTATGTTTCCTCTAATTCGATGGACACCATTTTGAATACCCCTAAAGAGGATGATATATTTTCTTTGTAAGGTATCAAATTATATTTAAGTTTATTGCTAATGGGAAAGCTAAGGATATTCACTGTTACTTGAAATTTTTAAAATGGAAGAGCCTATCATCATCCCTCATGTACACAAGCTCTTCAATTTGGTAGTGTAGCAAGGATTCTTTAAGACTTAGATGTATAATCTTATTGGGCTTATGTTAAAAGTGGGGATAAAACCATTCCATCTAATTATATAAACATTATGATTAGCCACATTTTATCTAAGTTGCATGAAATTATTTTGGAAAACAAGGTTAACCTATGGCTACATATCCATGGTAAAAGTGATGCCATGCTGGGATTATGAGATATCATTCAATTGTGGGCCACCTTTTTAACTTTAGGATCATTGTAGAGGAATGTCACAATAAAAAAATGATTTCTTATGTTACTTAATGACATTGGAAATGATTTTGACAACATTATGATGACAAAATTTTGGAATAAGCTAGAAGATATATTGGCTACACTCAATTTTCATTACTTTTGAGATGAGGTGGTATGATAATTTTATTTCCAAGTTCGAGAACTATGAGGGTTTTTGAAACAAAATTAGATACAATATCAATGTCCTGAATTTTTTTTCCTTATCCCCTACCCCTTTTGAGCACATTTATTAATAATATATAAAGATTTTTTTGGAAGATGTAGGTTGTATTGGTGCCAATGATAGTGATATAATCATAAATATTCTCCTTTATGTCACCAATATTTTCTTTTTAGAAATATGTCATTATAATCTTGGAAGGAAATTAAGAATCGTCCAATATTTTTGTTCCAAAATGAGTGATTATTAATACTAATAAAAATAGCATCGTAATAGTTAAATCGAGAATGACTACATATTATACTTTCATATATGACAACAAATTCTTGTAGAAAGTTGCTTCATATGCATATCTTGGAATTGATATCCATCACATTAAACTATATTGGGATTATAGCATTGAAAAAAGGATAAATGGAGGATACAAAATTTATTATGGACTTGAAAACAATTGTCACTTAGCTGATATTTGGACATACAATAAAAATAAAAGTAAAAATAAAAATAAAAGCCCCTCTTTTTTGTCACTCCTATGTTATATGGATGTGTGGGTTGGGGTTATAGTATCTCTAGTGAGTCATTGAGCAGATCCAAAAGGAGTTTCTAACATACAATCTCAAGGTTAAAGTAAATACTCTTTATCCTATCATCTTTATTGAAGGAATATTGAATTTCTAACCTATAATCTGAAGGTTAAAGTAAATACTCTGTATCCTATCATCTTGATTGATGTAATATTGAATTTCTAACCTACAATCTCAAGGTTAAAGTAAATACACTCTATCCTATCATCTTGATTGAAGCAATAATTTCCCTCAGTAGAAGCATGACTATGATTTGGTATCTAATGTATGAAGAGAAGTTAAACAACATGGATGTTGTGAGGTTTCCTATATTCGCTTCTACTTCTAGCCAAAACCCCCATCTTCAACTCAAATGGAGTGGCATAAGGATGCAGAGTCTTGGCATGTTAGGGGATAAAGGATATTAAAAATAGTATTAAATCAAAATTCAAGGAAAAAATCTGGAAACTAAGATATTATAATGAACTATGGACCCCAATCTCAAAAATAAAATATATCTTATTACCTTGACTAATGTCTAGAAGAAAATAAACACAGCTAAAATAAGAAATTTCTCATATGAGCTTGATAGTGAAACTCGACATTGGTCAATTCCAAAAATACCATCAGATGAAAGAGTTTTTTACCTTTTCAACATTAAGAGAGCTGAATATGAAAGTAAATTTAGCTTAAACTCTCTATCTTCCACTTACATTCAATCTAATTACTAAAATGTTGTACAATTAACATTTTCAAGGTTTTAAGTCAACTTTGATGATCTTAGAGTGCTTCTCTTAGTACTTTTCTAGCATAAGAATAAATTTCTAAATCATTTCTTGTAGTCTCTTAATTTTGAGGTCCAATAGACCATATCATTCTTAGAAGACATTAATCATCATTATCATCAATAAACTTTAAGCTATCAAAATATATCAAATAAATTAAGTATATTTTCTTTCTCTCTCTCTCTCTCTCTCTATATATATATATATTATGGATCATCAAAACTTGCATCTGTTTTATGTGATGTGATTTTGCTCAGATCATTATTTTTCCCTCATGGAGGGTCACATCCTTTAGTTTTTTGTTACAGGTTAAAGACCTCCCCAGCTTCTAAAAACTTGATATTTGTACTATCTGGTAACTGTTATATAGTCTCAATATAATCCAATTATGCTTTTTCTCTCTGGAAAAAAAAATATAGAAAGAAAGTTGAATTGCATCACAATCTAAATCGTTATTTTTCCCTCATGGAGGGTCACATCTTCTAGTTTTTTGTTACAGGTTAAAGACCTCGCCAGCTTCTAAAAACTTGATATTTGTACTATCTGGTAACTGTTATATAGTCTCAATATAATCCAATTATGCTTTTTCTCTCTCGAAAAAAATATATAGAAAGAAAGTTGAATTGCATCACAATCTAAATATTAATGTTTGATATGAGCACTATACATGTTACAAGCTATAATTCAACTCAAACTCGCAATATAACAAAAATTCTCCCAACCAAACTTACTTTTATATATATATAATTGTGAAAAATATTATTATTTTCCTCATCAAATTCAATTCCCATAATTTCTACTATAATGACTTCTAATTTTGATGTTAAGTCTAAATATTCATTGGACAACTTACAGAATATAAAATATATATAATTTTATATATAGTTTTATATATAATATAAAACTATCTCTTTTTCTATATATATTAAATTATCATTATGAGTTATTATATAAAATATAATAAAATAAAATGTAATAATTTCTAGTTTTGTTGTTGAGTCAAAATATTTACTCGACAACCTCTAGACTATAAAATATGTATAATTTAATAGGTAATACATATGTCAAATTATAATTATAAATTATTATATAATTAAAATTTTCATAACGATTGAGTTTTTAATTTGATATAAAAGACTTAAGAACCAATCCATTTTAGAAAAGCCGTATATAAATTACATATGGCTCAATTTCATAATAATTAGAGACACAATCAGTGTATATATATATATAATTTGTTTTTTTGGATATATCTATATATATATATATATATAATTTGTTTTTGTTTCTGTTTCTTATTAAACAATATGAAGGCAAATTCATGAAAGTTGTATACCAATTAAATTATAGATTCGTATTTACAATGTATTTCAAAGGGAGTTTTTGTTTCGATAGAATGAGTTTCCATTTCATAATATGACGAGGTGGACTGTTTGATAAGCTTATGAGTTGATGCACTTAATAAGTTGATGATGCCCCTTTTATAAGTTAAAAAAGTTTGGGATATATTTTTTAATTTTAAAATATCTTTTATTATTTAATGTTTGCTATAATAATTTTATGATTATATTAATTAAATGAAAAAAAATATGGATTTAGAGGGAAGAATATCAATTTTGGAATTTCATTTATTAATTTATAGAAGATGTCTATAATATATCAAAATTTTTGATTTTAAATGATAATATTATTTATCAATATAAAGAAAATATATAAAAATGTGTCAAAATCTTTGACTTTTCAATAAATAAATAAATAAATATAAATATAAATATCTATATATATATATATATATATATTAATTTTCAATATAAAGAATTGTATAATGTAACCAGTGTAAAAGTTAAAAGAAAAAATCATATCAAAATTTTCGAACTTCCTAAAAGAAAAAACGAACGGTCTTGTTGATTAAACAGGGAGAGAATAGTATTTTTATAACCGTTCATGCAAATGTACAATGGTAAATCTCATCATGATTTAGTTAAAAATAAAAAATAAAAAATCCTGATTTTGCTATATAACCAGTTCATATATCAGATATTCTCGTATAAATATTGTCTAGTTTCTTTAATTGCAGAATAACTGGATTGCTGGTCAATATAAAATGAGAGAAAATAACTCCTGCAATTATAAATTACCACTCTTGGATCTATATATATCTTCATCTTCATACGTTCAGTAAACAAATTTCCACGTAAATATTAACAACTTCTTAAATGGCAAAAGCAAATTTCATTTAAAAGTTCATCCACCTTTAAATCTCTATGTTTCACAGACGTGTTCAGAAGAATAGCAACATTAGCATAAATTAATTCCAGAGGGATCGAATACAATACCATCATATCCCATCTGACCAACCCATGGAAGCGGGCCCGTGTAACACGTTATCTTTATGAGTTGCCAAATTACTTTGTCGACTTTGCTTCAAAAAATTTTATTGCGAAGAATTCTCAGGGTTTGAGACCTTGTGATAGTTTATTCAGTATCTTGATGAGCTTCTTGCTTGATTTGTACCAGAAATTTGTTTGACAGAATTCGGAACCTCGGCCTTATTTGGGTGTCCGCCTTTGTGTTTGGTCGCGCTTGAGTGTCTAGATTCAGGCCTCTTTGTGTCCTTCACTACATGTAAATAATTGACACATGACACTTTCACTGCACATTGCTGGAAACTGCATAAACCCTTGCATCCCACTTGAATTTGACATACATGACAGGCTACTTTCAGCTTGCTGTTGCGCAGAAATTTTGAGATGCAGGTTCAATTTTTGCTCTTTTCGGTGAAGACTGCTCAATCTGCTTCATGTCATGGATCGCCATTACTGCTATACATTCCACGACGCAGATTGAACAGCCTCCACTAAAAAGAGCAAACACTGAATTTGCATCTCACAACTTTGCATAACAATAGGTTGAAGCTAGTGTCATGTGTCAAATTCATGTGGGGATGCAAGGGTTTATACTGATGGAATCTGAAGATTTTTCGGCTATGCGTTGTGAAGAGGGAGTTTACATGAAAGGGGGAATTGCTAAACATCTGGTGAAGAAGACGAATAGGCTTGAATGTAGACATACAACGCGGCCAAATCGTAACGGCACCCAAACAACCTCAAGAAGAAAAAATATAAAAAAATTGTCCCTATCGACGTATTTTTTTGAAGCAAAGATCAATTTTCTTATGGTGATAGAAATGTAGCGGATTATAGGCCCACTTCAATAGTTGGTGAGATGGGATTATAGGCCCACTTCAATAGTTGGTGAGATGGGATGTGATAGTGTAGTAGTCGATTCTATAGTGCCAGGTTAGTGCTCAGAGATATCATATTTTACTCTATGAAGTTCTAGATATTTTAAATAATAAATGGTTTAGTAAATGAGATTGTACCATATGAAGTTTTAGATGCGTTAAAATGATAAATGGTTTAGTAAGAATTTGGTTGCTAATAAGTTAGAATAAAGAATTAAGGAGAAAAAGGAAATGGTGTATTTAAAAGATTAATCTCACTTATAATCATCATAAAAAAACATATATAGGAGCCAATATCCTATGGAGAACTAAAATTCTTATTTCTTAGTTATAAATTAACTCTCATCAACTTCATTGTGAAACAAGACATTAGAAAGGAACCAAAAAGGTTTAGGAAGAAGAATGTATTTTTCACACTGTCCCATAAGGCTAAACATAGAAATATTTCATTTTACAATATAAGACCTTAAAAAACAATAGAGACAACTATGTAAACATCTTGAAAATTACTTTTTAAGATAATTTTTCAGTAAAAAGAGTGTCCAGAAAATGAAAACACCCAATGTCACTTCCCATTAAAAAAAAGAAAAAAAGAAAAAAACTAAATATAGAAAACAAATAGCTAGGCAGTGTCTCATAAATTATATTTAACATAATCCCTATTAAAATTTCTAAATTCTTTTTAAATAATTTGAAAGACCTAACTCAACTAAATTATAGTTTGTCAAAATATTCCAAAATTATCCATCAAATGCTAAAATATTCTAAGAAAAATTCACAACCTAGTAAATATGCCCACTTATATGAAGCCTGATATTTTACCACTACATGCCCAGCATGAATTAACTGGTGTGGTAGGCATCATTTTATGAGAAAGTACCAGATTCATGGCTCTTTAACGAAAATGGAAAGAGTGAAAGTGACGATTGATTTGTAATATTTTAATTTTCTTGCAATTGTAGGGAAAGGTGTTAGTCATTAAATATAGTTTGTTTGAAGCTACTTAACAGAGCCATTTAACGAAGGGATGTCGTGGGCCTTATTTTAACTGTAATTTCTCGTACCTGGCAATACTAATTAAGTGCCAATACTGACTTCACTGCCACGTATCATACGTTTTCGAATCAACCGAGGGTGGCCTTCCTGGTCCAGTTCACTCGACTGTTTCCGTATTTTGGCCCCGCAGTTCGGTTCACGCAACACTTGAGCGGATGACCTGTCCGGCAAGGCTTTCGTTTCGATTCTTTTTCTGCCCCCTTTAATTTTCTTTTTGTTTTCTGTGGTGTCATTATCTGCCTATTGCTTTCTATTGGGATACTAATGGGCATGGGTGTTACACCCTGATCAATCAAGTAGGCTAGTTGTTTTTTCGATGCACATATTACTTTTATCAATATTATATCATGACAATATAGTTAATATATTGTAAGTATCGGAATGGATATGGAGTAGGATATTTTATAAGCATTAAGGTGATAGAAATGAAATTAGATAAGAATAGAGATGTAGATTAAAAATATATGTTACTTTTATTTACACAATTTCATTAAAGGGATTTATATAAAATGTTTTTTTTTAATTTATATGAAATTTAATGAGATTAAAAATATTTTTTAATATAATTTTAATATAAATATTTTCAAACAAAATGATAAAGTAAAAATTTATGTATGGAAGGTTTTGTGATCCATAATGAATTAAACAAATTTTTTCAGTAGAAATTATAGGAGAAAATTTTTTGGCCAACGTGTTTCGAATCAACAAGTGTGGTTCATCATGAGGGTGAGATGAAGAGGCAAACCATGGCAAAGGCTTAAATAAAGAGCAACGCAGACCATGGTTCATCTACATTTCTCTATTTAAGCCTTTTCCATGGTCTCTTCATCTAATTGTGATGATAAACCACAGTTATTTGTTAAAAAGCGTTGACGAAAAATTCTGTCATATAATTTCTACTAAAAAACTTTGTTTAAAAATTAAATATTACAATAATTATAACAATTCCCACAAAAATTTCAAATATACTTTTTATTACCACTTACAAAAATCCATAAACAACTCAGAAGAACAAATGAAAAACATGTCGAAGGCCGCAGGAGAGACTGCCAAATGAAAGTAGTCTTATATAGGACAAAATGTCTTCACACTCGAGAAGGCTGGCCAAGAACATTGAGTGAGTCTCTAGAATTTCACAAATATCCTATACTCTATATTTCTATGTTGACGAAAAGATGCATGGAAGATCGGCTTGCTTTCCTTCTTTATCTATATACATAGAGCTATAATATTTTTTAATGTAATAGAAATAAAATATAACTAAGTTAGAATGCCTTTTAATTTTTTTTTTTTTTTTTTTTAATTATACACCTTAGTTTAATTTTTACTTTAATCTTTTTATTATTTTGTTAATATATAATCATTATTTTAGTTTTTGTTATTATAAATTTTAGTTATTCATCAAATATATGAAATTGTTATGTTTTATACTTTTGTCTTTTTTTAATCTATTATAGTAAAGATGTTGTAATGTTTAATATCTTGTATTAAGTTAAATGAAATAAAAAATAAAAATAAAATCATTTTTTCCATAGTATTTTTCTTTAAGGTGTCAAATTTTCCTAATATTATTCTTTAATGTAACCTATTTAAAAGCTAATAATCAAACTTACCAAGGTCTAAGAGGGATTAAATCTCTCTTCACTCTAAAAGAGGTTTACACTAAAGAGATTTGATCCCTCTCAAAGTTTGATAGATTTGGAGTTAAAATAGATCTAGGATGGTTGATAGTTGTAAATTAGTATAAATGCATAATGTTGGCATTGTCATAGTTATAATAAAATAAATATTAAGCAAAGCCTTTTGGTAGAAATCACATAAGAGAATTTTTTGGCACAAGAGTTTCAAACCAACAAGTGTGGTTCATCATTAGGAACTATTAGCTAGTAAATTGATGATTACATATTAACAATTAATCAACAAGATTAGATTAACAATTCGTTAGTGAATTGATGATTACATATTAACAATTAATTATATTTGCGTCAACCTAAGAAAAATACAAACACTCGGAAAGTGTCTAGGTTAACGTAACATGAATGGAAAATTGTTAATTTTAAAACATTATGTTTAAAATTATTTAAAATAATTGAAAAAAGTTATATTTAAGGGTAAGAGTGAAGAAATATTATTTTTATTAATTTTTCAGTAGTTAAGGTAAATTTTACTTGGCCAAGTTATTAGTGATTTTTGAGCACAAGAGAACTAATGGCATTTACTCATGGTATTTAAGTGAAATATTTAAAGAGGGAAATTAAACACTAATGATATTGACTCATTATATTCATGTGAATTATTTAAAGAGAGAAATTAAAGTAGCCTAGATACATCTTAACTTCAAATCAACGAGTTGAGAGAGATTCCTCTGGGTACTTTGTAGATTTGGAGTTAATATAGATCTAGACTAGTTTATCAGTGAGTAATGTTTAATTTATATGAGGATTTAGTTTGAAGTTATAAGAGAATTTTGAAGTAGTGATAAAGATTTGATTAAAAGGTCTCATGACCCATTCACATATAAGTGGATAAAAATTCATCTCCGTGTTTTTCAATTTTAATGGCCCATTAGGGATAGCTCCATTGATTTGAAGTATTGTTGTTAATGTGACCACCTCTCGTCAAATCTTAACTAAACCACCTAATATAATTTATGAATTATTATATTAGGCCAAAAAAATTTAGTGGCAACAATATGGTGCAATATTGACTAATCTAAATTAGTAATTTGATGTAATAACGCATTCTCATTTTTACAAAAAGGAAAAATAAGAAATCACTAAAAACATTAATAGAGTGTCATGTACAATTATGCTTGTATAAATTTGACTTGACATGTTATATTTTTAAAGTACAAATGAAATATTTTCAAAATTTAAAAAGATAAAAAGGACATGAATGAATATGTGCTATCTAACTATTGTATATCTTGGAGATTTTGGTTGGAAATGTTGATTTTGTTTTGGGTAAAATTTTGATCTATGTTTTTTAAAATGTGTTTTTGACTATATATATATATATTCAACACTCTAAAAAATTCATGGAAAACTCAAATTGTGGAGAGTTTACAAATCATACATATAATTACAACAAATATTTGTAAGATTATGCAAAAATGAAATGGAAAATATGCCAAAAACGTCCAATTTGTATAGCAGATAAAATAAGGAAAAAAATCCCTTAACAGATATTTCACAAGACCTTAATGTTTGGCCACAGTTTTATGTTCAGTGTCTTTGTGTCCTTCACCACATGTTTCACAACTACCTACATATAAAGTCACACCCTACCCTATTTTCACCGAAATCAGATCTAGGTTAGATATCATAAATCACCATACGTTGCTGCAAAGACTTCAAATTTCATCTAGGTAAACCTTTATATCCGCTCGAATTTGACACACATGAAAAAGTATATTCAACCAACTGTTCTACTCATCACCATACGTTGCTGCAAAGACTTCAAATTTCATCTAGGTAAACCCTTATATCCGCTCGAATTTGACACACATGAAAAAGTATATTCAACCAACTGTTCTACTCAATTATGAGTTGTAGATTCAGCCTTTTATTTTTTTCATCGAGGTTGTTCAATATGTGTCATTTCATGGATAAAAATTCCACACCTGGATGGAAAATTCACGTGAACTTTCCCTTCAACAGCTGAATTGGAAGATGTTGGCACATCATGGAAAATATTAAATGCTTTCGGAATTGATTGCTTTGTATGATTGAGAAACAAATGCCTCATTTGCAAGCCTATTTATACTCAATCATTAAATCATATTGTAGTAAATCCGTCCAGTGACATCCGAGGATATTCTAATTCAGATAAAGTAGGGTGGGTTAATTTAAACTTTTCATTTAGGATTGCAACTGTTTTTCATGAAATGAAGCAAATTGAGAAACCTTCACGAAAAAGAGTGAAGACTAAACTTTTTTTGAAAATTTTTCCCAACAATTACTGAAACTCCGTTGTCTTGTATATCAAATTCAAGTGGGATGCCAATATTTACCTAAATGCAATTTTATGTTTACTAGCAATGTGTGGTGAATTTAAATGTGTCAAAGTGGATCCTATCTTGTTGAACATAGAGTAGGTTGTGTGTTTATAAAAAGGTAGTTATGAAACATATATTCAAGGAAACAAAGATGCTTATTTAATTCTAGACACTTAGAGTGGACACATAAAAGAGCACCTAATTAAGGTTGAGGTTATGAAATCTTTGTGAAGCAAATTTCCATTACAAGTCATGTAAGAACCTCATCAATCAAGGGAAGAAATTATAACATAGGATCTCACCCTTAGAGGTATGAAACCACATATAAAAGGTTATCCTTAACTAAGAATTTTCCACCTTATTGAAATTTAGAGAACACAACAAAACACAACTATGACTACCAAATTACAAACAAATATGAAAACAAAGAGTGGCATATTTAACTCTATTTTTCCATCCATATATATACAAAATTTCAAGTCAATTACATCAATTTAAAATTAATGTTTCCTCTTCATATTGTGGTAGTGGCTACACTTTTGAATCTCCACAAGTTCAGGCGGTGAGACAATGAAGGTTGTGCTGAACCGGTGGAGGTAGTGTTGGTCTATGAAATAATTATATCTGAAAATACCCCCCTTAATTATTTCACACAAAAAAATGTTGTTACACTCAAAATTTTTGATATAATAAAATTTTATTACACCGTACATGCTCCTTTACATTTCCTGTGAATTTTGGAGAATTATTTTATGAAGGGTTTCATAAATAGGTATGAAAACATGTCTTCTAATCTACAAAACTCCATAAAAAATTCTTTATTTTTGACTAATTCTCATATGAAGTGATACTCTTATAAAATACATGATTCCTTGGTAATGCAATAGAATATTTGTTGTCATAGAAAAAATTGAGTTACTCCTTGTTGGAAAAAGTAACTATGTTTGGTCTCTCAGTACTGTACTTCAGTCATTATGTAATGTACTTGTCATAAGAACAAAGAGAATTTTTATTTTTATTTTTATTATTATTATTATTGTAACTTATTCAAACATGGGTTTCATGCTTGGGTCACCATGTTTTAGGTCAAATCCCCCATTGAGGACACCTAGGATTTATTCTGGGTGTATAAAGTTATTGTATATTTAAAAATACCATTCGTAGGCTTCTGAATCATGTAAAAAGGTTTAGTATTGATTCAAATATGAATTATGGAACCTCCACATCATGTTTGCATAAGAGAAGATCAAGTTGGCCTAAGGACCTGTTGTGCTCCACAACAACCCCCCATTTCATAACATTTTATTTACAAAATTATTATGTGAATTGGGTCCCTTTAGAAGTCAATTGGTATCAATATTGCATTATTTGTAAAAGGTCCACAAACCAACTGAAGGAATTATATAAAACCTTTTGAAAAACCCATATTGAATCAAATATAACAATCTTTTATCATTGTGATAAAGCGATCGCAAGATCGCATATCGCAATGACATAGAAGAGACAAATAAGTGACATATGGGATCCTGCCGATGCGATACCGCTATCGGCTATCAGCAAAACTCCATGCACATCATAAAGCACCCCATGCCATTAGTCCCGACGCGATGCGCAATCAGCAATCGGCGATACTTTATATACAAGATAAGCACCTTAAGTCATTCACCCCGTTCCGATGCAATTTCGCAATCGGCAATCGGCGATGTCCCATGTATAACAATAAGGCGCCTAGATTCTACCCCCGATGCGATGCGATTTCGCTATCGGCGGTCGGGGGTATGCTATCCGTATGTTTATTTAACACCTATTCTCCCGATGCGATGCGATATCGCTATCGGCGATCGGCGCTTCAAAATTGCGAACATAATGATTTAAAGTGTTTCCGATGCCCGATTGCGATATAGCGCGGATTTCTAAAAGCCGTTAAATGGAGGGATATTATGATACATTCGTATTTAAAGTTTCATCTCTTAAATAATCCATCACTTGCACTCAACCGCCAAAATATCCATAGCACGCTTAAGCGAGTCATTCAGCCGAATAATGGTGTAATGAGCATTTAAGAGGTGGCAGGCCTTAAACGACCATTTAATGTATCTGTAAGATCTTCCCATGGATTGGATCCGCAACCATTTTTAAGAGTTAATCTCTCAGCATGCTTCGATTGATATATCTTTCCCGTATTGGATTTTCATTATCATATCTCTGTGTTACGTTTATTCTCGCCGCTGTGCAGAATTCATCCATAGAAGGAAGCTCAAACAAGATGGGGAAGAAATCTAAGAAGACCGCAGGCGCTTCCACTACACCAACTGCAGGACAAGCTCTCGTAGACAAGAAGAAGGGCTTAATATCTGATACTACATGCACGGGTCTCACCAGATTTACTTGGCAAGGCACTTACAACCTAATTGAAGCCGAAGAACCAGTAAAGACAGTAACAGAAGCTACTGCGGATCCTACTCGGAAGTCTGATTGTACTCTCAAAGATTTAGCCGACTCTTTCCTTCACAGAATAGCGGCCAGGGAGCAAATTCTCCCATACACAGACGTAGTGCGGTGGGCGATTCAAGAAATCCCAATCTTGGATAGAACTCTCAGCACTAGAGATGGAAGGATCTTCGGATCGTTCAGGCCAGATGATCTAAGGCAAATGTATCATTTGCCCGAGCCGGAGAAGATATATAATAAAGCGTTCCTGGAGAAGTTTGCAAGCGAAAATGAAGTTGAATCCGAACCCATCCGGGATTGGAGAGAAAATCCAGCCAGACACAAACACGAATCTTCCGGTAAGTACTCGGTTGATTCTCTTGCTTCTCCTTATTGCTATGCGGGAATAATGATGTGTAGATTATGGGGATTGCATGACTCTGCTAATTTTACCATAGAGATGGTTCCTCTAATGGAGGCAGCTGTAAACGGTATAATTATGGATTGGGCCACCATCCTTTCTGACAAATTAGCACAAGCTGTGCGTGATTTTAGACATCAGACTGTCGTCACTGAAAGGAAAATTCCCCCATTCTATTATAGTGCATATATCTTAGATACACTATGTTTCAATTCTGAATTTCCCGTGCTCGGCTGGAGGTGGACACCACAAGATCCCACGGCTATCCACATATACCATCAGAAACTATGGAAGTCCTCTTACAAGCACCATCTGTACCAAATCTGCAATGACTTTATGGTGCCTATTCATTATTCTATTTTTGGCAAACCCATTCCCAAGATTTCCTATCAAGCTTCGTTTGATATAACAGCAGTAGCAAGTTGGTTTGGAGAGGAGAGATTTACCTACATAAGAGTTTTCGGCAGCCAAGCCAACCCACATGTTCTCCCTTTGTATATACCAGATAAACTGCTAGCAAGAGAAATCGCTTATCAAATTATGGCTGAGAGTGTTACACAGACTCTCAAGAAAGAAAAGAAGAGGGGTTGGCCCTCTTTTCCCTTGAGGTGTGGTGTATATACTCTGCATGATCTCAAACATGCAGAAAAGGAAGCCACAAAGATTCAATCCTTAACTCTGGCGATTATCCTAAACAGGCCATATGATCCAAAGAAAGTTTCCTACAATGCACTGGAACAGGCCAAATTGACAAAATTTGAGCACAAAGAAGATATGTTTGACGACCTATTCGTTGCAGTCGAAACAATAGGTCAGGCTAAAGAACTCGCTCGAATGAAATATAATGATGAAGAGCTGACTGAGTTTAATAAGCTTAGAGAACAGAGGTTGCAAACTCTGCCTCTAGATTTACTAGCAACAACCCCGGCGACATCATCAAGCGAGCCTTTTCGGAAACAGTCAAAGGAACCCCCGGTTGTAACAAAGGATCATAAAAAGGAACAGTAGGAAAGGCAGAGAAAAGAAAAAGAAGAAAGGCAGAAGAGAGCACACGAAGAGAAACAGAGGAAAGAGAAAGAGGAACAACAGAAGAAAGAGCAAGAGGAAAGGCAAAAGAAAGAACAAGAGCAACAATAGAAAAGAGAGCAGGAAAAAGTGCGGAAAGAGTCCCAAGATGAAAAGGAAAAACAAACCACCACTAATGTCAATACAGATACTACTATTGACCCTATATTGATCCAGGAATGGAAACAGTTTGATTCCATCATCAGTGGGTTGGAATGTTCCAAGGATACAGACACTTCCAAGCCAAGCGACACACAGGACATCACTTCACCTCAGGTTCTAAGCGGAACTAGCGGCCCACCCATTTCTAAAGATGTTGAAGTAATACCAAAGGACCCCTCCGACCAAATCATTCTTCAGGTAGAAGATATTCCTCCCCTGGATGTTTTCTACAGCCCAAGACATAGAGCAGTGGTAAAACGACAAAGGAAAAGATGGAGGATTATTCAACCTTCCCTTTTCCCAGAACAAACTGTTACAGGCAGCGTGGTTTGGAAAGAGGAATTCGACCCCTCCGATGACCTGATAAAACTGTCACAGTATGCAGGAGCCTATTCGGCAACAACGATTGACAAGGCATCGGAGGTAAGTCTTTTACTAAAGACTAAGGACCAAGAAATTTTCGCATTACAGACAGAGTTGGCTGAATCAAAGCAGAAGGCAGAGCAGGCGGAGCAGCAGTTGTCGACACAACAACAATTGAACAGTCAATTAAATCAGCAATTGCAGGCAGAAAAGCAAAGGGTCGACCAAAACGCAATCCAGAAACAGAAGGAATTATCGGAGGCAGTGGCACAATTAAGGGCAGCAAACGAGCAAATGATGAAAACGAAAGATGAGCAAATCGCTCAATTGTCATCGCAGCTCGAAAAGATAAAGGGCGCTCAACAGGTGGGTGAATTCAGAGCAGAAGCAGTGCAAATAAACACTGCCTTAATATCCCAAATTAGGCTCCTGTGTCAACAAATCGCTCAGGCAGAGCCATTGTGTGAGCTAACGACATCCATAAATCAGCAGGTAGAGAAGGCCAGGAATGAGTTAGACCAGGCCGAAGAGATCATAACTGGATATCTTGACTGGCAAGATTCTGATCAAGGGAGAGAAGCAAATTTGCCCAAGATTTCAGAAACATATAAAGACATACTTTTCACAGAATGGCACACTCAGGTGATGAAAGCAGAAAGGGTAGCTTCAAGATGTAAATCAACTTCCAGCAATCTGGTTGATCTAGTTAACAACACTCTCTACTTATCAAATATGATTTCCCAATGTACACCAGGAAAGATGACAGCAACAAATACATTGGAACAATCATGCTATCCTGATTTAGAGGAGAAAGGGAGATTAATTGCTGGGATTAATAGTTTAACTATGGAAGCATATTGGCTCTTCCTGGTAAAGCCGCATACACAGAGACCCGCCCTAAAGTGCCTAACAGATGCAATCGGGTGTATAATTCCCGATATTTAGGATGCCACCTATGCCGCCAAGCTCAGTTCGCGCCTCAACAAACCTCCTGAAGTAGAGCCAATGCTTGTGATAAGTCAGCTCAGATTTAAAGGCAAGCAACCTACCTGATGAATCATGCCGCCGATTGCCAGATCGCTGAGGAAAATAGGATCAAAATTTATTGATACCGATTTAGTTGCATTTCAGTTTAATAGATATTTAGATTAATTTAGTATTTATAGACCCTTTCATTGTTTTGGAAAGGGTCGTAAAGTTTTGTACCAGACTTAAAGACTGAAGTTTGCACTATTGTGCTTCAGTCAATATTCTTTTATGAAACTGGACCAGTCTTTCTTAATTCAGCAAAGAAGCTTTTTTATGCAATTGTGCACTATTGTCGTTGTTGTGAATGTTTCTGCGTTGAAGAAAGAATTACAAGTAGCGATTGATATCGGGAGTGTCAAAGCAGCTCATATGGTATTTCTATCTATGTCTGAATTCATTTTCGTTATGTGAATTGTTATTTGATTATCCTTGCTATTGTTGATTATATGCATGCGCTGTAACAGCAGATCTATATTCATTCCACTATTGGATGTTTTATGAAATGCTTTCCTTTTAATCATGTATATGTCAATAATATAAATGATGAGTGTGGTAATATCGCTTTAATCGCTCTGTTTAACTATTTATGCACAACAATCTTGAATAAGTTAACATCTATGTCTGATAAATGGAGTCATCTATATGCCTGTCTTTAGACATAGACCATCAAACGCTACACTCTAAAGCTCAATAGATTCCCGGGATAGGTTATAGTTCTTTTTATTCTTGTCAATAGATTCAGTTATTCACCCATCGCTAGCTTAGTTTTATAAATCATCCATTCATCTCGTTTATCAACTTTTGGGAAACTGGTCCCATTATCCCCAGTCGGAGCCACTATTCCAAACGGAAAAGGAGCTGTACTAAGGTCCGAACCGGGTGGTTATCCCCGATGTTGTTGCAGCGATTTTCGAGGCATCAACATTTTTGGCGCTAGAAGCAGGGCCACGACTGTGAATGGAACATAAGCCAAAACCCATAAGCCATTCTAAGAGTAATCCTCGCTCCGAATCCCCTCGATCTTCCCATTTGCATACCGGTTCGCCAGTATCCAAACAAGAAGAAGGAGAATCAACTACCACTGCTCAAACACATCATACTCCAGAACAATTATGTCTTGAATCACCTGAAGTCCAGTCTCTTATCCACAAACTTCAGAGCTTCTCCATTTCACCATAGAAATCTGAGGTATCACAAAGCAGTGCGACTTCGCAGTTCAATTTACCTCATCCTCTCACCAGACTTCAGAGGCAAAAGCTCGGTATTGAACCCATTGAGGTCCCTTTACCCAAAAGGAAAAAGACGAAGAAAAATACTGAAGGATCTGATAGTGAAGAGCTTTCATCCACATCCTCCATTGCATCTTCCCCTCTGCAAAGTCAACCATCCACTCCCCCATTACATATCGTCGTTCACCAGGGATTAGAAGCTTCAACATCTCAACCTGCCCACTCCTCACTATTATTTCCTTCTCATACATCTGGAATTCCAACAGTAGTATCAACCACTGTTGCTGTTACAATGGCAGATCCATGGACCAGACCTGGTGTAGTCAACATGCCTGCGCCATTGCATCCATTACCAGATTATCCTGAAAAATGGCTACCCAAGTTTAATCCTGATGATGGAACCCAAGCTGAGGAACACATCAATAATTTCATGTTAGCAATCAACTTGAAAGGAGTAACAGAACAATATGTTGTTGTTAGACTCTTCCCTTACACCTTGCAAGGATCAGCAGGATCCTGGTATTTTTCTTTACCCTCTGGTTCCATTACCAGTTGGAACACTTGCCAAGAGCAGTTTCTTACCAAATATGGAGATGATAGGTCTTTGGCTACTTTAATAAACGATCTCTCCAATCTGAGAATAGAACATAGGGAACCAATTAAGGAATTTAATGCACGCTTCAATAAACTCCTAAATAAAATCCCTACAGCCTCCAAACCAAGCGAACAAATTCGGAGCGAATGGTATATAACAGCTCTGCCTGCCAATATAGCCATCTTTGTAGATAGAGCAGGGAAACCTACCTTAGCCGAAAATATGAAAGAAGCGCTTGCTGTGGAAAAACGCATCAATGCCCTGGAAAAGAAAGCTGCCTTGGAAGACAGAAAAGCCAAAAAAGTCTCTTTCAAAGATGACTCAAAGAAGAAGACCCCAAAAGACCCATACGACATGGAAGGTTTGCAAAAGGTCTTAAAAACGTTATCAAATGAAATGGTCGAAATAAAGAAGCAGGTGGCCGAAACCTCAACCAAAAGACCCTTTAGAACTTTTAAGAGAAATGAGTCAAAACCCCCAAATGTCATATCTAACGCAGACTCAGAACAAGAAGAAGAAGAGGAAGAGGAAACAATCGCACCGACTGATGATGAAGAAGAAGTAGTAGAATGTCATGGAATGTGGGATTTTATACTCCCCAACTCCGATACTGATAATGAAGAAGAGGCGTTCCCAGTTACTACTAGGAGCAAAAGTACTTCTGAACCTATTCAGGTATCATCAAAGAAGAGGAGTGCAGGTGCCACTACAACCAAAGAAAAAACACCTGCAAAGAAATCACCTGCAGCAGTTTCCCAAAACCAGCCTTCAACTTCTAATACTCCTTCAACATCCAAAACATTAGTCGTATCCGATTCAATGGAGTATAATATTGTTGATGACATGAAGAAAACTAAAGCAAACATCACTATGTTTGAGCTTAGTAAATTAAAGCATCAGCAGAAATTACTTCTTAAGGAATTGAATGTTGTTCCCTCTACACCACTCCCCAGTGCAAAAGCCGCTAACGATTCAGGCCAACCTCCTCCAGGTATGGTTGAAGCTACTGATTCAGTCCTAATTGGAGATAGATCAAATTCTCATACTCCACCCTTCCTGCTAACATATGAGATTTATAACAGAAACCTGCACAACTGTTTAATTGACTCAGGGGCATCATCTAACATAATGCCAGCTTCAGTTTGCTCTAAACTGAACATTGAACCCCAGAAGTCTGCTATTCATATTGTACAGTTGGACAGGACCAAAGTGCAGATTGTGGGAGAAATTAATTCCGTAACTATCAGGTTGTCTGCTGATCCTAGAGTAGTACAAAGGATTGACATCCTAATAGCCGATATACCTGAATTTTACGGTTTAATTCTCAGTAGGGATTGGTCCGAAAAATTGCATGGGTATATTTCCACTGATTGGTCACATATGTGGCTTCCCTACAAGGGTAAGCCAAATCAAATAAGGATCAATCGAGAGAAACATATGACCCATACAGTTACTGAATTTGAGCAAGAAAACCAACCTGTAGCGTTCAACAACAACATTTTGGGGAATTATTCGTCAGAGTCATTCTTTGGCAACTTTGTTGCCCAACCATCTCCTTTTTCAGTCAATCATTTTACATCTCAGATTGAAATTTTTTCACAAACTGATAAGTCGAGATGTTTAAATGATGCTGAGAAAACTGTAAATACTTTTGTTAATACCTCTTTATTTTGGTCTTTATATTTTGATGGCTCTAAGTCCAGCGAGGGCTCAGGAGCAGGTTGCATTTTGGTTAGTCCACAAGGAGAAAAGACAATGCTGTCCTGTAGGCTGGAATTTGAATGCACTAACAATACAGCCGAATATGAAGCCTTAGTCCAGGGATTGTATAAAGCGATCGGTCTTAAAGTGCAATACTTGAAAGTATATGGCGATTCTGAAATTATTGTTAAACAGGTGAGGAATGCAATTCATTGTCTATCAAATCACCTCAAGCACTATCAATCGCTAGTACAAGAACTTACTTCGCACTTTTCCGCGTTCAACATTTCCTCCATCCCCAGGTCCCAAAACTCGGCAGCCGATCTCCTAGCCAATGTAGCTTCCAAGCTTCTACCTTCTGAAGACTACAGCCTAGATAGATTTTCCGTAGAATTGCTTTTTAGGCCTTCAATTCCCGACAATGTCACTAATTGGAGAGTATTCAACCATGATGAGGATATTTTACAATTCTTAACTTCTGAAAAGTCCTATGATAATCAAATCATTGAGGAAGATGAGCATGACTCCCAAATGAGAGAGACACCTCAGGAAAATGCAATTCCTAAGCCTGTGGTAAAGCTGGAAGATCTTTATGATATCAAAGACAGGTTTAAACCTGTAATTAATGCAAAGCTCCAAAGTTCTACCCTTAGGTTCGAATTGATAAATCTAGGTACTGAGCATGCCCCTCAAAATATTAATTTAGGATTAGGACTTTCCTTAGAAGAGAAGGAGGCATTCATCAAACTGTTAAGAAAAAATAAACAGGTTTTTGCTTGGAAATATGATGATTTGAAGACTTATGATACATCCATTATCCAGCATACCATTCCTATGCTTCCCGATCAGAAACCGATTCAGCAGAAGTTAAGAAAAATACATCCAAATTTGGAGAGCCAGATTAAATCAGAACTTAACAAACTCTTGAAGGCCAAGATTATTTTTCCTGTCCGACACTCAAATTGGGTCTCTAATATGGTGCCAGTCAGAAAGAAAAATGGCGACATTCGAATTTGTATTGATTTCAGAAATTTGAACAAAGCGATCTTGAAAGACAATTTCCCATTACCTACTATGGAGCAAATACTCCAATCGGTAGCAGGCTCTGGATTGATGTCCTTTCTTGATGGTTTTTCAGGATATAACCAAGTTCTGGTTCATCCTGATGACCAGCTTAAAACCACATTCAGAACAAAATGGGGAACGTATGCATATCAGAAAATGCCTTTCGGACTTATAAATGCAGGAGCGACATTCCAAAGAGCTATGGATATAGCTTTTAGAGGGTTAATTAATAGAACAGTAGTCGTCTATCTAGATGATATTACTGTATTCTCTAAGGAGAGGTATAATCATTTGCATGACCTAAATCAAATCTTTCAGCGTTGCAAAAGATATGGTATTTCTCTTAACCCTAAAAAGTCTTTCTTTGCTCTTGATCAAGGAAAACTCTTGGATTTTATTATGTCCAAAGATGGCATTTATATCGATCCTGATCGGATCAAAGAAATCTCTAAAATCCCTTTCCCACACAATAAAAAGTCGATGCAGTCATTTTTAGGCCAGATCAATTTCGTTAAAAGATTTGTTCCATATTTTTCTCAAATTATTTTGCCACTTCAGAGAATGATTAAGAAGAATGCAGTCTTTAAGTGGGGATCAGCAGAAAAGGAAGCTTTTGATCTAATCAAGCAATCAATAATCAATGCCCCAGCCTTGAATACTCCAAATTTTTCTAATCATTTTACATTGTATACGATTGCATCCGACTTGTCTTATGCTGCAATACTCACGCAACTGAATGATCACAATTTGGAAGCACCCATTTCGTTTTTTAGCTCAAATTTTCAGGGTGCTGAATTGAATTACTCCGATGTAGAAAAACAAGCCTTTGTTGTATTTAAAGAAGTCAAGCATTATAGACCCTTCCTTTTGAAAACTCACACAAAAATTATAGTTCCTTTCCCAGCAGTTAGGCAACTATTAATCCAAAAAGAACTAGGTGAAAAAAGGGCAAATTGGGTCACAGCGCTTCAAGAGTATGACTTAGAAATTAGACCAGCAAAGATTGTTAGGGGCCAAGGTTTTTGCAGGATATTGGCAGGAGCATCCAACATCCCAGAATCAAGCGATACAAAGCAAACTGAAGAAATCAATCAGATAAGTGTTACTGATTCTGAATCACAATATGCAGATTTAATCTTTTATTTAAAGAATGGTTATGCACCTCCAAACTTATCTTACAAGAACAAAAGGGCCATTAGGTTGAAAGCTAAGAATTTTACAATTATCAATGACGTGCTTTTTAGGTAGAATTATGATTCTATCTTGTTAATATGCCTTGAGAAACCTGAAACCCAAAAGTTTTTGCAGGAGTTACATGATGGACCAGCGGGAGGACATTTTGGAGCTGATACAACAGCTCACAAAATTATTCATGCTGGTTACTATTGGCCTACTCTGTTTAAAGATGCCCACGAGTATGTAAGGAAATGTCTCAATTGTCAAACTTCTAGTGGAAGACAACGTAAATCAGCTTTCCCTCTACAACCAGTCAACATTGAACAACCATTTGAGCAATGGGGATTGTACATCATTGGGGAGATTACTCCACCATCCTCCAAATAGCATAAGTATATCCTTACTGCTACCATTATTTTACTAAGTGGGTTGAGGAAATCCCTTTAAAGACAGCAAATTCTGAAGCAATCATTGAATTCATAGATCAATTCATCATTACCAGGTTTGGTGTCCCAAATGCTCTTGTTTTTGATAATGCATCTTACTTTTCCGGTAATGCTATGTTTGATTTCGCTATTAAAAGAGGATTTAAATTAAAATATTTTGCTAATTACTATCCCCAGGGTAATGGTTTAGCAGAGTCTACTAATAAAAATCTGATCAAAATCATTAAGCGAACTATCGAACAGAATTATAAAAACTGGCACAAATCTTTAGTGTTTGCATTATGGGCTGATAGGATAACACAGAAAGCTTCTATAGGATCTTCTCCGTTCAATCTTGTGTATGGAAAAGAAGCAGTAATACCCACAAATCTTGTTCTTCCTTCTTTAGCCCTAGTACAGTTCATTGAGGAAAGTCCTTCCTCTTCTGTTCAGCTTAGACATGACCAAATTCTAAAATTAGAAGAGGAAAGAGAAAAAGCCAGGGTTATTCATGCCAAACATCAGCAAGTCATTAAGGCAGCTTTTGATTCAGTCTCATCCGGTTCAAAACAATTCCAAGTCGGTGATTTAGTTCTGAAATGGGACAAAGCCCATGAGGATAAAGGTAAACATACCAAGTTTCAGAAGATGTGGCTTGGACCGTTTCAGATCTGTGAAAAGATAGGCCATTCGACCTTTATATTGCAAGACTTATCAGGGTTGAGAGATTCTCTCCCTGTTAATGGCCTTATCTTGAAGAAATTCTTTAATTGAGGAGGTAACCCCTTCTCCTTCTAGTTTGATAGATTTTTATAGTTTGTAGGATTCGTAGAAAATAATGTTGTAAGGTATCTACTATTGACCTTTGCTGTGTTTGAAAATTTGATCTATAGGAGTGCAGCGATATTTGCTTTTAAAATAATAGAACTCTTAACCAAATGGGATAATTTCTAGGAAATTAGGTATCATTGTATTCTGAAACTACAGTTCAAGTTTTGTGAACTCCTTTCAAAGTTTAAAAGTATTGTAAATCATTCTCTGTTTTCAAATTCGTCTCAAAAGGTTATCAATATCAAGATAGAAGCCAATCCAACTTCAGCATCTTCAACTCTTACCCTGTCATCCATTAACTCTTAAGGAGAAGATTGTTCATCCCATTCACTAAAGTTTATGATTACTCAGAGTGTAATTCTAAAATATCTGATATTAAAGATAAGAGGTCTTATTGCAAGCCTGCTTACCATGTTCATAGGGAAATAGTTTAACTGACATTACCAATACTGCATACCAAAACAGGGTAATGGCTTGAAACTACAAGACAAGGGGTCTCATCACGAGCCAGCTTGTTCAGTTAGACTACTACCAGTGAATGGCATTGTCAACAGCTGGCCACCAAACCAGGACAATGGCTTTTTATCTTATCAACAACAGAAAAGGAAATGAAATACAAAATATGAAAACATGTTTTGAATTCCTTCTGTTAATCGCACTCTTAATTGAATGGAACAATGGACAATAAAATAGAATGTATCTATTTTCTTAAACAAGAGAGGAAATTAGCAAAAATAGATTCATTTCACTTGGAATTCATATATGCCTAGTTATATTAGAATTTTCCCCTTTGATTAGAATTCTATTTTTGAAAAAGTTTAAGTATTTCTATACTTTTCAGAGATAACTATTTCTTCCAGCGAATCGCCAATTGTTTTGCTCCACAACAACCCCCCATTTCATAACATTTTATTTACAAAATTATTATGTGAAATGGGTCCCTTTAGAAGTCAATTGGTATCAATATTGCATTATTTGTAAAAGGTACGCAAACCAAATGAAGGCATTATATAAAACCTTTTGAAAAACCCATATTGAATCAAATATAACAATCTTTTAACATTGCGATAAAGCGATCGCAAGATCGCATATCGCAATGACATAGAAGACACAAATAAGTGACATATGGGATCCCGCCGATGCGATACCGCTATCGGCTATCGGCAAAGCTCCATGCACATCATAAAGCACCCCATGCCATTAGTCCCGACGCGATGGGCAATCGGCAAGCGGCGATACTTTATATACAAGATAAGCACCTTAAGTCATTCACCCCGTTCCGATGCAATTTCGCAATCGGCAATCGGCGATGTCCCATGTATAACAATAAGGCGCCTAGATTCTACCCCCGATGCGATGCGATTTCGCTATCGGTGGTCGGGGGTATGCTATCCGTATGTTTATTTAACACCTATTCTCCCGATGCGATGCGATATCGCTATCGGCGATCGGCGTTTCAAAATTGCGAACATAATGATTTAAAGTGTTTCCGATGCCCGATTGCGATATAGCGCGGATTTCTAAAAGCCGTTAAATGGAGGGATATTATGATACATTCGTATTTAAAGTTTCATCTCTTAAATAATCCATCACTTGCACTCAACCGCCAAAATATCCATAGCACGCTTAAGCGAGTCATTCAGCCGAATAATGGTGTAATGAGCATTTAAGAGGTGGCAGGCCTTAAACGACCATTTAATGTATCTGTAAGATCTTCCCATGGATTGGATCCGCAACCATTTTTAAGAGTTAATCTCTCAGCATGCTTCGATTGATATATCTTTCCCGTATTGGATTTTCATTATCATATCTCTGTGTTACGTTTATTCTCGCCGCTGTGCAGAATTCATCCATAGAAGGAAGCTCAAACAAGATGGGGAAGAAATCTAAGAAGACCGCAGGCGCTTCCACTACACCAGCTGCAGGACAAGCTCTCGTAGACAAGAAGAAGGGCTTAATATCTTATACTACATGCATGGGTCTCACCAGAGTTACTTGGCAAGGCACTTACAACCTAATTGAAGCCGAAGAACCAGTAAAGACAGTAACAGAAGCTATTGTGGATCCTACTCGGAAGTATGATTGTACTCTCAAAGATTTAGCCGACTCTTTCCTTCACAGAATAGTGGCCAGGGAGAAAATTCTCCCATACACAGACGTAGTGCGGTGGGCGATTCAAGAAATCCCAATCTTGGATAGAACTCTGAGCACTAGAGATGGAAGGATCTTCGGATCGTTCAGGCCGGATGATCTAAGGCAAATGTATCATTTGCCCGAGCCGGAGAAGATATATAATAAAGCGTTCCTAGAGAAGTTTGCAAGTGAAAATGAAGTTGAATCCAAACCCATCCAGGATTGGAGACAAAATCCAGCCAAACACAAACACGAATCTTCCGGTAAGTACTCGGTTGATTCTCTTGCTTCTCCTTATTGCTATGCGGGAATAATGATGTGTAGATTATGGGGATTGCATGAATCTGCTAATTTTACCATAGAGATGGTTCCTCTAATGGAGGCAGCTGTAAACGGTATAATTATGTATTGGGCCACCATCCTTTCTGACAAATTAGCACAAGCTGTGCGTGATTTTAGACATCAGACTGTCGTCACTGAAAGGAAAATTCCCCCATTCTATTATAGTGCATATATCTTAGATACACTATGTTTCAATTCTGAATTTTCCATGCTCGGCTGGAGGTGGACACCACAAGATCCCACGGCTATCCACATATACCATCAGAAACTATGGAAGTCCTCTTACAAGCACCATCTGTACCAAATCTGCAATGGCTTTATGGTGCCTATTCATTATTCTATTTTTGACAAACCCATTCCCAAGATTTCCTATCAAGCTTCGTTTGATATAACAGCGGTAGCAAGTTGGTTTGGAGAGGAGAGATTTACCTACATAAGAGTTTTCGGCAGCCAAGCCAACCCACATGTTCTCCCTTTGTATATACCAGATAAACTGCTAGCAAGAGAAATTGCTTATCAAATTATGGCTGAGAGTGTTACACAGGCTCTCAAGAAAGAAAAGAAGAGGGGCTGGCCCTCTTTTCCCTTGAGGTGTGGTGTATATACTCTGCATGATCTCAAACATGCAGAAAAGGAAGCCACAAAGATTCAATCCTTAACTCTGGCGACTATCCCAAACAGGCCATATGATCCAAAGAAAGTTGCCTACAATGCACTGGAATAGGCCAAATTGACAAAATTTGAGCACAAAGAAGATATGTTTGACGACCTATTCGTTGCAGCTGAAACAATAGGTCAGGCTAAAGAACTCACTGGAATGAAATATAATGATGAAGGGCTGACTGAGTTTAATAAGCTTAGAGAACAGAGGTTGCAAACTCTGCCTCTAGATTTACTAGCAACAACCCCGGCGACATCATCAAGCGAGCCTTTTCGGAAACAGTCAAAGGAACCCCCGGTTGTAACAAAGGATCATAAAAAGGAACAGGAGGAAATGTAGAGAAAAGAAAAAAAAGAAAGGCAGAAGAGAGCACACGAAGAGAAACAGAGGAAAGAGAAAGAGGAACAACAGAAGAAAGAGCAAGAGGAAAGGCAAAAGAAAGAACAAGAGGAACAACAGAAAAGAGAGCAGGAAAAAGTGCGGAAGGAGTCCCAAGCTGAAAAGGAAAAACAAACCACCACTAATGTCAATACAGATACTACTATTGACCCTATATTGATCCAGGAATGGAAACAGTTTGATTCCATCATCAGTGAGTTGGAATGTTCCAAGGATACAGACACTTCCAAGCCAAGCGACACACAGGACATCACTTCACCTCAGGTTCTAAGCGGAACCAGCGGCCCACCCATTTCTAAAGATGTTGAAGTAATACCAAAGGACCCCTCCAACCAAATCATTCTTCAGGTAGAAGATATTCCTCCCCTGGATGTTTTCTACAGCCCAAGACATAGAGCAGTGGTAAAACGACAAAGGAAAAGAAGGAGGATTGATCAACCTTCCCTTTTCCCAGAACAAACTGTTATGGGCAGCGTGGTTTGGAAAGAGGAATTTGACCCCTCCGATGACCTGACAAAACTGTCACAGTATGCAGGAGCCTATTCGGCAGCAACAATCGACAAGGCATCGGAGGTAAGTCTTTTACTAAAGACTAAGGACCAAGAAATTTTCGCATTACAGACAGAGTTGGCTGAATCAAAGCAGAAGGCAGAGCAGGCGGAGCAGCAGTTGTCGACACAACAACAATTGAACAGTCAATTAAATCAGCAATTGCAGGCAGAAAAGCAAAGGGTCGACCAAAACGCAATTCAGAAACAGAAGGAATTATCGGAGGCAGTGGCACAATTAAAGGCAGCAAACAAGCAAATGATGAAAATAAAAGATGAGCAAATCGCTCAATTGTCATCGCAGCTCGAAAAGATAAAGGGCACTCAACAGGTGGGTGAATTCCGAGCAGAAGCAGTGCAAATAAACACTGCCTTAATATCCCAAATGAGGCTCCTGTGTCAACAAATCGCTCAGGCAGATCCATTGTGTGAGCTAACGACATCCATAAATCAGCAGGTAGAGAAGGCCAGGAATGAGTTAGACCAGGCCGAAGAGATCATAACTGGATATCTTGACTGGCAAAATTCTGATCAAGGGAGAGAAGCAAATTTGCCCAAGATTTCAGAAACATATAAAGACATACTTTTCACAGAATGGCACACTCAGGTGATGAAAGTAGAAAGGGCAGCTTCAAGATGTAAATCAAGTTCCAGCAATCTGGTTGATCTAGTTAACAACACTCTCTACTTAGCAAATATGATTTCCAAATGTACACCAGGAAAGATGACAACAACAAATGCATTGGAACAATCATGCTATCCTGATTTAGAGGAGAAAGGGAGATTAATTGTTGGGATTAATAGTTTAACTATGGAAGCATATTGGCTCTTCCTGGTAAATCCGCATACACAGAGAGCCGCCCTAAAGTGCCTAACAGATGCAATCGGGTGTATAATTCCCGATATTCAGGATGCCACCTGTGCCGCCCAGCTCAGTTCGCGCCTCAACGAACCTCCTGAAGTAGAGCCAATGCTTGCGATAAGTCAGCTCAGATTTAAAGGCAAGCAACCTACCTGATGAATCATGCCGCCGATTGCCAGATCGCTGAGGAAAATAGGATCAAAATTTATTGATACCGATTTAGTTGCATTTCAGTTTAATAGATATTTAGATTAATTTAGTATTTATAGACCCTTTCATTGTTTTGGAAAGGGTCGTAAAGTTTTGTACCAGACTTAAAGACTGAAGTTTGCACTATTGTGCTTCAGTCAATATTCTTTTATGAAACTGGACCAGTTTTTCTTAATTCAGCAAAGAAGCTTTTTCTTATGCAATTGTGCACTATTGTCGTTGTTGTGAATGTTTCTGCGTTGAAGAAAGAATTACAAGTAGCGATTGATATCGGGAGTGTCAAAGCAACTCATATGGTATTTCTATCTATGTCTGAATTCATTCCTGTTATGTGAATTGTTATTTGATTATCCTTGCTATTGTTGATTATATGCATGCGCTGTAACAGCAGATCTGTATTCATTCCACTATTGGATGTTTTATAAAATGCTTTCCTTTTAATCATGTATATGTCAATAATATAAATGATGAGTGTGGTAATATCGCTTTAATCGCTCTGTTTAACTATTTATGCACAACAATCTTGAATAAGTTAACATCTATGTCTGATAAATGGAGTCATCTATATGCCTGTCTTTAGACATAGACCATCAAACGCTACACTCTAAAGCTCAATAGATTCCCGGGATAGGTTATAGTTCTTTTTATTCTTGTCAATAGATTCAGTTATTCACCCATCACTAGCTTAGTTTTATAAATCATCCATTCATCCCGTTTATCAACTTTTGGGAAACTGGTCCCATTATCCCCAGTCGGAGCCACTATTCCAAACGGAAAAGGAGCTGTACTAAGGTCTGGACCGGGTGGTTATCCCCGATGTTGTTGCAGCGATTTTCGAGGCATCAACAGGACCCTTCAACCCCACAAGAAGCCTATAAAAGGGAGGACTATGAATTCATTTGAATAATCACTTCTCATTCTCTCTCTTCTTGGAAGAAATGCAAAAATTTGTTTGTTATGTAGAAGTGCAAAGTAGGAGGCTAGGAAAGTCTGTTGTCGGGAAGTCTAAGTGATTGCAAGTTTGAGGAAGCCTAAGGAGTCAAGGAAAATTGAAATTTTCGTGGTGGTATATATTTGTTTTGTGCTCTGGATTTGGATAACAAAGTCTCTCAAGTTGGACTGCTGTCGGAAGCCCTTAGTTGCTGCAAGTTGCTGCATAGTCGAAGTTGGTGGAATGGATCAATCTTCTAGAGGTTGGCTTGGTGTGGATAGAAGGTCTGGGGAAGGTCTAGGGTGAAGAGTCTCAAATAATACTATTGAAAGGAAGAATTACTTTAATTTGGTTCTCCCCTAGAGTGGTCTTTCCATGGCATGTGTACATCTTGTGTTCATTGTTTTATGTGTTGTTGCTTTATGCAATTGCTTGGTGAACTAAAAGAATAATATATAAAGAATCGTAATAAAAAGTAACATCACAAGAACTTATCAATATCAAGAAAATATTTACTTCCTTTCTTATTTTCCAACATGGTATCAGATCTTTGGTAAGAAAGAAGAAAAAGGTAGACCCATTCATTGTAACTCTCTGAGGGAAGGAATCTATTAAATTCAAGGAATATGTCTAACTCAATCAATGGTGATAACAGACCTGAAGGAGAATCTAACCTTAGATCCTAGAAGAAGAGTATTGACCTAATCCTTGAGAAGAACAAAGTATTGGATTTGTAAAAGGAAATATAAAGAAACCTACAGAAGAATCCAATGATATCGAAAAAGCAAAATTAGGGATTTAGAATTTGTGGTTATGACTCCGAAGGTAGAAGGGATAAAAGAAAATATTGTCTCATTCATAACTAACATTGATCATTCTCAGGAGATGTATGAAGCCCTGTTGAAGCTATTCATTATTAAGAACATTGGTCAAGTATCATGTTTGAAGAATGAGATGAGGAATATGAATATGAAAAAAAGAAGATAGTGTGGAAAATTTATTTGAAGGTATCTAGAATCAGGGATGCTATCTTGGTCATCGATTAGATTGTTTTGAACAAAGAACTAGTGATCTCTACCATATTAGGATTGCCACCCTCTTGGGGTGCATTTGTGATGGGTCTCAACCCTTGGAATTTTATACATTTTCCTCAACATTTGAAGGGAGCTCAACAACTTCCAAAGATAAGTATGTCATGAATTTTAGGTTTGGGTTCATGTACTCATTTAGTTTTCATTATATTAAATAATAATAACCTCTCTCCCTCTCGTGTCTTGATCAGGAAAACATATAAAAGAAGGAGGATCTCTAAAGACAAGGTTAGTCAAGAAAGAAAAGTAAAACATCCAAAAGAAGGAGGATATCTCAAGACAAGGTTAGTCAGGAAAAGAAAGGTATGCCTTGAATACATTAATTGAAAGGATTATTCATTTGATGATCTATTACTAACATTTTTATGGCTAGCAGTATTGAATCCTAGTGATTCTTGTTTCAGTGATTCAACTCTTGACAAATCTACTGACCCCACTCTTATCTAATTTGGTATAACCCTAAACACATTATGGAAAACCATAATTGAGCAGTATGATAATGTGAATATCTGAAACCCTAAAATCCTTAGGGATATTTTGAAATGCTTGATGAAGTCTTTATTGATGATTTCATGTTTAGTATTTTGGTATGATTGGGAAATCCTAACTGGTTAGGATGGAATGATAAGGTCTAAAATCTAAGAAACTTTGAAGTTTTGGTAATATAGTGCTTTCTATGTTTCTATATTAGAAGCCTAGTTCATTGGGGTTTGGTGGAATCTGTTTTCTACATTGGAACTCTAATTCATTAGGGTTTTGTCAAATGTGCGAGAAATACCCTTATATTGTCTTAGAATGGATTTATTTGTCGTGTGTGTGTTGTATGATCAAACCCTAGTATAATTGAAATTTTTGCGTGTCTATCTCTTATTTGATATTCTTGTGAAGTTGGGTTTGACTAACACGCGATATGAAATGTATGTTTCGTGATGATGAGATCTAGGTTGAATCCATAGCTTGGTCTAGGTCAAATGTATTAATATTATTGGAAATATGATCTACCTACATATGGTTATGAATTCCTAGATATATGTGTTGATGTAGTCCTTGATGGTCATGAATCTTAGGATTTGATGGAGTCCTTATTTAAGATTCTTGGATGATGTTGTTTGGAAATCTAAGGTGTTGCATCTAAACCCTACTGAAGTTAAAACTTGTTTAGTATGTATGATATAACAACATGAAATATATTAATTTATTGTGGAAAATGAAAATATAGGGTTTTGCAGTTCAATCCTAGTAGCAATAATGTCTAGTGTGAAATGTAAAAATATGAGATCTATGTATTCAATGATTGTTGAGATTGGAATTCTAAGGTTCTGGAATTAAACCTTAGTCAAAGTAAAATATCTGGAATATGATGACTTCAGATTTTTATAATATTGTTGAATTTGTGAAAATGGAATTCTAGGATTTTGCAGTTGAACCCGAGTCGAAGTAGAAAACTTTGATGAATGTTGACTATATGATAATTTGAGATCTGTGAAGAAATTATTGAAATTTTAATTTTTGGTTGAGTATGATGATATATTAGAAATATAGGGTTTCAACTAGCCTTAGTAGTAGTTAGTCATGTTAGTGATCGATATATGGTTGATTCAAAATCTAGGGACTTGGAACTAACCCTAGTGGAAGTCAGTCAGGTTGATGGCTAAGTTGTGATTGACTTTGATTGATTTGTTTGTATGAAATCTAGGATTTATATGAATCCTTAGTTAGAAGTCTAATGTATGTATTTTTAAACGTCGTTAGATCCTTTAAATATTTATATTTGTTTTGAATTGTTTCTAGGGTTTGATATATGTTATAGTAAGGTATGTCATACCTTTGGAAGACACATTGAAACCCTAGATGAAATGAATGATTTTATGTAGGAATCTATGGTGTATAAAGTCCATAGTAAGATGTTGAAGAGTATATGTCTCTTGTCTCTAATTAATTTTGGGTATTTTATATGTATGATGATGAAATTCTTCCATGATTTTGATATGGCTAACATGATTCTTCTATAGTTCTGGTTGTACTTTCTATTTAAACTATGTTGGTACACAATCTTCAACTTGGTGAATATGCTCAATGTAACAAGCAAGTTGTGCTGGTGCATAATCTTAAACATGGTGAAGATGTGATGAGGATGATGGGGATGGTGATAACTTTGATGAAATGGTTGGAAGCCACAAAAGATTCCCTAACATCGAAAAGAAGATGATGAAATTCTAGAGGAGTCATGAACAAAAGATATATCCCTAAGATTAACAAGGAGTCCAGATAAAGAGGTGCTTACTAGTTGAGAGAGAGAGACCATGAATAGGAAAAAGGAAATTGGAGAATGTGTTTTGGAGTAATGTTGTAAGAAGGAAAGCAAGATCCAATTGGAGACTATATTGTTGCATATAAATTGGGAAGAAAAATGTATGATTGGGGAATCTTCTGTCAAAGATTTAGTTCATAGTTATATTATGAAAAAATTAAGAAGTAACATATGCTTTCTGGAATACCCTGGAGATTAATATTTGATTATGTAGATGTGAAAGCATGTTATTGATTGGGGTTGTGTTTGTACAGGTGAATCTCTTAGAAGTTATTATGTTGGTTACTAATCAGGTTGATTGGGAGAGACTGGTTATTCTTGATATGTTGGATCAAGGGGTCTTCAGGCTTTGCGAGTGAAGCATTTCTTGGGGGGACATATGGATGACACCTTTTTTTATGTTTGATACCATGAAGTTGGAAAGGTGGCATTGGTCATTGAGCTCTTACACTCATCTAGATTTTGGTTTGATGGTTAGCATGTAAGCTTGATGGTACTGATAGGGACTGAAATTTTGAGTCCACCTTAGTCCCACGTGAATAGATTACCCTGGTCAGGAATCCAGTCCATGGCATTGTGATGCCTAAATTGTTGAGTGACTCATTGAATAGATTTCCCTAATTAAAAATCTAGTCCATGGCATTGCGGTGCCTAAAGTGCTTCATGGTTCATATAGTTAGAGATATTCCATTATATATGTTCATTATGAATACCTCACTAGTTAAGAGGGAGTCTTGGCAAAAGTAACTATGTTTGGTCTTCAATAATGTACCTAAGTCATTATGTAACGTACTTTTCAAAAGAATAAAGAAAATTATTATTGTTATTATATTATTATTGTGACTTATTAAAGCATGGATTTCATGCTTGGTTCACCATGTTTTAGGTAAAATTTCCCATTGAGGACTTCTAATATTTATTCTAGGTCTATAGAATTATTGTACATTTGAAGAGACCCTTCGTTAGCTTTTGAATAATGTTAAATGGGTTTAGTATTGAGTTAAATATGAATTATGAAACCTCCACATCCTGTTAGCCTAAGAGAATATCAAGTCAACATAAGGACCCACTCGACCTCATAGGAAGCCTATAAAAGGAAGGACTATGAATTCATTTGAATAATCACTTCTCATTCTCTCTCCTTTCGGGAAAAGTGGAAAAAAATGTTTTCTACGAAGAAGTGAGAAGTAGGAGGTTGGGAATGCCTATTGTTGGGAAGCCAAAGTGAATGCGAGTTTGGGGGAACCTAAGGAGTCAAAGAAAATCGAAAATTTGGAGGTGGTCTCTCTTTGTTTCATGTTCTAGATTGGGAGAATGAAGTCTCTCAAGTTGGAATGTTGCCGGAAGCCATTAGCTACCGCAAGTTGTTGCATGGTTGAAGTTGTTGGAAAGAGATGAATATTCTAGAAGTTGACTTGGTGTGGATGGAAGGTTTTTCAAGGTCTAGGGCGAAGAGTCTCAAAGAATATTATTGAAAGGAAGAAGTAGTTTTATTGGATTTTCCCCTTGAGGGGTGTTTTTCCCTAGCATGTGCCTACATCTTGTGTTCGTTGTTTTATGTGTTGGTGCTTTGTGTAATTTCTTGATGAAATAAATAAAGATTATATAAGGAATCATAATAACAAGTAATATCACAAGTAATTATCAAGATCGAGAAAATATTTACTGCCTTTCTGATTTTCAAACAGTTCTTTCTATTCATTCAGATTTTTAGTCAAAAGTATTCTTATCCATAGAGTTTAACATGTTGTTGCTATCCGCACAACATGCTTTACCTCAACGAATAATAAATTTACAATCGTACTTGATCAAAAAATAAACACATACCTAGATGTGCTCCTTATGTCATCAATATTTCCTAGAGAATCAATATATATATATATATATATATATATATATAGATATATATATATATATATATATATATATATATATATATATATATATATATATATATATATATATATATAGATATATATATATATATATATATATATATATATATATATATATATATATATATATATATAGATATATATATATATATATATATATATATATATATATATATATATATATATATATATATAGTTTAAAATCTAGATATCTTTTATACACGATACAATAATTTGTCATTTCATAAACATATCTTAAGGTTATTTTCCAACCATCCAATGGTTACTCTTGGGAGACTCTATGAATTTCAAAATTAAACTTACAAAAAACATTATATCAAGCGTTGTTGTAGTAAAAAACATTAGAATTACAACTACTTTACTATACAACATTGGATCAACATTTGGACCTTGACCATTATTACTCAGTTTTCTACCAGTTACAATTGATGTTATTGTTGCTTTATAATACTGCATCCTAGCCCTTTTCAATATATCCTTTGCATACTTAGATTGATAAATAAAATACCATCTTCAATAATTTTACTTCAATACCAAGATAATATTTCATTAACACTAACTTAGTCATCTCAAATTATATTGTTGCCATGGTTGTCTTAAAATCATCTATTCAAAGATCTCCACTGCAAATCATATAATTAACAGACAAGCAAACTATTAAAATTTTACCTTTCTGGTTTAACTTTGTATATATAGTTGACTCTCTTAGACTCTTGTTGAATCCTTTGTTATTCAAATAGTCATAAATTCAAATATACCATACTCGAGGTTCTTGTTTCAATCCAAATATATAATGCTTTCTTGAACTTGTAAAATGTATATTTTTGTCCACCAATTTCATATCCTCAAGGTTGTTTCACATACACCTCTTCTTCCAAAAAGCCATATACAAATGTATACGTAACATTTATTACATTTTTCATTTATTTTGTTTAGCAATAGCTAATACCATCCTTATTGGGTCAAGTCTAGGTACATATGCAAAAGTATCATTATAACCAATGCTAGGTTGCTAATTAAACCGATGAGCTAGAAGTCTTGCTTTCCATTTCTCAATTTCAACTTGAACATTAAATATAGTCTTATAAATTCATTTAACACTTATACTATTTTTACCTTCAAGAAGATCTACAAGCTCCCAAGTATTAATTCTTTCAATATAATCAATCTCTTCATCCATAAATTTTATCTAAATTTATTTTGATACGGGGAGATGTTTTTGGCTACTCACCTATTCCACTTGGACCCACAACAGTATTTCCTATTAGTTTTCTCTTTTTCAGCATAGTTTCCTATTATTGCAATTTTCTATGTTTGGCATTTTTTTAGTCATGAAATTTTGAAGGAATTTTGAGGCCCTAAATAATGTTTTTTTTGGGAAATGGGAAAATGTGAGTTAAAGTCTACGTTTTATATGAAAGTTGTTATTCTATGATATACATTTCTAACAGTCTATCGTCTGCGCCAAATAGAGATTGTATGCCAAAGTTATCACCAAGCGAAGTTCACATTCGAGCTAACCCAATCAGGGCCCATAAGCTTTTAGTGCTTCATCTCCTAGTGTTAGGTTTTTGGATTCTTAGGGTTTCTTATTATTTATTCATGATAAAAAATGCCTCAGAGCCTCATTGTAACACAATTCTAAAGACATGTAGCCATGACATCTCTTCTCATAGATAAGATATCATTGCCTGAGCTAGTTTATTTTCATTCTACATGCAAATAGTTTTCAAATTTTGTCATTTATTAATTGAAGTTTAGTTTCACTATATCTCCATGTTTTTGTTTAAATCTGTATTTCATTTTTTTCCTTCGTAAATCCAAATCAGTGGTATTAGACTAGACTACTATTCTTTTGTTTCTATATGCATGTCCCCAATGAGGTCGAGGTATAAGGAGTTGGAACTCAAATTACTTGAACCCTTCCAAGACTACCTTATTTGACCCTAATGGCCTCCAATAACATAAGGAAAGAAATATGAGGGAGTTAGAGATCCTATCAATTTATTTCTCAAAGAATCCCTTAAGTGATAGAGGAATGAAGTGATGGAAAACTTTTTGTAGTTCCTTCGATGGTTACTAATAGGAAATGCATCGTCATCTAGTAGTAACTTCAAACGTGCTACCCCCTTTTTAGGTAGAAGTGAAATTTGATATTTCTCTATTTGAAGGGCATATAGATGTAGATTATTTACATAAATGTTTAAAGGATATGATATCTTGTTCCAAATATCTCTCTGAGTATTATACGATTTCCTGCAAACTAAAAAATATGTCCTCGAGCCTACTGCGGACCTCCGAAAAACACCATTTATGGGGTCAAAACAACTCCAAGAGTTTAGAACCCAAAACATTGCTAAGAATAATAAATGCTTCTATAATCAAGGAAAATGATGAGACTAACTCAAGGTCTAGGTGGAATAGATGGGCGGTCGCTAATATCCACCTAGATCATTTTTCACTTTCCCTATTTGTATCTCCTATATTCTCTCTTAATTGGACCCCTCTATCTCACCGTACACACACTCTCCATATCGATCTCTCTCTTTCTCTCTCCCTCCTCTCCTTCTCTCTCTCTTACCTCTGCTCCTTTTTCCATCACTCTCTCTCCAAATATACCTTATCGCTCCCTCTCTCTCTCGACCTTTATATCCCTATGTCTCTAATCTCACTCCTCTCACCCTCAAACTCCATCTTTCTCCCTCGCTCTCTCCTTCTCTCTCTCTTTTCCCTCCTTTCTCTCTCTCTCTCTCTCTCTCTCTCTCTCTCTCTCTCTCTCTCTCTCTCTCTCTCTCTCTCTCTCTCTCCCGCATGCTCTATCACTATCTCCTTCCCTCTCCCCAACCCCATCTCTTCTATCTCTCCACCCCTCCCACTCCTTTCTCTCTATTTTTCCTTGTCTCTCGCCCCTCCATCAATATGGTCAAGAATTTTCCTTTTGTGTAATCAATAATATATGTAAGGTATAATGTAACAATAATTATAATGGATATTATTGTTTCTATAATATATTGGAATATTAATAATCAAAATTATTGACTATTATACCAATAATAAATAATATTTTAAAGTATAAACGATTTGTTAACTTTACATTATAGACAAACTAATCTCTTGTGATCAAATTGCTTACTTTTTTCTTTACCTTTTACATATTGCATTACATTTTAAATTATATTTTACATTATATTCTACATTTTATTTTACATTGTGAAATGAGTTATGGTTATTCAGCATGTGGTGTCTATAAGCCATGGTATTGTAATAAAACATATTTAAAAGTTAATTTCACTGATGGTAAAGTGGGGGTGTATATGCATGGTTCCGAATCTTGTAATTATTTTAAGTTTTTTAAAAGTATTAAGATGTTATGTGATTATTGAATAAATTTAAATATGGTTATAGAATCATCATTAGTCCTTATTAAAACATGAATCTAGTAATCGATTTGTTTGTCAATCGCTATAATTAGTTTCACATTGACCTCTAGAAATCTATTGTTGTATTAATCTCTATTAGTTTATAACTGAACAATGAAAATTATAATTTTAACTGTGAAAATTAAAAATTTGTTTTTACATTTGTTTGGATCATAACTTGAAGTTTTTATTACAACCATTGCACAATTTTCCAATATTATTATAAAGAACTATTTTTCAAACATTTCCTTGGATCATAACTTGGAAGGTTTTATTACGACGATTTCATAATATGATTCCATGTGGATAACTTCCTTACATAATTTATGCCATTATTATAGATATGGTTGCAATATTCAAGCACAAATTTTAGATATTTTTATAGTGATTTTTTATTCTAATGATTTGGAATAAAACCATCCAAAAATAATATACATGAAAATAAATCATACTTAGGTAAATAACATATTTATCACACTTACTTCCCACCATATTTTAAGAGTATTTGCATAAAAAGAGGATTGAAATATGATGTAAATAAATATAATTACTAGCAATTTAGTTATCTACTTCACATCTAAATTTATTGTTTAAAGACAGATTATAAGATGATTCTTCTATCGACCACTAACAATTTAGCATTTTCCAATGTAAATTATAATTATTTATGCAATTTTTCCTTGATCAGAATTTCAAACTTGAGTTGTAAGGACTTTGTTTCCCTACAAAAACAAAATTACAATGTAACAAATTGAAATTTATTACTTTTATTACTTTTAATGTTTTCTTATTAATTAAGCCAACAAACTTGAGTTGTAAGGACTTCGTTTCCCTACAAAAACAAAATTACAATGTAACAAATTGAAATTTATTACTTTTATTACTTTTAATATTTTCTTATTAATTAAGTCAACAATTAATTTTTTATACTCATCTACAAACACTATAGCATTTCGGAACTTTATATTATGGATACTGAAAGTAAAAAAAAATTATCATGTCCCTTTCATACTAAATTCTAATATTTACAACAAAGTAAGTGAACATAATGAGAAAGAAATTATGAATTTTTTTATAATGTTTTATATTAAAACTAACAGAATATATAACCATTATATTTATTATTATTATTATTATTATTATTATTATTATTATAAGAGATGTGATACTAAAGCTTTAAATTAATTTTGTGAAGAGCTTTGAATCTTCACAATCATATCATTCCTCATCCAAATTCATACATAACGACATTCACATATTAACAATATTACATATTAAGTAGACTAACCACCGTAAGTAAAGTACATTAATGCAAGATAAGAGTCCTAGTGTTAAATATTATGACTATGGATTAGGAAATAGTCCTATGAGGACATGCTTAGTGAACACTCAAGTAGGGTATGTGTCTAAAGAGTTGGTGGTGTCTAATTTTATGTCTCCCATCATTGTGCTTTGATCTAGTGGAGAGATAGAGCTTATTAGTCAAGGCCTTGATATTTTGGAAGTATTGACTATGATGATGTAAATCACCATTGATGCTTATGAATGTAGATCCTTTCTTATATAAATATTTCAATTTGAGAGTATTGTATTGTTTCATTATGAGTATCTCACTACTTAAGAGGGAGTGTGAAAAATTTAATTAGAGTCCTTCTTCACATTATATTAAATTGTAATTTTTCATCATTTACTATATTCATTATTGTTGTAATAGATTTTCTCGATTAATCCCATTCATATTCCACTAAGGTTCATCATCAGGATGAAAGTATGAGGAAAATTTATCAATGATTCATGGTTAATAAATAAGAATGTCAAGGAAAATTTTAGGGACAAAAGCGTATCTCAAAGTTTATAAACCTTGGCGAATCTTACTAGTCCCTAAAATGCAAATTATAAACATTTTGGTGATATTTTTGTAGAAATATTTAGATATCCAATGATTTTATATTAGTTGATATAATATTTTGGTGATTTTTAAGGTAAAATAATGGTGTACTATAAAATTCGGGTGAGTCATTATAGAAAAAGATGGAAATTGGCGAATCTCAGATGTGGAAAAAGAATGGAAAATTAGCCCACCTACAAATATTAGCCCCTAAAATTTCCCTTGGAGGAGGTATTAGGATTTAAGTGAAAATAATCGACACTAAAATTTAAAAAAGGAGTAATGTAATTAAATAAATAAAATTAATTAAATCCCTTTATTATTTTCAATACTGAATATTTTTTATTAAGTCATATTATAAGTTTTTTCTTTTTAATAAGAGTGGTTAATTGTTGGTTTTAGTATTTTTCTTAATATGTTAAAAATATATTAATGAGGATAGGAATATAATAAAAATATGTAAATAAGTATTAAAAATATATAAACATTAGAGAATGTATTGAAAGTGTTACTATAAACTTAAATGAATTAAATTCTATTATTGTCTTCAAAAATGAAGGTTTTGATAAATATTATAATGTTTGATTAATAGGAATCGTTAATTGTATATTTTTTGGATTTTTATTTTTCTTTATAATATGCTAAAAATCCAATTAATAGTAATGTTTAATTGTACATTTTTAGGATTTTTAACATATTATAAAACAAAATAAAAATCCTAAAAATATACAATTAATCATTTTTATGAATTAAACATTATAATATTTATGAAAGCATTCATCTTTTAAAACAATAATATAATTTAATTCATTTAATTTTACAATAACTCTTTCAATAAATTTTCTAATATCTATATATTTTTAATACTTATTCAGGTATTTGCAACTCAAACCCTAATGGCGGTAAGAAGGTGAAAAACTAGGGGCAACGCGAAGGAAGGGTAGAAGACTGTCAACAGCCTAGTCCTATAGGAACTGACAGAAGCCAAAGCAACAAAGGTATGTGTTATGAAACCAGCTCAAGAAAAGATAGAAAAGATATATCAATGCCTTAGAATTCAGCCTCTTCGAGGGGGAAACCTCCTTTACATTACATAAATGAACAATTCTTGGATGATACAAATGACAAAACCTCCTTTCTATATATAGGAGTCTAAGGAGTCACAATATAATCCAGCTAACCTAACAATAATAATATAAAGCCACAAAAGTAACAATAGAGGGATTCTATGGGGCACATAAATAACAACATGGGGGTAATAGGGGCACAACAATATAAATAAGGGGTATAACTACAATAGTAATGGGGTAATCACTAGTATTATAGGGACCCAAGATGCCCCTCTCCTTCAAAAAAGCGTTGTCCTCAACACTTGAGTAGTTCTGGATAATTCTGCATAAAATTCTCATCCTCCCATGTGGAATCTTCAGCGGATAAGTTCTTCCACTTGATAAGATACTCTGAAATTGATCGATTTCGTAGCTATCGAGTTCTTTTTTCTGTGACTGCTTCCGGTTCCAATATAATTTTTCCTTCCTCGTCAAGTTCTGGCAATATTGTTTGAACTGGGAGCTTGTCGCCTATAACCTTCTTTAAACATGAAACATGGAAAACTGGGTGCAATCGAGAAGCTGCAGGAAGCTCCAATTTGTATGCCATAGTACCAATCTTTTGCAACACCTTGTACGGACCATAATACTTTGGTGATAATTTATTATCCTTCTTAGCTTGCTTTAGGGACATTTGCTTATATGGTTGTAGCCGTAGGAATACCCAATCACCTACATCAAAACTTCTTTCACTGCGATGTTGATCTGCCTGTTGTTTCATTCTATTTTGTGCCAACACGAGGTTATCCTTTAAGAGTTGGAGGACTTGTTGTTGATGTTCGATGTGATGTTCCACTGCCTGAACCTTAGAATTTTCTCTTAAATATGATGTGATGGATGGTGGTTGATACCCATAAAGTGCCATAAATGGGGTCATTTTTGTTGCTGTATGGAAGGAAGTGTTATACCACCATTCAGCCAGAGGCAACCATTTGACCCATTGTGTCTGTTTATCAGATACAAAGCAACGAAGATATCCTTCCAAACATTTGTTTACTATCTCAGTTTGCCCATCAGATTGAGGATGATAAGATGAGCTATGAGCTAACTGAGTACCAAGACAAGAAAATAATTTTGTCCAAAAATTTCCAGTGAAAATGGGATCTCTGTCACTTACAATAATCTTTGGGTTTCCATGTAGCTTTTGAATTGTTTCCATAAATGCAGTAGAAACTGTACTGGCTTTAAATGGATGTGATAATGCACAAAAGTGTGCATACTTGGTAAGTCTGTCAACTACCACCATGATGACACTCTTTCCCTCAGACTTGGGTAAACCTGTGATAAAATCCATTGAAACCTCCTCCCAACGTTGGCTTGGAATGGATAAAGGTTGTAATAGACCCGGTGTCTTAATTGTTTCAACTTTATTTTGTTGGCAAACCAAACATTCCGCCACAAACTTTTGAATATCTGATTTAAGGCCATCCCAAAAAAATTCCTTCTTAACCCTGTGGTAAGTTTTTAAAAATCCTGAGTGCCCTCCTAAGGGAGAAGTGTGCAATTCCATAAGAATCTTTTGTTTTAGCTGGGAATTCTTACAGAGGTATAAGCGATCTTTGTACCATAACGAATCATTTTTCCAGCTAAATGTATCAGACGTACTGGAATCTTGTTGTAGCTTTCGAATAAGTGCCCACACTTCTTCATCATTCTTCCATTCCTCCCTTGCTTCGTTTATCCAATCTGGTTGGATAATAGAAATGGCGCACAACAATGCTTCCACATCCTCATCCTTTCTTGAGAGTGCATCTGCCACCACATTTTGCTTCCCTTTTTTGTAGATGATTTCAAAGTCATAACCCAACATCTTTGTGACCCACTTTTGTTGCTCTTCAGAGGATAATCTTTGTTCTAAAAAGTATTTAAGGCTATCATGATCCGTTTTTACCTTGAAGTGTCTTCCCATTAGGTAGGGTCGCCATTTCTTAAGTGCATGGAGTATTGCCAACATTTCCTTCTCATAAATAGCTTTGCTTAAAAACTTTCCCTTGATTGGACGACTTTCAAAAGCAATGGGTCTTTCATCTTGCATTAGAACAGCACCAATTCCATTTCCTGAAGCATCACATTCCACAATAAAGGTTTTTGTGAAGTCCGGTGTAGCTAAGACCGGTGCTTGGCACATTGCCTCTTTAAGATGTTCAAAGGCCTTTGTTGCTTCCGGAGTCCATGAAAATGCATCTTTCTTCAATAATGTTGTTAGAGGTGCTGCTATTCTCCCATAATTCTTAACAAACTTGCGATAATACCCTGTCAACCCAAGAAATCCTCGCAGATGCTTTATGGATGTGGGGATTTTCCATTCCTTAATGGCTTTAATTTTGCTAGGGTCTACCTTAACTCCTTCATGAGATACAATATGACCCAAATATTCCACCTCTTGGACTCCAAAGAAACATTTGGATCTTTTTGCATATAATTGTTTCTCCTCCAATAGTTGTAGCACCCTGTCAACATGTTCAACATGATCCTTCCAAGACTTGTTGTAGATTAGTATATCATCAAAAAATACTAACACAAATTTTCTAAGGAATGGTTTGAAAATTGAATTCATCAAACCTTGAAATGTTGAAGGTGCATTGGTAAGGCCAAAAGGCATGACCAAAAATTCATAATGACCCTCATGAGTTCTAAATGCCGTTTTCGGAATGTCTTCAATCTTCATTCTGATTTGATGATATCCCGAACGAAGATCCAACTTGGTGAAGTAAATTGATCCATGCAATTCATCCAGTAATTCATCAATGACAGGAATGGGGAACTTATCTTTAATAGTGAGCTTGTTGAGCTCCCTATAATCTGGACACATGCGCCATGATCCATCCTTCTTGTGCACCAATACTACTGGAGCAGAGAAAGAACTTTGACTTGGTTGAATTATACCAGCCTCTAGCATTTCTGCAACCATACGTTCAATTTCACTTTTTTGGACATAGGGATATCTGTACGGCCTGATGTTTGGAGGAACACTTCCTGGAATCAGATGAATAGCATGATCATGATCACGCATAGGTGGGAGACCTTTGGGAGTCTCAAATACCTTGGAATGATTGTCCAGGACTTTTTGGAGATCTGGAGAAATAGATGATTCCGATGTGGAAACATCTAGCGAACATAATTGTGCAATTACACCTCTTTGCTCTTTTTTAGAAGCTTTGTCATACCATTAGAGCTGATTATCTTTCCTGGTTTCCCTGCAATACCCCTTAATTCAACTTCCTTTCCTTCCGTAGAAAATTTGATGAAAAGTTCTTGAAAATTAAAAGCTATTGTACCCAAGGATTGTAGCCATTGGACTCCTAGTACAACATCAGCACCTCCCATTGGAATGGAAAGCATTGGGCTAGTCAATACATATTCTCCCATGGATAGCTTGATATTATGGCACTTTCCAGAGCAATTTATTGTTCCTCCATTTGCAATCATCACTTGACACTCTGGTGCTGGATATAGGAAGCAATTCAATTCTTTTGCTACCCTACAATGAATAAAATTGTGGGTGCTTCCTGAATCAATCAACACTATTACCTTTTTCTTCTTGATTTGTCCTTCTATCTTGATGGTTTGAGGAGTGGTAATTCCCGCCAATGCATTACAAGATATGGTCGGATTTATTTGTTCTTCATCTAGGCTTTGTTCCTGGAGTATATCTTCTTCTTTTGACCTTTCTTGCTCCTTTTCTTCTTCCTCTTCACAATCTATGTAGAATAATTTCTTCTCAGCACACTTATGACCTTTAGTGTATTTGCTATCACAACTGTAACAAAGCCCTTTTGCTCTTTTTTCTTCCAATTGTTGTGGTGTCAACCTTATAGGTTGTGGAAGACTAGGGGCAACAACACTTCCGTCTTTATAGTTGTGAGTGGTATGCTTCCTGGTTGCCATAATTTTGCTTTCCATTTTTCTTGCTAACCTGAATGCCTTCTCTAATGAATCAGGTTCCCAAAGGCGAACATCATGTTGGATATTATCCTTTAAAGACCCTATGAACACATCAATCCTATGCTCCTCTGGAATATCTTTTACCCTTATGTTCAATTTTTGGAACTCCTCAATGTGCTCCATTATTGAACCCTTTTGTTTGAGACTTATCAATTGGCTAAAAAAAGTGTTGCTTTTTGTATCTTCATAATGTGCTATCAATTCTTCCGTAAAAATTGCCCAAGTGATAAATTTTTTACGAGAGAAAAGCCATTGATACCATACAAACTGATTTGGTTCCAAATATAAAGTTGCCATACGTACCTTTTGTGTGTTTTGCACATTATTGAGATCGAAGAACTGCTCCATCTGTAATATCCATGTGGCGGGATCCTTGCCATCAAACTTCCTCATATCGATTTTTGGAATATGGTGGGTCTTCGATCCAACATTAGAGTCTATGGAATCATGATTAACATTTCTTTTGTTCACATCATGAGTTTCCTTTACAACCTTTTCACCATTAGTAAGTATTTCTTGTAGAAAATTTGTCAAATCTCTCTTCAAATCTGCCATGTCTGTCTTCAAATCTGTCTTCAAATTTTCCATGTCTCTTTTCAAATCTGTCTTCAAATCTATCTTCAAATCGTCCATCTTAGTTTCCACATAATTTATCTTAGATTCCACGCCATTTATCTTAGCTTCTGTTAGCTTTTGTGAGCGTGACATTTGTTTCACTTGTTCTTGTAATTTTGATATATCATGTAGCATTTCTTCCTCTTCTTCATGAGTCATGCTAGAGCTTTCAGGTTCCTTACTACGTGTTTGCATTTTCTTTCCTCGAGGCATCAGTTACCGATAATAATGCTTTACTATGCCCTTTGAATTCCATTAAACCAAGCTTACACAAAACTTTAAAAAAAAACTACACACCTTTGTTCACTTTATATAAGCCTGATATTGAATCTGATGTATCTCTGTAATTTCGTATCATCCAATTCTGAAATTGTGACCTATAGTAGCCTTCAGTGTCCTCTTTCCAATGCCACAAGTCTGACCCAAATTGGATTCTCCAAGGAAGAGTTATGTGAAATATCCCACAGTGACTTGCTTTTAGACTAGTTCAGTAGAGCGAACTTGTATGACGTGCCATGAGTCATTGTTTCAACCTTTGGATCTGAAAAAAACATACAAGAATCTAAAATCAATCCTATTTTTGTACGTTCTTACTAAATTTCAATCTAATCCCCAGAGAGAAAGTTATGACGATTTTCCCTAGCTCACCTGTTTTGAATGTAATTCAGGAGTCTGCAAAAAGACCAACTTCCTTAGATCATATCTCCGCAAATATCACGCGAAAAGCTCTGAAATTCTGACCCAAGGTTCAGCGCGATTTCTTCTCAAATGGGTTTTGTTTGTGGCTTCTGAAACATCACAGAAAAAATGTTATAGCAACAATTCCACGATGACGTGTTTGGAGCAACGAGACCCTAGAATCCAAAGCTCTGATACCAAATGTTATGAAACCAGCTCAAGAAAAGATAGAAAAGATAGATCAACGCCTTAGAATTCAACCTCTTCGAGGGGGAAACCTCCTTTAAATTACATAAATGAACAATTCTTGGATGATACAAATGACAAAACCTCCTTTCTATATATAGGAGTCTAAGGAGTCACAATATAATCCAGCCGACCTAACAATAATAATATAAAGCCACAAAAGTAACAATAGATGGATTCTATGGGGCACATAAATAACAACATGGGGGTAATAGGGGCACAACAATATAATTAGGGGGTATAACTACAATAGTAATGGGGTAATCACTAGTATTATGGGGACCCAATAGTATGACAGAAGATGTGAGGAGGGGAGAGATCCCCTCCTACCAGGATACGGTGGCAGGAGATGGAAAAAGTAGCTAGGAGATAGAGGAATGGAAGAACACGGGCCCGGTACTAGGAACTTCCTGGCAAACAGGCCACAGAGGAAAGTTCCTGCCATGTATAGTGAAGAAACCCATATATGTGATCCCAGCGAACAAACCGGAAGAGTACAGAAGCTATATGAGGGATCACGCCCTTATCTGCAAGTTCGTAGGAGTCTGGCCGTCGGAAAGAGACCTCACCAAGTGGATCCAACAAAAATGGCAGCCCCAAGGCCACATCAAGCTCAAGCTGGGAGCGAAAGGCTTCTTTATGGTAATCTTCTTTAACCTGCAAGATAGAGAAAAGGTATTTGAAAATGACACGTATTTCTATTATAATTCCAGTTTGTTCATGTGTCTCTGGGAAGAATGCTACAACCCTGACAAAGAAACCTTTATGGCTGCGCCTGTCTGGGTCCGCTTATTCGGGCTCCCCATGGACTTCTGGGACCAAGACATCTTGGAGGGGATAGGAAACTCAATAGGAAGCTTCGTGAAAATTTCCGAAACTACAAAGAAAGGTAGGTACACCTCGTACGCCAGGATCTGTGTTTACATGAACCTAGCAAACCCAATACCCGACACAGTAGAGCTTGAATATCATGAAGATGTTTGGCAGCAGAACATAGATTATGAACACATCCCGTTTAGGTGCCGCAGGTGCCATACCCACGGCCACCTGGCAAAGGAATGTCCGATAACTAGGGAGGAAGAAGAAAGTAGAAGGCCCCTGCAAAAAAAGAAAGAGCCAGACCAGGAGGAATTCCAAGAGGTGAGAAGCAAAAGGAAAGCCAACAAGGAAACCCCCCAGAAAGATAGGAAAGGAAAACAATCCGCCCCAGCGAATCCAAATAGTTTTGCAATACTGCAGGTAGAGGAAGACGAGGAAGATCAACCCATGGAAAATCAGGAGGATAAAGGCTCGGACAACAGTGAGAGCCACGGAAGAAACCAAACTAAAAGGAAAGCCCCGAGCGAGCCACCGGAAAAAGATAAGGATCTAGATGAACAAACTGAATAGATGGAGACAGACCAGGAGACCAGTAAGGAAGACCTAAGTCAGGAAGAGGAAGTATTGAGAAAACTGCTTAATGAATGGAAGAACCTAGATGAGAGGTTTATTCCGGAAGAACAAAAGAGGCTGTATGCGGAAACCTTCCAACAATATAAAGCCAAACTTGAAAAAGGCAAAGCCTCACAAGAAGAATACCAAGAGACTCAAAAGGAAAGAAGACCAGATCAGAATGGACAAGGTAAAGGGGGGAAAAAAAGAGGAAGAAAAAACCTTAAGGATTCCATCCAACTCATGGGAGAAATGTTAGTCAATACAGGGAGAGTGGTCCTGCTATCAATAGTGTTTCAAAACCTACCCCAAGTTAACCAATGATTTTGACATTGTGGAATATCAGAGGCTTAAATAGCAAAGGAAAATAGAGACATCTGGAAGCAAGACTCAAAAAAGAGAAACCACAGATTATGCTACTTCAAGAAACTAAAATCCCGGGTCAGAAAATGGAGGAAATTCTCAATAAAATAAAACTGAGATACGAACAAGTAACTATAGATGCCAAAGGGAGTGCAAGAGGGATAGAAATTCTCTGGAATCCAGCAAAAGTCCTTACCGACTCGTGGATAGGAATGCCAAGAATCCTCACAGGGAGATTCAGACTAATAGGACAAAGCGAATGGGTGGTAATCTCAGCTGTCTATGGACCCCACACCCGTGTAGATAGAGACCTGTTTCTCACTCAAATGACAAAGATTAGAAATATGCACTAGGAGCAGAGATGGATCCTGGAAGGCGATTTCAACTTAATCACATCTATAGAAGAGAAAAGAGGTGGAATAAGCAGAGAATACCCAGAGATGGAAAGATTTAGAGACGTGCAGATAGAAATAAGGGTTGTTGATATCCTAACCATAAATGGGAAATTCACCTGGAATAACAGAAGAGGCGGTTCAAAACAGATCGCTTCAAGACTGGACAGATTCCTCATTTCAGGATACATAGTTGGGCTGGATATCTTCTATGAAGCCTCTATCCTACCCTCAATAGGGTCGAACCATTGGCCAATAAAGCTCGAAATAGTCTTAAATGATCAAAACAAAAAGAGACCCTTCCGGTTCGAGTCCTTTTGGCTTCGTGCCCCTGATTTCCTAGACAAAGTAAGAGGCTGGTGGCAGGATAGCAAAAGCGGAAAGGAAGGCCGCAGTAAAATGCACTCTTTTCAGCTAAGACTCAAAGAAATCAAGAGAAAAATCAAGAAGTGGAACAGGGAAGAATTCGGCAACATCCAGCAGGAGCAAGGCAAACTCCAGTCCAGATTGGAAAGAATCCAACAGCAAATCATCTCGGATGGACGAAATAAAGAACTGGCTGAGGAGGAAGGCAGAGTAATCACTCAATTGGAGGAAAGGCGAAAACAGGAAGAAATCCTGTGGAAGCAGAAATCCCAGGTCCAATGGCTAAAAGAGGGAGACAAAAACTCCAAATTCTTCCATAAAGCTATGTTGAACCATCGCCAACACAATAGAATCTTCTCCTTGAAAGACAAGGAGGGAAACAGAGTGACGCAACAGGATGAAATAGAACAACTCTTGGTGGAGCACTTCAAAGGCATTCTCTCTGAACCAAATGTCAACCGATCCGAGGACATAGACAAAATCTGCCACCATATTCCTATGAAAGTCTCCAGAGATCAAAAACTGGCCCTTCTTATGGTAATCACCAAGGCGGAACTTGAAGAGACAATCAACAAAATGCCAAAAATAAGGCCCCAGGCCTCGACGGCTTCACCATTGAATTCTATCAAGCGACTTGGAGCTTCATGGGGAATGATCTGCTAGACCTTGTGGAGGATTCCAGGTGTTCCAAGCGCATGCACCAGGGCTTGAACACCACCTTCTTGGCTCTAATCCCGAAGAATGGCTGCTCGGATGAACCACAGGGGTTCATGCCCATTTCCCTATGCAATGTTGTCTACAAAATCCTTGAAACTGTCATGGTAAATAGGCTCAAGTTGATCCTGCCAGATCTCATTGCCCCAGAGCAAACTGGCTTTGTCAAAGGACGACAGATCACCAATGGCATCATAGTGGCTCAGGAAGTGATCCACTCCCTGAAAAGCTCCCGCGCCCCAGGTATGCTTATCAAACTTGATCTGGCCAAGGCATTTGATCGCCTTAGCTGGAAATATCTGGCAGGCATCCTTAAAGCCTATGGATTTGACCAAAGATGGATAAATTGGATCCTGTCTATCGTTGGCACTTCATTCATGTCAATTCTGTTAAATGGCACCCCTTCGAAAGCCTTCACTCCCTCCCGCGGGCTAAGGCAGGAAGAGCCCCTGTCTCCCTTCCTCTTCATCCTAGCCGCAGAAGGCCTGGGTAGATTGGTAAAGGCTCAAGTCTCCAGGGATCAGATAAAGGGCCTCCGAGTTTGTGGAGAGGACATCCCGGTCTCGCACCAGCAATTTGTAGACAATGTGATGCTATATGGTCAAGCCACACTGAAGCAGGCCCAAATAATTATCAAAACCTTATCCCAATTCAGCAAAGCCTCTGGAATGGAGATTAACAAGGAAAAATCGGAAGTGGTTTTCTTCAATACCTCGCTGGCTGCCCAAAGATTCCTAGCTCGCACTCTAGGCTTTAACAGGGAACCTTCTCATCAAAATACCTGAGTATTATGCTGCATGAGCATCAATTCTGGTCGGCCAACTGGGAACTTCTAATAAAAAAAAGTCCGAAATAAAATGGAGAACTGGACCCATCGCTCATTGAATGCCCCAAGTCAGATAATCCTCTTGAAAGTAGTTTTGCAGGCCATCCCTAACTACCAGCTCTCATGCCAAGCTATCCCTAAGACAACAAGCCAAAAGCTGGTTACCTTGTTCAAAAACTTCCTCTGGCAGGGGACCAGCAAAACAAGAAAGTGGGCCCTAATCTCATGGGAGTGGCTTAGCTGGCTCTCCAAAGATGGTGGTTTAGGGCTTCGTGACCCCTTCGTCCTCAACCAAGTCATGGGCGTGAAACTCTGGTGGAGGTGGATTCAGGGTGGCCCTGACCTGTGGAAGGTGATATGGGAAAGAAAATACGATGCGGCAGGGGAAACCAAAGAAAGACTGAGAAGTACGACAGAGACCAGAGGATCTGCAATCTGGAACCTGGCGAGAGGCAGCAAAGACCTGATAAGGGATAACAGTTTTTGGGAAATTCGAGCAGGGGACAAAGCCAGATTCTGGGAGGAATCTTGGTAGCAACGTGAACGACTCATACAAAAAGACAACCTCCATGCCATCCTTGCCTTCTCGTCCCAGACTGGGGCATTAACAGTTGGCAATTTCTGGAAGCCAGACGAGGAAGGATACTGGCGCAATTGGAAACAAAAAGAGGATTGGGAAGGAGCACCAGAAACCGACAGATGGCAAGAGTATTATACAGAGATGGCATCTCGGAAAATAGCAAGGAAAACAGGGTCTGACATTCTCAGATGGGGTAAACGAATTCAAGGAAATTTCTCAATAGCAGAAGCCTACTACCACAAAGTCAATCAAAATCAACAGCCGGAAACAAATCAATGGAAAAACCTTTGGAAAACCAAGCACTGGCCTAAAGTCTCTTTTTTCATTTGGACTATACTTCACGGCAGAGCGCTTACCTGGGACCAGATTCAGAGGAAGGGAAGCCAAGGCCCATCCCGTTGTGCCCTCTGCAACGCCCAAGAGGAAACCATGGAACATTTGATGAACCGCTGCTCAGTCAGCAACTCCCTATGGGAATGCCACCTCAAATTGTTTGAGTGCCATCACAGAAATCATCAAAACATCGTAAATACCATAGTAATTTAGTCGAGAAATCCTTACCAAAATCCAGTGGTCAATCACGCTTGGATCCTTTCCGCCGGGTTCCTGCTCTGGAATATCTAGAAAGCACAGAATGGGGCAATCTTCAAGGCAGAACCCCGAACCCCCACAGCAATCTGGGAACAAACCATTAGAAACATTCATGAAACAATCCTAATGGAAAGCTGGAAGGATGAAGACTGGCACGCACTGATAACGGAGGAGGCAATTATGAAAATATTAGAGGTTAGCCAGAGTATGGTAAATGGGGGTGTTTCACAAAAAGAACAGACCAAAGAAGTGGCCGAAAGCAACCAGTACCGACACCCCCCACAGGGATTCATAAAGCTTAATTTTGATGGCACTGCAAAACACAACCCAGGAGAGGCTGGCATTGGGGGAGTCTTTAGAGATGCCGGGGGCAACGCTCTAAGAACTTTCGTGATGGACTGCGGGGAAGCCTCAAATAATGAAGCCAAGCTACATGCCCTGAAACGGGGCCTGGAAATTGCTCTGTGGGTCAATTTCAAGTGACTCCAAATCGAGGGAGACTCGGAACTGGTGATCAACATGGTTAGGAAGCTCCAGCAGCAACAACTAGTGGAAAAAATCAGCAAAAGCTAGCGAACAACTTGGCTTGTAGGAGAAATTGGGAAAGTCCTACATAGAATAGATTACCTCATTCAACCAGGCGTTCTGGCAACATGCTGGCGGCTTGGCTTACAAATTTGGGCTATCGGAATCGGGATAAATAAATCGACACCGAAGGTCTGCCTCAATTACTCCCGGAGGAGAATACTCAACTTCAACAATTGCTTGACGTGGATAAAGTTGGTAAAGGCACGATCGAGACGGATGATCAAGATTAGGCGGCACGCAACAGAGGCGGAGAAAATTTGCAACAGATGGGAATGGATAGCACATCTGCGGGAACTGGAAGAAGTGAAAGGAATGAACAAATCGAGCAGGTGATGGGGCAAGGCAGGTCTGGTCGAGGGGACGGAGAAGACGTGCGAACTGAATCATCATTAAGGAAGGATCTGGAGCCAGCTCTGGAATTCGGGATAATTGATAGAGGAAGGACGACAGGTGGCATCAGGAGTACAGGAAGGTTACGGCAAGAGCAGCCGGGAGGATATTGGAGTAATGACGCATAAAGCGGGTAGGTCAAGTCATGCCACTTCCCGAGATAGGGAGGCTGGAATGTCAGACAGAAAATTAAACGGCCAAGTGGAGGCCTGGTTGACAGGACAACGAGTTAATAACACCCATATGCCCAAGGAAACAGATGGAAGGCTCATTCAGTTTGGTAAGAACGATGAAAAAAAGCAGAAAGGCGCCTGCTCGACTCTGCGACCAGCCCTCCTCCTCGGCTCCTGCAAGCAAAGGCGGTCAAAAAGCTCCCACAATTTCCAAGCCCTAGGTTCGTGGTAAGATGGCTCCAAGGAAGATCAATTCGGCAAAGAAACAAGAAGATGGCACCAGTATCCATTCAAACAAAAGAGGCAGGAAGCCTGACTCTGAAAAGCTCCTACACTTGATAGATGAGTACATGACCGGCATCTCTCCCAAGGTCCGTTCCCAAATCCATGACTGGGAGCACGAGCTGCGAGAAATCAGCGCGAACCAAGAGATCCCCCGCGAGGACTGGGAAGTGATCACAGACCCAGGCACCTCAAGAGGCAGGAACACGCTGTTCAATAAAACGCTCCAATTTTATTGGATCATGAAACACGTGGTTGGTCGGGCTATGGAGGTAAACCAGGCTGTCCATGAAGAGGAGGATGAGGAGTGCAAACAGGCAGAGGAGCTCCTCAAAAGCCAATTGACGGAAGAATCGGCCAACATAAAGAACATTCTCCTGAAAGAAATTGCAGCTGTCCATGTCCAAACAGCCAGGAATCATCTGCTGTTAAAGTACATGGAACAATTGGTGCTGGAACTCAAACGGGCCATAGAGTAGAAGATTCTAAAGCCAGGCGCTAGCACCTCAAATCTTGCCCCGGTCAACTTGTCGGATGAGGATTAGCAGCGTTGTGTCTTCTTTTGTTTATTATGTTGATGAATCAGAACTGTATCTAGGAGTCGAGTTATGTTCATGTCGTTAGCTTAGACAATAATAGGCAAAACAATGGTTATGACAGGAAGAAGGAACAAAACATTTTTAAATTTTGGTTAGGTTTTAAGGCTGAAAGGTGGCAGTCTGGTTTCCTGTGGGTAGACCTACCACCCAAACTCTAGTATGCTGTAATTTTGTTTGTCATCTGGAATGAAGAATGCCTAACTTTACAAAAAAAAAAAATTACTTATTCAGGTATTTTTAATATAAATATTCCTTATATCACTATCCTCATTTTCCTCATTAATATATTTTTAACATATTAAAAAGATCTTAAAATCAACCATCAATTACTCTTATTAAAAAAAAATTATAATATAACTTTCTAAAAAATAATCAGTGTTGAAAATAATAAAGAAATTCAATTGAATTAATTTATTTAATTACATTATTCCTTTTTTAAATTTCATTGTCAGCCATTTTCTCTTAAACACTAATATATTCTCCCTATTTATTAAGCATGAATCAGTGATCAGTTTTCCTCACCCTTTCATCCTTACGATGAACCCCAATCAATATGAATGGGATTAATCGAGAAAATTTATTACAACAATCTAAGAATTTTTTGACGGTGTTGGACATGCCAACATGTCATGGGATATCCTCCATAAGAATTCTTAACTAGACCTCAAAACGTTTGGTGTAGGAGTCCCAGTAGTGGGTCGTAACATATCCCTTTAACTGCGGTTGCACACAAAGGAAATTAAGATGTCCTTGATGGTAGCAAGTTTGTGACATATGCAGAAAGTCAAGGAAGGTACATGAGCAGTTCTAACATACGAAGGGTGAGGTGAGTGTGCCCCTTGGAAATCTCTGAAAGCACGGAGTTAAGAAGGGAACACACTAGCAAAGATGCATCACAAACTTGAAGACAAGTAAGCTAGCAATCCAAAGTGATGGTTAAAACTACAACATATTTTAGTAAGATTCATACATACTTATATAGGAAATCCATACATGCATGTATAAGAAGACATATACATATATCATTTAGAGTAAACAAGATATCTGAAATACAATATGACATATGCATGAAACGTGTTGGCTCTGTTGTATAAAGAAGTGAAAGTTCCAGTCATACAAAATAACCATGACCAACCAGTAGTTCTAACAACGAAACGTTATAGTCACTGCACCTTGCTCCTCCAAAGAGATCTACTCGCTCTCCACAATGGAGAAGCCAAGGCTAGTTACAATAATCTCCAAGCTTTCTCTAAGATACTCCTATCAGAAGATTGGCTGACCAAAAGGCTCTACAATGAGTTATGATGGACAATATATAGCAAAGGTGGGGTGGCCCTTGACAATCCACTTTGTGACTATTCATCTACCCTCATGACTCTTCACATACTCTATGATTGTTACATCCTACGAATGACACTTGAACTTCCACTTGACAAGACGTTATGTACAATCTGCACATGTACCCTTGTGAGACAAAATAGGCTTGAGAATGCCATGCAAGACATCACTATGACTAAGGAAATTGTGGGAAGACTAGATCTTAGACATCCTCATGGTGGTCAATAGTAGCGAACTGATGCCAAGCTCGGTATTCCACGATGGTGTTTGTATACTCTATGGTGAAATCTTTTTGGGAATGAACTCTTGCCTCTATAGCATGTGGGTACACTTCTCTGTCTCGTGTTTCCAACTCATCTGATAACATGTGCATCAATGTCTTGAGTCTGGCTAGACTAGTGACATACTAATTCATGCTGTATACACTGATCACCAAGCCTGTGCTGGTGGATATGTGCTTCATCTTTTCAAAGTACGAGTCAAGCTCCTATCATACTTGTGCCTTCGTCTTTACCTTGATGATTGTCTCAATAGATGGGACCACATGTGTGCGCAAAACAACATCCATACTCTTGAATACCCATGCATGGTAAGTCTGTAAACTAGTGATAAGCTGTGGGAGATCTTCATAGTTCTGGATCTGACTCCGAATGCGTGCCTTCAACTCAACCGCTTTGGGCTTCATCATCTTGGGAAAGTGTAACCGAGCTACCTTGTATCTCAGTGTCCATGTTTGCATGTAGTTGACAGTAGTATGCACGTTTGAAAAGATACATGCTCTCCTAACACATCGCTACTAGCAACCGTTGAGATGGACAAATCCCTTATGCATGGTACCAACATTGGAATACAAAGCCCACATGATTGTCTCAAGGGACAATTCTTCATCTAATATTTCCTTCTTCAACTCTTTTTGGGCAAATTCTCTAACCAATTCTCCTCCTTTCTTGATCGTCTGTAACTCCTTATCCATTTGGTCATTCTCCTCTATCAAGAAGCAAACATTCAATCTAGTGGCTTCAGCATATGCTCTGGTAGCATTGGCCAATGTAACTTGATGCTTGCACATGTTAGACATGATCACTCATTCTTCAAACTATAGAGGAGATGTGTTGTCATCTCGAGTAGCCCCTGTACGTGATTGGACAACTCTATGCTACAACTCATTGAATGATATTTTGTTCTTCTCTCTTTTTGGATTGTCTCCAAGGATCTCAGTATCGCCTTTGTGGCCTTGGATTTCTTCTGATTCCAGATCTGGTGAAGCTGGTGGTTTGATCTCTTGGTAGTAAGGCATGAGGTCGATGTCTTGCTCTAACTCTTGCTTCTCCATGTCCATATCCATCTTCTCAAGTTCTTGTTCAATCTCTTGAGTGAAGTCCTACTCCTGTGACTGCTCGCCCTGTCTGCTTGGTGCCAGCTGTTCGGATGAGTCTACCACCTGTACAGGAACAATTTCATATGTATATACATGTTTCTTCCCCTGTTGTACTTGTTGCACTTCCTTATCCTCTCTACAGAGATCCTGGTCGTTTTGGAGTTGCTCCTTCAACACATGTAACTCCTTCAATGTCTCCTCCATCCTTTGTTTTTCTCTCTGGCTTTGGGCGGTCCTCCTATCGCGTTGTTACCTCTTCATCTGTATTGCTAAAGATTATTTCTGTATAAGTGGGACTACTCTGAGCTTGTAGCTTTGTTTTTCCTCTACACTGTCGACAATATTTCTCTTGCCTTTTTCACACATCGATATGCTTACCTCTACTACTGGTGCTCTCCTCGATGCTGCTTCACTAATCATTGCATAGCGATGCTGACCGGTTCTTTGAGTCTGGAGAATATGTAACAATATCTCCATGATTTTTCCTACGTCCAATGAGATGCCCTCTAGATCCAATGAAATTGTACTCTCACACAGTGATCTTTCATAATACAATGTGGGTCATACAATTGAAGGTTCAAACATCGAAAGGATATTTCTTGATCTCCTCTGTTTCAACATCCACATGCTTGAGGTTTCGTATCTCCTATAATTCGATCCACAATGGAAGAATAGGCAAAGGTGCCTTCTTCTTCTAGTGCATCCTAGGTAACAGTCCTACTAAGATGTGGTATGATACTTCTTGCATGATGAGCTTGTCCATCGCAAACTTCGGAAAAACATGCGGAGGCTTCTCCACGTTATACATGTGTATGAAGGTGTAAGAGAGTTAGGAATACCAATGCGCTATGTTGATCAATGCCTCCTTTGCTTCCTTTAATATGCAAGGTGGATCCTTCTCAAATGTCATATTGTACACCGGGGTGACAAAATGATCTGGCAGTTGAGTGATAACTCCTCTGAAGCTGCATTCATAAAATAGTTTAGAATAAATATTAACAGAGGTTTCCATCGATGTTCATACCCACTTCATGCTGGGGAACCCATGACAGGCACATATTACATCCGAGATGTAGGCGAACATGTAGATTTTTGCTTGCTGACCTTTGGGTGGCTGCCGAGCTCCTGTGACATGTTCCTTCAGCTTGTGAGCCAACATGTCAGACCAGTTGCATGGTTTTCCTTCACTAGCTAGTTGGTCCAATGTGATCACCCAACCTTGCGGGAAGGTCTCCATGCTCTCTTGGCCATAAAAGAGACATGAAAAGATGACCAAGTATTGATATACATTCTGTAGTATCTTCATCTTGTAAATCTAGTTGGGTTTCATCCTAAACTTGGCCAGCTCCTTTACCTAGTTCTTTAAGATATCCCTGGAATTGGCATTGCTACTAGGTATGCTGAAGGGTGTCTCCATTCCAATCACTAGCTTCGATGAATGGTACATCTACTGATCATCCTGTGCCCTAAAGGTTGCAATCTTCATCCCGTTGACACTGCTCTATGTCATCACCTTGGGATTAATGTGTGATATGATCCAATGTATCATCTCCGTGCATCTAAATGTAGGGTAACTACATGCAATCATGTATAGTACAAACTTGTGAATGCTCACATAGACTTGGAGGTCTTTGAGATCTTCCCAAAATGTTCTTGAGAATGTATCATTGACATCTTACCATTTCATCTTGATGTCTTCATCTACGATTAGATTGGTGTCTTCATAGATCGGCAAACTAGTAGACACTTGCTCAACTATTTCTCCAGTTGTGCTTTTGTCGATGTCCATTAATCCTGCTCTCTTGGAGGCCATTGATCCCGAACTGCTGAGAGATAGAAAAAAACTTGCTATCTCTAGAGACATGGTGACATGCATGTCAAGAAATTTGTCAATTAAAATTGAATCAAACTTGAGGGATTACATGCTACATACCTGGCGATTGACTGGCAAGGATTGTGCAATTTTCACTAGGAGGCTGGGAGACTGACTACCGGAAATACGCAAAAGCCAGTCTAGACCATCGTGAGGATGGTTGATTATTTGGATTGTGCAATGACAAATCCATATCGTTGTACTGGGTGCTAGGATTGCACAATGTGCAATTTCATCTAGCAAGTGCTGCAGGCCTAGGGACTGCATTGAACAATTTGTTGGGCCAACAATCACTATGTCTCAGAATTGCACAAAGAAATACTGGAGGGAATTCACTAGCTAGAATTTCACATTTTCTTGGAGGAAGGCGGAGTCTTCCCTCTAAAAATTCTACAATACTCTCTTGGTGAGGTAGAGTCTGGGCCAACGTTGCCCCGACTTACCAATGGGAAGCTGAAAGAAAATGAAGATGTGAATGCATGGTGATTGTGAGTGTAAGAAGAGGTGAATGATCATGCATGCAAACAGTGAATGCAAGATTTAGAAAACAGAACAACATGCATGTGTGTGAGACGAGTCACTGAATCAACGACTATTTGTGCAAAATAGTGTCATGCATGCAACAATAGTGAGATGCTAACGGAAATTGAAATGGTGCTTGTACAAGCTAATATGCATGCAAACAACATCAAGGATTCCCATAAATCAAGTAGATGACACTTACACAAGCCAAAACACAAAAAGTGACAAAAATGTTGCAAAAGACACGTTAAATGGACTTACCCAGAAATAGCTGAGTTGGATGTGTTGAAGTCTCTTGAATGTGTTGTGGGATGTCAGAGCTCCAAGATCAATGTAAAGAATGAGCTCTGAAGCATTGAAAAATAAGTTTGAGGCTGATGATGCGCATGCCACAAATCTAGGAAAAAGCGACACTTGGACGAAGGTTTCTAAAATGACCTTTGCATGTAACCTCCATCTGCTAAAAATAGCTCCTAAAATCCAAGGATGCTTTTTCCATGTTTCTTTTTTCTATTTCGGGAAAAGAAGCCCATCCATGTAAGTCATGTTTTCTTGGTTCCAGGTTGAAAGGGTTAACCTTATAGCACATGCAAAAGCCTACTTGATTGAGGGGAAATTTTGCGTAGTTTCTAGGAGGACGCTGGGCTAGGTATTTAGAGGGATTGCACAATTTATGGGAGGAGTAGCTAACTACTGCCTAAAATTGTGAAATTTTTGGGCTGAGCAACACTGCTAGGATAGGATTGCGCAATTTCTAAGCCCAATAGGCTGACAATCAGATTTTTGCAATTTTTAGAGGGAATACTGGTTACCCTCCGGAATTGCTCAATTTCATGAGGGAGCTACTAAGCGAGTGGCTGGACCAAGTTCGGAGTAGTAGCTAGTGAGAGGAGTGAAGCAAGCTATGATGCATAGGCTGAAAAGATGCTAGAAAACCACTAAAGCTCATGTACTTGATAATGCAAGACATGTTGCTGAGGATGGTTGGTAGGGAGGCTCCAAAAAAAAGCTAAGGCAAATTTTGGGAGTGTGGTTGTAGCTGCTAAAACACTTGGCGACATCATCTAGATTTCCGTACTTGCTTGATTATAGGATGTAGCATCTGCCAATCTCTTCATCAATCGACACACATTCCAAGCTAAGTTAACACAATTGTTTCAATTGGGGATGAGGGGTATATTGATGCACAAGAAGTATAGTCATGAGAGTTTTAGTTTCAACTCTTGTGTTGCTCCGTTGTGAGCAGCTCTGGATAGTACTCTAATGGAGTCATGTAGGAACACAAGCATTGCTCCGCTTTCAGCGAGCCAAGCATAGTCAGTACCCTGAAGGAGTTACTTGCATCGCCTCTCTATGCAAGAAGCCATTTTCTTCTTTTTCCTTATTCATTTTTCATTTCTTTTGAAAAATTTCACTTTTTCATTTTTTTCATTTTTCATTTTCATAACTAGACATAACAATTATTCATTTCAAAGGCCGAAGAGGGATCGTGACTTATTGTGAGTAGAACATGTTGTTCCTTTAGGCAAGTAGTTTATATACTTTTCTAATGTGCTTGTTAAGGTTTTCCCAATCTCCTTACTCTACTTGACCGAGATGACAAGGGTTAACCCAAAAACAACTGACTAGAATAGGTGAAACTAGTTAGCACTCAAGCGTTGTGTATTCACCAAGGTTCACTTCGAACAATACGTATTTTCCATTGGCATATCATGAAATAAAGATAACAAGCTCTTCATACAAAGACAGGATGATAGATAACCAAGTAGTGATAACTGCACAAGATTGCTTGTACTTTACCTAGCATGTTTCAAGAGTCACAAAACTAACCTACGAACATAACTAGGAAAAAAAATAGGAAAGAAAGTGAAAACAAAGCGAGTAAGAAAACATGCATGCAAGAAAACAAGCATGCAAGGTAAGAAGCAAGCACACATGCAAGCAAGAAAACCAAAAGCAAACACTACTCTTACTCCAAGGCCAATGGTGCATGGTCCTGATCATGTGAAGTGATACTTTGAATGCAACCACCAGCACATTGGTTGAACCATGTTGCTGAAGGTATGGTTCACAAACAACACAACTGTGTGAACCATCAAACATGAATGATATAACAACGAAGAGAAACACATTCCAAGTTTAAATTTGTCCACATAACAAAAGCGAGTAAAATTACATGGCATACAGTCTGTGGACTTATCACAGTGTTGTGTGATACTGCATGCAACGATTAAGAATATACATACTCTTGACTGTGACATGCAAGATAATAAAATAAAGAAAGACAACTTGCATCATGCACTTGTGTTTGCTATGTAACATTCCTCCAATGCACGAGCGATGGGATTGTGTTGTTCGAGTGGAGAAGGAATAATTTGTGTGTGAGATTGATCTTCAGTGCATATAGATGAGTGATGTTGAGCCTTCAATGTTTCAACAATCTCTTAATCAAAAGCAAAACCAACTTGACGATAGCGAGGTACTCACATAACCATTACCTTCGGTTGAATTTCCTCGACAGCCTATGGGGTTTCAACTTCATTGACAGATATACCATCATAAATAGGTGGCTCCAAAAAACCAATTGGGATAGAATCATCATCGTGATTGAATACGACACTGAATAGGTCACGATAGCTACGATCAGCAAAATCAATGATTTCATCGGCATCCTCATGATCTGATGAATCAAATAAAGGGGTAGATGAGAAGTAGAAAAATTCACCCTTTGCATTTTTGGAAAAGGAATATGAAAAATCAAGTGTATTTTCATTGAATAATTTATCCTCTCCATTGTGGGATGATGGAATGACATCCGGTGTGTTTCGTGAATTATCAACAATGGTGTCATGTGGAAAGAGTCAATTTTGCGGACAAAACCGACCTCCCTAGAAGCTAAGGCTTTCTAGTGACAAACAAGACAATCAAGCACTATCTTTCCCTAAATATGCATTTAAAATAAAAGCAACCAGGTGTTTAAGCATACCTTTAGTCCAACGTTGTTTGTAGCAGCCAAGCCTCTCCGACCCAGATGAGCTCCTCCTTCTCTTTGAAACCTGCATTCACTAACAAGCAAACGATTACATAGCACTTGAATAACTCATATAATAAAACATATTCATCATAAAGACTAAGGAGTATATGAAACAAATTATATATAACAACTTATTTAGAAAAATGAACTTAATTGTATTAATTGGAAACAAAAGAAACCATTACAACCAGTGCCTTGGTGTTGTGCAGGTCCCTCCCAGGGTCCAGCAAGAGTTCTCCTTTACTTTGATCAGCTCACCCACTTCCAAATGAAGCTAAGAAAGGATGAGAATCTCTCCTCTCAAGCTCTATAAGGGAGTCCTAATTTCAGCAGCATCTACCCTTAGGAATGTTCAGCTTTCAACCTCCCCTCCCTCTAGCCCAATGCCTGTATTTATAGTTCTTTGGAGGAAGTTAATCAGGTCCACCATCAATGGGATAAGCCCCTCTTTCAATGGGATAGCTCCCCTCTTGATGGGATAAGTTCCTCTTTCTTTGGGATGCATGAACCATCTGGAGGCGCTCAATCCACGTCAAACCATCTTCTAGAATGCTCTAGATTCGACCACAAGTAACGTTTTTGAAGTAAAACTTGCGCCTTTTGACCTTTACAGGAGTATGCACCCACCCCTTTACAGACAGAGCGTACAAGTACGCAGGTATTATGAACTTGAGGTGCGTACACGCAGGTAAGGGTAAGAGAAACTGCGTAACTAGAGTTATATTGACTTTTAAAGACTTTCTCTCTTTTTTGGAGTTTGACATGAGGAGCAGAGGTATAAGACTTGCCAAGGAGGACAGTATGACAATTGATGGGGCCATACTGAATGCAAATAGTCATGGTGACAAATTTTAGTGTAACAGATTGCCCCCTAAAGTGCGAAGCCTGTAGTAGATTAGGGTTTCATATCATCTAGGAAGGGTGAAGCACTTTATCATTTCAAGGATTATGTTGAGGAGAGCCTAGTCGGAACCTGAAAATATTCAACACAAAATACATATATAAGATCATATCATCGCTGAGGTAGGCATTCCCATACTCAGATTGAAAACTTTAACTAACAAACTAACTATTGCTCTGATATAGGAATGATTTCGCAGTACATCATAATCATAGACTCATGTAGACATAGTATGGACGCAGCCATCTGTTTATGATTATTCTACTGTATAATGAATACAAAACTCCTCGCAGCCTAGATGGTGGAAACTAGATCCAGGGTCTTCATTTCTACTTCCCGAAATAGTATGATTCTATCCATGCGAATAAATGAGTTGATGTCGAACATGGTAGAAACCACTTGATTACCAGTCGATGATGTAAACTGTTAACAAGTGTGAGAGAGACCACCATTGATGTCAATGGTTCTCAAAGTACCCAGTACAATCCATGAGATGTGAATGAATGTGTTGATGTCAAACATGTCACAGAATCCTTCGATGGAAAGTCAATGATGTAAACTGTCGTCAAAGGTGAGAAACCTGTCATTGAGGCATGCAGATTTCAAGGTACTGACGATTTCTAGGTCATCTTTCTAGATAATATGTTGATGTCGATAGAAAGCGACCCGTTGCAGGCAAGCCCACAACACGAAATCATAGTTCAAGTTGAAGAAATGTAGCTGTAAGGACTGACTCAGGGATGGTCAAGATGGATGACAGGTATTTTGCAGATGAATGGTTTATTTGCAGTGACCTCTTGAACACTAACGACACAACAGATGGCTTGGTGACAATTGACCCAAAGTTAATACCCAGAAATCGGCTGAATATTTTCAATGTGGTTTGATCAACTATTAGGCAAAGGATTTCCCAACCCAGGTGAATGAAAAGTGTCGTGTTCAAGAGTGGTGATAAGGTTTTTCTGTGACGAACGATAACAAATAGGCTCATTTTTCTCTCTTTTCCCCCACCATTTCTGGCAAGTACCTCTTTATTTTTTTACAAGCTTGAGGAGGATAACATTTTCTTGATTATAAGCTCATCCTTCGGATGAGTCCAACTTAGTTTAGATTCGAACCCTAAGAAGGAGTGGTCCGTTCCTGTTTGTAATCGAACAGGTCCTTTACTGTGGAATTTTAAAGAGTCCAGTATAGGAGAAACTCAGCGTTTTTCAATTTTAGAGAGTCTGAAAAAACTTAAGAAGACTCCAGGGTTGACCTTTTTCATAAATTTGTGTCTCCCAAGCTCGAAAAAGTATAAAATAATACTTGAGAGAACCGCTTGATCTTTACGACCAAGGAGTACTTTCATGATTAGTGTCTCTGACCTGAAAAGTAAAAAGCGATCAAGGACACGTCGTTTTATTTCCAATATCGAATTTGAAATGACAAAAATCCGGCAATCTTTTCATGTTTTTACGGTTAGAAAAGGGCTATAAGAGGACCGTCTTTTAATTCCATTTTAACGAGTGTAAAAGAAACGCTCGACAATATTTTCATGTTTTAGGAGTCAGAAAAGGGCTTAAAGATGACTCTGATGTTTTTGTTTGTAAAAAATGACAATTTCCCCTGAAAATCCTTTATCCTACACAAAAACCAACACATTACTCATACCTGTTGAAGATAGATAAAAATACTTTGAAAAATATCTTTTCATGGTGAAAAATAAACAAATTTACCATTTATTTACCCAAATAACCTATAAAAAGGGCTTTTACCAATTCATTTTTACCGTTTTACTGTTGAGGAGAGAAAAAGGGCTTTTGGCAAGAAACTTCCCATGGACATTACGGAGAATCCGACCGTCGAAATCGAACGCCGTCTCTTTCAGGTATTCTACAACATCCTCCTCTCCATTTTCATCCATTTAGAATTTGTTTTTAGGCCCTAGATTTTATTTTTGGAGGCTTTGGGGTTTCAAGATCCACCTTTCGGGGTACGCAGGTGCCACAGTAGGGACCCGCGTACCCCGACATTTTCTCAATTGGGAAAATGCCGAGCGTACGCACCTTGCCTTAAGGGAACCTACGTACACACGCTCTGTTCCTAAAGGCAGGGTGCGTACTCCGCGCAAAGAGTTTTCAAACACCAAATTCTCCAAATTGGACCAAATTTTTTTGATTTCATGGATTCTAATGGATGTTTTCTGGTGTGTAGATTGTTCACCATGCTTGATTGGCGTGAGAGAGAGCACGAAGATGTTGATTTGGCTGCCATTAATCATCAACCGTCAATTGATGCTTTGAAGGCATGCGACCTTTATAAATACTGGGCCATACCTGGCATGAGGGCCCAAGTGGGATTTCTAGAGTGGCTGGTAGAAAGATGGAATGTTCAGGACCAGTGTTTTTATATTGGAGGGCACCAGCTCGAGATAGAGCCCTCAGATATCTACTTTCTCACTGGTTTGCCCAAGAGAGGGGAACACTTGACTCTATTCGGGACTAGGCCGGGTGGCCAGTCCATCGCTAGTCTCCGACTAGAGTGGTGTAACACTCAGACTCAGGAGAAGGGGATAGAGATCAAAACTATATCCCGCCCTGAACTTATGGTGATTGCTTTTACAGTTACCAGACTTTGCAGGGTTGTCGCTTTACACATTGCCACTGGATCCCAGATGCGGATGGCGATTGATTGCTATCGATGTACCATTTTCAACTGGTGTGATGCTGTGTTGGCCAATTTAAAGGGCCAACTGACTAGAGCCAAAAACGGACAGCTAAAGACTTTTGGGTATGGGCCTTTAGTTGTGAGTTTTGGCTTAGAGAGGGTTCCGATGTTGATCCCACAACAACTCACTGTTGAGGCTCGGCTTCCTCGAGAGCCCAAATTGATGCGATGGGTTGCGGTTATGGCCCGTCATCCTGATGAGGGCATGGAGGTTGTCCGATTTACTCCAGAGTACTTTCACTGGTTAGAGGACCAGGTCTTTTCTATACAGGATTTTCCTTATGCCGGAGTTGATTTTCGTGGAGATCCGGACATGGTTCTTCCACCGGGGGAACAATGGGATGACACAGGTAACTTCATTTTCCACAAGTTTTTAAACTATCTATTTTTTTTTGTTTGTTTTTATATCGTCTCAAAAATGATAGTAATGATTTTCAAAATGCAGATGTGGGCCCATGTCGTCCAGCCAATCTCCGGCCTTTCGAGAGGAGACTACCAGTTGCAGCGACGCTGGCCCCACAGGACGAGGCCACAGAGACTTTAGCTGAGTTGGAACAAGACCTAGAGCGTCTTACAGCAGATATACCAGAGACTACTATAGACGATATTCCTATCAGGCTTCAGCGCTATGTAGTCGCAGTCCCAGGACCTTTTAGAAGGTTCTTGTGTAGGGTAGCCCGTGCAGTGGTGTCATATAGAGATCATCACCAGTGATTGGATGGTCATTTTGTAGGCACATGTGACATTTTGGTTTTTTGTACTTATCAGTTTTGCCGATCATAAGGTGTTTTTCAACCTATGATCGAAGACGATGTATTTTTTAACACACTCCTATATATATATATATATATATATATATATATATATATCATTATTACCGGCTTATCTTGTTGAACATGTGTGATGAAATGCTTTTAAATTTACATGTATGATTATTGCAAATGTCTATTTAACATTCGAGAAGCAATTGCATCTGCTAATGTATTTAAAGACCTTGGAATATGTTGATATTCAATGTAATCAAATTCACGTTCCAAGAGATGCACTCTCAAAAATAACCTTAATAACACTGGATTTCTAATGGCATACACTCTATTAAGCTGTAACACAACGAGTTCAGAATCTAACCTCACTATCAAACTCCGAATCCCAAATGAAATAGATTCAGACAATAACTCAATCATGCACTGTACTTGGAAATGTTGTTTGTTGTTTTACCGAGGCTCACCCCATGCATAGAAACTAACTCGTCAGAGGGTGAATAGATAACCCAAGCTGTGGAAGAGATGTTCTGTGTACTACGACAAGCACCATCAGCAAATCCAATGTATGTTTGGAGAGGCATCGACATCTGCAATATCAAGAGTGAAACCAAGATAAGCCAGAATAACGACAAAAAACACTCTCTAAGCTAAGTACACTGTCTAAACTAACAAAAACACCAGCTAAAAAGAAAAACTAACCTAACTAAAAATTCTCCATACCTATCATTTAAGCATAATACCTCTTTAGGTAAAGTCCATTTCTGGGTTTACCCAAAGAGTCCCCGTCAAAGTCTACCAGTTCATAGGCCCCTTTGGCTAGCTTTCGCTTGAAAATATAGGGCCCATTCCACATAGGAACGAATTTTCCAGCACCTAATTTATCATTAGCTTGATCGTATAATAGCATTAGGTCTCCTTCCGAAAAATTTCGAGGGGTCACATTTCGATCATACTGAGCTTTCATACGTTTTGCATGAGTCTCGATCGCCAATGCAGCATCACGTCGAGTTTCATCTAATTGAGCTAAGTATAATAAACGCTTTTCCTCTTTGGAAGTAGCTAGAAGTAACTCGATAGCCATTTGTAGTGACGGGATTTCGCATTCAATGGGTAACACAGCTTCCAAACCATAAACTAGTTGGAAAGGAGTGAACCCTGTTGATGTTTTCACTGAGGTTCGGTATGCCCAAAGCGTTGAAAATAACATGTTGTGCGAATTCGACCGATGAATACCAACGATTCGTCGGATCATGATAACTAAAACTTTGTTGATGGACTCAACCAGACCGTTCGCTTGTGGATAATAAGGAGTTGAACTATTGTGACGCAAACCAAGCTGGCCTGTAAGTTCTGTCATCATAACGTTTCGAAAATGGCGTCCATGGTCAGTGATTATCGCTTGTGGGACACCAAACCTAGAAATTATGTGATTGAACACGAAAATTGCAGCTGTCTTGCCGTCTGCCTCGAATGTAGGCATTGCCTCGACCCACTTAGTAAAATAATCTACCGCAAGGATGATATACGCATGCCCCTCGGCCGAGTGAGGGTTACATGTAATAAAATCGATACCCCATTTGGCAAAAGGAACAACGACAATTATAGGGTGGAGAGGAGCAGGTGGAGCGCGCATCTTTCGATCAAACACTTAACAGTTGTGGCATTTGCAGACCGCAGTAATACAATCTTTAAACAAGGACGGCCAGAAGTAGCCAGCGCGCAATATCTTTTGGGCTGTGGCATACCCAGACATATGACCGCCACACGCTCCAGAATGACAGTCATTCAAAACCCTTTCAGCTTCTTCGTGAGTTAAGCAACGTCGAAAAACCAAGTCCGCCCCACGACGATAAAAAGTATCTCCAATAATTTTGTACTGTTGGGACTGGAATCGAATTTTTCGACGTTCCGACTTTGAAACTTCGAGCCGAAAGGATTGGGTCTGGAGATAGACGATGATATCCCCATACCACGAATCTAAAGTGCTGATAAGAAACAAAGATTCGTCCGCAATGGGCTCCTCTGCCACAGTTTCCGTGTCAGCACGCGGGAAGTCACACATTAACTCGGCAAAAACTAAAGATTTCTTAGACTTAGATTTCTCAAACTCCAAGTCGAACTCCTGCAGGATAAAAATCCATTTAGAGTACTTTCCCCCTAGCAATTGTTTAGTCAAAATGTAGATCATAGGGTTGCAATCCGAAATGACTGTAGTTTTACGGAGTAGAATGTAGTGACGAAAACATTGGACAGCTTGAAGGGCTACCAATGCCAATTTCTCCACATGTGAATATTTGAGCTCAGTTGGATTTAACGTCCGACTAAGGTAATATATAACATGTTCCGTTCTGAATTCATCTTCCTGATCTAAGACCATTCCAATGGTGGAATGAGCGGCGACGAGGTACAAAAAGTAATCCTGGTTGTAGTTGGGAGGATGCAGCAACGGTGCATGGGTCAACGCGTGCTTGAGTGCATCAAAATATTTCTGAGCTATCTCATCCCAAGTGAATTGAGCGTTCTGTTTCAACAATCGGGTAAAACCCTTTGTAACCTCGGCGTAGTTAGGAATGAATCATCGTAAAAAGTTTGCTTTCCCTTGCAAACTATGGAGTTGGCGAAGACTTGAAGGAGGAGGCAATTTGATGATAGCTTCGACCTTCGAGGGATCGACGCGAATGCCGGCTTTCGAAACTACAAACCCCAGTAATCGTCCCACTTCTATACAGAAGACACATTTGTGTGGGTTCAACTGAATACGATAATGCCTACACCTCATGACAATTGCTCGTAAATGGATAAGGTGATCAGCGCGATGTAATGAATGAGCGGGAAAATCATCGAGATACGGTTGCACAATGTGTTTGATGTCATGAAATGCATAAGACATCGCCCTTTGAAAAGTTGCTCCGGCATTCTTAAGCCCAAAAGGTAATTTGCAATAAGCAAATGTCCCCCATGGACAAATGAAAGTCGTTTTTGGTTGATCGGCAAGTAGAATATTGATTTGATTGTAACCGGAAAACCGTCCATAAAGGAAAATATTTCACTGCCGGCACAATCATCAATTATTTGATCGATATAGGGTGTTGGGTAGTTGTCCTTTGGACAAGCTCGATTAATGTCCCTATAATCGATGCATATTCTTATTGTTCCCTGTTTTTTGTTAACCGGAACAATATTCGATACCCAATCTGTTAACGGGATCAGATAAATGAAACCTGCTTTCAACAGCTTCTCAACTTCTGCTTTAATTGCAGCTGCTTTTCGTGGGTGAATCTGACGCAAACATTGCTGGACGGGTTTAGCATCCAGGTAAGTCTTGATCTCATGAACAACAATCGCGGGATCAATTCCTGGCATTTCCTCATAGGACCAGGCAAACACGTCGCAGAATTCTTGAAATAGGGCCTTGTATGTCTGAATTTCGTCATCTGTACACGAGGCACCTATATGAATGTTCTCAACAATTCCAGGCTTGACTGAAATGTCAATGGGAATAGTTTGAGAAATTTTTCCCAAATTCAGCTCTGAATCAGGATGTTTCATTAGATTCTGAGCTTCTTTGACATATTCAGCTGTAAAGATTGATGAGAAATCATTTTCAAAACGATCGTGCTCAGGTAAAAACGAAGATCTGTGATGGAGATCTTCCCATTGTAAATTGTCTACACACAGGACTTCACGAAGTTTCTCGTCAGATGACACAACTTCGGGAAACGCTATTAACTCCGAGGTTGATGTGAAAAGTGATTCCTCACGGACCACATTCATTTGGTCAATTTTGGTTGAACGCGGGTCAGTAAAAGACTGCACAACTTCATAGGCAATTTCATATGGACTCAAAGGCATAGGATCACCAAATGAGTCTATCTCAGATTCAGAAGGAACGATCCAAGGATCATCATAAACAATGGTGTCTAATGTAATCATATGAATGGATGCAAATGAAGACAATGCGTTGATTGGAGGAAAAGGAAAAGTTCCCAGTAAACCGACATCTTTAACTAATCCTACTCCAACATCCTTGTATGGGATAGTCGTTTTGCCAACATGCTGAATACTCTCGAAAGAGGCTGGGTCGAATGAAAATTAGGCCAGCTGGTCTATTGTCACGATCTTGCCATTATGTGGAAACTTTATTACTAGAAAGACCGATGAAACGACCGTTGTCATAGCGTAAGACCAACTTTGACCCAAGAGAAGGTTGTAGTCTAGAGGGGCATCAACCACCTCCACATCTAGACTAACGGTTTTTCCTTCGACCCCTATAGGCAAATCCTGTAGGTCACCATTTTGTCATGCGGAAAGAGTCAATTTTGCGGACAAAACCGACCTACCTAGAAGCTAAGGCTTTCTAGTGACAAACAAGAAAATCAAGCACTATCTTTCCCTAAATATGCATTTAAAATAAAAGCAACCAGGTGTTTAAAGCATACCTTTAGTCCAATGCTATTTGTAGCAGCCAAGCCTCTCCAATCCAGATGAGCTCCTCCTTCTCTTTGAAACCTGCATTCACTAACAAGCAAACGATTACATAGCACCTAAATAACTCATATAATAAAACATATTCATCATAAAGACCAAGGAGTATATGAAACAAATTATATATAACAACTTGTTGAGAAAAATGAACTTAATTGTATTAATTGGAAACAAAAGAAACCATTACAACCAGTGCCTTGGTGTTGTGCAGGTCCCTCCCAGGGTCCAGCAAGAGTTCTCCTTTACTTTGATCAGCTCACCCACTTCCAAATGAAGCTAAGAAAGGATGGGAATCTCTCCTCTCAAGCTCTATAAGGGAGTCCTAATTTCAGCAGCATCTACCCTTAGGAATGTTCAGCTTTCAACCTCCCCTCCCTCTAGCCCAATGCCTGTATTTATAGTGCTTTGGAGGAAGTTAATCAGGTCCACCATCAATGGGATAAGCCCCTCTTTCAATGGGATAGCTCCCCTCTTGATGGGATAAGTTCCTCTTTCTTTGGGATGCATGAACCATCTGGAGGTGCTCAATCCACGTCAAACCATCTTCTAGAATGCTCTAGATTCTACCACAAGTAATGTTTTTGAAGTAAAACTTGCGCCTTTTTACCTTTACAGGAGTACGCACCCACCCCTTTACAGACAAAGCGTACAAGTACGCAGGTATTATGAACTTGAGGTGTGTACACGCAGGTAAGGGTAAGAGAAACTGCGTAACCAGAGTTATATTGACTTTTAAAGACTTTCTCTCTTTTTTGGAGTTTGACATGAGGAGCAGAGGTATAAGACTTGCCAAGGAGGACAGTATGACAATTGATGGGGCCATACTGACTGCAAATAGTCATGGTGACAAATTTTAGTGTAACAAATGGGTGGATCCGTAAATGAAGATACGCATGTGAAATATTAGATGATAGAATCACCATAGGTGTCAGGAAAGAATGTTGGAGGCTCAGACAGAGGGGAGTCATCATTTGCCAAGGATTGATGCTCAAGATCCCAGTCATACTCTTCATGAATGACAACGCAGGTTGGTTGTGGAACACTAACTCCATCAATAGCTTGATCGTTGTTCACAACAAGTGTAGAGTCCAGAACAGAAGAATGTAAGACAATACAATCTAGAGGATTAACAGAACACAAAGATGGAGGTTGAGGTAAAATAGTCATGTGACAACCCATAGGCTTTGCAACCAAATCTATAGGAAAATTTAAAGAAGTGATATTGGGAGGATGTGATAATTGAATGGATGTATCTGCCTATTCTCCCACATCACTCTGCGGTGGTGGAGCTATTTGATGAGGGGATAGTGGACAATCACTTTGTGACAATGACCGTGTCCATCTGTGATTATGTAGCTCCACTACCAATGTATGTTAATTGGGGCTTGGGCTCAAAATTCTTTTGGGATTGATTGATTTTTTCATATAGTATTCAAATCTATGCCAAAGATATGGAAATTTCATCTCACTTTTCAGAGCTTGAAATTAAAACACATGAAAGTGTCTGCAAAATTCCATAGGTGATCCATGTGAGGCCTTCCATTGTTTTAACATTTCTTTTGTGAAGAGGTTCTGGATCAAAATGATGGAAATTAGATTCAATGATTCAATGATATCAAAGAACTGCTCAATTGAGAGCACACTGTGAGGAGGTAGACTGCAACACCACCATTGTGGGGATTCATGAAAAGTGTATTATAGCAGTATACTGACCTCTTCACCATAGAACTCGCCTGCATTATCAAGGAATCCATAGAAACCTTCTAAGTACTCATGCCATGCTACTTCGCCTTTGTCATCATAAGTGAATTCAGACAAAATATAAAAAAACTCCCTCGTGATGGTGAGAAGTTCAATGTGAGAAGGACATCGTGGAGGGATGAGTGTGATGGAATCCATGATAGATGTGCAAAGGTTAAAAATAGGATGAGAGGAGAGCTTGTCAAGTGGCCCTTCTTCTAGTGTGAGAAATGTTGACGGTGTTGGACCCACCACCATGTAAGGGTATCTTGCTAGTAAGAAGTCCCAAGTATACCTCAGATTGTTTGGTGTAGGAGTCCCAACAGTGAGTCGTATAGTATTACCTTGAACGCGGTTGTGTGCTTTGGTAAGTAATATGTCCTTGTTCCTAGCAAGCATGTGACACATGCATCAAGTCAAGGAAGGTGCATGACTGGTTCTAACACACAAAAGGTGAGGTGAGTGTTCCCCTTAGGAACTTGTGAAAGAAAGGAGTTAAGAAGGGAACACATGAGCAAAGATACATCACAAACTCGAAGGAAAGTAAGCTAGAAATCGAAAGTGATAGTTAAATGAAGAACATATTTCACTACAATTCATACATACTTATATAGGAAAGCCATACATGCATGCGTAAGAAAATAGATACATATATTATTTAGAGTAAAGAAGATAGTTGAAATACAATACAACATATGCATGAAATGTGTTGGCTCTGTTATATTAAGAAGTGAATGTACCAATCATATAATACAACCATGAACAACCACTAGTACCGACAACAGAATGTTACAATCATTGTCGCTTGCTCCTCGTAAGAGATATACTATCTCTTCACAATGGAGAAGCCAAGGCTTGTTACAATACTCTCCAAGCTTTCTTCGAGATACTCCTACCGGAATCTTGGCTGACCAAAAGCCTTTATAATGAGTTTTGAGGGACTATATATAGAAAAGGGTGGGGTGGCACTTGACATTCCTCTTTGTGACTGTTCATATACTCTCATGACTCTTCATTTACTCTATGAATATTACATCCAACAATCAACACTTGAACTTCCACTTGACAAGACGTTACATACAATCCACACATGTACCCATGTGAGACAAAATATTCTTGAGAAAGCCATGCAAGACATGACTATGACTCAGACAACTGTGGGAAGACTAGCTCTTCGACATCCTCATGGTGGTCGACAGTACTAAACTGATGCCAAGCTCGATAGTCTGCGATGGTGTTCGTTTACTCTATGGTAACGTCTTTCTAGAAATGAACTCATACCTCTATTTCATCCAGGTACACTACTCTGGCTCCTCTGTCCAACTCTTTTGATAACATGTGCATCATTGTCTTTAGTGCGGCTGGACCAGTGACATATGGATGCATGGCATCTGCACTAAACACCAAGTCTACATTGGTGGCTATGGTTATCAACTCATCAAAGTACGAGTCAAGCTCCAATTGGACTTGTGCCTTCATATTTTCTTGGTTGATTTTCATAATAGATGGGATCACATATGCACACAACAACATCCATACTTCTAAATACCCATGCATGGGAAGCCTCAAACTAGTGATGAGCTGCAGGAGATCTTCAAAGTTCTGGATCTAACTATGGATGCGTGCCTTCAGCTTGACCACTTTGAGCTTCATCATCTTGGGAAATTGTAACAGGGCTACCTTGTATCTCATTGTCCATGTTCGCATGTAGTTGACAGTAGTATGCATGTTTGACAAGATACATTCTCTCATAACACATTGGTACTGTCAACTGTTGAGATGGACAACTTCCTTATGCATGGTAACAATATAGGAATACAACGCCCACATGAATATCTCAAGGGACAATACTTCATCCAGTATTTCCTTGTTCAACTCTTCTTGGCCATTTGTAACTCCTTAGAAATTCACTCATTCTCAGGTATCAAGAAGCATATATTTGAGCTAGTGGCTTCAACATATGCTCTTGTAGCATCGACCAATGTTATTGGATGCTCTCACACATTAGACACAATCACTTGTTCTTCAAATTGTACAGGAGATGTGATGTCATCTGGAGTATCCACTCTACGTGATTCCACAAATCTATGTTGTGACTTGTCGAATGATATTTTGAGCTTCTCTCCTTCTGGATTGTCTCCAAGGATCTTAGTATCTCATTGGTGGCCGTGGATTTGTTCTCCTTCTGGATCTGGTGAAACTGGTGGGTAAACCTCTTGGTGGTAAGGTATGAGGTCAATGTCTTTCACTAACTCCTATTGCTCCATGTCTATATCCATCTACTCAAGTGCTTGTTCAATCTCTTGAACAAAGTCTTGCTCCTATGACTCCTCGCTCTATCCCCTTGGTGCTAGTTGTTTAGATAAGTCTACTAGCTATGCGAGGGAAGTTTCATATGTCTGTACATGTTGCACCCCCTGTTGTACCTTTTCTCATTGCACTTCCTTGTCTTGTCTGTGCAGATATTGTTCCTTCCAGAGTTTCTCCTTCAACACGTGGATCTCCTTCATTGTCTCCTCCATCCTCTATTTTTCTCTCTGGCTTGTTGCGATCCTCATATCTTGTTGTTGCCTCTTTGCCTCTATTCCTAAAGCTGCTTTCTGTACAAGTGGGTCTACTCTAAATTTGCAGCTTTGTTTTGCCTCTGCACTATTGACAACCTTTCTCTTGCCTTTGTCACGTGCCAGTATTTTTATCTCTAATGCTACTATTGCTGGTGCACTCTTGGATGTTGCTTCATGCTGCTTCGCTAACTATTCCATACTGATGCCCACCAGTTCATTGGGCCTGGCGAGGCTGTAAAAATATCTCCATGGCTCCTCCTCTGCCCAATGACATGCCTCGCGGATCCACTAAAACTGTACTCTCAGTCAGTGATATTTCAAAATACAGTTTGGTTCATACGAATTAAAGCTTCAGAAGTCGAAAGGATATTTTTTGATCTGCTCTGTTTCGAGATTTGCATGCTTGAGGTTCTGTATCTCGTATAATTGGATCAGTAATGGAAGAGTGGGCTAAGGCACCTTCTTCTTCTCATGCAATCTAGCTAACAGTATTGCAGAGATGTGGTATGATACTTCTTTCATGATGAGCTTGACCATGGAAAAATTCGGCAAAACATACGAAGGTTTCTCCACGTTGTACATCTGTATGAAGGTGTTAGATGGTGAGGCATCCCAATCCGCTATGTCGATCAGTGAATCCATTGCTTCCTTCGAGATGCAAGGTGGATCCTACTCAAATATCATTCTGTACACTGAGGTGAAAAAGTGATCTAACAGTAGTGTGATACCTCCTCTAAAGTTGTATTTAGAACACAGTTTACAGTAAGTATTGACAAAGGTTTACGTTGATGTCCATTCCCACTTCATGCCCGGGAACTACTGATGGGCACAGACTGCATCCAAGAGGTAGGAGGAAATGTATATTTATGATTCCTGATAGTTTGGCAGCTACCGAGCTCCTGTGACCTATTCCTTCAGCCTATCAGGAAACATGTGGAAATGAGGTGCGCCCTTTGCCTTCACTGGCTAGTTGGTCCAATGAAAGCACCCAACTTTGTGGTAAGGACTTTGTTCTCTCCTGGCCATAAAAGCAACATGCATATATGACCAAGTATTGATATGCCTTCTGAAGTATCTTCATCTGGTAATTCTAGTTGGGTGTCATCCTGAATTTGGCCAACTCCTTTACCGTGTTATTCAAGCTACCCCTTGAATTGGCATTTCCATTGTTTATGTTGAAGGGTGTCTCAATGGTGATCACTAGGTTCGATAAATGGTACATCTACTAAAAATCATGCACCTTAAAGGTAGCAATATCTGTCCCGCTGACACTGCTCAATGTCATCATCTCGAGATCAGTGTGCGAGATGATCCAATGTATCATGTCCGCGCATGGGAATGCAAGACACCTACATCCAATCTGGTATAGGCTAGACTTCTGAATGTTCACATAGACTTGGAGGTCTTTGAGATATTCCCAAAATGTGCCTGAGAATGCATCATTTACCTCTTTCCATTTTATCTTGATCTATTTTTCTATGATTACCTTGGTGTCTTCAAAGATTAGAAAACTCGTAGACACTCATCAAATTGTTTCTCCATTTGTGCTTTCATCAGTTTCAATTGATCTTGCTCTCTTGGAGGCCATTGATCCTGAACTAATGAGAGATAGATGAACACCTGTTAGCCTCCTGTTGCAACAGGTTTCATATTTCATGATTGACAGTGGAAGTGTCAAAAATGTTCATCTTTTTCATGCTGCAAAAGTTCCATTTTTGAAAATTTCTCAGGTAAAGGAAAGCCAAATAGTCTAAGCTTGGCTTCCCTAGGTTTAAATTGCTTACTTTAGAATATAGAGAATGTATTTGTCCAAACAGCTTAAGCTTGGTAGAACAATAGCTAGGTAGAGAATGAAAGAGCCCAACAGCTTAATCTGGGCCCTTGGAAGAAATGAGGCTAGTTTTCAGATAGAAAAGCAGTTTAAAAGAAAAAGAAATCAGGGTTTTCAAGTCTAAGTGCACCCTTTCGGAAGTAACCAAAAAATGCTAGGTGTATTAGGCTGAGTAGGTAGCGTGGGGTTGCAGAAACAAGATCATCTTCAGTTTTGGCTTTGACAAGGAAAGCTCATCTCATCAGTGGCAAAGGTGGCAAAGCAGTGTGTGATGGCAGAATGCTTAAAGCATGTCTAACTCTTCTTCACTCCCCCTAAAATGGCTTTCTTAAATGAAAAGAAGCCACATTTCTTGTCTAAAATCACTTTTCACTTTCATCTGCCCTATATCTAAGTTTTACTGTTGAAACTTAGCCTTCTGCTCTTCTTTCACCTCATAAAGTCATATTAACTTCTAATTGTACTATATAGCTCCCTAACTATTCCCCACCCCCATTTACTACAAAAATTACATAAAATCCCCAAAAATCCCCTTTTTGGCACTATAGCCATATGTTCTACAATCTGGGAAAATGTCAAATCTATCTAGGACTTGCATTTAACCCTCCTCTTATTTTCCCCTTGGAATCAATCAACACCCAGTTGAACTAATAACCATTTATGTTTCCCCCCCGCAGTCACTGTTCCAAAGTTTGAATGTTTAAATGTTATAATAAAACATTAAACTATTCATTTAACTCGCGCCGCGTAAACCCAAAGACCCACTTTACTAATGTATAACCCCCCACCATATGAATAAACAAATGAATTAATGCCGCGGGCCCCGTCATTAACGATCCGCCGTATTATTGATCCCGCCAGCCGTTAGATTTGGCCCGCCCAAGATCTACGGTGGGCGGGTCTTTTCACACGCCAACCGCCCGAGGGTTAGCGTCCGGGACTTCGGCGGTTTTGCCGTCGTACTCCCGCCACGCATCGCCCTCCGGGCTGTGGCGGAGCCCCCTCCTCCCAAACCGCCCAGGCGCCAAAGCGGTGTGCCCGAAACCACTTACCGCCCTCCCCCCTGTGACATCAGCTGCCACGTCTGCCCTATGACGTCACCCTCCTTGCCTCCGCCGTTGTGCCACGTCGCCGCCACCTCATCTCTTGTGTGCCCGCGCCCTGCCACCGTGTCACTGCCATGTCACCGCCTCGTCAGCTGCCATGTCATCCATCCGTACCCCGGGACCTGCCGATGACGTCACGCTGACGTCATCCCGAAAAAGCGCCAAAAGCGCCCAAATGTCAATTTTTGCTTAAAAGAGCGCGGACGACCGTTATATTTTACTTCTATTGGCTCATTTGAAAGGCTCCGGTTCCCTGTTTCATTCATTTCCTTGTTTCCAAAGCTAAAGCGTCCAGTTGAGCTGCCGCGGCCTGCAAATTCGGCTCCATAGCCTACCTCTGCACCAGCTCGTCCACTCTCGGCGTTGTTTGTACCAGGTATTTGTCACGTCTTGCCCTTTTTCGCTCCTGTTCTTCTGTTTTGTCCACTGCACATATTGTAAGCCTGCACTTTTCCCCAATTGGCAACTCTGCCTCACTTAAACCTTCATGCAAAACCTCTCCAAGACCTTTACTTCAGAAAAAGCCTTAGAAGCCTCGTGCCCATTTACATTTCCACTGGCTATTTCCGTTTAGAGTTTGACCCCCAGGAAAAATCCCACAGCAGCTTTACATTGCCCTGTTGTACCCGATTCTATTGTTTAAACCCGTCCACTGAAGCTATAATTGTCCGCGGCCCCTTTACATCGTCCCTCACAGTCTCTAGCTCTAGAGAATTCACTAAGAGAGGCAAGTTTTAGCTCAATCATTCAAAAGTTGCATAATGGCCACTCCATCTGCTCTGAACGTCACTCCCGTAAATCCACCAAGTAAAGAACTTGAAACAATGCCCTTGGCTGACACAGACTACCTTATTCATGACTTGGTTGGAAACAGAAATCATTTGCATACATGCTGCCTAAGAAACAGTTTCATAAACAAATCTGACATGGATGGCATATGGGAGTCCAATTTTCCACAATATTTCCTCCCTTCTGTCAATATTTTTCCTGAGGTTATTCACCTCTGTGCTGCAAATTATGAGCCAAATCAGAGAGTTGTTAAGTCTCCATCTCGGAGCATACTCTTCTACGTCATTGCTGACTCCATCAACCAGATGTTGAACTTCAAGAAGGCTCAGATACTGTTGCCCTTCTCCATGAAAAACTTGCTAGAAGAAGCCTCTTGGCTCCCTATCCCCAGGTTTGAAAAAATTGTTAAGACATTTATGAGGGCAGATTGCCAACCTAAGGAGCCACCTCCATTGCCATACGACCATTCTAATGAGGTGGGCCAGTTACTCATAGACATGATATCTTATGTGTTGAGTTTCAGAACAAGTGAGCATGTGGATGAAACAGTGCTGGTTATATTGTCTTCATTTAGCCAAGGACAGCCTCCTGCTGTCAAGTATGATTATGCCAGGTTTATAGCAAATAAAATCCATGACCAGCTCCTTAACCTGGATAGGCAGGGAGTTTTCAAATACTCTTCATACATTTATCACCTGCTCATGTATTATCAATCTGAAATCTTCTAGTGTCCCATCAAAAAATTAGATTCAAAGGGAGAAAGAAGATCTGTTGTCTTCTGGTCAGCTGTTTTCCATCAAGTCCAGCATTCCCCTTACTCGTACTGTGAGCTCATTGACCAATTTGCGTATCCAGTCTCCTGCCTGTTAATGAAAACTCCCCCTCCCAGAATAACCTATGAGATGCAAAAGTTATCACAGCTTTCTAAGAGCTACAAAGTAGGTGATTGGTATCTATATCAGGACCACACAATTTTTTGAATCTATGGCTATGAGATTTGTCCTTACAGGCTCCCGAGATATGTGCCAATGAGGCTGTTTGACTTGGAGTACTACAGGCAGCTTATAAATTCAGACTTAACTCATTTTCACAGCACTAAGAAGAAGGCTCAGCTAAAATTGAAAGACCACCTAGGCCCCTTCATCATGAACAATAAGGATGGTTGGCAAGATGCTGACCTAATATTGAAGGATCAACTTAAGTTGAAGAGGAGTTTCTGGTGGGTCCCTTATGACCCACTTGGTTTATTAATGCCAGAAGGGTTAAATATAGATTGGCACCCTATGACCATTGCAAATACCCACACATTGAAAAATATGCCAATCAAGATGCATGGGCACATGGGACTTTAGTTGAAGAATTTACTCAAGAGGAACTTTTGGAGCAAACTGCTAAGGATCTTGAAAAGACCCTTGACTTGGATTCTGATGACCAGGTAAATTTCAAGCTACCTTACCAAATTGAAGAGGGCACATCTACAGCTACACCTTCACAAGCTGCCCAAGGAGCATCTACATCAGCAACAGGTACAGCCAAAGGGAAAGAGCCAATGGAGACAGAGAAAACAATCACTAAACAACCGGTCACCTCAATGGAAGAAACTCAAATGCAAGCCCCTCCACAGCAAACAGAAACAACCCAAGTACCACCTCTGCAAACTCCGGTCAATGAAGAAAGAGGCAGGAAACAAGACCGGGAAGACTCCACACTTGCTAGTGGGTCCACATAGTAGCCTGAGTCAAAGAGGCAAAGAGGGGACTCTCCGATTGAGGAGGAGGTCAGTGAAGGGGTCATAGAAAGCCCGAGAAGGGAAACAAGCCAGCATACACGCACTAGCTCTTTTCAGCAAGAGCAAGACAAACAACACGGCATGGAGGGCTCTTCCTCCACACAACGAGGCAAGAAACCAGCTAGCGTTAAAGCCAGCTTCAAAGAAATCAAAGCTCAAAATGATCTACTAAGAGTGCAACTTTATGATCAATTCTTAAAAGCAACACCTGCCAAGCAAGAAAGATTGATGGCAACATTTGATATCAAACAAGAAAAGATGATTCGTAGCCACTTCAAGCCCAAGTTTCAGCAGCCTCAGTTAGCTGCAGATTTTGTTAAGACAAGGCTAGAGGTCCTGGCCAAGGAGATTCACCCCATGGACCAAATAGAGCTACATAAGCAGACAGCAGAAATGCTCTATGCTACCCTTGCAGAGAAGGCCACATTGGCCCATGAGTTGAAGGAGTCATTGAAGAATACTAACACTCATCTGGACTTCGAGAGACTATCCTCCACAGCCAAAGACAATAGAATTAAAACATTGGAGGAGATTATTGTGGACTTAGGACATGATCCTAAGGATCCTAAGGGTGTGAGGACCCTTATGAAGAAGAAGGATGATGGCATTACTGCATTAAAGAAGAGATTGAGGTTGCTTCCTACTGAGCATCCTCAAACAGGAGAACTGCAGAAAGAGAAAGAAGTTGAGGATCAATTGGATTTGATGTTGAAATTAAACCAAAGAGTAATTGATTTGGAAGGGGAATTGGAGAAAGCACTGGGGAAAGCAGGGAGAGTCGACCTCCCAGCCACCTCAAATAAAACCAACTGTTGTTGTTCCTCCATCACAAGCAGCAGTGACCCCTCCAATTATTCCAACCACAACAACGGCTACAGAAGCTACAGCGGCAACAACAACACTTCCTGAGTCTGGCACAAGTGTGGATGAATTGAAAAGAGCTGTCAATGAGCTAAAGCTACAAGCAACAAAAATAAAAGAGGCCAAAGAAAAGCTGGCCAAATTGGAAGAAAAATATGACAAGTCCAAAATGATAGTAGCTGAGCAATCAAGGCAAATTAAGGCCCTGAAGGAGAAAGTTAAAACATTGGAGAAAGAGTTGTCATTGGACAAAACCCTCGCTGAAATAAAGAAAATCCTGTGGGCCAAAATTAACCAAACAATTACCAGCCAATGGAGGTCAATCCAGGCAATGTATGAACAGGTAGAACTACTTGGCCGCGCTCAAATTGAAACTCAGAGAGCCAAGGCAACATTGGGAAACATGCCCGAGCAGGCCAATAGAATGATCAATTTTCTAAATCATCAGACCAAGGAAGAGCTGGAAGCGCTGCATATCATGAACCGAACAGAGGCCATATTAACAGTAAAGAGGGTGCTCACACTGAGAAGCTTTGTGCAAACCTTAGAGGCAAGATGTCGGGAGATACAAAGGGACGTAGACAATTTTGAATTAAAACTCGCAACACTACAGACTAGGGGATTGCCCAGCCTACTCACCGGCGCTGGAAAATTGTTGACACGTGACGAGTATACAACCAGAATCAATAATTACGTCACAAATCAGCTCACTGCTACATCAAGTTCTACAACAGAAGCAGGGCTGCCTGCAGGACAGACTCTTTATGATAAGCTAGAAGGTTTATTTTACATGGAGCATGAAGTCAGCCACTTGTTTGAAATGCCGCCCAACTATTACAAGTATACAGAGGCCGATGAGACACTTATCAAAATACAACAGCATCAGTTACCTCCTCAGGATTGGTGGCAGGCAATGCTGGCCGTTTTGCCTAGGTAAATTTCAGTAATGGCCCCTTTTTGTTTATTTCAAAATCTTGGTCAGCTACAGGTCAGCAGCAAGCACAGGATAAAGCGCGAAAGCACCGGTCAGAGCAGTCAAGGAGCACGCAGAACAGGTGGGAGCGGTCACAAAGCAGTGCGCTGGGACAGCAAGCCCCAAAAGCGCGGATTTTTAGAGCACGGCCCCAACCGACTCAAATGAAATCAAAAGTCAATATTTCCTGGCAGAAAAGAACAGCTGTTACATTTGTATTTATTTCAGCATTTACTTTCTCATCAACCGCTCCTTAGGAGTTGGTAAAGAAGTTATGAACTATTAACTTCTCATTCAGATATTTTTGCATCCAATTTTTGTATATATACCTCCCCCTGCATTGTTAAAAGGGTTGGTCGACTAATGTATCCAGGAAAGACTCGCACTGTATTTATGATATTTTTCTATAATCAAAGACTGCATACAATCTTGGAGAAACGACTGTCTGCTCTGTGTCTAATGTTTCTGAAGAATTAAATGAGGAATTCTTGTGCTGCAATATGATACAATAAGTGTTACCTACCTCTGTTATTTTATTTTCATATATGCTTAAGTCACATAACAAAGGATTGGTATAGAATTTGCTTTGTTGCACTCTATGCCCAGGTTCTATGGCTTCTTAATGTTTTTCTTCTTGATCTAGACATAAATATGAACTCTGTTATGGCTCATGTTTGATCTATTTCACATATGAATGACTGCAATCTTGGAATTCTTAGCTGCTCCTAGATAGAGTTTATTCATCTTCTTCCTGCTAACCTGTTTGAGAGATTCTTTGCTGCCTCTCATTCCTTAGGCTTATTCATCTTTTAAACTTGCAAAATTGTTTCATGAATAGCTACCTTGCTCCTCATCTTTTTTGCGATTAAGAAAACACACCAGCATTCTTACTTCATGACTCCATGCCCAATGGTTTGAAATTTACCACCATATGCCTTGCCTCTCTACTTGAAGCATCATCTTTCCAACCAAAACACAAACAAAACTCCTAAACTCAATAGCTAGCCTAAAATCATCATCAAAAAAGCTAAATCAAAAAGAGAGAGCCCTCTCTGACTGCAGGTGGGCTAGAACCTGCAGTCCAAAGTTGATTTGTGGTTACCTTGGCCGTATCCTTTCTGGAGCTTAAGGACAACCTGAGTGATAACATAATGGCGACTCAACTGGGGAACATCCTCATATAATTTCATAAATCTAGTTGGAAAGCTCCACTGGGGGAGAACCAGACCAAAAGTTTCTTTCTAGTTTTTTGAGAAGCTCATCTTTCCTTCAGAACTGCGTTTACAAAGTTTAGTTATGATCTGTGATGGTGAACACAAATCAGACACTCCAATGTTGAATCATCCATCTGGTGACTCCACATCATCATCTTCACAATCAAGATTCCACTGGAGGAGCAGACCTAAAAAAGAAAGTTTCAGAGTTTTTGAGCAGTGTTACAACCAAGTAATCCCATTTCACAGTGTTAATAGTCACATAAGATGACTAGGTGTGTGGAAGATGAAGTTAAACAGGCTGTAAATGAATTCAGAAAGTTGCTATCAGAATATGAGCTTCATGAAAAAAAATTTAGACTGTTGTTGATTAAGATTAATGCAATACAACAGCCTCAAATAAAAATGTGTCTTCTTGCTTTAGTTGTGGAAGAACATGAAAATGAGATTGAACTTTTGCATTCTCAAATCCAGTCATACGATTTTCGAGATCCTACAAAATTTTTCCAAGGACTTCCTTCTCCAAGTCATGGGGAAATTTTAATACTTTCTGACTTACAGATTGAGGATAATCATGCTTTCAAGAGAAAAACTGAAGTTTTGGTTGCAGAATTTGTTACAGAGGATACATATGTTCCATCAAACCAAGGAAGCTCAGATAGAACCATCCAACATGATGCTTTTGTTGATCCTGTAGCAGATTACATGGAGGCCTTGCTAAATTCAGAATTTGTAGCATGTGTTCTCTATGAAGACCAAGTATATCAACAGTGGCCTTTATATGTCACAATTTGGATCATGGGGGCACATGACCAAACAATGTCTCTAATCTCACCAACGGTCAGTCAGACAGTTTGTTTCCTTCTACAAGTGCTTAAATGGTTGCACTGGTTGTTTCATTTCACCTAACCAGCAAACAGGTGCTGATTAGGGTAGGTAGGTAGGATTTCAGTTTTTTTTTGGATAGCAGCTTGTTGTAGTTGAAGCCCGAAGCGAAGGCCCCAAGCTCCTCAAGTATGCTGCCATGTACATACAATAAAGCAGCCAGCGAAGGGAAACGTTTTAGAACATAGAAAATAATTGAAGATTAAGGCAGTCTGACCTGTTGTTCTTGGCTTTTCACAAGGAAAAGTCATCCCCAAGTGGAGCCACTGTTAGCCTCCTGTTGCAACAGGTTTCATATTTCATGATTGACAGTGGAAGTGCCAAAAATGTTCATCTTTTTCATGCTGCAAAAGTTCTATTTTTGAAAATTTCTCAGGTAAAGGAAAGCCAAACAGTCTAAGCTTGGTTTCCCTAGGTTTAAATTGCTTACTTTAGAATATAGAGAATGTATCTGTCCAAACAGCTTAAGCTTGGCAGAACAATAGCTAGGTAGAGAATGAAAGAGCCCAACAGCTTAATCTGCGCCCTTGGAAGAAATAAGGCTAGTTTTCAGATAGAAAAGCAGTTTAAAAGAAAAAGAAATCAGGGTTTGCAAGTCTAAGTGCACCCTTCCGGAAGTAACCAAAAAATCCTAGGTGTATTAGGCTGGGTAGGTAGCCCGGGGTTCCAGAAACGAGATCATCTTCCATTTTGGCTTTGATAAGGAAAGCTCAGCTCATCAGTGGCAAAGGTGGCAAAGCAGTGTGTGGTGGCAGAATGCTTAAAGCATGTCTAACTCTTCTTCACTCCCCCTAAAATGGATTTCTTAAATGAAAAGAAGCCACATTTCTTGTCTAAAATCACTTTTCACTTTCATCTGCCCTATATCTAAGTTTTACTGTTGAAACTTAGCCTTCTGCTCTTCTTTCACCTCATAAAGTCATATTAACTTCTAATTGTACTATATAGCTCCCTAACTATTCCCCACCCCTATTTACTACAAAAATTACATAAAATCCCAAAAAATCCCCTTTTTGGCACTGTAGCCATATGTTCTACAATCTGGGAAAATGTCAAATCCATCTGGGACTTGCATTTAACCCTCCTCTTATTTTCCCCTTGGAATCAATCAACACCCGGTTGAACTGATAACCATTTCTGTTTCCCCCCCGCAGTCACCGTTCCAAAGTTTGAATGTTTAAATGTTATATTAAAACATTAAACTATTCATTTAACCCACGCCGCGTAAACCCAAAGACCCACTTTACTAATGTATAACCCCCCGCCATATGAATAAACAAATGAATTAATGCCGCGGGCCCCGTCATTAACGATCTGCCGTATTATTGATCCCGCCAGCCATTAGATTTGGCCCGCCCAAGATCTACGGTGGGCGGGTCTTTTCACACGCCAACCGCCCGAGGGTTAGCGTCCAGGACTTCGACAGTTTTGCCATCGTACTCCCACCACACGTCACCCTCCGGGCTGTGGCAGAACCCCCTCCTCCCAAACTACCCAGGCGCCAAAGCGGTGTGCCCGAAACCACTTACCGCCCTCCCCCCTGTGACATCAGCTGCCACGTCTGCCCTATGACGTCACCCTCCTTGCCTCCGCCGCTATGCCACATCGCCGCCACCTCATCTCTTGTGTGCCCACGCCCTGCCACCGTGTCACTGCCATGTCACCGCCTCGTCAGCTGCCACGTCATCCATCTGTACCCCGGGACCCGCCGATGACGTCACGCTGACGTCATCCCAAAAAAGCGCCAAAAGTGCCCAAATGTCAATTTTTGCTTAAAAGAGCACAGACGACCATTATATTTTACTTCTATTGGCTCATTTGAAAGGCTCTGGTTCCTTGTTTCATTCATTTCCTTGTTTCCAAAGCTAAAGCGTCCAGTTGAGCTGCCACGGCCTGCAAATTTGGCTCCATAGCCTACCTCCGCACCAGCTCGTCCACTCTCGGCGCTGTTTGTACCAGGTATTTGTCACGTCTTGCCCTTTTCAGCTCCTATTCTTTCCTTTTGTCCACTGCACATATTGTAAGCCTGCACTTTTTCCCAATTGGCAACTCTGCCTCACTTAAACCTTCATGCAAAACCTCTCCAAGACCTTTACTTCAGAAAAAGCCTTAGAAGGCTTGTGCCCATTTATATTTCCACTGGCTATTTCTGTTTAGAGTTTGACCCCCAGGAAAAATCCCGCAGCAGCTCTGCATTGCCCTGTTGTACCCGATTCTGCTGTTTAAACCCGTCCACTGAAGCTATAATTTTCCTCGGCCCCTTTACATCATCCCTCATAGTCTCTAGCTCCAGGGAATTCACTAAGAGAGGCAAGTTTCAGCTCAATCATTCAAAAGTTGCATAATGGCCACTCCATCTGCTCTGAACGTCGCTCCCATAAATCTACCAAGTAAAGAACTTGAAACAATGCCTTTGGTTGACATAGACTACCTTATTCAAGACTTGGTTGGAAACAGAAATCATTTGCATACATACTGCCAGCTGAGAAACAGTTTCATATACAAATCTGACATGTATGGCATATGGGAGTCCAATTTGCCACAATATTTCCTCCCTTCTGTCAATATTTTTCCTGAGGTTATTCACCTCTGTTCTGCAAATTATGAGCCAAATCAGAGAGCTGTTAAGTCTCCATCTGGGAGCATACTCTTCTACGTCACTGCTGACTCCATCAACCAGATGTCGAGCTTCAAGAAGGCTCAGATACTGTTGCCCTTCTCCATGAACAACTTGCTGGAAGAAGCCTCTTGGCTCCCTGGCCCCAGGTTTGAAAAAATTGTTAAGACATTTATGAGGGCAGATTGCCAACCTAAGGAGCCACCTCCATTGCCATACGACCATTTTAATGAGGTGGGCCAGTTACTCATAGACATGATATCTTATGTGTTGGGTTTCACAACAAGTGAGCATGTGGATGAAACAGTGCTAGTTATATTGTCTTCATTTAGCCAAGGACAGCCTCCTGTTGTCAAGTATGATTATGTCAGGTTTATAGCAAATAAAATCTATGACCAGCTCCTTAACCTGGATAGGCAGGGAGTTTTCAAATAATCTTCATACATTTATCACCTGCTCATGTATTATCAATCTAAAATCTTCCAGTGTCCCATCAAAAAATTAGATTCAAAGGGAGAAAGAAGATCTGTTGTCTTCTGGTCAGCTGTTTTCCATCAAGTCCGGCGTTCCCCTTACTCGTACTGTGAGTTCATTGACCAATTTGTGTATCCAGTCTCCTGCCTGTTAATGAAAACTCCCCCTCCCAGAATAACCTATGAGATGCAAAAGTTATTACAGCTTTCTAAGAGCTACAAAGTAGGTGATTGGTATCTATATCAGGACCACACCGTTTTTAGAATCTATGGCTGTGAGCTTTGTCCTTACAGGCTCCCGAGATATGTGCCAATGAGGCTGTTTTCCTTGGAGTACTACAGGCAGCTTATAAATTCAGACTTAACTCATTTTCACAGCACTAAGAAGAAGGCTCAGCTAAAATTTAAAGACCGCCTAGGCCCCTTCATCATGAATAAGAAGGATGGTTGGCAAGATGCTGACCTAATATTGAAGGATCAACTTAAGTTGAAGAGGAGTTTCTGGTGGGTCCCTTATGACCCACTTGGTTTTATTAATGCCAGAAGGGTTAAATATAGATTGACACCCTATGACCATTGCAAATACCCACACATTGAACAATATGCCACTCAAGATGCATGGGCACATGGGACTTTAGTTGAAGAATTTACTCAAGAGGAACTTTTGGAGCAAACTGCTAAGGATCTTGAAAAGACCCTTGACTTGGATTCTGATGACCAGGTAAATTTCAAGCTACCTTACCAAATTGAAGAGGGCACATCTACAACTACACCTTCACAAGCTGCCCAAGGAGCATCTACATCAGAAACAGGTACAGCCAAAGGGAAAGAGCCAATGGAGACAGAGAAAAGAGTCACTGAACAGTCGGTCACCTCAATGGAAGAAACTCAAATGCAAGCCCCTCCACAGCAAACAGAAACAGCCCAAGTGCCACCTCTGCAAACTCCGGTCAATGAAGAAAGAGGCAGGAAACGAGACCGGGAAGACTCCACACCTGCTAGTGGGTCCACACAGCAGCCTGAGTCAAAGAGGCAAAGAGGGGACTCTCCAATTGAGGAGGAGGTCAGTGAAGGGGTCATAGAAAGCCCGAGAAGGGAAGCAAGCCAGCATACACCCACTAGCTCTTTTCAGCAAGAGCAAGACAGACAACACGGCATGGAGGTCTCTTCCTCCACACAACGAGGCAAGAAACCAGCTAGCGTTAAAGCCAGCTTCAAAGAAATCAAAGCTCAAAATGAGCTGCTAAGAGTGCAACTTTATGATCAATTCCTAAAAGCAACACCTGCCAAGCAAGAAAGATTGATGGCAGCATTTGATATCAAACAAGAAAAGATGATTCTTAGCCACTTCAAGCCCAAGGTTCAGTAGCCTCAGTCAGCTGCAGATTTTGTTAAGACAAGGCTAGAGGTCCTGGCCAAGGACATTCACCCCATGGACCAAATAGAGATGCATAAGCAGACAACGGAAATGCTCTATGCTACCCTTGCAGAGAAGGCAACATTGGCCCATGAGTTGAAGGAGTCATTGAAGAATACTAACACTCAGCTGGACCTTGAGAGACTGTCCTCCACAGCCAAAGACAATAGAATTAAAACATTGGAGGAGATTATTGTCGACTTACGACATGATCCTAAAGATCCTAAGGGTGTGAGGACCCTTATGAAGAAGAAGGATGATGACATTGCTGCATTAAAGAAGAGATTGAAGTTGCTTCCTACTGAGCATCCTCAAACAGAAGAACTGCAGAAAGAGAAAGAAGCTGAGGATCGATTGGATTTGATGTTGAAATTAAACCAAAGAGTAATTGATTTGGAAGGGGAATTGGAGAAAGCACTGCAAGGAAGGCAGGGAGAGTCAACTTCTGATCCGGATTTAAACAGGAACGCAACAAATTACAGAGATAACTATATACACAAAGATGCAGCGGAAATAATACTTCATTTCATTAATGGAAAATACTGAAATATGCTTACAACCAGAAATGGAAATAAACCAGCTAGGGCGATGGTAGCTTATCTCTGAGAAGAGATGTGATGGCTACATGCCTCTGAACTGTGTTACAATGAGGCTCGAAGGCCTATTTATTGTTGAGAAACAATGGAAAACCCTTAACATTCCAAAACCTAACCCTAGGAGATGAAACGCCAAACTGTGGTCCCCGTTTGGGGGTAAATTGGTACATCAACTTCCCGGGGTCGTAACTTTGGCATATGATCTCCGTTTCACGCGTACAATAGCTCGTTAGAAATATCTATCAGAGTACTACCACTTTGGGAGAAAACATCTGTCCATGGACCCATGTTGCCCCAGATTCCCAAAAAACGTCGTTTAGGGCCTCAAAACGGCTCTGGAAGTTCAGGACCTGAAAAACTGCTAAAAATAGTAAACTGTGCTACAATTAAGGAAACTGAAAATGCTGAGAAAGACAATGGTGGGGGTCCAGGTGGACTTGGCAGGTGGCCACCAATATCCACCTGGATCATTCCTCCCCCCTTAGGAAGCAATGGTCCCCATTGCGTTGAGCTCCTCCATGAGATGAGGAAACTTCTGCTGAACTTGTTCCCTGGTGAGCCACTTGCCCTGCTGAAGGAGTTGGCCTGCTTTGACAACTCGATACAGTTGGATATTCTGTTGGCGAGTGTTCTTGATCTGTGTGTCCATGATCCGATCAGTTGCAGCTTGTTCCATGCAATCTGGATTTAATTCTGTGGGTTTGAGCTGTTCTGCAATGTCGGATGTGTCTAGCAATGGTGGAAAGTATGGCCGAAGGCGGTCCACATTGAACACTGGGTGCAGGCCAAGGAATGGGGGAATGCTGAGCTCAAATGCATTGTCTCCCATAGCCTTAGTAATGGTGTAAGGACCATATCGGAGTGGTCTCAATTTCCGATAGGCTCCAGTAAGGCGTTCCTTTTGCAAATGCAACCAGACTTTGTCGCCCACCTGAAACTTGTGTGGCACCCGGTGTTGATCATGTCGTTGCTTGTACTTGGCATTTGATTTCTCAAGAATGTCATGGACCTGCTGGCGAATATGTTGGATGCGCTCAATGAAGCTGGTGGCCTTATGTGTTTCGGACTGGACATGAGCTGAATTCATGTGAGTAGCTGCAAGGGGCATGGCCACATCAATGCGGCATAGTGGCTGGAATCCCAAACCCACCTGAAAAGGGCTATGCCCAGTGGAGCTGTGAAGAGCTCGGTTGTAGCTGTGTTGAACATAGGGGAGGCTCTCGTCCCATGTGCGTGGATGCTTTGAGTTATACATGCGCAGAATGTGCACAATCATCCTGTTGACAACCTCTGTCTGGCCATCAATTTGAGGATGGAAGGCTGTGGACTTCGTGAGTTTGGTGTCCAGCATTGACCAGAGACTGGACCAAAATGTGCTGAGAAACCGACTGTCCCGATCTGAGATGATAGACTGTGGGATCCCAAAGTGCACCCACACTCGTTCAAAGAAGAGTTTAGTAGTGGCTTCTGCTATGATATTCTTCTGGCAGGCCATCATAATGGCGATCTTCGAGAACCTGTCGACGACCACAAAAACACAGTCATTTCCATGCTTAGTGGAAGGAAGGCCTGACATGTAATCCATTGAGATGGATTCCCAAGGTCGACTAGGGGTAGGCAATGGGGTATAGAGGCCGTGCTTCTTAATGGTCGGTTTGGCAATGGCACAGGCAGTACATGATCGGATGTACTTCCCAACATCCTGTCGAAGATTCAGCCAATAGAAATAATTTTGCAGTACTGCCACTATTTTCTTGACCCCGAAATGCCCAGCAGCCCGACTGTAGTGTGCTTCCCAAATCATCTTGGCACGCTCGCTTGAAGGAACACAAAGGTGACCGAGGTGGCATAATAGGGCATCCTGGAGGTGAAAATCTGCAACATGCCGACCCTCCAAGAGTGTCTGGTATGTGTGGCCGAATTCTGGGTCGCTTTTGTAGAGAAGTGGCCAATCAGAAGTCTCGTGCCCACAAGAGTTGAGCACGGTGGTTAGCGCCATGATCGGTGGTCGACTGAGGCAATCTGCAACATTATTGGTGCTGCCCTTTTTATACTTGATATTCAAGTGAAACTGTTGCAGGTATGTAGACCACTTCTGATGGCGATCATTCTGCAATTTCCCTTGGGTTTGTATGAACTGCAGAGGTCGGTGGTCTGTGTGGATGACCGTTTCCTTCCCCAAAATGTAATGCTTCCATTGTCGGCAGGCCTGTACAATGGAATACATCTCTTTATCATAAGTGGGGTACTTCCGGACTGTGTCTGAAAGTGTTTCACTGTGATATGCCACTGGATGTCCATGTTGAGTAAGGACTGCCCCAATAGCATAGTCAGAGGCATCTGTCTCGACCTCAAATGGTTGTTGTAAATCTGGTAACGCGAGCACTGGTGCCGTGCAGAGGCGATCCTTCAACTCCCTGAATGCCTTCTGTTGAGATTCAGACCAAAAGAATTTTGCTTTCGCCCCGCCCTTGGTGACTTGACTCAAGGGCCAAGAAATATGAGAAAACCCCAACACAAACCTGCGGTAGAAGTTGGAAAGACCTAGAAAGCTGCGGAGCTCTGTTAGAGTGGTTGGAGAGGGCCAATCCTCAATGACTTGGATCTTGGCTGGATCGACATGCACCCCCTGTTCATCAATGATGTATCCCAGATACTGAACCTGGGTCATGCCAAAAGTGCATTTCTCCAAATTGGCACATAGCTTGTGTTGCCGCAGTGTTTGGAGAACCTGTCGGATGTGGTGGAGGTGCTCTTCCCAACTCTGGCTGAAGATCAGAATGTCATCCAAGTATACTACTACAAAGGAGTTGGTGAATGGCCGCAAGATGTCATCCATTAGCCTCATAAAGGTTGCAGGAGCATTCGTCAATCCGAAAGGCATGACCAACCATTCGAAGAGGCCCTCCTTGGATTTGAAGGTAGTCTTCCACACATCGGAGGGTTCGATTGGTACCTGGTGATATCCTGACTTCAGATCGATCTTGCTGAAATATTTCGCCCCCTTTAGTTGGTCTAGGAGGTCATCAATCCGCGGGATCGGGTACCTATTACGGACAGTGATCTTGTTCAGCGCCCGATAGTCAATACAGAGTCTCCACGTCCCATCCTTCTTCTGTACCAACACGATCGGGCTCCCACAGGGCGATGAACTCGGACGGATGTGACCTTTCTACAGGAGCTCCTGAATCTGCCTCTTGATTTCATTGTTCTCCAGAACGGAGCGCCGATAAATTGGTCCATTGGGTAGCGGCGCACCTGGGGTCAAATCGATGGAGTGCTTGACTTGACAGTGCAGAGGAACCCCTGTCGGGGAGGTGAAGATGTCCTCGTACTCCTCCACAACCTTGTCCATTTGTAGTTTTCATGCAGAGGGACCCCGTTTGGAGGCCGCGGCCACTGTCTTCTTCTTTCCTTGAGGATGTATCATCAAGAAAACAAATTTCCTGGTTTTGGAAATGATCTTACTGCATTGTTTTGTAGTAATCAAAGAGATGGCGGCAGGTGGTGCTACCTCTGGTATCCTGAACAACTTATTTCCCAATGTAATAATAACAGCACGAGGCCTTGATTCATACACAGCATGTCGCTTCCACAAGTATGGTTGTCCTAGTAATACATCACAAACTTCAAGGGGAGCAATGTCACACAATACCTCATCCGTGAAGGGCTTGATGTTGTATGTAAGGCGACACTGCTGGCTCACGCGAAGATCTCGTCCTTGGTGAAGCCACCCAATGGTGTATGGTTGTGGATGTGCTGTGGTCGGTAAGCCCAACCGCTTCACGACCTCTACCGAAATGAGGTTCTTTTGACTCCCGCTATCAATAATGAACTGTATCGGGGAGCCCTTTACCCACATCTGGGAGTGGAAGAGACGCTCCTCCTCCTCTGGATCTTCGGGTTCATTTTTCTGGATCTTTGCGGTAGCAACAGTGGCGCTGGGATCCGCATCAATGATCTGCTTCCCTTTTTCATACCCCTTATCGGGTTCTGACTCAGAGTCGGAACATGCATCTGATTCTGAAACCTTTAGCTCAGCCACCAGTGACTTCTTGGCTCGACACTCACTTGTGTTGTGAGTGGAGCTCTTATGGAACTCGCACCATTTTCCAGTGTCCTTTCTCGGCTTCGCGGCGCTGTTCTTTGCTTGCAGCTTCGGCTGGTTGTCTTGGGCTGTCCCGCCTTGGCTTTGTCCTTTGTTCTGTGGTTTAGGGGCACCTTTCCCCTGCTTTGGATTCGCAGATCCAAAGTCTCACTTCTTTTGTTTAAACTTCTGCTCGACCTTGACGGCATATCGGTATGCTGCGCCGAGCGAGGGGATGTTTAGCAATTGTATTTCTTCGTGGATGTACTTGTGCAGGCAGCCACGGTATTTGAGTATCAAATGTTGCCCTGAATCCTTGATACCCAACTTTGTGCGAAGGGTATGGAAAAGATTGGTGAACTCCGGCACGTCTTGGTCCCTTCCCTGCCGCAGCGTGGTCCACTTTATGTATTCATCCTCATAGATTCCGACAGGGTAGTACTGCTCCTTGATGGCATCCCGGAATGAATCCCAGGTGGGTGCGGCTGAAAATAGTGAGCCAGTACTTTCATCCTTCTGCTCGCAGTAGGTTTCCCACCAGTCCTTGACGTGGGGGGCTGCTTTGAGAAGAGAAAAAACAATCTTTTCCCGACTCGAAAATTCATGAACAGAAAAATAACCCTCTAGCAGATTTAACCATTTATCTATGGCATCTGCGTCTATCTGACCCTCGAATATGGGGATTTCAAAATTAACTTGTACCTTAAAGGGTGTGGCATTTCCAGAGTAGCTGCTGGAAGCCGATGCGTTGCTTCTGGGTAGCCGCTGAAGGATCTGGGCAAAGCTGTCCATCATCGCGTTTCGTTGTCGCTCGAGGGCTTCTTCGAGAAAGATTTTGATGGGATCTCCTGCCCCCTCGTCTTTCTTCTCGTCCGCCATGGGAGGCCGTCGGGATTTGTGAGGCTGGTCTTGCAAAGGTTCAACCAGTTCAAGCCCTAACTCCTTATATCCCGACCTTGTTGGGGACATGCAAAGAAAAACAGAGAAAAAGCAGACCGCTCTGATACCACTGATCCGGATTTAAACATGAATGCAACAAATTACAGAGATAACCATATACACAAAGATGCAGCGGAAATAATACTTCATTTCATTAATGGAAAATACTGAAATATGCTTACAACCAGAAATGGAGATAAACTAGCTAGGGCGATGGTAGCTTATCTCTGAGAAGAGATGTGATGGCTACATGCCTCTGAACTGTGTTACAATGAGGCTCGAAGGCCTATTTATTGTTGAGAAACAATGGAAAACCCTTAACATTCCAAAACCTAACCCTAGGAAATGAAACGCCAAACTGTGGGCCCCGTTTGGGGGCAAATTGGTACATCAACTTCCCGGGGTCGTAACTTTGGCATATGATCTCCGTTTCACGCGTACAATAGCTCGTTAGAAAGATCTATCCGAGTACTACCACTTTGGGAGGCAACATGGGTCCATGGACCCATGTTGCCCCAGATTCCCAAAAAAACGTCGTTTAGGGCCTCAAAACGGCTCCGGAAGTTCAGGACCCGAAAAATTGCTAAAAATAGTAAACTGTGCTACAATTAAGGAAACTGAAAATGCTGAGAAAGACAATGGTGGGGGTCCAGGTGCACTTGGCAGGTGGCCACCAATATCCACCTGGATCAACTTCCCAGCCACCTCAAACAAAACCAATTGTTGTTGTTCCTCCATCATAAGGAGCAGTGACCCCTCCAATTATTCCAATCACAACAATGGCTACAGAAGCTACAATGGCAACAACAACAGTTCTTGAGTCTGGCACGAGTGTGGATGAATTGACAAGAGCTGTCAATGAGCTAAAGCTACAAGCAGCAGAAATAAAAGAGGCCAAAGAAAAGCTGGCCAAACTGGAAGAAAAATATGACAAGTCCAAAACGACAGTAGCTGAGAAATCAAGGGAAATTAAGGCCCTGAAGGAGAAAGTTAAAACATTGGAGAAAGAGCTGTCATTGGACAATACCCTGGCTGAAATAAAGAAAATCATGTGGGCCAAAATTAACCAAACAATTACCAGCCAATGGAGGTCAATCCAGGCAATGTATGAACAGGTAGAACTACTTGGCCGCGCTCAAATTGAAACTCAGAGAGCCAAGGCAGCATTGGGAAACATGCCCGAGTAGGCCAATAGAATGATCAATTTTCTAAATCATCAGACCAAGGAAGAGCTGGCAGCGCTACATATCATGAACCGAACAGAGGCCATATTAACAGTAAAGAGGGTGCTCACACTGAGAAGCTTTGTGGAAACCTTAGAGGCAAGATGTCGAGAGATACAAAGGGACGTAGACAATTTTGAATTAAAACTCGCAGCACTACAGACTAGGGGATTGCCTAGCCTACTCACCGGTGCTGGAAAATTGTTGACACGTGACCAATATATAACCATAATCAATAATTATGCCACAAATCAGCTCACTGCTGCATCAAGTTCTACAACAGAAGCAGGGCCGCCTGCAGGACAAACTCTTTATGATAAGCTAGAAGGTTTATTTTACATGGAGCATGAAGTCAGCCACTTTTTTGAAATGCCGCCCAACTATTACAAGTAAACAGAGGCCGACGAGACACTTATCAAAATACAACAGCATCAGTTACCTCCTCAGGATTGGTGGGAGGCAATGCTGGCCGTTTTGCCTAGGTAAATTTCAGTAATGTCCCCTTTTTTTTTATTTCATAACCTTGGTCAGCTACAAGCCAACAGCAAGCACAAGATACAGTGCGAAAGCACCGGTCAGAGCAGTCAAGGAGCACGCAGAACAGGTGGGAGCGGTCACAAAGCAGTGCGCTGGGATAGCAAGCCCCAAAAGTGCGGATTTTTAGAGCACGGCCCCAACCGACTCAAATGAAATCAAAAGTCAACATTTCCTGGCAGAAAAGAACAACTGTTACATTTGTATTTATTTCAGCATTTACTTTCTCATCAACCGCTCCTTAGGAGTTGGTAAAGAAGTTATGAACTATTAACTTCTCATTCAGATATTTTTGCATCCAATTTTTGTATATATACCTCCCCCTGCATTGTTAAAAGGGTTGGTCGACTAATGTATCCAGGAAAGACTTGCACTGTATTTCTAATATTTTTCTATAATCAAAGATTGCATACAAGCTTGGAGAAATGTCTGTTTTCTCTGTGTCTAATGTTTCTGAAGAGTTAAATGAGGAATGCTTGTGCGGCAATATGATACAATAAGTGTTCCCTACCTTTGTTATTTCATTTTCATATATGCTTAAGTCACATAACAAAGGATTGGTATAGAATTTGCTTTGTTGCACTCTATGCCTAGGTTCTGTGGCTTCTTAATGTTTTTCTTCTTGATCTAGACATAAATATGAATTCTGTTATGGCTCATGTTTGATCTATTTCACATATGAATGACTGTCATCTAGGAATTCTTAGCTGCTCCCAGATAGAGTTTATTCATCTTCTTCCTGCTAACCTGTTTGAGAGATTCTTTGCTGCCTCTCATTCCTTAGCCCTTATTCATCTTTTAAACTTGCAAAATTGTTTCATGAATAGCTACCTTGCTCCTCATCTTTTTTGTGATTAAGAAAACACACCAGCATTCTTACTCCATGACTCCATGCCCAATGGTTTGAAATTTACCACCATATGCCTTGCCTCTCTACTTGAAGTATCATCTTTCCAACCAAAACACAAACAAAACTCCTAAACTCAATTGCTAGCCTAAAATCATCATCAACAAAGCTAAATCAAAAAGAGAGAGCTCTCTCTGACTGCAGGTGGGCTAGAACCTGCAGTCCAAAGTTGGTTTGTGGTTCTGTATCCTTTCTGGAGCTTAAGGACAACCTGAGTGATAACAACACCCACTATATCTGGAGACATGGCAACATGCATGGCAAGAAATCTGTCAGTCAAAACCAAAGAAAACTTGAGGGATGACATGCTACATACCTGGGGATTGACTGGTAAGGATTGTGCAATTTTCACTAGGAGTCCAGGAGACTGAATACTGGAACTGTGCAGAAGGTAGTGTAGACTATCATGAGGCTAGTGGAATGCTAGGATTGTGCAATGAGAAATCCAGACTACCCTACTGGGTCCTGGGATTGCGTAATTTGCAATTTCAGCTGGAAAGTGTTGCAGGCATAGGGACTGCATTGCACAACCTTTTGGGAACATAGTCACTGCCTCTCTGAATTGCACAAGACTAGAGGGTAGTCACTGGCCATGATTGTGCATTTTATAGGAGGAAAACAGAGCCTTCCCTCTCATAATTGCGCAATGTTGTTTTGGTGAGGTAGAGTTCACACCAAGGCTTCCCAGACTCACCGATGGGAAATTGAACGCAGATGAATATGTGAATGCATGGCGATACTGAGTGTAAGTAGAGGTGAATTATCATGCATGCAAACATGGAATGCAAGATTCAGAAAATGAAACAACATGCATGTGTGTGAGACAAGTCACTGAATCAATGACCATTCATGCAAAATAGTGTCATGCATGCGACAATAGTGAGATGCTAATGAAAACTGAAATTTTTCTTGTACAAGCTAACAACATGCAAACAACATCAATCTTTCATAGAAATCAAGCAGAAAACACTCACACAAGCCAAAACACAAAAAGCGACAGAAATGATGCAAAAGACAAGTTAAGCAGACTTACCTAGTTATAGCTGAGTTAGATGTGTCGAAGAGTCATGGACGTGTTGTGGGATGTCAAAGCTCCAAGATTGATGTGAAGAATAACTATGAAGCATTAAATAAATAATTTTGAGGCTCATGACATGCATGCCACAAATCTAGGAAAAAGAGACACTTGGAGGAATGTTTATAAAATGATCTTTGCATATAACCTCCAACTACTAAAAATTCCTCCGTAAAATATAGGGATGATTTTTTCTATTTTGGGAAAAGTAGCCCATGCATGCAAGTGAAGTTTTCTTGGTCCCAGGTGGAACTTGTCAACATGAGGGCACATGCAACAACCTACTTGACTGAGGGGAAATTTTGTGTAGTTTTTGGAGGAATTTGGGCTGGTTGTCCAGAGCGATTTCACAATTTCTGGGAGGAGCAGTTGTCTGCTGTCTAGAGTTCCACAATATCTGGGCTGAGAAAAACTGTTGGACCAGATTGCACAATTTTCACTAGGAAGGTTGTCTGACAGGATTGCACAGTTTCTAAGCCCAGAAATCTCCCAGTCATATTTGAACAGTTTCTAGAGGGAGGACTGGTTCCCCTACAGAATTGCACAATTTCTTGAGGGAGCTGCTCACCCAACCCTTGGACCAAGTATGGAGTAGTAGCCTGTGAGGGGAGTGAAGCAAGCTATCATCCATAAGCTCAAAAGTTGTTAGAAAACCACTGAAGCTCATGTACTTGATAGTGCAAGACATGCTGCTGAGGATGGTTGGTAGGGAGGTTCCAAAATGAAGTTAAGGCAAAATCTTGTAGGGTGGTTGTAGCTGCTACAACATAATCCTAGAAATCAAACTTATGAATATATTCATTATTACTATTTTATTTTGGTCAAAATCTTGTTCTTCATGCTTATAGAGTCAAAAGAGTCAAAAGAAAATTTATCCTTAGTTGAAAGAGATATATTTGAGTCAAGTCCCATTTGGAATTTTTAGATAAAAAGAAAAATAATTTTATTTTTAGATAAAGTGTCAACAAGGAACTAAGTCAACCCTCCTTAGACAAGCTGGCCTAATATTAGGGAAGCTTTATGAAAATTTCCGGTCAGAAATTCATCCTTCACTGTAGGTCTGAATTTTTTTTCATTTGACCAAATTTCAAAAAGTTTGTCCAACATTGAATTTCATTGACTTTGACTTGGTTGGATGAGTCTTGGAGGAGGGTTGAATTGGATCTTTGTGGAAGTATTGGTATTGTTATTGGGTCTTCGATATCTCCTTGATTTTCTTCTATACGAGAAGGATTTTTGGGTTTTCCCTGTTCTGAGGTTTTTCCCTGGCTTAGAGCCTGATTTGTGGTGTTCTTTGTCTCTTTGTCATATTTATGCCTTGAAGTTTCGTATAATTCCTGTATGAAGAGAAAGTAAATTAATATGAAGAAAGCTAACATTCAAAATTAATTATGAAGAAGAGGAATCAAATTTTAATTTATCGAACATTTGGTTTCTCAGCATATCATACCTAAAGAAACAAGAAGATTAATTGATATTTTTTAGTATTTTATTTCTATGATAGAATAGGATGGAAAGAAGTGTTCCTAAGTTAGTATAGTTTTGCTAATTGAACAACTCAAGAAGGTTGGTAGTGTGGCATACATTTTGGAAGTGTGAACAAATGTGAGTAAGAGTCAAACAACCCAAGAGAAAGTTCTTTCCATATTCAACCCTCTTAGTATCAACATGTAGATTTTTACTTATAGATTCAAAAACTTCTGTGATATGCTAAAACATAAGAAAATAATCTACTCTACTCTTCAATGGAAACAAAAATTGATCAATGAAAACAATAAGAAGAAAAGGAAGAATATCAATCTCACATAACACAATATTTCCTTGGGGAAAGAAACTCCTCAAAACCCCAACTATGTATATTGCATTGACCAGAAGATCTAAGAAGAAAATACAATGCTCATTCAACCGAAACAATTCATGCACTAGTAAAATCCATATCTGTACCTCACAAGTCATCTCAAGCCAACACTTAGGAAATTTGTTGCCATCCAAGCCTTGACAGAATTAACCCATATTTAATTGGGAAATCCTCGCTCCATAACTGTGCAATCCATCCATATGCCCTGAAATGATTGCATGCACCATCTCTAAAACTCAAAAAGTTATACAAGTGATATTGCATGTCCCTGAACTCTAATCTCAATTGGGTCTTCCTCTGAAATGACATGCATGAGTTATGTATGAGTGAATATATAGTTCACTAGTGTGGTAGTGATGATGCACTAGTGGTCGTCTCTACTACTAGACCTTCTAGTTCCTCCAATAGTTAGAACTAGTTTAACTAACTATAACTCAGTTAGACTGATTTGATTAATTACAACTCAAAAGAACCCAACTTGGGACACTAAAATTGAGGGATCACTCTACATTACTCTAGATAGACTTCCAAATCAAATTTAATAAGCCAACTACTTCAATTCAACTTAGTTAACTATTACAAGTTGTTAAGAGAATAGAATTTTGATTTAATTCACAATTTAATTCAAGGACAGATTAAATTTGAATTTCTTGTTGCCATTTTTAAAACTCGCTCTCAGCAAGAAAAGGTTTATCTGATACCCTGATCGTGCCTCTGTGGAAGTCGAATTTTCATCTTGACACAGCCTTTGTCAAAATATCTACATCCTTCTCCTCTACGATAATGTACAACAACAACATAATTCTCCTCTACACACAATCTATAAGATGACGATACCAACTATATGCCTGGATCGATCATGAAAAACTGAAGTTTCATAGATTTTGATACAACTCTGATTGTCACAGTAAATCAAAGATGGATGCCTCTATTGACTAAACAAACCAACCAAAATATTCATCCTCCAAATAGATTCACAAGTTTCTTGACTAACAGTTATGTACTCTGCCTCTTCTTCACTAAGTGCAACAGATCTTTATTTCCTGTTGTACCAAGAAACAATTGTTGACCCAATATTGAAAATCCCACCTAATGTGCTTTTCTTGTCAGATGGACTTCCTACCAAATGTGCATCAATGAAGCCTTTAAGCTTCACTCCCTCTATTTGTTTGTACCATAAACCATACTAAGTAGTGCCTCTGAGCTATCTTAACACATGTTTGGCTACCTTCCAATACAACTTGGTTAGCTTAACCATCACTTGACTAAGTTGGTTAACTGCATAACACATGTCTGATCATGAGTTCATAAAATACATGAGTGAACCCATAAGCTATCTATAAATAGTAGCTTCCACTACTTCACTAGAAGTAGCATCCTCCTTCCTCTAGTTATCTGCTAAAGGAGTATCCATCGATTTACTTATCTCCATGTGGAACCTTTTGAGTATCTCGTTGGCATACTTTCTCTAAGAGAAAAGAAGTTCCACATTACCTCACCATACTTTCATACCTAGAAAGTAGTGGATGAGCCCCAAGCCCTTCATTTGTAACTCTCTTGCAAGATACTATTTTAATGACTTGATCAAATTATCATCATCTATCAGAATCAAATCATCAACATATAAAATAATAATCAACAATTTACCTTCAACCACAATATGGTAAAGGTTTTCATCTAATTGACTTTTGGTGAAGTCCAACCCAGTGAAATAGTTATAGATCCTGGTGTACCAAGCATAGGGTTCTTGTTTTAGCCCATACAATCCTCCCTTGAGTCGTCACAAATGAAACTCTTTGTTGAAGGTATAAAACCTTTAGGCTGCTCAATATACACCTATTCCTTAATCATGTCATTGAGGAAATTTATCTTTACATCCATATGATATATCTTGCATCCCATATGCGCTAATAGTGCTAAAATGGATCTGATTGATGATTACCTTGCAACAGGAACAAAGGTGTCATCTTAATCAATTCCCTCTACCTAAGAAAAACCTTTAGCGACAAAAATTTCCTTATGTTTCTCCACACTATCATCCGCGCTTGCTTTACCTTGTAAATCCATCTGGAACTCACAATGGACTTGTCCCAAACATTGTTCCTTACAATGGAGTCATACTCCTCAATGATGACATCAACCCAAACTAGCTGCTACACTGCTTCCTCAAAAGAGGATGGCTCAATCTCTACACAACTCCTCATACAAGAGATGTAGCCAGTGTACCTCTCCAATTACCTCTTATTCTTGCATTGTGATGTGGGTGCTCGCACATTCTCTCTAGCATCATGAAAAAATCTATTAACCTTGGTTTTCTTTCTCTGATCTCTGGAAGACTCTACAAGAGTGGTTGTCTCACCCTCCTACTCCTCTACATGTGGTTACTCCACATCATAATGAGGTTCCTCCTTAAGAGCTAAAAGCTCCGCATCTTCATGTAGATATAACTCTATCTCAAGAGAACATCTCATGGCTCCCTTCATTGAACTTTACATCTTTGCAATTCACTTTCATCTTGTTGGTCGGTAGGTACACCCGATAGTTGTGAGGTGTATCAGTGTACCCCACAAATATTCCCAAGTCAGTTGTTGGCTAAAGATTCCTCCATGCATCTTTGGTTAAATGGAAGTAGACTGATTAACTAAAAATCATAAAGTTTCCCACATCTAGTTTCTTCCCTGAAAATGAGTCTTCTGGTGTACTCATCCCAAGAATTCAACGAGGGCTTATGTTATTCAAATAATAGTTGTGTTGCATGCTTCAGCCTACAAGTGTAGTAGTAGGCCCTAATCATGCAACATTGCCTGTGTCTCTCCCACAATTCTTGTTCTTCCTCTCAGCCAGCCAATTTTGTTGTGCGTTATGAGGTGTTATCAACTCTTGTTGAATGCCTTCTGATGCATAAAAATTTTTGAACTCAACCCCACATACTCTCCACCATTATCACTCCTGAGAACTTTAAATTTCATGCTAGTGTCTTTCTTGACCATTGCTTTAAATTAACAAAAATTTGAAAAAATATGATCTTTGTTTTGCATGAAGAAGATCCAAAACTTATCAGAAACATCATCAATAAAGATACCATAATACTTTTTCTTGGTCATGGATGCTCTCGAGAACGGTCCAGACACATCTTAGTGAACTTGAGCGAGGATCGCCTGTGCTGGGATGTATTTTTCATAAAAGGAAGCCTTGGTCTACTTTCCCAATATACACCCTTTGCATTTGTCTATCTTCTCAAGTGGACCCTTGGTACTACCCGTGGAAATTTGAAACATGATCTTCAAAGTGCCATGGTGAAAGTGACCCAACCTCCTGTGCCACAACTCACCGATTACTTGGCTCTCCACCTTCTCTACTTTCGTTCTTAGGGCAACACAATATTCTACCTCCAACTTGTAGATATTCTTTACTCAACTCCCTATCCTCTTCACCTATCCTATGGCTATGTGATGAAGGGATGCCTTCCCTTAATAAATACCACACCATATCCTTTATCCTCCAACTTGGAAACAAATAACTAGTTCTTCTTCAAACCATACACATACATAACATCTCACAAAGTGAGGGAAGAACCTGACTCTCTCTGAAAGTTAATTGTATAGATCCTAGTAGTGATATACCTCCCATCATCAGCCATCTTGATAGGCATCTAGAGATCCTTCTCCTCCAATTTACTAAACAACCCTTTGTTACCAGTCATGTGGAACGAAACTCCACTATCGAGGTACCACACATTATGCATAACCGATGACACCATACAACTGATGAGGGTAAAGTCCAATTCAAATTGTGAAGTGAGAGCCTCACTTGCTGCTCCTCCTAAGGGATTCTTATTAACCTTCTTGAGCATACACTTTGTCGCAAAATTTCCCAGCTCATGATAGTGAAATTTCTTGACTTTTGACATGTCCTACTTCTTTCCACCCTGACAAGAATCTGATTTCGAATGATATTAATTCCACTTCCTCTTCTTTAACTCACCTGCTAAGGCATATTCTCCTCATCGTCGTGCTTTGACGAGGACCTGTCTTGCGTGACAACAATCGCTCCCACTCTAGTAGTTTCTTCCTCCCATTAACAAATTCCAGGGAACTATGCCATCTCTTGGGATGTCATAGAAGTGTTAGGTGCACCATATCGTCTTTAGAAACAATAATCCTCACACTTCCAAGCTCATGACGACATTGAGTGAACTTTGTGAAGTACTTCAAAATAGAGTCACCCTTCTCCATATTGATTTTTTTGAGTTTTTCCTTTAGTTCCAGCATCCCATGGTCACTATTATTTTGAGATAGGTTCGTTAATGCCTTCCACTATGAAAATGGAGTTTCCTTTCCATTGAGGAGACAATGTGATCTCGAACTCCTTCTAGGACAATCCATCTTGCTTTTGCCACACACTTCCTCCATTCAGCTATATCTTTAGCATATGATGCTAGAGGCTTTGTAATATCATGATCTATGAATTCCTTTAAGCCATTTTCTTCCAGTGCTTCCTCCATCCTATCCTTCCAAGCTATGTAATTCCAGCTTCCCTCCAAGGCATACTCAAGTCTCAAACCATAGAAAGCCATATTGTTGATTTTGAAGTATGAATTGCAAATTCGATATTAACTTCATAACGAGCTCAAATTCTGCTCTTCTATATTTTCTTTAGCTCTGATATCATTTAGAGTTTTACTTATATATTCAAAAACTTATGTGATATGGTAAAAAAAAAGACAAGAATCTACTTTACTCTTCAGTGGAAACCAAAATTGATCGATGAAAACAATAAGTAGGAATGGGAGAATATCAATCACAAAGAACATAATATTTCTCTGGGGAAAGAAATTTCCCAAATCCCTGACGATCTGTATGGAATTAACAAGAATACCTGAGAAGAAAATACAATGTTTGTTCAACTCGAACAATTCTTGCACTAGTAAAATCTATCTCTTTACCTCACAAGCTAGCTCAAGCCAAAATTTATCCAATTGTATTTCCTTCCAAGCTGCTACTCCCTTTGAAATTTCCTGATAGGATTAACCCATATTTAAATAGGAAATCCTCAGCCCATAACTGTGCAATCCATCCATATGCCCTCAAATGATTGCATGGACCATATGTACAGCTCAAAAAACTATACAATTGATAGTGCACTGTCCCTAAACACTAATATCAACTAGGCCTTCCTATGAATTGACATGCATGAGATGTTTATGAGTGAATCTTCATTTAAGTTGTGTTTTAGTGATGATTCAATAGTGTTGTTAGGCCCTATAATACTAGTGATTCCCGCATTACTATTTTCGTTGTATCCTTCATTGTTATTAGTATGCCCCATAGAAACCCACTACTATTATTTTTGCGCCCTTGTGTTATTACTTTGTGACCCCTTAGACTCCTATATATAGAAGGGAGGTTTAGGCATTTCTATCATATAATAATTATTCATTTGTGTAATGTAAAGGAGGCTTCCCCCTAGAAAAGGCTTATTTCTAAGGCATTGATCTATCTTTTCTATCCTTTTGTGTGCTGGTTTCATAACATTTGGTATCAGAGCTTTGGATTCTAGGGCTTCACTGCTCCAAAATGAGTTATTATGGAATTTTCACTATAACATTTTTTCTACGATGTTTCAGAAGCTACAAAAAAAACCATTTGAGTTGAAATTGTTCTGAACTTTGGGTCCAAATTTCAAAGATTTTCTCATTATATTTGTGAAGATATGATCTAAGGAAGTTAGGGTTTTTGCAAACTCCCAAATTACATTCCAAACAAGTGACCTTGGGAAAATCATCATAAATTTTGTTTTGAGCATCATATTGATATTCATAAGATTTTTTAGAAAGAGGATGGCCTGTAGCTTTCTGTGTATCAGTTTCAGGCACTAAGGTCGAAATAGTGAAACATGGAATGTCACACAAGTTCGTTATACTGAACTAATCTATAATCAGGTCACTGTGGAAGATTTGGCATAACTCTTCCTTGGAGAATCCAATATTGATCAGACTTATGGGGTTAGAAAGAGGACTCAAAGGGCTCCGCAGGACAAGATTTTAGATATCCAAGATCTACAGTTATGTAGATATAATAGATTCAAGTTTGAGCTCTTACAAAGTAAAAAAAAAGGTGTGTAGTTTGTTTTTAATTTTGCATAAGATTGGTTTGAAGGAATTCAAAGGCAATAGTGAAAAATTATGAGCATTAATTAATGCTCCAAAGAAAATAAATGGAAACACCTAGTAAGCAACCTAAAAGCTCTAGCATGACTTGTGAAGAAGAGGAAGAAATGTAACATGATATATCAAAATTACAAGACCAAGTACAAAAAATTTCACTCTCACTAAAGGTAAATGAAACCAAGAATAATTGCATGGAAGCTAGTATGAATGGCATGCAAGTTAATATGAATGGCATGGAAGCTAATATTGATGGCATGGATGCTAAGATGAATGGCATGGATGCTAAAGCTAAGATGAATGGCATGGACGATAAGATGGAAGAATTGAAGATAAATTTGAATATGTTGCTACAAGAAATGGTCACTAGTGGTGAAAGGGTAGTAAAGGAAACTCATGATGAGAACAAAATAAATGCTAACCATGATTTCATAGACCCTAATGTTGGATTGAATACCCATCATGTTCCAAAAATCGATATGAGGAAGTTTGATGGGAAGGATCCAAGAACATGGATACTACAGATGGAGCAATTTATCGATCTCCATAATGTGAAAAACACACAAAAGGTACATATTGCAACTTTATATTTGGAACCAAATTAGTTTGTACGGTATCGATGGCTTTGCTCTTGTAAAAAAATTGTCACTTGGGCAATTTTTACGGAAGAAATGATAGCACATTATGAGGATACAAAGAGCAACACTTTTTTTAGCCAATTGATAAATCTCAAACAAAATGGTTCAATGATGGAGCAGATTGAGGACTTCCAAAAATTGAACATAAGGGTAAAATATATTCCAGACGAGCATAGGATTGATGTGTTCATATGGACTTTAAAGGATAATATCCAACATGAGGTTCGCCTTTGGGAACCTGATTCATTGGAGAAGGCATTCAGGTTAGCAAGAAAAATTGTGGCAACAAGGAATCCTACCACTCACAACTATAAAGATGGAAGTCTTGTTGTGCCTAGCCTTCCACAACCTACAAATTTGACACTACAACAATTGGAAGAAAAAAGAGAAAAAGGGCTTTGTTACAGTTGTGATAGCAAATACACTAAAGGTCATAAGTGTGTTGAGAAGAAATTATTCTACATAGATTGTGAAGAGGAGGAAGAAAAGGAACAAGAAATATCAAAAGAAGAGGATATATTCTAGGAACAAACCCTGGATAAAGAAGACACGAATCCAACCATATCTTGTAATGCATTGGTTGGAATTACCACTCCTCAAACTATCAAGATAGAAGGACATATAAAAAAGAGAAAGGTAATTGTGTTGATTGATTCGGGAGGTACCCATAATTTTATTCATTGTAAGATAGAAAAGGAATTGAATTGCTTCCTATATCCAACACCAAAGAGTCAAGTGATGGTTGCAAGTGGAGGAACCATAAATTGCTCTAGAAAGTGCCACAATATCAAGCTATCCATGGGAGAATATATATTGAATAGCCCAATGCTTTCCATTCCAATTAGTGGTGTTGATGTTGTACTAGGAGTCAAATGGCTACAATCCCTGGGTACAATAGCTTTTAATTTTCAAGAACCTTTCATGAAATTTTCTACGGAAGGAAAGGAAGATGAATTAAGGGGCATTGCATGGAAACCGTGAAAGATAATTGGCTCTAATGGTATGACAAAGATTGTAAAGAAGGAACAATGAGGTGTAATTTCACAATTATGTTCGCTAGAGGTTCCCACAATGAAATCATCTATTTCTCTAGATCTCCAAAATGTCTTAGACAATCATTCCTAGGTATTTCAGATTCCCAAAGGTCTCCCACCTATTCGTGATCATGATCATGCTATTCATTTGCTTCCAGGAAAAGTTCCTCCAAACATTAGGCCATACAGATATCCCTATGCCCAATAGACTGAAATTGAACGTATGGTCGTAGAAATGCTAGAGGCTGGAATAATACGATAGTATTGGTGCACAAGAAGGATGGATCATGGCGCATGTGTCTGGATTATAGGGACTTCAAAAAGCTCACTATTAAACATAAATTTCCCATTCCTATCACTGATGAATTATTGGATCAATTTACTTCACCAAGTTGGATCTTCGTTCAGGATATCATCAAATCAGAATGAAGACTGAAGACATTCCAAAAACATCATTTAGAACTCATGAGGGTCATTATGAATTTTTGGTTATGCCTTTTTGCCTTACGAATGCACCTTCTATATTTCAAGGTTTGTTGAATTCAATTTTCAAACCCTTCCTTAGAAAATTTGTGTTAGTATTACTTGATGATATACTAATATACAACAAGTCTTGGAAGGATCATGTTGAACATGTTGACAGGGTGCTCAAACTATTGAAGGAGAAATAATTATATGTAAAAAGCTCCAAATGTTTCTTTGGAGTACAAGATGTGGAATATATGCGTCATATTGTATCTCATGAAGGTGTTAAGGTAGACCCTAGCAAAATTAAATCCATTAAGGAATGGAAAATCCCCACATCCATAAAGCGTCTGTGAGGATTTCTCGGGTTGACAGGGTATTATCACAAGTTTGTTAAGAATTATGGGAGAATAGGAGCACCTCTAACAACATTATTGAAGAAAGATGCATTTTCATGGACTCCAGAAGCAACAAAGGCCTTTGAACATCTTAAAGAGGAAATGCACCAAGCAACGGTATTCGCTACGCTGGACTTCACAAAAACCTTTATTGTCTAATGTGATGCTTCAGGAAATGGAATTTGTGTTGTTTTAATGCAATATGAAAGACCCATTGCTTTCAAAATTCGTCCAATCAAGGGACAATATTTACACAAAGCTATTTAAGAGAAGGAAATGTTGGCAATAGTACATGCACTTAAGAAATGGATACCCTACCTAATGGGAATACGCTTCAATGTAAAAACAGATCATGATAGTCTTAAATACTTTTTAGAACAAATATTATCCTCTGAAGAACAACGAAAATGGCTCACAGAGATGTTGGGTTATGACTTTGAAATAATCTACAAAAAAGGGAAGCAAAATGTTGTGGCAGATGCACTCTCAAGAAAGGATGAGAATATGGAAGATTTGTTGTGAACCATTTTTATTATCCAACCAGATTGTATAAATGAAGCAAGGGAGAAATGGAAGAATGACGAAGAAGTATGGGCACTCATTCGAAAGTTACAACAAGATCCTAGTACATTTGATAAATTTAGCTAGAAAAATGATTCGTTATGGTACAAAGATTACTTATACCTATGTAATAATTCCCAACTCAAAAAAAATATTCTTATGGAATTGCACACTTCTCCATTAGGAGGGAACTTAGTATTTTTAAAAACTTACCATAGCGTTAAGAAGGAATTTTTTTTGGAAGGACTTAAATCATATATTCAAAAGTTTTTGGCGGAATGTTTGGTTTTCCAAAAAAATAAAGTTGAAACAATTAAGACCCCGGGTTTATTACAACCCTTATCCATTCCAAGACAACGTTGGGAGGAGGTTTCAATGGATTTAATCATAGGTTTACCCAATTCCATAGGAAGGATTGTCATCATGGCGGTAGTTGATAGACTTACCAAGTATGCAGAATTTTGTGCATTATCACATCCATTTAATGCCAGTACAGTTTCTACTACATTTATGGAAACAATTCAAAAGCTACATGGAAACCCAAAGATTATTGTAAGCAACAGAGACCCCATTTTCGCTGGAAATTTTTGGACAAAATTATTTTCTTGTCTTGGTACTCAGTTAGCTCACTCATCTTATCATCCTCAATCTGATGGGAAAATTGAGATAATAAACAAATGTTTGGAAGGATAACTTCGTTGCTTTGTATCTGATAAATAGACATAATGGGTCAAATGGTTGCCTTTAGCTGAATGGTGGTATAACACTTCCTTCCATACTACATCAACAATGACCCCATTTGTGGCACTTTTGTGGATGTCATCCACCATCCATCACATCATATTTAAGAGAAAATTATAAGGTTCAAGTAGTGGAACATCACATCGAGCATCAAAAAAAAGTTCTTCAACTCTTAAAGGATAACCTCATGTTGGTGCATAATGGAATGAAACAACAGGTAGATCAATACCGCAGCGAAAGAAATTTTGATGTAGGTGACTCGGTATTCCTACGACTACAACCATATAAAAAAATGTCCCTCGAGCAAGCTAGGAAGGATAATAAATTATCACTAAAGTATTATGGTTCATACAAGGTGTTGCAAAAGATTGGTACTATGGCATACAAATTGGAGCTTCCTACAACTTGTCGAGTGCACCCAATTTTCCATGTTTCATGTTTAAGGAAGGTTATAGGCAACAAGCTCCAAGTTCAAACAATATTTCCAAAACTTGATGAGGATGGAAAAATTATATTGAAACTAGAAGCAGTCATAGAAACAAGAACTCGACAGTTACGAAATTGATCAATTTCGGAGTATCTCATAAAGTGGAAGAACTTATCTGTTGAAGATTCCACATGGGAGGATGAAAATTTTATACAGAAGCATCTAGAACTATTAAATCGTTGAGGACAACACTTTTCAGAAGGAGAGGGGCATGTTAGGACCCTATAATACTAGTGATTCCCCCATTACTATTGGCATTGTATCGTTTATTGTTAAAATTGTGCCCCTATTGTCTCAATATTGTTATTAGTATGCCCCATAGAAACCCACTATTGTTATTTTTCTGCCCTTGTGTTATTGCTGTTATGTCGGCTTGATTATATTGTGACCCCTTAGACTCCTATATATAGAAGGAGGTTTCCCCCTCAAAGAGGCTTATATCTAAGGCATTGATCTATCTTTTCTATCTTTTTGTGAGCTAGTTTCATAACAAGTGCCCTTCCCCACTACTAGACCTCCTACTAGTTCCACCAACATTTATAACTAGTTTAACTAACTATAACTCAGTTAGACTGAGTTAACTAATTACAACTCAAAAGTACCCAACTTGGGTCTCTAAAATTCAGTGATCACTCTACATGACTCTAGATAGACTTCCAACTCAAATTTCCTAAGACAAATAAGTAAATTTAACTACAAGTTTTTATGAGAATAGAATTTCATTTTAATTCACAATTTAATTCAAGGCTAAATTAAATTGGAATTTCTTGTTGCTATTTTTAACATCACATATTTAACAAGTTCTTTGAGCTTTCTAACAGTGTTTGACCTTCTAACATTCAAAGGGGTCTCTATGATATGTGCTCCCAATTATCCCTCACACCGTTTGGGAAAGAAACCCCATCGAAAATGAAACCAGGTTATCTTTCTATTAAAGGTTGGCATTGGCTTTAACTGTGAACAAGAGAGAGGATCACATGTGCGCTTTTTAGAATCAAGTATGCCTAGTGGGAGTTTGGTTGTAGGTGTGTCAAGGTTTTTCTACTCTAGAGGAAAAGGAAAGTGAGCATCTAATAGAGAGGTAGTAATACCATTCTAGCAGAGACACAAATGAATAAGAAAGGTCTCTCTAACACCCAACGTAATAGTCCACAAAAATGCAATGGTCATTAAAAAAATTAAGACACATTGTCAATATGAGCACTAAAATAATTGAAATAGTTCAACTACTTTAGTATAGGAAAAAACAAACATGAATGATAAAAATTCACTGAATAGTCTTACAAATATTCATAATCCATGCATGAAGAACGTGTTAGCCATCAGGCTTCATATATTAAGTAAAATTCCCAGGACACATGTAGACATCGAATACCACTATATCCAATACTAGAGCGTTGGATCAACTAATTGCTCCCGAAAAGAACGAGCTTGTCTCTTTGATTCCTTATGGGAGAATCCAAGGTGAAAAGTCATTTTCTTGTACAATGAGGTTCTATATATGTACCTATAAATTGTTTCTAATTACAAACCTTTTACAAAATTTCTTTAAATAAAATAAATAGAAGCATAGAGAAAACTCTACATTCCATAAGCACTTAAATCTCACATTTGAGCATAAAAAAAAATAAGATCAAATCATACAAAGGAAATGATAAACCCTAATACATGGAGAAAAAAATATGATGAGAAAATCATGAAATTATATAGAAGTCTCAAAACATATCTGACTTGAAGTTGGAAATAACTTCAAAGGAATATAGAAAATGAGAAGGATTACAAAGAATTTGTGTAACGAGAAGAATTGATTTTAAAATTAGTGATATTGATGTTTGATTTTTATTATTATTTTTCTTGAAACAATGTTTAGTAGTTAACTTTTTCCACATAACTAGGTGAAGCAAGTGATTTTATGGACAAAAATGATGTTCATGGTAAACTAAGTAATTTTGAAATCAAATTTTGATATATATTTTTTTCTTTTTCTCAAATTATACTTATGGAATTTATGTGTATAAAAAAGTATGGTAAGTGATTGTGATCAGGAACATAGATTGAGCTTATAACATCTTTTGGCTAATAACTTAGTTAACATGAGTGAATTCATCACACACAACAATATTAAGTAGCGAAAATATAGAGTAACATCTTAATAACTTAATACAATGTCACTAGAATTATCGGAGACTATTATAACAAGCAACTACGATAAAAGAGAAATGTCCCAAATTCTAGCGATTGTAGTTGTACAAAAACATTTAATTGATATCTTTTGATCACTTTTAACACACAATATCAAAACCAGGGTTAGGTTATGAGGGAAAGTTGGATCTGGACATAACTTTGATTAAGATGTGTAGTTGAATCGGGACATAGTGTTGAATGTGGATCCTGAGGGTTAAGATGTAGATGCACATAGGGTTGATTATGGATTACCTATCTGGGTTGTAAAATTGTTAAATGTTTGAAAGCATATAAAGCATATGCAAAGCCTTCCGAAATATAGTAAAATTGGTTTTTGAAAGGAAAAGCACATCGAATTTAAGGTACTAAACAGATAAACATCCACCACTACTACACCATGGTTACTTTTAAGACACTTTTTTAAGACAAAAGAACTATTTTGTCTTAAAAAGTGACGTTTTATTTTAGTTATTTTACATTAAAATTTAATGTCAATTGAATTGTCTTAAATATAAAATTTAAGACAAAAACAGTTTGAGACAAAAATATTTTAAGACAAAACTTTATATTTAAGACAAAAACAGTTTAAGGCAATAATATTTCAAAACTTTAAATTTAAGACAAAAATAGTTTGAGAAAAAGATATTTTAAGACAAACCAGTTTAAGACAAATATTTTAAGACAAAAATTTATATTTAAGACAAAAATAATTTGAGACAAAAATATTTTAAGACAAAACTTTATATTTAAGATAAAAACAATTTGAGATAAAAACAATTTGAGACAAAAATATTTTAAGACAAAAATAGTTTAAGAGAAAAATATTTTAAGACAAAACTTTATATTTAAGGCAATGACCACTTAAGACTAAACTCATTCAAGACAATTAACAATTAAGACAAAAACATATAAATTTAAGACAATATTATCTAACAACTGCAAAATTGAGTCTGACAGTGCACCCTAAGTTTGCCAGCTTACAGGCTACTATTGTTTCGTGCCTATATTGAGGTTGTTTTTTCAATTATCATTCACATTATCATATATAAAGACAATGATCTGCTAGGCTCTTCATTTTGTGGGGGTAACCGACTCCGAAGAACATGACAACTTTTCCTTGCAAGATTTCCTAGACATCAATTCCACTTTTTTCCCTTCAATATTTGTTGATATGATTAGAGACAATTTGTTTGTCATTACAATCAGCCCATGAGTCACTTTGGTGCTTACTATTGCAGAGTAGTTGATAAACTAACTAAACTGTGGACTCCTTCTCCTAGTTATGTGATTAAGCCTCGAGTTTAAATTTCCCTTAATATGCATCCCCTTAGACTTTGGATCTATCTCAGGATAATCAGCTACAAGAAAGATTGCAATGTGGCCGACTTACAATTAGGTGGGGATTTGAAGTCCTTCCATCATTTTTCAGTCATCATTAAACACACAAATTGATAAGTGTACATTTCTTATGTGTATTTCCTTATGGAGTGTGATGAATCTTGTTACATTGTGAATGGTGCAATATATTGCATGTTTTTAAATGTAAATGAATGTCTGAGTTTTGACGCTTACTGTGTCTTCGTGATTAGAATGGTGTCATGTATGCATATCGATTTTAAAGTGTGCCAAGAATATGTTATTCATTATTTATTTATTTTGTTAAGCTTGGCAGGTCCATTCCATTTTCTATTAAATAATAAACAAGTTTACACCACACAGATTAACTGGGTGGCCTCAAAGTGGTATTCACATCATCTAGTGGATCTTCCACCCCATCAGTGTAGTTAATGCTAGAATGATTATGATCGAGGAATGTCTTTCCATTGGTGCAAATGTTTCCTTATAGTCCACTCCCTCTACCTGAGAGAAGCCTTGGGCCACAAATCTAGCCTTGTACTTCTCGATGCTCCCATGAGCTACATGCTTCACTTTGTAGATCCATATGGAACCAACTACTAACTTGTTCTCTTGCCTCAGCACCACCTCCCATACATTTTTCTTCATGATGGATTCATGCTCCTCCACCATGGCATCAACCCCAACTGGTTGAGAAATTTCTTCCTCAAATGAAGAAGGTTCTAATTCAATGAGCTTTGTAATGATATCCATATATCGTATGTACCTATCTGGTGACATCGTCTTCTTGTGCTAAGATGAAGGAGCTCCCACATGCTCCTAGGCATCTTGTATCAATTTGTCAGCTTCTCTGGTTCTCTTCCTCCCCTCAACGAAAGATTCTGGTTGAGTGGGTGCCTCCACTCAGCCTCTTGTCTACTCTACATGTGGCTGCTCCAAAACCTCCTAAATATTTGCATGAGGCTCCTCCTTAGGAACTATTAGCTCCTCCTATGATGGGATACTCAACTCTCACTCTAGAGAGCATCTCATAGCCTTCTCCTCATCAAATTTGACATCTCTCCTCATTACTATCACGCTGGGTGATGAAAAATACACCCTATATTTATGTGGTGTCTCTATGTATCCTACAAAGACTCCCAACTTAGTTGTAGGCTCAAGTTTCTTCTTGTTATCCTTAGAGACATGGAAATACATAGTAGCTCCAACAATTTTCAAATGAGATACAACTGGCTTCCTCCCATAGAAAGCTTCGGGTGTGATCATTCCAAGTATTCTATGAGGACTCTGGTTCTACAAATAGACTGTGTTGTTGCATGCTTATTCCCATAGGTGTAATGGCATACCCTGATCATGCAACATGGCTCTTGCTACTCCCACTATTCTTTTGTTCTTCCTTTCAACTACCCCATTTTGTTGTAGGTTATGGGGTGGTATCAATTCTCTTCTAATACCATATTTGGTACAAAAGTAATTAAAGGTGATAGATACATATTCTCCTCCATTATCACTTCTCAGGGCTTTCAATTTATGATTAGTATCCTTTTAAACCAATGCTTTGAATTTAGAAAATTTTGAGAAAACCTCATCCTTCATCCGCGTGAAGACGATCCAACATTTTGTTGAAAAGTCATGAACAAAAATAACATAATGTTTGTGATTTTTTGTAGAGGTTGTATAAAATGGTCCACATACATTAGAGTGGACTCACTCCAAGATTACTCTAGCTATGTTATCTCGACCCTAGAAGGTGGATTTGACATATTTCCCCAATGTGCATCCCTTGCAAACATCATGTTGGTCAAGGGTGCATTTCGGGTGACTGGTGGTAATATACTGCATTATTCGTAACACCCCATTGTGTAAGTCTCCCATGTGTCTATCACATAGTTCTCCAACATCCCAACTCTGCACTTCTCCTACCTTGCTACTTAGTGCAACACAAGCTTCCACCTCAAGTTTGTATAGGTTTTTCACAGAAAATCCAATTTGTTTCACTTGCCCGATAGCTATATGTCTCAGAAAGGCTTTCCCCTTACTAAAAACAATATCATAGCCATGATGCTCCAATACAACTATAGAGATCAAGTTCTTCTTCATCCAAGTACATACATGACATCTTTCAAATGAAGATGAGAGCCTAACTCCCTCTTAAAGGTTACAATACCAGTTCCTTTGATATTGTACCACCCATCATCCCCAATTTTTATGTGCATCTGGAGATCCTTCTCCTCTAGGCTACTAGAAGTTGTAGAAAATGGTCCACATACATTAGAGTGGACTCACTCCAAGATTACTCCAATTATGTTATCTCGGACCTAGAAGGTGGATTTGACATATTTCCCAAATATGCATCCCTTGCAGATATCATGTTGGTTAATGGCGCATTTCGGGAGACCGGTGGTAATCTAGTGCATGATTTTTAAGGCCCCATGGTTTAAATATCCCATCTGTCTGTGCCAGCATTTTCCAACATCCCAACTCTTCACTTCTCCTACCTTGCTAGTTAGTGCAATGCAAGATTCCACCTCAATTTTGTATTGGATGTTCACACAAAATCCAATTTTTTTCACTTGCATGATAGCTATATGTCCCGGAAAGGCTTTCGCCTTACTAAAAATAAACTCATAGCCATGATGCTCTAATACAACTATAGAGTTCAAGTTATTCTTCATCCAAGTAAATACATGACATCTTTCAAATGAAGATGGGAGCCTAACTCCCTCTTAAAGGTTACAATATCAGTTCCTTTGGTATTGTACCACCCATCATCCCCAATTTTTATGTGCATCTGGATATCTTTCTCCTTTAGGCTACTAATGAATTCTTTACATCATGTCATATGGAACCAGGCACCTGCATATAGATACCAGACACTCCCCATTATAGTGTTTTCCATACATGCAATCAGGGTGAAGTCTAATTCAAATTTTGAGGCAAGTGCTTCATCTCTTACTCCTCTTGAAGGATTCTTGTTATACTTCTTGTGCGAACACTTTGTTGCATAGTGCCAAAATTCATGGCAATGGAAGCATTTTATCTTGCTGAAGTCCTTCTTCTTGCCATCGTTTTGGCTAATCTATGGTTCCGTTTGGGCCTTCTTTCCCTTTCCCTTATTTCCCTTTCCAACCAAGGAAAAATTCTTTTCCTCCTCAGATTTAGATGTTACTCCATCTCTAGTCTTCCATTGAATTTATTCTTGCACTAAATCGGATCGAAGTCTATCCCGATTCGGTAATTTGTCCCTTCCATTTACAAAGCCCCAATAGTTGTGCTAGGATTTTAGAATGCCTAGGGGGGCTAAGATCATTGGTTTTGGAGAAGGAATATGTTCTTCAACTCCTCCAAGCTCATCTCAACACTGAGTGAACCCGAAGAGTAATGTGGAATGGTTTCTCCTTTCCACAATAAGATATTTCTGATCTTGCCCGTCGATGCCAATCCTATAGATGTGTTAGGATTCAAAGTAACTTTTCCGTTCCCTAATATTATTTTTTAATTTGAGGAGCTGGAGGATTTTGATGATGGCATATTATGTTCTTCCAAGCAATGTGAGTAGGCCTTTTACTTAGATGTTCTAGGTAAAACAATTTGTTCATATGTTGTTAGATACGATCATCTTTTTAAAATATACATATTTCAAATTTTGTTCAGTTTATAGGTTTAAAAACATAACAAATACATATCATCATACAATAAAAAAACATGGGAAGTATACTTTTTACTCAATTTTCATAGGATACAATGTATTGCCTTTGGGTAACAAATATCATATTGGGAAAAATATTTGTTGGATGTAGAACTTTATACGGAGAAGAAACACTCTCATTTGAACAGTATTGGTCATTGCATTAATTAAAATACATAATTTTTCAATACGCTTAAAACAAAATATGATCTCTCAAAAATGTTTCTTATATCCATAAGACATAGATTAAATTCAAATAGAAAATGAAGTCATAAATGAAGCAAAATGGGTAGTAATTAGAAATGAAAAGATATTATTAGGGATAGATACCATAATGATACTAATGATTTGGAATTTAGGACATTATCAACCCATTCTAAGAACTGTCAAGTATTTACATGGCATAAATTTTGTTTGCTAAGTTTTCTCTTTATGGAGCAAACATTTTATGTTTCATGAAAACATGAAGTACATATTATGACCTAGTGATATAGGCTTATATGTCATTGGGAAAGGTAGATCTAACCTGTAATGTTAACCTTTTTAAAAGATAAGAGGACATGTTTCCTCTTATTGATATAAAAAACAAAACCTAAAAATTGTTCTACGTAGGCCAATGACAGACTAAGAAAATGTTACTTGTATGTGAATTGTTTGTGGTTTCTATATTGTTATTTGTAAAATAAAATAATGGAAGGGTGATAATGTTTATTTTAGAGATTGGTTTGAGATTTCTTGGAGGTTGTTGGGACATTATCTCAACAAATAACTCCAAAATTAGAGTTATTTGGATTTATTCCAGCTATATATGTGTCATATTTTGGATTGAATAACCAAGTGTGAAAGAAAATATTTATGAGCATAACATTGATATTTATATAAATCAAATAAATATTAAACATAATAAATCATATTAAATAAATATAGAAATTTGATAAACAAATATTAATCTACCACATATAAGAATTCTCTCCTTACTAGTTTCCGATGATGGGTCAATACAAAGAGTGTCACCATTGCACCTGTGAAGAGATTTAGAGGGACCCTCTCATTATGGGATCATAATTATATAATCTCTACAAAGACAAAACTTGAAAACAACCATAGCATTCAACAACTAGATTGCCTCTTGCTTTATCCAAGCTTGGATAAGGTGTGTAGTGCATGTCTCGAAAAGCCACTGGAGACTTTAATATTTAGTTGAAAAATTCAAAGTAAGTTATATATCAACTCATCCTCGACCCCACATTGTTGTCTTCATTGAAAGGAGTGATGATATAGGTCTCCATTCCCACTCTCGTTCTCTCAGTGTCCCTTCCTTTGATAGTACATACTGAATGAGATTATTGTTGTAAGTCTGAGCATTCTCAACTGTGGTCGTCTCGTCACCAGCAGAAGGCCATCCGCTTTCAGTAACAATGAGTGTGATGTTGGGATATCCGAAGGCTTCAATTGTGGACAAAATAAAATCCACCATGGCTTCGAATGAGTTGCAGTAACAACGACCAGTGTCTTGCACCACCGAAGATGTTGACTAAAAAATGCATAATCTAGATAAATTCTTCTGTCATCGAAATAGCTGAATTATGGATACACATTTGCAATGAAGGGAGCCTCGGTATTTGACATAAATTAGAGCATATCATGGCATCCTTCAAGTCGTCTCTAAAAGAACCCTGAGAAGGTGGGAAGCTGGGTATTTTGAGGTTTTTTTTCTAAAGGATTTTGTTGTAGATATTGGTCAAGGGTTCGTAGAGTATATGAGGGCTTTATTGTTGAGTTTTTGAGGTTTTTTCTAAAGGATTTTGTTGCAAAGGGTGCACGCATGGAGACGATTGAGCGGTTGTACTTTGATGGCTTTAAAGGCATGGGGAAGCCATGGAGATTTTTGGTAAGGAAGCCCAGATCAGGGGTATCCCATGCAATGCTTCTCAATGAGTACAAGCATTCATCGCCATTGGATTCCCTACCCTTAGATCCTCAAAGTGCTAGAAATGTTGATAATGGTTTGAATGAAGAGCCTAGTAAGTATTCTAATCCTCATTCTCATGGTGATGATTTCAAGAGAAGGCTAGAGAGTAATAATAGCAAGGGTAAATATGAGATGGGGAAGGATGATTTCTGTAAAAGTAATAAGTCAGCTAGTCACAAAAGGGCTAATGGAGATGATGAGTGGATGCCCGAGGGGGATACAATGTATAGGGTTCAGAGGGATGTTGTAGGCCATAATGGCAAGCATTCCAGAAGGAGCCCAGATAATGATAGGAATCATGATAGGAAGTATGATAGAGGGGGTTCCAAGCCTCAAGAGTATGAGCAGAGTAAGAGTCCTGAGAAGTATTTTAGGGAGAAAAGTCACAGGGATGGTTTTCATTATGAGAGGTATTTCAAGTATTATTCAACTGGGGAGAAGGTCAAGAAGGAAAGGGGTAGATCTAGTGAAACATTCAAGCAGAAGAGGCACTGCAATGATTTAGATCCCTGGAAGCCGTTTCGTGATGTTGGGATGGACAGGAAGGATTCTTATGAGAGGAATGGTTGTCATGACAAGTTGGACCGTGATCATGAAAGGGACCAGGATAGGATTAGGGATCAAGATGTGCAGGGTAATGTGAAAAGCAGCAAAGGTGGCTAATGCCCGAGCCACATTCACAAATATCTAATTGGGGGATTGGGTGCAGGTGGGTCTTCAAGGGATTGCTGTAATTCTAATGGGCATAAAGTGCTGAAGAGAAGATCCTCATATTCCCACAATTTGAGTCAACTAAAAGGAGGAGCAGACTCTAGGCATAGTAGAATGACAGATGGAGGTAGGAGGGAAAAAGGGCTGACTATGGATAGTAGTCATCGTGTAGCACAATTAAAATCAAGTCAAAACACTGGTTGATGGAAGAACCTCTCATAACAGGGATTCTGATATGAATTCTTTGGATAAATCAATGCCACGGAAAGATGACTTGCCTTCTCTAGAGGTTCGGTTGAAAAAGGTGTAGCTTAAGGTAGGTGGAGTTACTCATACTGTTCATGAAAATTCCATTGGCAATCTAGGAGGAACCATATAGAAGGGTTTGGAAGCCTCATCTGCATCTGGAAATCCAGGAGGAATCAAACAGAAGGGTTTGGAAGCCTCATCTGCATCTGCGAAGCCTCCACAAGCAACTGAATGTGGGAGACAACATCAGAGACTTATTCTTCATGTATAAGTTGGGCATCTGATGTTCAAATAAATTTATATCATATTTTATTTATTATTTTATTTTTTTTAGTACCATCTCAACTACCACCAAATCACCCAGGATTTATGCCATTTGTTCAATTCCATTGAACAAAACTATGGTCAATTTAAGGTAGATTGTCTTTTTATGTCACTGGTACATGCATAGGTTCCTTGGTAATATAAAAATCCCTACTAACATTAACTCTACTTGTGAATTTACCTTAACAATATTTCATACATCTACCAAGCTCTGAAGTATCATATACTCATATTTTCCTTTGTGCAGTGAGAGTAGTGAGGTGCTTTGCAACCCAACATGACAAAGATGTTTTCATGTACATAGATATGTGACACCATCCAAAAAAATATTAAACTAATGTTGATTGATCTTAAATCCAAATTTATCTAGCACTAAGAGGGATTAAACTTCATTAGCTGTAGTTTTTTTAATCATTTAATTCTATTTCATGAATTAAGTTCTTCAAATTAGATGATAAAAGAAATGTACACATCAGGAAATTTGACCCTCTGCTTGATAGATATAAGTCTAAGATGGATTTGTTCTAGTTATATTTTCATAAGTTGGCAACATATTTACTTTACCATTTTATTTTGTAGTTCCTGTATATCCCATTGTGTTGTCATTAGCATTTTTCCCTTTTTATTTAACATGTGCATGCAAGGACTTGCCATGTTTAGTCCTGTAATGGGGCTGAGTTACCTAATTGGGCATATTTCTGTAATCTTAAGGTGTTGACACCCATGGCAGAATATGTTTCATACCATTAAATTTAATGAAGGTAGTGGTTTATGTTTTAAATTTGTCTAAATACATGTTGGTGGTCAAGATCTGTCGATGGTTATATGGAAGATTTCATATTAGGTATGTCGTATTACTGCACTCAAGGACATGAGTTGACTGCATATCCAATGTGCAGGAAAATTCGGATGATGAAGATGACTTTCCTGTAAGGGTGGAAATGCAAGAATCACCTAAGAAGGAACTTCAGTTTTATACCAATGCATCTATTGCAAAGATGGATACACATCATGCCAATGAAATCACTTCTGGAAAGCAGGAAGAAATGACTAATAATTTTGTAGCTGGCCAACCTGTTCGCAAAAGCACAAGGATACCTAAGATATCTGCGGAAAAGTAAGAGAAAACCAATTTGCATATTTACCTTCAGCTTGAAGCGATGTGGAGTAAATAAGTTACTGAACCTGCCTACAAGCTCCCCCATCCCTGCAATAATTCAGTAAATCAAATCTTAGTAAATATCCACATGGAATAAATGAAGTTGTAAATGTTTGAGTGTACTGCACAGGAAAGAGTCTATAGTGCGTAGTGTCTGAAATTAATTTTTGTATATGTGCACCCATGTTTTGATTTAATGTCATAAAATTAATACATCAAAATATCCTAAGTTAGTGTCATGACACATAGTTCAGCTGGTTTCGTGTAAGGTCGAATGTTTGGAGCGAAAATAAGTGGGTGCGTGAAAACATAGTTTTTACTGTGTGAAAATAGAGACCGGTAAATCTTTGTAAAATTTCTAGATTAACTGTGGTGAATGGAGCTAAAGACTCCTGTTAGTTTGTAAATATTTTTTTCTTTCATGAATACATAATTCTCGAATTTCAATTTTATTATTATTGTGCATTACTCTGTTTCACCTTGTCTCATTGCACGTAATTTCTGAGTTTAAAACTCTGTGTTTTACTATCAAGTGACAATAGTTTTATTGTGTTTGTGATGTGGTATTTATTATTACCTCCTATGCCTTTACTATCAGTTTCTCCGAATTAACCATACTGTGAATTGGTTCCGTATTCTATTCTGGGTTGGATGGAGATCATGATGAGGATGATGATGGTGAGGAAGCATCACAGCATAAAATCTCAAGGAACACTAAGAAACGTGTTCCAGTTGGTGAGTATGAGGAAGATGAGGAGGGACATGAAGATGCAGAAATTGTGGATGCTGAACTTGAAGGAAAGAAGAAGAGAAGTAGACGAAAACAAGAAGTTGGAAATTCATCTTTTGATGATAAGAAGGAAGTTCCCCTTACTGCATGCCAAAGGGTTATGCAGTCACCCAAAGATGTTGATTCAAAAGTAAGAACAAATCTGATCAAATTTCCAGGACTGCCTTAGACCAGTCAGAGAAGTATGTCTTTTTATGTGCAATTGATCTTAGCATGTTTATTGGCATGACTCTCAACTCTCCCTGCTTTTGCCTCTTTGCTTCAAGGTAGCGAGCTAATAAAAAGATCATATTTTTCTGTCATGCATCACTTGGAGTTTTGTGTGGTGACTCTTGCATGGTTATGATGGTGCTCACTCCATGTAAGAAACAATGTTGCTTCACCTATTGGAAATAAAATATTTTAACATGACCGCATAGAGTGTCAAATACTAGTCACCAAGGTATTAAAACTCTTATGATTCTTGGGAATACCTCTCATGAAGCCCCATGGACTTGGCTGCCAAGAAGAAGCCTTCTCATAGGGACTAGATGCTTGCTTTCACATTGTGTGGTCTATATTTGGCTGGCCCTTGGAGGGAATATCTTGATTTTTAACCTAATTGTCTTTTTTGTTTGGAGTTTACAGATTTTTTATTTGCAAAATTTATGTTTAAAGGTTTTCCAATCTGATGGCCATGTTATGGTTAATATGTTTGGAATGTGAAGTCTTCAACACAACCTTAGACGATTGTTGGTGTACAATATGCCTTATTCCATCACAATTTTCTTGAACTCACATGAACCCACCAGGTCCCGCCTTTCTCGGGTTCATGCCTTATTCCACAACAATTTTCTTGGACTCACGTGAACGCACCAGGCCTCGCCTTTCCCGAGTTCATTAGTTCTTTTTGTTGAATGTAAATATTTATAATTTATTAATTTACCCTTTCCAGAACTAATTCATTTGACAAAATGAAATGGTTCCAAATGCCAGAAAAAAATTAGGAAATAAACTGATATTTAATTTCACTAAGATCTTGCCTCAAAACCTGAAATGCATTCAAATCAGAGAGACTGACAAATAGTACCTACATAGTGTAACAGAATTCCACTTCAATAGAGTGTTTGTTTAGGTTGGTGAATCTTACTGATACTGAAAATGGCAAATATAAAATGTTATCCCAAAATATTCAAGTTTCTAAGGATTTTATATATAGTTTCTATAACATTTTGGCAATTATTTAAGAAATAGAAATTTATGCTAGAGAGTCTGGGTGAACCATTTTTGTTAAAAATGGACACTTGGAAATCAATTTTTGGGAAGAAAATAAAATTAGCAAGAATCCTAAAATGTTCCATCTATTGTAGGAATGTGAATCTGTATTTTTTACTGTTCTTTAGATTTATAAAAAATATTATTGGGAAAGTTGCAGATGTAATGTTTTCTGTGCAAGAATTTTTTTTGGTTGAAAGTGGAAAAATTTACATTATATTTTTAATGGTTTCCTCTCTTGCAAGCCTGTGCTGATGAGGACAACACAACAAGACCATTGTTACTAGTGACACCATTAGTTGACAAGATGGTGTTGAAAAAAGCCAATCCATGTAGATACTGACCTAAAAGTTATTGGTGTTGTTACTTGGGTTGGCCACTCATCACTTGAGATTCAAATGATGATATCTCAACCACTTGAAGGTATTTATATCATAATAGCTTACTCTTTTGTGTTCCTTTTGACACTAAATCTAAATCAAATCTATACCGAATCCATTTTGTAAAATCAAGTAGCATTCATTATGTATCATGGTGTCTAGGTTGCCTTATTGACCTAGATATTCACTTCTCTAGGATTAATGATAGTCACACGTAAGTCAAAGCTAATATGATGAGGATGTCTCAGAAAGGTGTTATAGCTATGAGCCAAATAAGAGATAATAACACTTTTTACACCACTAAAAACAAATAGAAAGTGGCGCAGATTGACAACTTTCGAAGCTAAATTGTATCTATGGAGAGGAGATGTTATGCAAAGATCTCATAACTATTAGTAATTTCCAAAGTTGTTTACTTCTCCAGGTATTGTTAATAAATAATGGAGGACAATGAAAAGCTGACATCCATGAAAATGGAGCTATAAATTGGATCTAATTGAATTCCTATTCCAACTCAAACAAGGAAATCTAGTGAATGACCCTTGACCAAGAATTAGAGTTAGATTTGTGCTATAATTGAGTTCATAATTTGTTCTCTCACTAGATGGTGCAAGTCTGGGAAAGGTAGAGTCAAACAACTATTGCAGAATCAAGCTTGTAGTGTTAGAGTGCTACAGCTACAGAAGCTACACCTACACACAAAGTTAGTGAAAGTTGTGGAACGACTGTCAAAACCATTAAAGCATTGTAGGAAAATAGAAAACAAGATACGAGAATGAACAAAAATCAAACTTCATCCAAACAATAGGGATGAATCTGCATGTTACATCTTGGAATAGAGGTCTTAGTCTCCCTCATACATGTACAATGCAACCCATGATTTCTTTGGCTGCAATTTGGTCCTGAACTCCTTGATGTCAAACTGGACACAGATCACACATCTTATCTTTTTGCAAGTCTCAGGAGTTGAACTCTCTTTCTAAACAAGGATTTTTTGGGGCTCCATTTTAGACATTAATAAAATTTATATGCTCTTGATTTTGTGGGTCAAACATGCTGTTGTTTCACTACCAGAGAGGTTTGGTGAGCCTGAGTGTGCTATAAGATACTCTAAATTTTTCATTATGAATGTCAAATTAGAATAGTTATTTGGACATTTTATTTTTACATTTAAACTTTCTATAATCTCTCATAGGTAAACTAAGTTTGCAAAGCCTGTATTTATGGCTTTATATATTCTCTGATATCTGGCAGAATTGCTTTCAATTTTTCAAATATAGATTTTCTGACTTTTTTTCTTGTATGGCCATTAGTAGAAATCCTCCTATCTTGACATCAACTCTTGCAAGTACCCATTTATTTACAAATTCTAGTCTTATGAATATAGATTAAAAGGAGGCATGGGCTTGCAACACCCAAACACCAAAAACCCGTGCAGATTTATCGGGACCTACTTGTATGCAAAGTCTTATAAATTTTCTTTTAACAAATCATTTTACATACTGTTGCTGCTTTTTTGCGCAGTTATAATCCTACTCCTTGTCTTAAAAGTTACCCTAATATTGAGCTCATATTAGCCATGGATTTTCTTCTCCATGCTTCATATCATATTGTTGATTAAATGAACCCTTACGTGCCCCCACACATGGCTCACATGGTAAATCAAGGGATTTGAACCTTGAACATCAAATTTTCACGATGACTTCATATCACAGCAATCACCAATCGAGTTATACCCTTGGTAGTGAAGATTCCAATTTTTCACTACTCTGGTCAACATAAATAAATTTACCAAGAGAATCTCCAATTCACTCCTTTACTTCATCTTCCCAAAGATGTAAGGAGAGGATTGGTAATATACCCATTTTAGGGTTGATCTTTGTCAGGTGGAAAGAGTCGATAGTGCGGACACAACCAACCTCCCTAGGAGCCTAAGACTCTCTAGTGACAAACAAGACAAACAAGAGCAATCCTTCTCTAAACATGCATTTACTATACGAGAAATCAAGTGTTTAGATCCTACCTGTAGTCCAACGCTGTTGTAGCAGTCCAGCCTCGCTGATCTAGATGAGCTCCTCCTTCACTTTGAAACCTGCATTCACTAACAATCAAACGATTAAATAGCACTTGATAATCTCATAAAATAAAACATATTTAACACATAGACCAAGGAGTACATGAAACAACTCATAAATAACAAGATATTGAGAAGAATGGACTCATTTGCATTAATAGGAAACAAAAGGAACAATAACAACCTGAGCCTTGGTGTTGTGCAAGTCCCTCCCAGGGTCCATCAAGAGTTCTCCTTTACTTTGACAAAGCTCACCCACTTCCAAATAGAACAAGCAAAGATGGTAATCTCTCCTCATAAGCTTCTAAATGGGAGTCCTAATTCCAGCAGCATCTACCCTTAGAAATGTTTAGCTTCCAACCTCTCCTCCTTCTGGCCCAATGCCTGTATTTATAATGCTCAAGAGGAAGTTAATCATGTCCACCATCAATGGGATAACCCCCTCTTTGGATGGGATAGCTCCCTTATTGATGGGATAAGTTCCTCTTTGGTAGGGGTACATCAACCATCTGGAGGCGCTTCATACACGTCAAACATACTTCTAGAAGCCTCTAGAAATGACCACAAGTAACTTTTTTGGAGTGAAACTTGCGCCTTTTGACCTTTACAGGGGTACGCACCTGCCCCTTTACATACAGAGCGTACAAGTACGTAGTTTTTGTGAACATTAGGTGCGTATACGCAGGTAAGGCCGAGAGAATCTGCGTACCCAGAGATAAACACATTTACAAAGACTTTCTCTCTTTTTGGAGTTTGACATGGAGAGCAGAGGGATAAGACTTGCCCAGGAAGATAGCATGACTGTTGATAGAGCCATACTACCTGTAAATAGCCATGGTGACATTTTTTAGTGTAATAGATTGCCCCCTAAAGTGCGAAGCCTGTAGTAGATTAGGGTTTTGTATTATCTAGGAAGGGTGAAGCGCTTTATCATTTCAAGGATTATCTTGTGGAGATCCTGGTAAGAACCTGCAATTTTCAACACAAAACACATGTATAAGATTATATCATCACTGAGGTAGGCATTCCCATACTCAGATCAAAACTTTAACTAACAGACTAACTACTCTGATACAGGAATGATCTTGCAGTACATCATAATCATAGACTTTCGTAGACACAGTATGGGCGCAACCATCTGTTTATGATTAGTCTACTAGATAATGAATACAAAACTCCTCGCAGCCTGGATGGTGGAAACTAGATCCAGGGTCTTCATTTCTACTTCCCGAATTGGTACGATTCTAGCCATGCGAATAAATGAGTTGATGTCGAACATGGTAGAAACCACTTGATTACCAGTCGATGATGTAAACTGTTAACAAGTGTGAGAGAAACCACCAGTAATGTCAATGGTTCTCAAAGTACCCAGTACAATCCATGAGATGTGAATGAATGAGATGATGTCGAACATTTCACGGAATCCTTCGATCGAAAGTCAATGATGTAAACTAACGTCAAAGGCGAGAAACCTGCCATTGATGCATGCAGACTTCAAGGTACTGACGATTTCTAAGTCATCTCTCTAGATAATGTGTTGATGTCGATAGAAAGCGACCCGTTGCAGGCAAGCCCACAACACGAAATCATTGTTCAAGTTGAAGAAATGTTGCTGTAAGGACTGACTCAGGGATGGTCAAATGGATGACAAGTATTTTGCAGATGAAAGTTTTGCTTGCAGACCTCTTGAACACATAACGACAGAACAGATGGCTTGGTGATGAATGACTCAAAGTTAATCTCCGGAACCCAGCTGAAGACTTTCAATGTGGTTTGATCAACTTTTAAGGCAAAGGATTTCCCAACCCAGGTGAATGGAAAGTGTCGTGTTCAAGAGCGGTGATAAGGTTCTTCTGTAACAAAGGATAACAAATAGGTTCATTCTTCTCTCTTTTCCCCCACCATTTCTGGCAAGTACCTCTTTATTTTTAACAAGCTTGAGGAGGATAACATGTGCTTGATTATAAGCTCATCCTTCGGATGAGTCCAACCTAGTTTTGATTCAAACCCTAGGAAGGAGTGGTTCGTTCCTGTTTGTAATTGAACAGGTCCTTTACTGTGAAATTTTAACGAGCCCAGTATAGGAAAAACTCAGCATTTTTCAATTTTAGAGAGTCTGAAAAACTTAAGAAGACTCCAGGTTGAACTTTTTCGTAAATTTGTGTCCCCTAAGCCTGAAAAAGTATAAAATAATACCTGGGAGAACCGCTTGATCTTGCGACCAAGGAGTACTTTCATGATTAGTGTCTCTGACCTGAAAAGTAAAAAGCGATCAAGGACACATCGTTTTATTTCCATATCGAGTTTGAAACGACAAAAACCCGACCATCTTTTCCTGTTTTTACGATCAGAAAAGAGCTATAAGGGGACCGTCTTTTAATTCCGTTTTAACGAGTGTAAAAGAGATGCTCGGCAATATTTTCATATTTTAGGAGTCAGAAAAGAGCTTAAAAGATGACTCTGATATTTTGGTTCGTAAAAAATGATGATTTTACCCTAAAGTCCTTTTGTCCTGCACAAAAGCGACACATTACTCATACCTGTTTAAGATGGGTAAAAATACATTGAAAAAATGTCCTTTCATGGTAAAAAATAAACAAACTTAGCATTCATTCATCCAAAAAACCTATAAAAAGACTTTTTACCATGTCATTTTACCATTTTACTGTTGAGGTTCAGAAACAGGCTTTTGACAAGAAAACTTCTTGTGGTCATTGCGGAGAATCCGACCGTCAGAATCGAACGCCGTCTCATCAGGTATTCTACAACATCCTTCTCTTGCTTTCCATCCATTTAAAATTCATTTTTAAGTTTTTATTTGATTTTTTGGGGGTCTTGGGGTTTCAAGATGCGCCCTTCAGGGTACGCAGGTCATGCACTGCTGACCTGCGTACCCCGATATTTTCTCAATGGGGAAAATACCAGGGGTACGCAGCCGGCCTTAAGGGAAGGTGCGTCCAGACACTCTGTCCCTAAAATTCGGGGTGCGTACCCCGCAAAACGCATTTTGAAACCCTCGTTTCTCCAAAATGAACCAAAATTTTAAAATTTTATGGATTCTAACAGATGTTTTATGATGTGCAGGGAGCACACCATGCTTGATTGGTGTGAAAGAGAGCACGTGGACGTTGATTTGGCCATGATAGGTCATCAACCTTCCATTGATGCATTAAAAGCATGCAGACTGTATAAATACTGGGCCATACCTAGCATGAGGGGCCAGGTGCCATTCCTTGAGTGGCTGGTTGAAAGGTGGAACATTCAGGAGCAATGTTTCTACATCGGAGAGCACCAGCTCGAGATAGAGCCCTCCGGCATATATTTTCTCACTGGCTTGCCTAACAGGGGCGAGTAACTCTCTCTATTTAGGACTAGGCCGGGTGGCCAATCCCTTGCTAGTCTCCGGCTAGAGTGGTGCAACAATCAAAACCAGGAGAAGGGGATAGAAATCAAGTACATATCCCGACCTGAACTTATGGTGATAGCCTTTACTGTTACCAGACTTTGCGGTGCAGCCGCTTTGCACCATGCCACCGGGTCCCAAATGCGGATGGCTATAGATTGCTTCCAAGGCACCATTTTCAACTGGTGTGATGCTGTGTTGGCTAATTTGAAGGGCCAACTAACCAGGGCAAAGAGAGGACAACTGAAGACCTTTGGATATGGGCCTTTAGTCGTGAGCTTTGCCCTAGAGAGAGTTCCAATGCTGGTCCCCCAGCATCTTACAGTTCCAGTTGGGTCTCCTCGGGAGCCTAAGTTGACGAGATGGGTTGCGGTAATGGCTCGGCATCCTGATGAGGGCGCAACAGTTGTTCGATTTCCTGATGGTTACTTTCACTGGCTAGAGAGCCAGGTCTTTGCTATTCAGGACTTTCCTTATGCCGGAATGGATTTTCGGAATGATCCGGACATGGTTCTTCCACAGGTAGAGCAGTGGGACGACAGAGGTCTTTCATTTTTCACAAGTTTTTAAATTATGTATATTTTTTTTATTTTTATATATCGCCTCAAAACTGACAGCACAAATTTTCAAAATGCAGATGTAGGTCCACGACGTCCAGCCAACCTCCGGGCTTTTGAGAGGAGAGTACCAGCTGTACCAGCACCAGCCCCACAGGATGTGGCCGCAGAGACCTTAGCCGAGCTGGAACAGGATCTAGAGCGTCTGACGGTGGATATACCAGAGACCACCATAGATGACATTCCCATTCGACTTCAGCGCTATGTGGTCGCAGTCCCAAGACCTTCTAGGAGGTTCTTGTGTAGGGTAGCACGGGCAGTGGTCTTGTATAGAGAGCACCACCAGTGATTGGCTAGTCACTTTTGTAGACACATATGACATTTTTGATTTTTTGTACTTATCATTTTTGCCGATCATAAGGTGTTTTTCAACCTATGATCGAAGACGATGTATATTTTTGACACACTCCTATCTATATATATATATATATATATATATATATATATATATATATCATTATTACCGGCTCATCTTGTTTAACATATGTGATGAAATGTTTTTAAATTTACTTGTATGATTATCGTAAATGTCTGTCCAACATTCGAGAAGCAATTGCATCTGCTAATGTATTTAAAGACCTTGGAATATGCTGATATTCAATGTAATCAAATTCACGTTCCACGAGGCGCACTCTCAAAAACAACCTTAATAACACAGGATTTCTAATGGCATATACTCTATTAAGCTGTAATAGAACGAGTTCAGAATCTAACCTCACTATCAAACGTCGAATTCCAAATGAAATAGATTCAGACAATAATTCAACCACTGCACTGTATTCTGCAATGTTGTTCGTCGTTTGACCGAGGCTCGCCCCATGCATAGAAACTAACTCGTTAGAGGGCGAATAGATAACCCAAGCTGCGGAAGAGATATTCCGTGTACTACGACAAGCACCATCGGCAAATCCAATGTACGTTTGGAGAGGCGTCGACATCTGCAATATCAAGAGTAAAACCAAGATAAGCCAGAATAACGACGAAAAACACACTTTCTAAGCTAAGGACACTATCTAAACTAACAAACATACTAGCTAGAAAGAAAACCTAACCTAACTAAAATTCTCCATACCCACCATTTAAGCATAATACCTCTTTAGGTAAAGTCCATTTCTGGGTTTACCCAAAGAGTCCCCATCAAAATCTACCAGCTCATAGGCCCCTTTTGCTAGCTTTCGCTTTACAATGTAGGGTCCATGCCACATAGGAACGAATTTTCCAGCACCTAGCTTATCGTTAGCTTGATCATATAATAGCACTAGGTCTCCCTCCGAAAAACTTCGAGGGGTCACATTTCTATCATACTGAGCTTTCATTCGCTTCGCGTGAGTCTCGATTGCCAATGCAGCGTCACGTCGAGTCTCATCTAACTGAGCTAAGTATAATAAACGTTTCTCCTCTTCGAAAGTAGCTGGGAGTAATTCGACAGCCATTTGAAGTGATGGGATTTCACATTCAATGGGTAACACAGCTTCCAAGCCATAAACTAGCTGGAAAGGAGTGAACCCTGTTGAAGTTTTCACTGAAGTTCGGTATGCCCATAGCGCTGAAAACAACATGTTGTGCCAATTTGACCGATGAATACCAATGATTCGTCAGATCATGATAACCAGAACTTTGTTGATAGACTCAACCAAACCGTTGGCTTGCGGATAATAAGGAGTAGAGCTATCGTGGCGCAAACCAAGCTAGCTTGTAAGCTCAGTCATCATGATGTTTCGAAAATGGCTCCCATGGTCAGTGATGATTGCTTGCGGGACACCAAACCTAGTTATAATGTGATTGAATACGAAAACTGCAGCTGTTTTGCCGCTTGCGTCGAATGTAGGCATCGCCTCGGCCCATTTAGTAAAATAATCAACCGCGAGGATGATATACGCATGCCCCCCGGCCGAGTGAGGGTTACAAGTAATAAAATCGATACCCCATTTGGCGAAAGGACCAACGACAATTATAGGATGGAGAGGAGCAGGTGGTGCGCGCATCTTGCGATCAAACACTTGACAGTTGTGGCACTTTCGGACCCCAATGATACAATCTTTAAACATGGACGGCCAGAAATAGCCAGCGCGCAACACCTTCTGAGCTGTGGCATACCCAGACATATGACCGCCACATGCTCTAGAGTGACAATCATTCAAAACTCTCTCAGCCTCTTCGTGAGTTAAACAACATCGAAAAACTAAGTATGCCCCCCGGCGATAAAGTGTATCTCCAATAATTCTGTATTGCTGGGATTGAAATCGAATTTTTCGACGTTCCGACTTGGAAGCTTCAGGCCGAAAGGTTTGGGTTTGGAGATAGATGATTATATCCCCGTACCATGGATCTAAAGTACTGATAAGAAACAAAGATTCGTCCGCAATGGACTCCTCTACCACAGTTTCTGTGTCAGCACGCGGGAGGTCACACATCAATTCTGCAAAAACTAAGGATTTCTTAGACTTGGACTTCTCGAACTCCAAGTCGAACTCTTGTAGAATAATGATCCATTTAGAGTACTTGCCCCCTAGCAGTTGTTTTGTCAAAATATAAATCATAGGGTTGCAATCCGAAATAACTGTAGTTTTACGGAGAAGAATGTAGTGACGAAAACGCTGGACAACTTGAACGGCTGCCAGGGCCAATTTCTCCACATGCAAATATTTTAGCTCAGTGGGGTTTAATGTCCTACTAAGATAATATATCACATTTTCCGTTCCGAATTCATCTTCTTGAACTAGCACCATTCTGATAGTGGAATGCGAAGCTGCGAGGTATAAGAAGTAGTCCTGGTTGTAGTTGGGAGTATGCAACAACGGTGCATGGGTCAACGCGTGTTTAAGTGCATCAAAAGATTGTTGGGCAATCTCGTCCCAAAAGAATTGAGCGTTCTGTTTCAACAACCGTGTAAAACCTTTAGTGACCTCGGCGTAGTTTGGAATGAATCGGCGTAAAAAGTTTGCTTTCCCTTGCAAACTTTGGAGTTGGCGCAAACTCGAAGGAGGAGGCAATTTGATGATAGCTTCGACTTTCGAGGGATCGACGCGAATGCCGGATTTTGAAACAACAAATCCCAGCAATCGACCCGTTTCTATACAGAATACACACTTGTGGGGATTCAACCGAATACGATAATGCCTACACCTCATAAAGATTGCTCGTAAGTGGACAAGGTGATCAGCTCGATGTAAAGAATGAGCAGGCAAATCATCGAGGTACGGTTGCCCAATGTGCTTGATGTCATGAAATGCGTAAGACATCGCTCGTTGAAAAGTGGCTCCGGCATTCTTAAGCCCAAAAGGTAATTTGCAGTAAGCAAATGTCCCCCATGGAAAAATGAATGTCGTTTTTGGTTGATCGGCAGGTAGAATATTGATTTGATTATAGCCTGAAAAACCATCCATAAAGGAAAACATTTCACTTCCAGCACAATCATCAATAATTTGATCGATATAAGGCGTAGGATAGTTGTCTTTTGGACAAGCTCGATTTATATCCCTATAGTCGATACAGATTCTTATTGTTCCTTGTTTCTTGTTAACCGGAACAATATTCGATACCCAATCCGTTAACGGGATTGGATAAATGAAACCTGCTTTCAACAGCTTCTCGACTTCTGCTTTAATCGCAGCCGCTTTCCAAGGGTGAATCTGACGCAACCGTTGCCGGACGGGTTTAGCGTCCGGGTAGGTCTTTATTTCATGAACAACAATGGCAGGATCGATTCCTAGCATTTCCTCGTAAGACCAGGCAAACACATCACAGAATTCTTGGAATAGGTCCTTGTAAGTTTGAATTTCATCTTCTGTACATGAGGCACCTATATGAATGTTTTCCTCAATTCCCGGCTTCACTGAAATGTCAACGGGAATAGTGCGAGAAATATTCCCTAAATTCAACTCTGAATCATAATGTTTCGTTGGATTCTGAGCGTCTTTGACATATTCAACGGTAAAAATAGATGAAAAATCATTTTCAAAAGCATCATCCTCAGGTAAAAACGAAGATCTATGATGGAGATCTTCCCATGGTAGATCGTCTACACTTAGGATTTCGCGAAGTTGCTCGTCAGATGACACGACTTCGGGAAACGCTATCCGTTCTGAGGTTGATGTGAAAAGTGATTCTTCACTGACCACATTCATTTGGTCGATTTGGGTTGAACGTGAGTCGGTAAAAAACATGACGGCTTCATAAGCAATTTCATATGGACTCTGTTATCACCCAGGTTGTTCCCTATGACTCCCAAGGGAATACGGCCGGGGTAACCACTAACCAATCTTTGGGTTACAGTTCCTAGCCTAACTGCAACCAGAGAGGGCTCTCTCTTTATGATTTGTCTCTGTTATGATGGTGTTTTAGGCTAGCTATTATGCTCAGGTTTTGGTTTATGTTTTGGTTGAAGGATTTCTCTCAGGTCTTATGATACAGTGTTTAGATAGTATAATACCATTGGGCAATGGAGTCTGGAGTTGTGAAATGATCTGATACGCTGGATTGGTGGTGTTCAAACTGCAGGGCCTATTGTGTATTTTAGAGAGACAAAACTAGATCAAATGGTGATGTATGTCAACCAACAGAAAGCAATTAAGAATTTTCTATTAAGCTGGTGGGGTGAAGGTGAGCACACTGCACAGGAGCAAAACTTGAATTCCTGTGACAAAGGTTACTGTGATAGATGTATTCTGAAAGTGCAGCAATTAAGAATTACACTTATCTAGATTACAGCTGAAGAAAACATTGATAAACAAGAGAGATTGAACTCAGGGTACTCAGTGAATAAATCCTGAAAGCTATTCTTTTTCCTTGTTGCTTAGTATTGAAAACAGATAACATATATGGATTTTAACAAAACAACTAATTAACAGCGAGAGATACAGAGACTTATTGTATGGTGAAATACACAGGGATCCAGCAGTTATCAACAGACACCAGAACGCATCCAACACCTCAGAAATCCGAGAAATCCCATTGCTTTCTCTATTAACTTCTGAAAGGATTACAGCATAAGAACTTCTTCAGGAGAAATCAACAACAACCCTTGCAATCTTATGCGAAGGGGACTTTATAGAAATGCGTATACAAAATATCTCAGGCATTGAGTCATCTGAGAGAGAAAATATCTTCATTATTACGTTCAGAAAGTAGGCAAGGAGTTATTACAATTTTGAATGCAGCGTAAATGCTCTTTATGTCTGTCAGAGGATTGTTTTGACTTTTGAGAGTCACTGAGTCGGTTGCATTACTCTGTTTTAATTCTGGAAATATGCATTTACTTTTGGCTGCGCAGTGCATTCTCGGGTTTGCCAGCTGTGGTCTTCAATTTCTGCTTTGTTGGCCGCTACATCCGCTGAGTTGGCTCAGCTTTGATTTATGCTGCATGCTGACTTTGCTGAACTGTGCTTTTTATAAAAATTTGTAATAAAACAGAAATTTGGTGAATGCCTTACTGATTACAAAATTCTCTGTATTGCATCTGTCCACCATTCCTGTGTAGGGAGCTGATGCCTGAGGATGGCCTCCATTGTCTCTTCTGCTTCTGTATATTTGAAAAAATTTGGGGCCACATCAAACAAGTGATTAATTTCATTCATTATAAAAAATAGATTTTCTATCTTACTATAGAAAACCTGTCCTATAATAGGCCCTGTGTCTTCTGAAGTGCTGGCCCTCTCATTGATCTGTGCTGAGGCAAAAACATTTACTCTTTTGGTATACTGTTCATGGGTGAATAATTTCCCTCCGCTGTTCAGTAAGCTAGGGAGTCCTCTACTCTGCAATACCTGAAATTTCTCCATGAACCTATTTACCTCTGTCTGCATATCCTGGGTTCTTCTGTCCAATGTCTGCACGAGATTTCTAAGAGTAAGAACCCTCTTGATCATTTGAATAGTCTCAGTTCTATTTGTGATTCCAATGGTGGCTAACTGAGAACTTGTTTTGTGGTTAAGCACATTGATCATTCTTGTAGCAACTTCAGGCATATTTCCTAATAAGGCCCTTGATGTTCGGATTTCCTTCTGTGCCTTTGGGATGAGCTCTAGTTGCTCATGGATTGTCTCGATATATGGCCATTGGTTGGTGATGGATTGGCCAATATTGGACCATATCATTGCTCTGATCTCAGATATGATTTTATCTAGCTTGAGCTCATTCTCAAGTTCCTTGATCCTATCTTTAAGGGCTTTGATTTCCTTGGCCTTTTCTCCCACCTCTCTTTTTGTCTTATCATGCCTTTCATTGACCTTGGCCAGCTTATCTCTGGTTTCATGCAGCTCTGTCATCTGAGCTTCCAAGATTTGTATTTCATTCTTTAATTTCTGCATGTCTAGGCTATGTGCCTGTTCTGTACTTGTAGGTGCTGCTGAAGTGGATGTAGCTGTTTGTTCAGTTTGTTGAGGTGGAGGCACAATGGTAGGAGCAGCATCCTCAAGATTGATGACTTGAGGAGGAGGCTGAGAAGTCTGACCCTCTTGTCTTTGCTTTAGTGCTGCTTGTAAGGCCGCTTGAGTAGCCTCAGACTCTCCTAATTTCTCTTGTGTCTGCAGGAGCTGCTTATATATAAATATTAGCAGATCTGTGGCATCCTTTTCCATCCTTTGTTGGGCTACCTCATCTGTTTGGGGGTGAATGGTAGCTGGGAGTTGGATTTTCTTCCTTAATGCAGCCATGTTAGCATCCCTTAGTTTCAAAATCTCCTGTATCCCTTTGATGTCATTGGGGTTATGCCCAATTTCCACGATGATGTCCTCTAGGGATCTTATCCTGTTGTCTTTGGCCTGAGATGAAGCCCTCTCCAATTCTAGTTGAGAGGCTGTAGCATTGAGGCTGCTTGTTAATTTGTAATTTTCCAATGTTTTGTCTGCCAAGGAGGCATACACCATTTCACCTATTTGCTTGTGCAGCTCAATTTTATCCATTGGGTGGATGTCCTTGGCCAGGACCTCTAGATTAGTCCTGAGATAATCTGCAGTAGATTGTGGCTGGAGTGCGGTGGGTATGAAGTGACTCATAGTCAACTTATCTTCGTCCACATCAAAGGCAGCCATTAATCTTTGTTGGTTGGAGGGGGCCATTTTCAACAAATGGTTATATAATTTGATTTTCATGGGTTCACTCCTTCTTTTGATGTCTATAAACTGCTGTTTGATGCCTACCTCTCCTTCCCTCTGCTGACTGGAGGAAGTGACCTCCCCTCCCATGATTCTGTCTTGTTCTTGGTGGAAGGAACTGACCGAGGCTTCCCTGCTGGGTGGGCCCATACCCATTGCTTGTCTAATTGCCGCATCATCCTCTGAGAAGTCATTTAATCTCTGTCTCTTCTCCCCTTGGTTGATGGATGAAGTCATGGGTGTTTCTCTGTCCCTTTTCCTACTTAGGTCCTCCTTCTGTGGAGTTTGAAGGACCGAGGCATCAGTAATGTTTTCAGGCCTTGAATGTTCTACATTTTGGGCCTGCTGCTCAGTGGTAATTGGGGCATCTACCACTCTTTGTTGCTGTAAGGGCTGTTGTGTTTCAGATTGCCCTTCTCCTTGCTGTTGTTGTTGTTTTTGTTGTTACTGTTGCTCTGCCTGTTCTTTCTCTCGCTGCTCTGGCTCTATCTCCATCACCTGTTCTTTTCCCTTCTCTGATATATTTCCAGCAACTCTTGTAGCTTGCTGTTGGGCGGTTGAAGAGGATGCTGCTGCTCCAATTTGTGTGCTCGGCAGTGAGCTGACCTATGAATAAAACTCAAGGTCAGCCATTTTCTCTAGGTTTCTTAGAGCTCTTTGATTAAGCTCTTCTTGAGTAACAGCTTCTTCTAAAGTCCCTCTCCTCCATTTACTTTGATTGGCATGTTTTTCTATGTGAGGAAGGCTGCAATGATCATAAGCAGACAACTTGTATTTAAGCCTCCTCATGGTAATGAAGTTGTTAGGGTCATAAGGTTTCCATAGGAAGCTGTATTTGAGACCAAGGCCCCCAAGTATTCTATCTGCTTCCTTCCACCCTTCCTCCCTTTCTTTATAAAGGAAATGGCCAAGTTGACTTTTGACCTTTAGCTGTGCCTTCTTACCTTTGCCTGAAAAGTGGAACATATCCACAAAGGCAAACTGCCTGAAGTATTCTAAGGCAAGTAGTCTCATAGGCACAAATCTGGGTAGTCTAAATGGGGGCAACTCACACCCATATATTCTGATAACGGTGTGGTGTTGGTAGAAGTACCAATCCCCAATGCTGTATGCTTTTGATAAATGGAGGAGTCTTTGCATCTCATCTGTCAATCTGGGAGGAGGTGAGCCCAAAAGTAGAGTCATGGCTGGATGAATGAAGTGATCAATGAACTCACAGTAGGTGTATGGAGAATAGAAATTGAGGTGGAAAGCAGATGTCCAGTACACCACCAATCTCAAATTTCCCTGTGCATCTTCTCTTTTCATTGGGAAGGAGAACTTCTCATGCTGGAAGTATAGAAGCAAATGATATATGTAGGAAGTGTATTTAAATACCCTATCTCTTGATAGGTTCATCAACTGCTCATGCATCTTGTCAGAGATGTATGTGGCATAGTCATAGCAGACTGGTTTTCTTCCTGGAAAAAACATGAGCATTATGTGCATAACCGTTTCATCCACATATTCCACTGAATCATATCCCAGGATGGGACTGATCATGTCAACAAGGTCCAGGCCCAATTGGTTGAGGTAGACAGAGTTGATGGGAGGAGTTTGTACAGTGTCAGCTTTGATGAATAACTGATTAAGCTTCGTAATCTGGGCCTCTGTCATTCTGGCTCCCCCTATTATCAAATCAGCTAGTGATAGAGGGACCAACTTCTTATTTGTTTTGAACTGCAGCATCTCCCTGATGGCTTTAGGGGTAATAAGAAACAGAATTGCGCCTGAAGAATCAAGCACTGCGCTCTGGGATGCATCATAATACTCAGCACATAAGTGGATGAGTTCTGGGAATTGGTTGACCTGTGGCAGCTTGAAGATTGGGAGAGAGGAATCCCAAATTCCCAAGATGTCTGTCCCATTCTGATGTTGGATTTTGATTTCATTTAGTATTTGGAGATGAAACCTGCTCCTGCTTAGCATTTCTTCTGATATGTTATAGTCTAAGTCAGCTAATGCTTTCCAGCCCAATGCTCTGTGAGGGGCATTCAGAGGAGCTACATTGAGGGCTATAGGAGCCACAGGGGGATCCATGGTTCTTCTTAGGATTCTGTTTTTCAAGGACTGGTGTTACTATGCAGAGTAACACAAACAGCGCTTTTTCTGAGGAAAATGAGAATTTCTGAGGACAAAGAGTGAATGGGAAAGGTTGTAGCGATTGAAATGCTGTTTTTGAGTTAATAGGTGAGTTGCAGACCTGAGCAGAGTTTGTTTTTGAGGCAAATTAGCTTTTTGCAGGTGACTGGTTCATGATTGCGTGAACCAGTAATAAGTTTACGTTCAACTTGCCCAATGTGGCCCTATAAACGTGTAGTGGCAGCTCTGGTTTGGTCTGAATGCTAGTTCAGTGGTCCTTTAATGGTGAATTTTGAGTTTGGAGGTCTGTTACTAGTTATACCCAAAATTCAGTGAAAATGGAGCTTTAGAGTGCAAATGAGAAGTACCTGTAGAATCTGGTCGGTTAGAACTTGCTAGCACTTTGAGGGATGGACGTTCTAGCGGTCCGGAAGTCTTTTCCACGGCTGGTGCAGGTTTGGACGTGAATTTACATGCAGAACAAACAACAAAGCTTGCGCCCAAAAATAGCAAAAAACACGATTTTTGGCATAAATATATCTTTTGGTGATTTTGGCGCGTTTTCGCGCTGACGTCAGCATGACGTCACCGGTGGGGTCAGGGTCGGATGACGTCAGCAGGACGTCATCCGGCCAGGTGGCGGCCTCTGGTTGGTCCACGGGGACAGTGAGATGGCAGGACAAGTGGACCAGTGGTTGAGCGGAGAAATGATGCGACGGCGTACCTGGGGGTGACGTGGGGTGACGGAGCAGTGACGTGGCGATGAGGTAATACAAGCGGGAATGATAAAACCGGAAACCGAGGCGGTTTCATATCGCACCGCCTACGGTACGGTGGCGGTATGCGTCAGTGGTACCTCCGATGGGCTGTGGAGTGGACGCGTGGCTGCCGCATGACGTAGCCAAAATACGGCCGACGAGAGATATCGTTCGGGCAGCGGATCGGCTCCGATGCTGTAGTGGCCGTCGGATCTGGAGGAGCAAGATCTAACGGTTGTCGGGAGCTTGACGTGACAGGAGGATAGTACAGTTAATGATCGGGCGTTGGAAGGGGTCTGATGTGATAAGGGCCGTCGGATCTGGAGTTGCTTGATCGGACGGTCATCGGGAAGGTGAAGCGATAACCAAGTACGGGGAAAGGCAGAGGCCTATTTTAATATTGTCCTGGGGATCTGTGCACTGGCGGAAGCTTTGGAACAGTGGGTTTTCATGATTTTTGTTTGAAAATAGACCCGCCCTTTATACTTAGGATAAGAGAAAAATGTTGGTTTTTTGATGTTTTTAGCCATTTTGAAGCGGGTAAGGGTAGAAATTGGGCTTTTAGGGGGGTTTTCATGTGCAAATGGGGGTAAAAATGAGGGAATGAATTTGCAGAGGACAAAGGAGATTTAGCTTAGGTTTATCAAGATGACCAGGTGCCATCTGATCCCTGACATGGGACTATATGGCTATAATGCCAAGGGGGAGGGATATTTATACAAAATTTGGGGTTTATACACCATGGTGTTAGTAATATTAGGGAAAAGGTGATATAAGGGATCTATATAATAGAGTTAGTGTTAGCATGGATGATGGAAGTGAATGGGGAACAAACACTAAGTTCATTTGAAACTTACTTAGTTTAGGGAGTAGATCAAAATGAAAAGATCTTTAGACAAGAAATGTGGCTTTGGATAAACAAGAATCATTATGAAACCATGATCTCCCTCCCTGACTCTCAGCTCATAGAGGGATGTTAGCAAATGAAAATGAAAGGGGGAAGGAGGGAGGTTAGTTATGGTCCTTGCTGCAACTTGTTGAATATGCACACCTTGTCACTTGATAGACTTTGCCTTGGTAATCATAGTCACCATGCCTGCAATGGTGAAGGTAGCCTTTTTCTGCAACCACCACTACCTACCCAACTATTTGCCTAGCATTTTTTATTTCTTCTTGGAGGGTGCACTTGGACTTGCAGACCCTTACTTGCCTTTTCTTTTCTTTGGCTTTTTCTTTTATTTTCCTATCTACTTCTAACCTTATTGCTTCCAAGGTCCCAGATTAAGCAGTTGGGAGCCTTATTTTCTCTACCTAGGCTATTTGTCTGCCAAGATTAAACAGTTTGGACAGACTTCTTTCTCTAGTCTACAACAGGAAATTGAAATCAAGGCATGATCCAGATTAGACTGTTGGATCATCCATCAGAATGGAAACAAAGCCATCAAAATTGAAACAAGGAGAAACTTTTTACATGCCTTGTGTTTCTAGGAAATATGGGATCTTTGCATAATCAAAGCAGAGCATATTTGGACTTTCCCTAGCCCATCATGAAATATGAAACCTATTGGTATAGGTATCCAACAGTGGCTCCACATGGGGATGGTGTTTCTTTTGAAAGACCAAGAACAGCAGGTCAGATTGCCTTGCTCCATTGCTGCCTATATCATCCTTAAAGTTTGCTGCTTTGAAGTACCAAATTTCGTGCTTTCCTTCTTGGTAGACTTCTGATTCTATTTACCTTTTGCTGGTTGGTGAATCACTTGGAAAACTGCATTTTTACAATCTAAACAGAAAATAATATGTACATCTGCATATATACAAGGGAACCTCAGGTTGCACTCATGGGAAATAGTCAAAATAATGCTTCAGCATCCTGCCATTGACAGGACCTTCATCCAAGTCAGCTTCAGTTAGACTTTTGAGGAAGTAAGTGTTGTTACCTTGTACTGCTTGGACAGCAAATGGTCCCCTCCATAAGGAATCAAATTTTCCATGCTTTCCCTTTTCTTCTCTTCTTGCATCCCACTTTAGGACTTTGTCTCCCACATTGAAATCTTCTGCTTTGGTTCTCCTGTCAAAGGCCCTCTTTAATTTTTCTTGTAACCCTTGAACTCTGCTGAACACCTGATCTCTAGTTTGCTGCAGACATATGATTTGATTTATCCTTCTTTGCATATCATTTGGTTCAGCTTGGTTTTCTTGAAGAAGCTTCATAACAGGTACTCCTATTGATGAGGGAAATTTGGCTTCTAGTCCATAAACCAACTCATATGGGCTGGTGCCAATTGATCTTTTGGTTGTTAGTCTATCTGCCCATAAGGCATTGACTAGTTTCTTGTGCCAATTCTTTTTGTTTTCTTCCAGCACCTTTTTTATGATGTTCACCAGGCTCTTGTTAGATGATTCAGCTAGGCCATTTCCTTGGGGATAGTATGCAGTAGAGTGACCCAAAGTAATGTGATATTTGTGGCAGAAGTTTACCAATTTCTTGGATCTGAAAGCAGCAGCATTGTCTGTTATTATTTTGTCAGGACAACCAAACCTAGCCAGTATGTTGTTTTCCAAAAACTGAATGATTACTGAGTCATTTGCTTGTCTGCATGGGGCAGCTTCAATCCATTTGGTGAAGTAGTCTGTGGCTGTCAAAATCCATCTATGTTGGCCTGAAGATGAGGGATGAATTTCCCCAATGAAATCCAAGCCCCATTGTTGAAAAGGTCTCTCTGTTGCAATGGGTCTTAGGGGAAGTGGCAGCAACTGTCTTTTGCCCTCAAACACTTGGCATTTGTGGCATGAGGTTGTGAATTTCTTGACATCAGAGAACATGGTGGGCCAGTAATAACCAGCCCTCAGTATTTTGTCCACAGTGGATTTCCAGTACAAATGTCCACCACAGTCTCCTGCATGAAAATCTTGCATGATATTGTCAGTTTCATTTTCCATTAAACAGTGCAGCAATATACCTTCATGGTTTTTCCAAAGTAAATTTCCATCCATCACACAAAATCTAGATGTTTTCATTTTTAAGAACCTACACTTAGTTCTGGACAGTCCTGGGGGAGCACACATGTTTTGTAACACATAACAGATGTCAGAGTACCAAGGGGATTGTTCAAAGGCTACATTGATCTTTGGAGTCGCCAGCTCTGTTTCACTGTCCAGCTGATTGATATCTAAGGCTTGAAAATTTGTTTCTGTCATTAATTTGGCCAAGCCTTGCCCTTTTATTAGTTTTGTAGGTTTTATCTCAATGTCAAATTCCAAGATACTGGCTATCCATTTTCCTCTTCTGCCTTCTAAGTTTTCTTGGGTGAGAATGTCTTTGACAATAGGACTTGGCACATATGCTATGACATGGGAATAAAGGATATAAATCCTAAAATCCTTAATTGCTTTGACCAAAGCATAAGCTTGCTTTTCCATGATTTGGTATTTCAGAGGTGCGTCTCTAAGGGCTTTACTAAAGAAAGCAATTGGTTTCTCATTTCCTTGGTCATCTTTTTGGAGCAAAACAGCAACAATAGTATACTGGGAGGCAAAAGAGAAAATGATAAAGTCTCTGTCAAACTGAGGATTGGTTAACACTGGGGTTTGAGTCAAGGCCAATTTTATACCTTCAAAGGCTTGATTTGCTTCAACAGTCCATTTTACTTTTGAATCCTTTTTTAACATGTTGTTTAATAATCTGATTAGTTCTGCTAAGTTTGGGATAAACCTTCTTAAGAAATTGATTTTTCCTAAGAATCCCTGTAACTCCTTGACATTCCTTGGGTGAGGCATTTGTAGGATAGCTTGTATCCTATCTGGATCAATTCTTATGCCATCTTTTGAAATAATGTGTCCTAAGAGTTTACCTTCTTCCAAGCCAAATAATGACTTCTTGGGATTTAAGGAAATACCATATTTCCTGCATGTTAGGAAAATCTGTCTCAAATGTTTCAGATGTTCTTGGTCAGATTTTGAAAAGGGTGTAAGATCATCTAAGTAAATGACTAGGAAGTCATGAATCTCTTTTGCAAAAGCAATATCCATTGCTCTTTGAAATGTTGCCCCTGCATTTTTCAATCCAAAGGGCATCTTTACATATTTGAAAGTTCCCCATGGGGTTGTGAATGCAGTTTTGTCTTGATCATCAGGGTGTACCAAGATTTGATTAAAGCCTGAGAATCCATCAAGCAATGACATCCTTGAAGCCCCCACCACTCTTTGGAGAATGTGATCCATTTTGGGTAAAGGGTAATTATCTTTGAGTGATACTTGATTTAGATTCCTTAAGTCTACACAAAGTCTAATCTCACCAGTCTTTTTTCTTGTAGGGACTAAGTTGGAAATCCATTCAGAGAATCTGATTGGTGCTATGATGCCAGCTTTGAACATTTTTTGCAATTCCTTTTCAATGGAAGGAAGGAGTATAGGATTGATCCTTCTCAACTTCTGCTTGAATGGTTTTTGATTAGGCTTGAGGGGAATGGTATGCTGAATGACAGAAGTATCATAGGACTTTAGATCCTCATAACCCCATGCAAAGACATCTTGGAACTCTTTAAAGAGGTCAATGTACTTGGGTTTTTGATCAGGGGGCAAAGAAGCAGACAGCTTTATTATTTTGGGCTTGTCAATGGTACCAATATTGCATTCTTCAATGGCTACATCTAATGGCTGCATTTTTGGCTTCCTAGGGATGTCATTTGAATCAAAAATGTCCTCTAGCGGGGTAAGGCCTGCTGGAAGGAAATTGTCTTTGAGTTCTATGATTTCAGCTTCAGCGCTGGTCACCTCTTCACAGTCAATTTGGTGAATTTGCTGAATGTTTTCGTTGTTGAAAATGGTTGGATTCAGTAATTGTTTTGTTGTTCTAGGTGATATTGGATGAACCATTTGTTGAAACAGTATTTGTGATTGACTTGCTGACTCAAGTATTTGTGATTGACTTGCTCTGTCAGTGTCAATATTTAATCCTGCAAACTCTTGTTGTAAGGTTAGAAAATTGTTTATTTGCATATCATCCTCAAATACTTGCCATTCTTTGACATTGTTTGGAATGGAGGGTCTGTACTTGACCTCGGCTGTGAAGTAGTTGTTGGTTTCCAGTGGAAATTTGAAAGTGCTGGCAAATGTTGCCAAACTGTGTGCATGGAGATTGTGGCCCCTTGAAATTTTTGTGATAAGGAACTCAGAGAAAGTGTCCAATATTTCAATTACAGCAGACCTGTAAGACCTCAACCTTTTGTCATTGGTGACAAAACTTCCTTTCACTTGTTGAATCACTAGATCAGAGTCTCCCATGATCGAAACCGTAGGAGCTTGTAATGCCTTTACTAGCTTGAGACCTAGTAACAGAGCTTCATACTCTGCCATGTTATTAGTGCATCTAAAGTTTAATCTACAAGCTCTGCCTTCTGCATGGGTTTTCTCTTTGTTATGTATCCAAACTCCAGCTCCTGCCCCTAACTTGTTGACTGAGCCATCAAATTCTAAGACCCACAGAATATCTTGCTTGACAGGAGATTTAAAGATCTGTTCATGGGATGGCAATGTAAGCAGGAGTTGGGGTTTCTTCTCTAGCTTGTGTTCTAGAACAGTTTCATCACTTGATTGAAAATCTTTGACAACTAGAGGAGGGGTAGTGTCCCGTGCTTGACTGATCGATGTTTTATGGGTGGTACTTCCTTGATTAATGTTTTGTTCTTGCATGAGTGTTTTGGTCCTAATATCATTGTTTGAGAGGCTTGCGCTGTCATTGAAGAGAATGAACGAATCTATGTCTGAATGGACAGCATATACAGGAAAGTTTTGAGGCTTTTCCTCACTGCTGACCATGTATTTCATGAGTGTTTCTCTGTAGAGTCTCTTTGGTTGCCCAAAGACAGAGATGGTGGCATATGACATATCTAATTGCAGGGAGCCTTGGAGTTTAGCTCCCCATGATCTTGATAACAGCATCCCATATTTAGGTGGGATATCAGCGACTACAACATCCATTAGAATGGTTTTGTTGGGGTATTGAACCAGAGACACACATAAATCTTTTATTAGACCTAAACACTTGACTTGGCTGGAGTCAAAGGAAAAAAGGTCCTTGTATGGTCTTGTTATATCCAAATTCAATCTTTCCATGACTGCTTTTGGCATGAGGTTATGAGAGGCACCTGAGTCAAACATCGCATTATGTAGTATTTTGTCCTGAATATGCAAGCTGACATAAAATGGTAGTATCCTTGTAACTACTGTTTTTCCATCTACCTCTGGGCCAAACAGTAATTCCGGAGTGTCATCTAACACATTTACATCATCTTTGCTATTAGTGAGTTGAAGGGATTTCTTAATCTGTTGCTTATAGATGTCATGCTTGGCTAGTTCTGAGAGGGGAATTGCTATCTTTAGCTTGCCAATCTCTGTGCCTAGGTCAAAAGGTTTATCAGCTTGGGTTTTGGAGTTATGGATAGCAGCCCTTTCTTTGCTCATTAAATCTTCTTGTTGGTTTTCATCTTGACTTTGAGACCTGCCCCTTTCACTCATGTCTTGAGGGGTAATATTTAAATCAGGGTGAGAGGACGATGCTGCCATAGGCTGATGTAGTGGTGACAATAGTTTGGTGACCTCTTCAACCACTACTTCTTCTGTAGGCAAGTTTGTTTTGTCATTAGGTTCTGTGACTATGGTTCCTTTAGACAGCTGTTTATCCTTTATCTTTTCAGGCTAATTTACATTTACAGTCCTACTCCTTAGCTTGTACTGTTTATGAACTTCATAGACAACACTATCATATCCTTGTTTAAAATCAAAGGATTCTCTTGATTTAGTTTGGAATATTTTGATTTCATCATCCTCATGATCCTCTTGTGTTAAGAAAACTTGGCTTTTACCATCTAGACCCATTAGATTAATCTCAGGGTCTTCATTGGGTTCAGTTGATGTTGAAGTTTCTGCATAATTTTCTTGGAAAGGGGGTCTAATGTCTTGGTCAGCACTTGTCTTACCCATGTTTTGGTTTTGAGTTCTCCTAAAATTCGGATTTCTAGGAGGGTTGTTTTGTGGTGCTTCCCATGATGACTTTCTTTCAACCGATTCCACTCTTTCACCCAATCTCTTCATGCTATTTAGTATTGCATCCAGCTTTTGATCAAAGCCCGAGGGTTCTTCTTTGAAGGCAGTCCTTTTTTCCAACTTTGCCCTGTTTCTTTTGGCAATTAGGTTAGCTTCCACTGTGACAGCAACCCTTTGAGCTTCTTCAAGGGTTGGAGGATCTCTTTCCTTCAACTGATAGGCCATATCAGGGTCAAAACCATCAGGGAATTTATACAGGGCTAAATCAGGAGGGGGCCTTAAGTTCTGTGGGATAGCATTATATACATTGTTAAACCTAGCACAATATTCCAAAACTGTCTCCTGGGGACCTCTCTTAATAGTGTCATATTCACCAAGTACGTGGAGAGGATCTTTCTTCTTCTCCCATCTGTCAGTAAAAGCTTCGTAAAGCTGATCAGGAGTTGTAATGGAGTTTGCATTCAGGGATCTGAACCAAGTTCTAACATCCCCAGTTAAGCTTTGAACAAAAATTCTCATTCTGACACTGTCATCATCTATTTCATAGGTCTCAAAGTGGTCTTGCATCTTCTTACCATGCTGGATAGCTGTTAGAGAGCCATTTGAATCAAAATATGAGATTTTGCTTTGATAATCTTGAGGTAAAGCCGCAGCATTAGTTGGTATCTGCAGAGGTGCATACCTGTTAGCCATATTTATGAGGTTTAGAGGGTTAATAGGAACAAACGGGACAACAGGGATCACTGGTATAACAGGGTTAACGGGATGAGTAGCTAGTGGGAGACTGGTTAAAGGAGTATGTGCAGTGGATGAAGATGTGAGAGGAGGACTTTGCGATATTGATGGTGAACTAGGGGAACTAGGGGTGGACCGGAAAAGAACTTTGCAAGGAGTGGGAATGAGGCTGGGATGATCCGAACTTATATTTGCATCAGCAGGCTTCTCCTGCTTTTGCTGTCTCCTGATGTTTCTTCGGATGGTATTTGGATTATCAACAATGATGGGTGGATTAGGGTCAGGATTTGCCCTAGTATGCCGTGGATTTTTCTTAGGAGCCAGCTTCCAACCTGTTTTTTGGGATTTTGTAGGAAGTTTTTATATCTGCAAGGACTGGATGAAGATTTTGGAATGGCTATATATTCTCAGAGCTAAGACGAAGATTCCCCAAACAAGCTCCTCCTTAAAGCTGTTAATGTGATGCAGAAACAGTTCTAAGGCCTCTTGGCTGGTTTCAGGCTTGATGGTAGCTTTGTAAGACAGATAGTAATTGAAAAAATCCTAAGAGGTCCCCAGTGGAGTCGCCAATTATGTTATCACCCAGGTTGTTCCCTATGACTCCCAAGGGAATACGGCCGGGGTAACCACTAACCAATCTTTGGGTTACAGTTCCTAGCCTAACTGCAACCAGAGAGGGCTCTCTCTTTATGATTTGTCTATGTTATGATGGTGCTTTAGGCTAGCTATTATGCTCAGGTTTTGGTTTATGTTTTGGTTGAAGGATTTCTCTCAGGTCTTATGATACAGTGTTTAGATAGTATAATACCATTGGGCAATGGAGTCTGGAGTTGTGAAATGATCTGATACGCTGGATTGGTGGTGTTCAAACTGCAGGGCCTATTGTGTATTTTAGAGAGACAAAACTAGATCAAATGGTGATGTATGTCAACCAACAGAAAGCAATTAAGAATTTTCTATTAAGCTGGTGGGGTGAAGGTGAGCACACTGCACAGGAGCAAAACTTGAATTCCTGTGACAAAGGTTACTGTGATAGATGTATTCTGAAAGTGCAGCAATTAAGAATTACACTTATCTAGATTACAGCTGAAGAAAACATTGATAAACAACAGAGATTGAACTCAGGGTACTCAGTGAATAAATCCTGAAAGCTATTCTTTTTCCTTGTTGCTTAGTATTGAAAACAGATAACATATATGGATTTTAACAAAACAACTAATTAACAGCGAGAGATACAGAGACTTATTGTATGATGAAATACACAGGGATCCAACAGTTATCAACAGACACCAGAACGCATCCAACACCTCAGAAATCCGAGAAATCCCATTGCTTTCTCTATTAACTTCTGAAAGGATTACAGCATAAGAACTTCTTCAGGAGAAATCAACAACAACCCTTGCAATCTTATGCGAAGGGGACTTTATAGAAATGCGTATACAAAATATCTCAGGCATTAAGTCATCTGAGAGAGAAAATATCTTCATTATTACGTTCAGAAAGTAGGCAAGGAGTTATTACAATTTTGAATGCAGCGTAAATGCTCTTTATGTCTGTCAGAGGATTGTTTTGACTTTTGAGAGTCACTGAGTCGGTTGCATTACTCTGTTTTAATTCTGGAAATACGCATTTACTTTTGGCTGCGCAGTGCATTCTCGGGTTTGCCAGCTGTGGTCTTCTATTTCTGCTTTGTTGGCCGCTACATCCGCTGAGTTGGCTCAGCTTTGATTTATGCTGCATGCTGACTTTGCTGAACTGTGCTTTTTATAAAAATTTGTAATAAAACAGAAATTTGGTGAATGCCTTACTGATTACAAAATTCTCTGTATTGCATCTGTCCACCATTCCTGTGTAGGGAGCTGATGCCTGAGGATGGCCTCCATTGTCTCTTCTGCTTCTGTATATTTGAAAAAATTTGGGGCCACATCAAACAAGTGATTAATTTCATTCATTATAAAAAATAGATTTTCTATCTTACTATAGAAAACCTGTCCTGTAATAGGCCCTGTGTCTTCTGAAGTGCTGGCCCTCTCATTGATCTGTGCTGAGGCAAAAACATTTACTCTTTTGGTATACTGTTCATGGGTGAATAATTTCCCTCCGCTGTTCAGTAAGCTAGGGAGTCCTCTACTCTGCAATACCTGAAATTTCTCCATGAACCTATTTACCTCTGTCTGCATATCCTGGGTTCTTCTGTCCAATGTCTGCACCAGATTTCTAAGAGTAAGAACCCTCTTGATCATTTGAATAGTCTCAGTTCTATTTGTGATTCCAATGGTGGCTAACTGAGAACTTGTTTTGTGGTTAATCACATTGATCATTCTTGTAGCAACTTCAGGCATATTTCCTAATAAGGCCCTTGATGTTCGGATTTCCTTCTGTGCCTTTGGGATGAGCTCTAGTTGCTCATGGATTGTCTCGATATATGGCCATTGGTTGGTGATGGATTGGCCAATATTGGACCATATCATTGCTCTGATCTCAGATATGATTTTATCTAGCTTGAGCTCATTCTCAAGTTCCTTGATCCTATCTTTAAGGGCTTTGATTTCCTTGGCCTTTTCTCCCACCTCTCTTTTTGTCTTATCATGCCTTTCATTGACCTTGGCCAGCTTATCTCTAGTTTCATGCAGCTCTGTCATATGAGCTTCCAAGATTTGTATTTCATTCTTTAATTTCTGCATGTCTAGGCTATGTGCCTGTTCTGTACTTGTAGGTGCTGCTGAAGTGGATGTAGCTGTTTGTTCAGTTTGTTGAGGTGGAGGCACAGTGGTAGGAGCAGCATCCTCAAGATTGATGACTTGAGGAGGAGGCTGAGAAGTCTGACCCTCTTGTCTTTGCTTTAGTGCTGCTTGTAAGGCCGCTTGAGTAGCCTCAGACTCTCCTAATTTCTCTTGTGTCTGCAGGAGCTGCTTATATATAGATATTAGCAGATCTGTGGCATCCTTTTCCATCCTTTGTTGGGCTACCTCATCTGTTTGGGGGTGAATGGTAGCTGGGAGTTTGATTTTCTTCCTTAATGCAGCCATGTCAGCATCCCTTAGTTTCAAAATCTCCTGTATCCCTTTGATGTCATTGGGGTTATGCCCAATTTCCACGATGATGTCCTCTAGGGATCTTATCCTGTTGTCTTTGGCCTGAGATGAAGCCCTCTCCAATTCTAGTTGAGAGGCTGTAGCACTGAGGCTGCTTGTTAATTTGTAATTTTCCAATGTTTTGTCTGCCAAGGAGGCATACACCATTTCACCAGTTTGCTTGTGCAGCTCAATTTTATCCATTGGGTGGATGTCCTTGGCCAGGACCTCTAGATTAGTCCTGAGATAATCTGCAGTAGATTGTGGCTGGAGTGCGGTGGGTATGAAGTGACTCATAGTCAACTTACCTTCGTCCACATCAAAGGCAGCCATTAATCTTTGTTGGTTGGAGGGGGCCATTTTCAACAAATGGTTATATAATTTGATTTTCATGGGTTCACTCCTTCTTTTGATGTCTATAAACTGCTGTTTGATGCCTACCTCTCCTTCCCTCTGCTGACTGGAGGAAGTGACCTCCCCTCCCATGATTCTGTCTTGTTCTTGGTGGAAGGAACTGACCGAGGCTTCCCTGCTGGGTGGGCCCATACCCATTGCTTGTCTAATTGCCACATCATCCTCTGAGAAGTCATTTAATCTCTGTCTCTTCTCCCCTTTGTTGATGGATGAAGTCATGGGTGTTTCTCTGTCCCTTTTCCTACTTAGGTCCTCCTTCTGTGGAGTTTGAAGGACCGAGGCATCAGTAATGTTTTCAGGCCTTGAATGTTCTACATTTTGGGCCTGCTGCTCAGTGGTAATTGGGGCATCTACCACTCTTTCTTGCTGTAAGGGCTGCTGTGTTTCAGATTGCCCTTCTCCTTGCTGCTGTTGTTGTTTTTTTTGTTGCTGCTGCTCTGCCTATTCTTTCTCTCGCTGCTCTGGCTCTATCTCCATCACCTGTTCTTTTCCCTTCTCTGATATATTTCCAGCAACTCTTGTAGCTTGCTGTTGGCCGGTTGAAGAGGATGCTGCTGCTCCAATTTGTGTGCTCGGCAGTGAGCTGACCTGTGAATAAAACTCAAGGTCAGCCATTTTCTCTAGGTTTCTTAGAGCTCTTTGATTAAGCTCTTCTTGAGTAACAGCTTCTTCTAAAGTCCCTCTCCTCCATTTACTTTGATTGGCATGTTTTTCTATGTGAGGAAGGCTGCAATGATCATAAGCAGACAACTTGTATTTAAGCCTCCTCATGGTAATGAAGTTGTTAGGGTCATAAGGTTTCCATAGGAAGCTGTATTTGAGACCAAGGCCCCCAAGTATTCTATCTGCTTCCTTCCACCCTTCCTCCCTTTCTTTATAAAGGAAATGGCCAAGTTGACTTTTGACCTTTAGCTGTGCCTTCTTACCTTTGCCTGAAAAGTGGAACATATCCACAAAGCCAAACTGCCTGAAGTATTCTAAGGCAAGTAGTCTCATAGGCACAAATCTGGGTAGTCTAAATGGGGGCAACTCACACCCATATATTCTGATAACGGTGTGGTGTTGGTAGAAGTACCAATCCCCAATGCTGTATGCTTTTGATAAATGCAGGAGTCTTTGCATCTCATCTGTCAATCTGGGAGGAGGTGAGCCCAAAAGTAGAGTCATGGCTGGATGAATGAAGTGATCAATGAACTCACAGTAGGTGTATGGAGAATAGAAATTGAGGTGGAAAGCAGATGTCCAGTACACCACCGATCTCAAATTTCCATGTGCATCTTCTCTTTTCATTGGGAAGGAGAACTTCTCATGCTGGAAGTATAGAAGCAAATGATATATGTAGGAAGTGTATTTAAATACCCTATCTCTTGATAGGTTCATCAACTGCTCATGCATCTTGTCAGAGATGTATGTGGCATAGTCATAGCAGACTGGTTTTCTTCCTGGAGAAAACATGAGCATTATGTGCATAACCGTTTCATCCACATATTCCACTGAATCATATCCCAGGATGGGACTGATCATGTCAACAAGGTCCAGGCCCAATTGGTTGAGGTAGACAAAGTTGATGGGAGGAGTTTGTACAGTGTCAGCTTTGATGAATAACTGATTAAGCTTCGTAATCTGGGCCTCTGTCATTCTGGCTCCCCCTATTATCAAATCAGCTAGTGATAGAGGGACCAACTTCTTATTTGTTTTGAACTGCAGCATCTCCCTGATGGCTTCAGGGGTAATAAGAAACAGAATTGCGCCTGAAGAATCAAGCACTGCCCTCTGGGATGCATCATAATACTCAGCACATAAGTGGATGAGTTCTGGGAATTGGTTGACCTGTGGTAGCTTGAAGATTGGGAGAGAGGAATCCCAAATTCCCAAGATGTCTGTCCCATTCTGATGTTGGATTTTGATTTCATTTAGTATTTGGAGATGAAACCTGCTCCTGCTTAGCATTTCTTCTGATATGTTATAGTCTAAGTCAGCTAATGCTTTCCAGCCCAATGCTCTGTGAGGGGCATTCAGAGGAGCTACATTGAGGGCTATAGGAGCCACAGGGGGATCCATGGTTCTTCTTAGGATTCTGTTTTTCAAGGACTGGTGTTACTATGCAGAGTAACACAAACAGCGCTTTTTCTGAGGAAAATGAGAATTTCTGAGGACAAAGAGTGAATGGGAAAGGTTGTAGCGATTGAAATGCTGCTTTTGAGTTAATAGGTGAGTTGCAGACCTGAGCAGAGTTTGTTTTTGAGGCAAATTAGCTTCTTGCAGGTGACTGGTTCACGATTGCGCGAACCAGTAATAAGTTTACGTTCAACTTGCCCAATGTGGCCCTATAAACGTGTAGTGGCAGCTCTGGTTTGGTCTGAATGCTAGTTCAGTGGTCCTTTAATGGTGAATTTTGAGTTTGGAGGTCTGTTACTAGTTATACCCGAAATTCAGTGAAAATGGAGCTTTAGAGTGCAAATGAGAAGTACCTGTAGAATCTGGTCGGTTAGAACTTGCTAGCACTTTGAGGGATGGACGTTCTAGCGGTCCGGAAGTCTTTTCCACGGCTGGTGCAGGTTTGGACGTGAATTTACATGCAGAACAAACAACAAAGCTTGCGCCCAAAAATAGCAAAAAACACGATTTTTGGCATAAATATATCTTTTGGTGATTTTGGCGCGTTTTCACGCTGACGTCAGCATGACGTCACCGGTGGGGTCAGGGTCGGATGACGTCAGCAGGACGTCATCCGGCCAGGTGGCGGCCTCTGGTTGGTCCACGGGGACAGTGAGATGGTAGGACAAGTGGACCAGTGGTTGAGCAGAGAAATGATGCGACGACGTACCTGGGGGTGACGTGGGGTGACAGAGCAGTGACGTGGCGGTGAGGTAATACAAGCGGGAATGATAAAACCGGAAACCGAAGCGGTTTCATATCGCACCGCCTACGGTACGGTGGCGATATGCGTCAGTGGTACCTCCGATGGGCTGTGGAGTGGACGCGTGGCTGCCGCATGACGTAGCCAAAATACGGCCGTCGGGAGATATCGTTCGGGCAGCGGATCGGCTCTGATGCTGTAGTGGCCGTCGGATCTGGAGGAGCAAGATCTAACGGTTGTCGGGAGCTTGACATGACAGGAGGATAGTACAGTTAATGATCGGGCGTCGGAAGGGGTCCGATGTGATAAGGGCCGTCGGATCTGGAGTTGCTTGATCGGACGGTCATCGGGAAGGTGAAGCGATAACCAAGTACGGGGAAAGGCAGAGGCCTATTTTAATATTGTCCTGGGGATCTGTGCACTGGCGGAAGCTTTGGAACAGTGGCTTTTCATGATTTTTGTTTGAAAATAGACCCGCCCTTTATACTTAGGATAAGAGAAAAATGTTGGTTTTTTGATGTTTTTAGCCATTTTGAAGCGGGTAAGGGTAGAAATTGGGCTTTTAGGGGGGTTTTCATGTGCAAATGGGGGTCAAAATGAGGGAATGAATTTGTAGAGGACAAAGGAGATTTAGCTTAGGTTTATCAAGATGACCAGGTGCCATCTGATCCCTGACATGGGACTATATGGCTATAATGCCAAGGGGGAGGGGTATTTATACAAAATTTGGGGTTTATACACCATGGTGTTAGTAATATTAGGGAAAAGGTGATATAAGGGATCTATATAATAGAGTTAGTGTTAGCATGGATGATGGAAGTGAATGGGGAACAAACACTAAGTTCATTTGAAACTTACTTAGTTTAGGGAGTAGATCAAAATGAAAAGATCTTTAGACAAGAAATGTGGCTTTGGATAAACAAGAATCATTATGAAACCATGATCTTCCTCCCTGACTCTCAGCTCATAGAGGGATGTTAGCAAATGAAAATGAAAGGGGGAAGGAGGGAGGTTAGTTATGGTCCTTGCTGCAACTTGATGAATATGCACACCTTGTCACTTGATAGACTTTGCCTTGGTAATCATAGTCACCATGCCTGCAATGGTGAAGGTAGCCTTTTTCTACAACCACCACTACCTACCCAACTATTTGCCTAGCATTTTTTATTTCTTCTTGGAGGGTGCACTTGGACTTGCAGACCCTTACTTGCCTTTTCTTTTCTTTGGCTTTTTCTTTTATTTTCCTATCTACTTCTAACCTTATTGCTTCCAAGGTCCCAGATTAAGCAGTTGGGAGCCTTATTTTCTCTACCTAGGCTATTTGTCTGCCAAGATTAAACAGTTTGGACAGACTTCTTTCTCTAGTCTACAATAGGAAATTGAAATCAAGGCATGATCCAGATTAGACTGTTGGATCATGAATCAGAATGGAAACAAAGCCATCAAAATTGAAACAAGGAGAAACTTTTTACATGCCTTGTGTTTCTAGGAAATATGGGATCTTTGCATAATCAAAGTAGAGCATATTTGGACTTTCCCTAGCCCATCATGAAATATGAAACCTATTGGTATAGGTATCCAACAGACTCAAAGGCATAGCATCACCGAATGAGTCTATCTCAGATTTAGATGGGACAATCCAAGGATCATCGTAAATAATGGTGTTTGATGTAATCATATGAATTGATGCAAATGAAGGGTCTGCGTTGATTGGAGGGAAAGGAAAAGTTCCCAGTAAACCGGAATCTTTAACTAAACCTACGCCAACGTCCCTATAAGGGATTGTCGTCTTACCGACATGCTGGATACTCTTTGAAGAGGCTGGGTCGGATGAAAAATATGTCAGCTGATCAATGGTCACGATCTTACCGTTATGTGGAAACTTTATCACTCTGAAGACCGATGAAACGACCGCTGTCATAGCATATGACCAACTTCGACCCAAAAGAAGGTTGTAGTCTAGAGGAGCATCAACCACCTCCACATCCAGACTAACGGTTTTACCTTCTACCCCTATAGGAAATTCCTGCAGAATACCAAACAGATGGAACCCACGGCCAGCAAAGGCCTTAAGGATGGTCGGGGATTGGTTCAGCGAAGGAGAACCAAGCAATCTCCAACATTGAATCGACATAATACACGTAGAAGCTCCCTCATCAATTACAGTCCGATGAATAATCTTGCGATCGAGTCGCAATCCTCACATGAGACATCATCAAAATGGGTTCTTCACTGGCAGTCGAGGAAGAACCTATCATCTTACTCTCCTGCTTTGGAAATGGATCTTTTAACACAGCAGGAGTAGGAGAACCTTTGACTATTTTCACAACCTCAGCCCGATGAGGGAAATCTTTTGTAAAATGATCCTCTTCACAAATAAGACAAGGATATCGAGGTTTGCGCTTTTCGTCATTGGTTTCCGACTTTTCTGTTTTCTCCTTCGGAGCCTTGTCTGCTTTAGCCTTCTTCTTTCCTTTCTTCTTTCCACCGTTTTTTGATTTGGCTGTAGATGACTCTACAACGTGAATATCGGCGGAAAGTTCAGGAGAAGACTCTCCTGTCAGGGAATCAGGCAAGGTGATGATAGGAGTAGTAAAATTCTTGGAAGACCTCTTCCTGCTCTTTGTGTTCACCGTACCAATCATACCATCAGCGGCATGAGATCCCGAAGGAGCAGCAGCGATTTGATTCGATTTTGGAAGATCTGGGATCTTCTCGTGTAACGTACCTGACTGAGTATAAACTAAGTCAAGGTACTGCACCTGGGCAATGACTTGCTCCTCAGTAACTACTCCAGCCTTAGCTACATCTTCAGTAATCTTCGGTAATAATGATTTAACAAACCATTCAACTAAGATTTGGTCCAGAATAAAAACTTTCACTAACCTTCTTCGACGTCTCCACTCATGAATGTGATCAGAAATATACGTGGACGTCGATTGTTTTAGTGAAGTTAGTAACTCCGTGCCGTTATCATATCTGATCGGCAACTGAAAGTGAGTTAAGAACGAGGTAGCTAACTGGCTAAAATTGTAAAAAGAGGCCCGTGGCAACTCAATGTACCACTTGGCCGCGAGACCAATGAGTGTACGCTGGAAAAGACGTAAGCAGATCGAATCATCCGAGATAGAATTTGAAGCACACCAGAGGTGGTAAGTCATCACATGATTGGACGGATCCTCTCCAGACTTACCTTCGAACTTGGGTATATCACTGGGAAACTTATTTGGCATTGGCGGCCAGAACGGAAGATATTGAATTGGATCGTTCGTTAGGCGCGTCAAGTCTGGTAAATCCAAAGTTGCGATAAATGGTAATTGCCGGTTAGGATCTCTAAAACTCTGGGTCACAAGACCAGTCCCAGGAGGAGGATATCCAGGATAACTAGGAACAGGAATCGCATTAGGGATATTATATCCTCCTGGAAAACCAGGATTAACCGGACCGTACTGGGGTTGTTGAGGTTGTTGATAAGTGCACCCAGGATACGGTTGATACTGGTAAACCGGCTGCTAGATAGCTTGCCCATATTGGTACTGTCCCTGGTACGGTTGATGAACAAATTGAGGTTGAGTGGTGACAACCGTACTTATACCAGGCTGACCTATAGGCATCTGGACCGTGGTTTGAATCGTAGATCCAGACAACGGTAAAGATGTCTGAGGAGTGGTTGCAGAGACAGTAGAAACCCGAGCTGTCGATACTCCAGAAGTAAGTGCGGCAGATGTTGCGGTAGTTGCAGCAGCCGTTTGAGATGGAGTACTAGGTGCAATTGGCGGCTGAGTAACTACCGAAGTTACAGAAGTTTGAACATTTGACTGGACAGGTTGCGGTTGTTGGGGTGGACCAGAAACTACGGGTTGTCCAGCTTGAGGTACCAACTGTATACTTGGCTGCAACACCTGTTGATCCTGTGATGGATCCCACACTATCATTCCGGGGTATTGACCCGTAACAGGTTGAGAATACTGAGATCCATAACCGGAATGAGGATAGGATTGATAACTGAAAGGTACAGTTCCCATACCTTGAACATATGAGTCTATGACTGACCTTGAGGTGGTTGATAACCTTGACTCGAGTATTGACCTTGAGGTTGATAACCTTGGGGTAAATACTGATACTGGGGTTGACCTTGACCTTGAGGTTGATACCCTTGAGGTTGATACCCTTGGGGTTGATACCCTTGAGGTAAATATTGATACTGAGGTTGACCTTGGGGTACATATTGAGGCTGGGGTTGACCTTGAGGCATGTATTGCACCATAGGTACATACTGACCTTGAGGTTTCCCTCCAGACACAATTTGTGTACCTTGAGGTTGCCCCCCAGGCGTTAATTGAGGCTGCCCCCCAGGCGGTAATTGACCACCTTGAGGTTGAGAAACAGGAACTGAACCTGACATCATGTAAATGTCTCCTACACCCAACGGTTTATTACCATTGTTTCCAGCTAATAACCCATGATCAATGGATTGAGGAGATGCCCTCGCAAAGGTACCAGAAAGTGATTGATACCCGGTGGGAACAGAAGGACCGCCGTGTAAGAAAGATTCAGGAATTTGAGTAAACACGGACGACTGACCAGACATATTTACAGGAGTATAAATACCTCCAGGTGGAAAAGGAGTACGAGGTGTAGAAAAACCTATCCCTGAGTTGTCTAAATAATTGGTTAACGAAAGGTACCAAGTAGTACTTCTAGGAGGACTGTAAAAGATAGATTCACGGTCCCTGAGCTCAATAGTAAGTTGATCTTCAAGGTTAGAGACGCCTATTTCTTCCTCTGGAGCAAGTTCTTCAATAGCAATCAAACCAGTAGGAAGATTTTCGGTGATAACTCGTTCTACTCTTGGTGAATCTGGAACACTAGAAGTTGGAGTAACAGGTTCAGATATTTCAGGTTCTTCGCCTATATCACTAGTAGATGAAAAACTACTAGCAAGCTCAGAAACTGTAACAGCTTCGGGATTATAACCTGTCTCTAGACTTTGGTAACCTGGATGGACTACCAAGGAAGATTCTCCTTCTTCAGGTGAACCTAATCTACTACCACTAGGAGGAGTTACAAGGACCTTCAATCCTTCGTACTGACCCGGGACGTCTTCAGGAGATCCACCCCGTGATCTACGGAGTTTCCTCAACAAATCAGTTCCGGTAACAATCTCAGGTGACTTGCCCCGAAGTCTACGGGACTGTCTCGGTAATTCCGCCACAGCTAAAAACTTTTAACTACTACACACGAAAACAAAGTAAAATCTCAAATCAAACCACCTAAAGTCGCTAAGGAACCAAACAAATTTGAATCACACGCCTAAAGAATCTAGGGCGTCAAACCAAGCACAAACAGTAGCCTTCTAGACCGAAAACGCTAGTTGGAGATGAAACCCAACATCGCCGGATTCAGTACAGAAGTGGCGGGTGGAACAGTTACCCCGGCAACCTGCTTAATGAATAGACCGGCACAAGTTCCTCCACTTTAACCGTCTCGAGTGAAGTGAACCCCCCATAAAATCCAAGTGAGTCTAGCCGACGTCTGCTCCAGGTACAGTGGGACCTTCCCTCCACCGTCACCTCGGTAGAATCCTAAAGATAATGGTCACTAAGGTTACCAACCGCAAAAAATGCACCTGGGGGAATAGTCTACACTCCGACAGCACGCAAGGGCAGAGTATCAAGCTCAATCCCCTTGTCGGCTCCTTGAAAATAATCCAAGGTTTACCGACAAGTGACCCCTGGCTCCTCGACAATGGTTAATCCGAGGTTTACCGTTTGTAATACGTGCATGTCTGGCGTCGTTCCCAACGAGGGAGGATTGATCCCCTCACTGGTTCGGACACGAGCTCGTGCTTCTCCTTTAAGAGGAGCTTTCCCAGAGTACAAATGAGACAATTGGATTTATTCTATCACAAGATAAGCTACTTGTTTGGTTTTGTTGTCTTGGAGAGTTAATTACTCTCCTACTCCAAGACACTAGCCTGATCTAAATTGGTTTTTCAGAGCCCTAGTAAATAAAAGTTACTACGTTGATTTTACTTTAAGCGTTAATTTTATGTTTTTTCTTAAAGACAAAAGGTAGCGGAAATGAAACCAATGGTGTGTAGACTCGACTCAAACCACTACAAAGATGCACCTAAGATGATTTACGCTACTTTCCTCTTTCAATGAAACTCCTAACTAAGAGAGTTGGAAAATGCAAATTTTATAGAAAACAACTTTCTTAGTAAAGACAATCAAAGAAACAATTCTCTTTATCTTTCCAAGCATAAAAACATGACCACTCCTTATGTGCACGAAAAATTCTCTTTCTTTCAAAATCCCTCAAAGCTACTTGAAACAAAACTTTTCAAAGGAGATGTTTTTGTATTTTTCTTATTTAATAAAGCATATAAATCTATTTTAACGAAAATCAATCTCAAAATCTATAAAATCTATGAAAATTTGACTCACAAGCAAATCAAAAAGAAATTTATTCTAAAGCAAACCTAACGACGCAAAAGCCTACAAAGATGATTCTAGGTTGTTTTACTTGACCACAATCAAGCCAAGGACCAGCTAATGCAGAATCAAAAGACCAGTCAAAACAAAACTCAAATCTTTTTGTTCTTTTTGTAAAATGGAATTCAATACTCAATCAACAAGCACTTCGAAATTTGCCAAAGAGACAACTCAAAGGTAAGTTGCTCTCACAAGTAGACTTTATGACAGGTCCGACTCCTAAGAAGGCTGACAAAACCAGAGAGATCTAAGGCTTGACATTTTCTACCGCCAAAGTCACTACAGGACCTACTCAAAAATCAAACCCTAGGGCTTAAACTTCTATGAAATCCACTAAAACACTCAATGCTATCGAAACAAGTTCAGGTGAAGATCTTTGACAAGAGACTAATGGATCTGGGCAGTAAAAACTAAGAAAAAGCAAAATCTAAGAGGAAAAATGTAAAAAATGGAAATTTCTTAATTTTTAGCAGGGCACGCAGGCAACTTGTTAAGACAGGTGCGGGCCCGCTCTGTGCACACAGCAACAATGCGTACAGATACGCACTGTGAAATATTCAAAGGGTGCGTGCTACTGGAAAAACCAAGAAAAACGAAATTCAATCTAACCCTAAGCTAACCCACCCAAATACAAAGTCACAGAGCCAAAAACCAGAAAATAAATGACTTTTCTCAGATCAAAGTTGCATACAAAGGAAAAAACTTTCACATCAATGGAGTCCCCAGCGAAGTCGCCATTTTGTCAGGCGGAAAGAGTCGATAGTGTGGACACAACCAACCTCCCTAGGAGCCTAAGACTCTCTAGTGACAAACAAGACAAACAAGAGCAATCCTTCTCTAAACATGCATTTACTATACGAGAAATCAAGTGTTTAGATCCTACCTGTAGTCCAACGCTGTTGTAGCAGTCCAGCCTCGCTGATCCGGATGAGCTCCTCCTTCACTTTGAAACCTGCATTCACTAACAATCAAATGATTAAATAGCACTTGATAATCTCATAAAATAAAACATATTTAACACATAGACCAAGGAGTACATGAAACAACTCATAAATAACAAGTTATTGAGAAGAATGGACTCATTTACATTAATAGGAAACAAAAGGAACAATTACAACCTGAGCCTTGGTGTTGTGCAAGTCCCTCCCAGGGTCCATCAAGAGTTCTCCTTTACTTTGACAAAGCTCACACACTTCCAAACAGAACAAGCAAAGATGGTAATGTCTCCTCACAAGCTTCTAAATGGGAGTCCTAATTCCAGTAGCATCTACCCTTAGAAATGTTTAACTTCCAACCTCTCCTCCTTCTGGCCCAATGCCTGTATTTATAATGCTCAAGAGGAAGTTAATCAGGTCCACCATCAATGGGATAACCCCCTCTTTGGATGGGATAGCTCCCTTATTGATGGGATAAGTTCCTCTTTGGTAGGGGTACATGAACCATCTGGAGGCGCTTCATACACGTCAAACATACTTCTAAAAGCCTCTAGAAATGACCACAAGTAACTTTTTTGGAGTGAAACTTGCGCCTTTTGACCTTTACAGGGGTACGCACCTGCCCCTTTACATACAGAGCGTACAAGTACGCAGTTTTTGTGAACATTAGGTGCGTATACGCAGGTAAAGCCGAGAGAATCTGCGTACCCAGAGATAAACACATTTACAAAGACTTTCTCTCTTTTTGGAGTTTGACATGGAGAGCAGAGGGATAAGACTTGCCCAGGAGGATAGCATGACTGTTGATAGAGCCATACTAACTGTAAATAGCCATGGTGACATTTTTTAGTGTAACAATCTTAGAGATTATGTGTTCAGATTGAAATTCAGAGTCCATGACTTAAAAAAAATGAACCCTACTGAAATTCAGTATCCCTTCTCCAGTTTACAACTTTACACTACCTGTCTTTAGGCTTATAAAAAATATCTACAAAGAAACCTGTGGCATAAAATCTTAACATTACCTCAATTCTCCACTATCCATTCCATCAAGTCATCACTACTTGGCCACAAACTATTGAACATACAAACTAAACCTCTATGGAAGTTGTGGATATTTGATCAATCTTCTCTGAAGACACCTTTAAAGTTGGGGTACTATCGAGGCTCCTCACAATGAAACTGCTAGCATTGTCTAGCTTTTGGGGGCTAAAGGGACCTTAGATTGCTTGATCACCTCTTGGAAAGACCAAGGATTCATTAAAACCCCATCAGAGCTGAATGCTTCTTGTTCAAGTTGCTAGGAGTGGCCCTAACCAAGATACTACTGTTACATCCCTCGCTGTCTTTTGTGGCTTTGAAGCCACTAGGGCTAACTGGATGATAGTTTTTTCTTGGGAGTTTGACAAACCAGAGATCATATGACTTAAATTTGCATGTGGAGAAATTGAGTGAGGAGCAGAATCTGGATCCTTCTCTATCTGTTGTCCACAACTGCCAAAGGAGTTTACTTGTGCTTGGGAGCCCCTCGTGCTGAGACAATAGAGGCTACCTTTTTAGCCATCCAACTACATTTCTTATTGCTTTAAATGATGGCCATGATTAATTACTGTGCAAAAATGGATTGTTTTTCCCACTATGATTTGGAATGCCACAATCTTATCCAATATTTTATAGGTTGTTCATTGGATCTGGTTTTTCATCATTCATAGATTAAGATTGTTCTAGTCAGATTTATTATTTCTAATATGTTACAAGTTGAAAACCCATCGTAATTAACATCTCTCCCTCCTGAGGATGAGCCACACTTGATGGCTCGAAATGTCGACCATAAAAAGTTCAATGTGAGTAATCCAGAAATGCTAGAACAAATCTCTCAAATAATGAATTCATACCAAAACTTTGATGTTTTATGGGAATCAACCTCTCCCCTATTTCTGGTCTCTATCAAAATGATTTCATAGATATTTTCAAGCTATAACAAAATCATTTTGCAAGGTCAGCAAATAGGTTTTCACCCCTGATCAATTCTAAGTTTCATAACATGGGTTACAGTTCTATAGGCAAAGCCTTCTCTCGAAACTCACAGAGCATTCAAACAACAGTTTCTTGAGTACTTCTACCCCTCTAACAATGGTGTTGGTACTTGTTGTACTTGCATCCTCATGACCTCCTCCTTTGCAAAATAAATTTGTTGTACCCCTGTACCCATAGTTCAAAATATCTTAATCCTTATTTTACTGTACCCACACCTTACCGTACCCATGCATCATAGGTTGAAACATAAAAGCTTATCCATAAATTACTTATTCGCTCAAGAACAGAGTTTTAAAAGTGAAACAGAAATATATATAGGATAATTGAATTCTTCTTCATTGAAGTTCACTTTCAATGGATAAATAATTTCATTAAATTTGCTTATCCATTGAAATAGAAATAGGATAATTAAATTTTCTTATCCATTGAAATCTATTTACACGTAATAGTTTGAGTCATTTGACAAATTTTAGTTACTTAGAAGCTTATTTGAAGGGACTAAGATTTCTACTGCCTTTCGAAGTTCATTGAAATACCTTATCTATTGTATCCTTTGCTTAGTTCTTTTACTACCCAAAAATATCAGGTGAGTTGAAATAGAAACATGAAGCATGTACCCTTGCAGTGTTAAACCTCTGCAGCTTGACGTGGATGAAAAATAGCTCAGACATGCCATTAAATATCAATATTATAAAATAGTTCTCACTATTATACAGGTGAAGACGTAAATCCTAGGGAATAGGAGTGGCGGGCAAATCTTGGGGTTCAGAGTGCTACACTTAATCCTAACCAAGAACCCTGCCAATGTGTCAATCTGGGAACATACAATTTCAACACATTTCTCAACTCACAAGTCTTTGATATAATGGTTGGTATTACGTGTATGTATTGTTTTTGTTTATGTTTTCATAAAGAAAGGAAAAGTTGTTTATCTACTTCGAATTGCTGCTACCATTATTCAAACTTTCCATGTACATATCATTCATCATCTAATTGCTGAAAATAAGAAAATCAAAATGGCCCACATGCTGAGATAATTGAAAATAAAATATTAAAAAATGAAGCAAACCTAAAAATATACTGTGAGAGGGAGTGGGTGGACTGTCTTGTGTCACAATGGGGGCCACTCCAATTAAAAATCCAAGCAGATGTACTCATGCCAAGACAACTGTTCCACACACATGTTTTAGGCAGCAAGAAACTATTCTTAGATGCCTTCCAAGGTGGAAGGGGAGAGTTTTAAACTTAGATAGTAAAAAATTACAGAGTCACGTTGTTACTTCATATCCTTTGGGTTGATTCCCTTTCATTAAGCCTAACTAACAGTAACAATGACTCTAAGTCAAATAACCAATAATTAACTCCACCTTTAATTTTGGAAAAAGGGAAGTTGAGAGTATATAAACCATGCAAAGGCCTAAATAATTAATCAGTTAGGGTGAATATATTGCTCAAATACATGCTATAGTGGCATAAACTCCCTTTAGTACATTGAAATAGAGTTGAGAACCTACATGAAGATGTGGAAAGTGTAATATTCTAAGGGAATTTTCTTGCCCTAGGGTTTCTATGTTGGCTAGGGTTCCCAAAATATCAAAATTTTATACAACAATAGTGCACATTTATTCATTCATTCAACAATAGGTATACAACTTGATTGCTCTATCATGTACTTTATTGTCAGAATTTTGTGTATTGTATTTTCAGAGACAAACTATTTTTCCAATTTGCATACAAGGAATTAACTTTTGTCAACTCTATTTCCAAATTTCCACAGGAGGATGGTTTATCTTTAGATGGTGACAAATGGCATTGGGTGGTTGGAATTATGGTTTTAGTTACTTTTGTGAAGTTGTTCCTCGTAATGTATTGTTGAAGTTTTACTAATGAGATTGTGAAGGCATATGCTCAATATCATTTCTTTGATGTGATCACCAACACAATTGGTCTAATTGTTGCTATTCTTGCAAGTACTCTGTATTGGTGGATAGATCCTACTGGAGCAATTGTGGTAAGAAATTCTTTGACCTTTTTCTTTACAGTTCATAGTTTGCAACTTTTCACATGTTATGCTTATTTATTTTGTTGAGTGTGCTCCATGGTTTCTTGGCACTGGCTACTGAAGAGTAGTTTGTCTTACATTATGTCATCCTCTCTTATTTATAATCAATGTCCGCTTATTTAATAAGAAACTTATTGTTTTTTTCATTATCATGATATATCTTTGCATTTAGTAGCAACATAGATGACATTTTTAGCACATGTTCTCAGTCATCAGTACTCTACACTATCATAAATAATGGCTGGTGTGGAACTCCCAAGCCATAGAGGGCCCCAAATCATTGTGGAGATAGGTTGGAGCCATGAATCTATCTAGCTTAAAATTCAAAGGAAAAACATATTCCAGGTCTATTAACTTTTAAGTAGGGAGAATTGATTGCAAAGGTGCAAGATAATATATCCACTCCATTTCATTTATTTTGCTTTGATAATGACTCAATCACAAATTGTGGATTCACAAATCATAATTCTGTTTGTTTTACATTTGGAAATCAAGACATTTTGTTATAGAATTTTATATGGGTGCATATACACAATAATAGAAACATACATGTGTGGAGAAGAAGATGAAGCAAAAGAAGTCTCAACATGGAAGGAAATCTCAACACAAGGATATGCCACTGTAGTAAGATATAATCTGCCTCTCTTTGCAAATTTTGGTGCAATTGCTAGTTTTTGTAAGTTAAAGATATGGTGTGCGTGATTATAGTTTTCATAAAGATTATAGATCATGTGTTAGAACTTTTTTATTTTTTTTCTAATTTTTTTTTTAAATCAATGGTTATAAATTTAGTTTTCAGGATTGCCATAACTCTTCACATATTTCTTTAAAGTGTGCTAGCTCAATGGAAGATAATCTGCCTTACAAGAAGGAGGTTAGTGGTTTGATTGCACTGTGCGCTAACATGAATTAATCAATGATTTTGTAGTTTACTTCTAATTAAATGTTTTTTATATTAATTTATTTCAATGGTGAGATATTTCTGGATTCATTGTTCTAAATTGTCTCTAGAGAGACAAAAGTGATCTTTAAATAAAAATTTTATTGTCTCTAGAGAGACAATAGCTAGTATTAAAGACATAGTGTCTCTAATATGAGTTTTGTCTCTAGAGAGAAAAAAATGAAATTGTCTCCTAAGAGACAATAATGCTTGTGTTATATACATAATGGAATGTCGTAATGATAAATCCAATCTCTTTTGTTGCTTTTTAGACTTTAGAAAGGCTTTCGATACAGTTCCTTGAAACAACCTTTGGAATAGATTAGAAGAGCTAAAGGTTCCTTTTGAGTTGAGAGTTGTCGCTATTAGGTTATACGAGAATGTAGTTGCCAAGCTAAAGAGCAATGAGGGGTGGTTGAAAGATATTAAGTGTGATATCGGAGTTAAACAAGGTTTCCCCCTCTCCCCTACCCTATTTTGCATTTACATTGATAAGCTCGAAGGTTATTTAGAGGAACTAGGACATGCTGGCACAATCTTAGCTGGGATAGTCGTCATCCTTCTTCTCTATGCTGACAATATTCTTCTCCTTGCAAGGTGTCCATTTGACATTGATAAGGAACATAGGCTTCTTAGGGATTTATGCTCTACCATGGGTATGACTGTTAACATAGACAAAACAAAAGTTGTGATTATCCAATCCAATAATAACACCTATGATAATTTTATATATGACAATAATAACTTGGAGGAAGTGTATTCTTACAAGTACCTAGGAATTGATATTCATCACAAGCTCAATTGGAACTACAACATTGAGAAAAGGATTAATGGGGGGTGGAAAGCTTACTTTGGTCTTGTAAATAATTGCAAAATGGCAAACCTCGTAATGTGCGATAAAAAGAAGTTCCTTTTTGAAACTTTAGACACTCCTGTTATCTTATATGAATGTGAGATTTGGGGTTGCAGCATCTCTAGAGAATCTTGGAGAAAGATTGAGCAAATATAAAAGCACTTTATAATGTATAACCTGAAAATTAAAAGCAATACACCCTACCTTATTCTCCTTATAGAAGTAGGTATTTCCCCAATTGAGAGCCTAGCTATGACTAGGGTTCTGTTGTACAAGCACAAGCTCAATAACATAGGATATCATAGACTTCCTAAGCTAGATTTAAATTCTAGCCTAAAGCGCGTAAGGCTCAAATGGGGGTGGTATAAAGACATGAGGGTCTGGTTAAACCATTGGGAGATCAACGAGAATGATGCATTGCAAAACATTAATAACATTAAAAATATTGTTCTAAGTTCAAAGAAAAAATGTGGTGTGAGAAAGATTTAGGAGCTAAAAGAAAATTAAGTTATTATAAGAAGGTCATCAATCCCACCCTAGAAAATCAAAAGTATCTCTATGTTCTAGCTAGCTCAAAGAAGAAAATTAATATAGCGAAGATTAGAATCAACTCTCATGGGCTCCATAGTGAAACAGGTTGTTGGGCAGTTCCTAAAACACCATGGATGGAAAGGATCTGCCATCTCTGTGAGAATAGGAATATTGAGGATGAAAACCACTTCATCTTTGGGTCCTCCGCTTACAGCCACATTAGATCCCAGTTGCATAATCTTTGTTGCAATACTCACCTTCCTAGCCTTTTATGATGTCAAAATTATAGTGAGCTTGGGAGGCTTCTCTCCAAGCTTTTTGAGCATAGGAATAAAATCTTAAATCAAACTAAATAATTTGTGTCTTTAGGTCTGATAGACCAAAGTTGGTCTTAGTAACCATCATCATCATCATCATCATACTGTCTTTATAGACACAATTTTTTGGACAACAATCTTTAAGACAATATTTTTTAAGACAATAATCTTTAAGACAATAATTTTTGAGACACCGGCTTAAAGACAATATTGAGGACAATACACAAGTTTTTTTTTTGTCAAAGGTTAAGACAATTTACCAAAAAATTGTCTCAAATATTGTCCTAAAACCCCCCTTTATGTAGTAGTGCACATTGTGTCACAAGATACTAAAATAAATATATCTTAATTTCACATATATAAGCTAATATTAAAGTCATCTCTAATTTTATTTGACTAATTGAGTCTAGTTCTATTAGTTTTAGTGTAGATTTTGATTTCTAATCCTATTTGATTATTGGTACTAATCTATTGATTTTAGTGTAAATGTTGATTTCAAATACTGTTTGATTTCTTCATTTATATATATAAATAAATATACATGTTTTTTTTTTAATGTTCTTATAATTTTAGTTTATATGCTTTAATAATTTAAGATTAATTTTATTTTATACCGTTTACGAACTTTATATTACCAAAAAAAATGTTGTAATCACATGCCATTTTTCTTAGATATGATTTATTTAAAATATACAACAATAAAATAAGCTAATCTAGATCCAATAGGGTCTTTGAATTGATTAAAATGTGCATCGGAGGTATGATCCATTGCAACTTTAGCAATGGTATCATAAACCTTTTATGTTCAATGAATGGCATCCGAGAATATATGTTTCGATGCATCCGAACAAATGAAGGGAGCAATGTCATTACATGGACCAAATCCTGTCTGTGATGTTCTGCAATATGCTAATGAAGGGAGCAATGTCATTACATGGACCAAATCCTGTCTGTGATGTTCTGCAACATGCTATTCTTGTTGCCTCAACCCATGGTAACGCACCGATAAAATTTGTAATATCAAAATAAAGTGGACAAGATATTGACTACTGTGTTTTTCAGTGTTTGACTGATGAAACAAAATGGCCAAGCATTGAAAGAAGATATTGAATTCAAACTTCAAAGTAGATGAAAAACTATACAATGGATATATAAAACTGATCATAAAAAATAATGCTTACTTTAGATTCACAACCCATTTTATTTTTCCAGTAATGAAATCTGATATGTAAAAGTAGATCCCGTGATTGATGATAGAGTAAGTTGTAGCTGCGAAACATCGGATATGGGACACCAAGATACAACGCGGCGAAATGTAAGAGCCTGGCGAAATCTGGATCACCAGAATAAGAAGGGGACATTCCGGAATATGATCATCCTCCATTCAATAAATGAATAGTGGGAATATTAGTTTTTCACGTTCGAGATTTTTCTTACGCTCGTTTATATTATTTATTTATTTTTTAGAAATTAAAATTATATATCCAATATATCATATATCGTCACTTAGATACACATCATCCTAGTCCTGTAGGTGAGGTTGAGCAGAAAAAAAAAAGCATATATAGAGGAAAAAAAAGCGTATATATATATATATATGTGTAAAAATAATTATTTTATTATATTTTACAATTAATAAATTGTTGATAAATGTTTAACAATGTTCTTAATATTGGTGATATAACTAGTATAGATTTATTTTAAACACAAAACTAACATGATTAAACTGTAAAATAGTAAGATGACCTCAAACATCTTAACCATAAAAACTTATTTATTTTAATAGCTTTATATGATGTGTACATAAAAAAACAAAACAAACAAACAAACAAATTCAAATATTTTTTTTAAAAAATTAAATAGCAAAAGCAATTATTTTATTTATAAAATTTTATTATATTTTAAAATTAATAAATTGTTGATAAATGTTTAACAATGTTCTGTAATATTGGTGATAAACCTAGCATAGATTTATTTTAAACACAAAATTAACATGATTAAACTATAAAACATTAAGACAACCTCAAACATATTAACCATGAAAACTTATTTATTTTAATAGCTTTATATGATATGTACATAATTTTTTAAAACTAAATATAAATTAATTTACATACCATGTCTATTGAGCAATTTTATCAGCACATATTATAATTTTTTTTGTTATTAATATATTTTTAAGGTATACCTAAATATTAATTCATATTAAGATATTTTATTTATAACTTGTTTGAGACATTTTATCATATAAGACATTAAAATATTTTCTTTCAATATAAAGTTTCAAATATCATGGGCAAATACAATGTGTTGTCAAAACGTTGAACCTAAAAACTGCCAATGATAAAACTTAATATATATCTATATATAGAAAAAAAAATATTAAAATAAAATGTTTTAATGATTTAGATAATAAATATCCCATGTGAGTTGTTAATAAAATATTTTTAATTTGAATTAATATTTACATATACCTAAAAATATATTAATAAAAAAATCTATTTTAATGTGGGTTGATCTATGTTGATTATAGCCAACATTGTTTTTCTATTTAGAGTACATTTTATTTTTATTTTAAGAGGGACACATGTCATTTACAAATTAAGTATGAAAATACTTACACATCACTTTCACAATGGGTTATAGAATGAGCCTCTCCGCTCAATGATCAAAATTTAAACTTAAAATACACTTTAATAGTCTATTAAAAATCAAAAAACTAAAAAAATAAAAATGTATAAAACCTTGCACATAATAGTGAAATTCATTATTTTATGTAGGAGGTTCCAAATATTGAAACAATAATTAGATTACATAATTAATGCTCATATTCACAATCATTCCATATAACAAAATACTACAAACACATAGTAGAGACACTACAAATATATCGTTGAGAATTTAATTATATAGATTCACTTTATTTCAATAGATCCATGCAATATTTACAAATATTAGTTTTATTTCTCAGATATCCAATTTATTTCAATGGATCCACGTAAAAGTTTTATGCATCTCTTTGAAGATTTTACACTTCACAATTTTTGAGAGATTTTGAGAAATTTCACCTCAAATTATAGTCATCTGTATCTCTTAAACGTTACCTCTAATCATAGTAGTCTAATCAACACACATTATAAGTCTAGTAATTTTTAGCTTGATCTTCAGAATCTACTAGGTCATTGACACTCAATTGTAGTTCAAGCTCATTGGACTCTAATCAACACACAATAACTCTGATGACAACTTTGGTGCCAATTGATAAATCCCCATACACCTAGAGAATGGTGGTGTCTCACTCGTCTTGCGTGGCACTCCACACATCAAGAGGACAAACTTACTTGGATTCTTTCCTCCTTTAAAGACTCAACGTGAATACTATAGGCTTTCATAAATTTAGAGATCTAAAATGATTACTAATTGATGAAGTGTATTTATCAAGGGTTCAGAGGGATCAAATATCTTGATATGTGACTTATCCCTCTCAATGCTTCAGAGATCAAATACAATTCATCCCTCTCAGCTCTTGATAGATCAGAGTTAAGATGGATCTAGGCCAGTTTAATTCCCCCCTTTAAATAGGCTATATTCCACATGAATACAATGAGTCAATACGATGGGTTCTCAATACCATGGGCCATTTTTATTTCTATTATTGCTTCATTTTTTATAGTTATTTTTAAATTGATATTTTTATCTTTTATTTAGACCAAATCAAATGTTTACATTACATTAATGGTTTTATTCATTTCATTTAATTAAAATAAGTTTTTTCTTTATTTTTTTTATATAATTTGATTTACTCTCAAACTCAAAAATTACGTTACAAGATTTCTCCCATATTGGGCTCTAGATCACCTTTGGACCCATGTCACCCCTTTAAATAGGCTATATTCAATATTAATACAATGAGTCAATACCATGGGTTCCCGATACCATGAGTTCTCAATACCATGGGCCATTTTTATTTCTATTCTTACTTTGTTTTTTTATAGCTATCTTTAATTTGTTATCCTTACAATGTTAAAAATGAGGTTGCAATATCTCTCCTATAATTTCTTGTAGATCATCTTTACTTGGAATTGAAGAGAGTCGAGCCCATGATCAATAAAAGGGAGCAACAATATCAACAGTCTTCACATCTAACAATTTTTGCACTAGCACAATCTATCCCTTTACCTCACAAGCGAGCTCAAGCCAACGTTTAGCCAATTCTATTTCCTTGCAAGCTACTACTCCCTTCCACAATTCTTGACAGAATTAACCCATATTTTCATTTTTTATTTTGACCAAATCAAATGTTTACATTACATTAATTTGTTATTTTTATAATGTTAAAAATGAGGTTGCAATATCTCTGCTATAATTGCTTGTAGATCTCCTTTACCTGCAATTGAAGAGAGTTGAACCCATGATCAATAAAAGGTAGCAAGAATATCATCAATCTTCACATCTAACATTTTTTGCACTAGTAAAATCTGTTATCACTCAGAATTTTCTCAAGGTTAAAGAAAGAAATTTCCGAGCTAACCACAAACCAATCTTTTAAGTACAAAATCTAGCCAATCTATACTCAGAGAGGGCACTTTCTTTATGATTTGGCTTTGTTTATGGGATGTTAGGCTAGTTATGACAGATTAGGGGGTTTTTATTTTGTTTGGTGGTGGAATTCAGGAGCAGACGAATAGAACAAGGTATTTCAGGCCATTGGGCTATGCAGTCAACTGAAGGTGGCTTAACTAGATCAGGTTGATTTAACAAATGAGGGTTTCAGAGGGCAAGATAGACAAACAAAAGACAAATGATAGCTTAAAAGGGTGAAATGGTCTTGAAAGGGAGGAAGGTCAATTAAGAATCCTTTAACAAAGTTCAAGATGAGGGAAAGTAGGTGCTCATTAACAAAAAACAATTAAGAATTCTTTGTTAAATGATCACAGTGATAAACTAAAAAGCAGGGAGCAATTAAGAATTCCCTACCTATGATAGCTTGGAAGAGGACATTAAGAATATAAACGATCTTAAAGACAGAGTGCAGTAAAGCTCTTTCTGAAATATAATTTTTCTTTTATCATTCAAATATGAAACACATATGAATATTTAAACCAAAAAACTGTAAAAACATAAGATATAGAATACTTATTTGTTTCTCGTTTGACACAGGTATGGTGTAAAAGTCATTTGCTTTATTACTTTGTCCACCCAGCCATACAATAGTTGTTCAACAACACTTCTATTCCAAAAAAAAAATTCTACAGAAATCTATAAGATTCCACCAAAATAATTCAAATGAAGAAGTATTTATACTAATTGTAAATTGACATATCTTGAAAAAATATCAAGATTGGTTTACAAATATCTCAAATTGTTTTACAATAATAGAACTTAAATAAAGGACATACAAAACTAATGAATCTATTTGGCACTATGTTTATGGATTTATGGTGATGAAGAAGAGAAAATCGAATTTGGTAGCAACTCTTAATTGATGATGAAGCATCACAGTCACTAATTGCATCCTTCCTTTGTGCATTGTGCCCTAGAAATTATGCAAACTTGGGGTCCAATGATATGATTGTATATCTAAATCCGAGATATATATTTACAAAGGGAAAGACTTTATTTTAGATAAGAATTCTTTTGAGATAAACCTCCTTAAGTTTCCCAAAATTCATCCCCAGGTGTTCACAATATGCTCTGCAAAAAGATGTCAAAAACATGACTTTGGACAAACTGAAAAATAGGCTGTGAAGAGATGCACTTATCTCCCTCTTGGTAACACCTGTGTAAAAAGTGAGTTAATTTTTTTTATAATGGTCTCTTAGGAAAAAAAACCTTCTCCAGGTTCTCGAAATACTTCTTGGATTTTCCAAAATAGTTTCTGTAAAACTATGACTTAAACATGAAATTTCTGAAGAATGTACCATTTTTGCTCTAATTTCATCTTTTAATCTTGAATTTCTTTTAGTTGTTTTTCACTTTTACTTTCGATAAACTTCATTGTAGCTGGTGAAAGTGTTTTCATCCTTGTTTAACCCTTAATGTCTTCATGCTTAATTTTACTTTTTACTGTTTACTTTTTACTTTTACCGCTCTGTTTTTCATTTGTCTTTCTTTGACATGAATTTATATGCTCTATTTTGTAATTATGTTCCCTAATATTGATCTTCATGCTAGATGATTTACTTGCCTTGGTCTTCAATTTGATACTGTTTAAACCTGATACACTTTGACTGTTATTTACTGTGTCCTTTTAACTTCACTGTATATTTTAGGTTTTTACTGTCTGTTTCAATAGTAAATCATTTAATTTTATGTTTCCTCCACTTGTCTTTTAACTGTGTTTTATTTTCCATCTCTTGTGAATATACTTGATAACAATCTTAGAGTAAACAGGTCTTGTGACTAGTATTAACACTGTTTATGCAAGGATGTGGTCTTCTAGTCACCTGTAAAACAAAACAAATTGTTAGGAAAGCATTGGTTTGCAGGGGAGGATGAAAAGGTTTCATTTGAGCTTGAAATGAATATGGAGTGAGTCCAAAATGATTTTTGGGAGGTAAACCATGCTCAAATTGGTTAACAGAGGCTTCAGGTGGCACAAATGGTTACATGGGGTTTTACTGCACAATTAGGTGAAAACGAGCAAAACTGGGGTTTTCACATTTAAACCGGTAAATGGTTGATATTGGTGGGTTAACAATAGTGACACTTGGTATCAATTGAATGACAGGACATTTTTTCGTTTATGGGAGGTGGTAAGTAGGTTTCATCGCACCGCTTCTGGGAGGGAAGTAGTTTTTAGGGAGGACTACACGATTCCACACATCTTTCGAGACGTGGCATTGGCACTATTTGGGAAACTGCTCACATCACACACTAAAGGTCAACCAAAAGGCTTGTGTGATATGAGTGATATTCGTCGGATCTAAGGGATTCGATCAGATGGTGGTCGGAAATGGGAAGCAGCGTAAGGTTAACGAAGGACAGGCCCAATAATATATCAGGGTTAAGCGATTGGTCCATAAAGTTATTAATTAATCATGAGTATTAATTAATCTTTGTTTTAGCATGGTGGGGTTCGGGTTATTAATTAGCCATGGATTGGTTAATTAATTCCTTTTTATTGGCTTTTATTATGGTTATATTTAACCGTGGGATGGGATATGTAATATTTGGGATTTATATAATAATATGGGCATGGGTAGTGTCATTTTCTGGAGTTACATAATAATATCATTAGTGGTTAATATGACTAGGGAATATGAAGTGAGCTAAGTAAATGTTTCCGAAAACATTTCATCATACACCTTTAAGACTTAGGCTAATGATATATGAGGGTTTCATGTAGATAGAATGTTTTTAATCTGACTTTAAGAAGGGGTGAATATTGATGAAAGGGATTTAAGTGCTTTAGGTATTTCAAATTATTGGGCTGAGGGTCTAGTCCCTACAAAAGTCAGAGAAATGCTCTGAGCCCCTCTAATCTGTTGTAGATACCTTTAGCGCTCAGGGGAAATTAGTGAATTTTTTAGGCGAAATAAGTAGGGTGGTTAATTAGTTTTGACTTTAAGTGTTGATGTGCCTTCCATGTAATACATGCCTTGTCCAAGTGATGAAAAAAAATGATTTAAGCATTAAGCTCAACCATTCATCACCCATTTATTTTGCAACCATCATCTACTTACCCTACCTACTTAACCTAGGATTTTTACTTCTTTATTAGGGTGCACTTAGATTGGCAAATCCTTTTGAAATTTTCTTTTCTTTTGCATAGTGATATCTATCTAAATCTAACCTTATTACATCCAAGGGATCAGATTGAACTGTTGAGCTCCTTTTATTCACTCTACCTATCTACTTATCTACCAAGATTAAATAGTTTGGTCAAATTTTATTCTCTGTCTCTATAAACATGTGAAATTGAAAACATGGAATAAACAAGTTTAAACTATTTGGTTACCATGGATTGTAGCATAGGTGACAAGCTACACACAATCTTTATTATACAACAAGTAAATAGTAGTGGCATTTAGAGTTGCACACTTTCATGGTCTTTTCTTTTTGTTGGGGTTCATTTTCTTTCATATTTTGACCTTTTCTTTATTCTTTTTACCCTTTTATTCTTTTTCTAGGGCATACCCTCTTTAGATTTTTTTTATTTTTTTATTTTTTACAAATATGGAAAACATTTGCAGAAGCAAAGGTATGTACATATTTCAGAACTAAGCAAAGTCAACCATGATATATGACACCTATTGGTATAGGAACCTAACAGTGGCTCCATTTGGGGATGGAATTTCCTTGTGAAATGTCAAGAACACCGTCGACTAGTAGCCTGATCCATTAGGTCATTCCCACACATATATATGCTCTGTTGCATAATCTTTGTCACTAAAATTTTTGAACTGAAATTGTAGCCTTTTCTGCAAACTAAAACCCGATCTAACATATATTTGCTAATTGAAACTGAATTTATTCAAACTGGAATCCTACCTACTTACTCTAATCGGCTATCTACCTGCTACTTAGGTAAAATGAAACAACCAATGCAACCACTCAAGCATCATATACATTGGTGGATTTTTTTGTTTTTGCTTGTTGGTGTTTAAAATTGAAATATTGAAATCAAATATAGCCTTGTTAACTTTTTGAGAAGATAAGGAAATTCCCGATTTCCTTTGTTGGATCTAGAAACTGTACAAAAGGATCTTGTAACATATATACAGTATTCTTGAACTGATTCAAACAACTATACATCTGTTGTGTATGGTGTGCATGCCATGAAACTAAAATAATACCTTCATCTTTATCACCCTGCAGACTTTCAGATGAGCTTTGTGATGATATTTCTATTAATTATAATGTTTGTCTGTTGAAATCATTATCATCTTGATTTTGACTCTCATAGTTTGTTAATGGAGACAAATTCCGATTGCATTCATCATCCAACCTATCAGCTATTGGATCATAAAGAACTTGGAAGGATTGTTCCAACTTACTACATATAAGTTGAAATGGAACTTCATAGATTTCTACAAGATGCTCCCCCTTTTCTTTAAAAAATTTATACCACATTTCCTTTAAAAATTGAAATGACTCAAAACAAAGAGGTAGGGAATAATCTTGGATCATTTGATCATATGTTCCAGCTTCTAAGTTTTCTTCTGCAACCCAACATTCACTGGCATTTTGGGGCTGCAAATCTAGATATGAGAAGTCTTGAACAAAGATTCTAGATAGTTAATATCAAGACTTGTTGACATTTGATTTCTAATTTCAAGATAGTTATCTCTGATAAACTGAAATGAAACAAAACAAAATGGTAAAGTTCCTTCACTGATTTCAAAATTTTCTGCACTTTCCTCCTCATTCTCATAACTGGAATGAACAAGCTGATCATTATTTTCAAGTTGCTGAATCTGAATTTCCTTATTCCTCAAATTAGCTTCTGATTCCTCTACAAGGTTAAATTGGATTTGATAAAAATAATCATTATTATATTGATCAAGCTTAGGCACATCATCATAAGAATTAATGTCACCAAATGTAGATATTAGATTAGCAGATTTCCTCTCCACATATGGTTCTATAACTCTATCTTAAAATTTATGGTAGTTGGAATTAATAGGGATTTGTTCATGGATGTCAACCTCTTATTTTTGTGAAATAAATGTGTCATGGTTATTTTGAACAAAAATTCAACTTTCACTATGATCTTTTGAATCATTTCCTCTGTTTTATTTTTCAAAATGTTGAGCTTTTCCTCTCTCTCTTCTTTCAACTTTTCTCTTATAATTTGCAGATTACCTTCTACATCTACTACCCTGTTTTGCATCTGTTCTAGTGTTGAGTGGTTTCTTTCTCTTAGATGAAATTATATCTATGAATCAAATACTCTTGGATAATGCAAAAGAGTTGAACAAGGGGGAGGTCTTATATTTGATGGCATTGGCTAATAGATTTGATTAAATCTATCTGAAAATTGTTGTATTGTTTCATCTGGTTGTCTTTTTACCTGATTATATTCTTCTATGATTACAAACATATTAACTTTGATTGTCCATCTATCAAGGAAGAGTTTGAGAAACTGCTCGAGATTTGAGATGATTGCCTCCGGCACGGTTTTGAACCAACTCTTGACTTTGTCTTGCAAAGAAAGAGAAAAAAGCCTAATATTGACATCCTCTTAATCTACTTCAAACAAGTTAAGATAATTTTCAAAAGCTTGAATATGTTGTTGGGCAATGAGACCATTCTCTCCATCAAACTTAGGGAGATACTTAGGATAATCATTAGGAAAAGCATGGAGTGTAGGAGGTAAAATGAGTGGTTTATATCTATCAGGAACTTTATGAGGTACTGGAATATGTACAGGGATTGTATGATCAGTCTTAATTTTTTTATTCTCCTCAATTGGAAAATAATATTCATAAGAATTAGAAGAATGTTTCTCAAATGTGTAAGGAGATCTTATATCTACAACTTTTAAAGGGAAATAATAAAAATTTAATCTAAAATCTTATCTAAAATACAATATACATTGAAAAAAATTATCAATGAGAAAGAACATAATGTCTTGGATAACAATCCAAGTTAAAAGCCTAATCTTTTCACATAGTTCTTTCAAGTTCATTTCTCCAGTGGAGTCTTGATTGTGAAATTGATTTGGAGTTTCCAGGTGGATGATTTTAACCTTTGTGTGTTTGATCACTATCCACCATCATAGATCAGATCTAAACCTATAAAACAATACTAAAGAAAAAATTAATTCTCCCCAGCGGAGTCGCCACTATGTTATCACTCAGAATTTTCTCAAGGTTAAAGAAAGAAATTTCCAAGGTAACGACAAACCAACCTTTTACGTACATAATCTAGCCAATCTGTACTCAGAGAGGGCTCTCTCTTTATAATTTAGCTTTGTTTATGGGTTATTAGGTTATTTACAACAACTTGGGGGGTTTTGATTTTGTTTGGTGGTGGAATTCAGGAGCAGATGGATAGAACAAGGTATTTCAGGCCATTGGGCTATGGAGTCAATAGAAGGTGGCTTAACTGGATGAGGTTGATTTAACAAAGGAGGGTTTCACAGGGCAAGATAGAGAAACAAAAGACAAATGACAACTTAAAAAGGTGAAATGGTCATGAAAGGGAGGAATGGCGATTAAGAATCCTTCAACAAAGTTCAAGATGAGGGAAAGTGGTTGCTCATTAACAATAAACAATTAAGAATTCATTGTTAAATGATCATAGTGATAAACTAAAAAGCAGGGAGCAATTAAGAATTCTCTACCTATGATATCTTGGAAGAAAACATTAAGAATATAAACGATTTTAAAGACAATATGTAGTAAAGCTCTTTCTAAAATATAATTTTTCGTTTATCATTCAGATATGAAACACATATGAATATTTAAACCAGAAAACTGTAGAAACATAAGATATAGAATACTTATTCGTTTCTCGTTTGACACAGGTATCCTGTAAAAGTTCTTTGTTTTATTACTTTGTCTAGCCAGCCATATAATAGTTGTTCAACAACACTTCTATTCCAAAATAAAGAGTCTACAAAAATTTCTAAGAATCCACCAAAATACTTCAAATGAAGAAGTATTTATACTAATTTTAAACTGACATATCTTGAAAAAATATCAAGATTGGTTTACAAATATCTCAAACTGTTTTACAATAATAGAACATAAATAAAGTACATTCAAAACTATAAATCTGTTTGGCACTATGTTTATGGATTTATGGTGATGAAAAAGAGAAATTCGAATTTGGTAGCAACTCTTAATTGATGAAGAGACATCCCAGTCACTAACTACATCCTTCCTTTGTGCATTCTACCCCAGAAAGTCTGCAAACTTGGGGTACAATCATACACTTTTATATCTCAATCAAAGATAGATGTATAAAATGTGAAAAAGGTTATTGTAGATAAGAATGTTTTTGAGATAAACCTCTTTCCGTTTCCCCAACATCTCCATATTTTCACAATACGCTCTACAAAAAGATTTCAAAAATAGGACTTTGCACAAACTGAAACATAGGATGTGAAGAGATGCACTTATCTCTCTCTTGGTAATACCTGTGTACAATGTGAGATACGTTTTTGTATATTGACCTATTAGAAACAAAAACCTCCTCCAATTTCTCGAAATACTTCTTGGATTGACCACAATATTCTCCGCAAAACTATGACTTAAACAGGAAATTTCTGAAGAATGTACCATTTTTGCTCTAATTTCATCTTTTAACCTTGAATTTCTTTTAACTATTTTTCACTTTTACTTTGGATAAACTTCACTGTAGTTGGTGAAAGTGTTTTCATCTTTGTTTAACCCTTAATGTCTTCATGCTTACTTTTACTTTTTACTATTTACTTTTTACTTTTACCACTCTATTTTTCATCTCTCTTTACTTTGACATGAATTTATATGCTTTGTTTTGTAATTGTCTTCCCTATTGTTTATCTTCATGCTAGATGATTTACTTGACTTGGTCTTCAATCTGATACTCTTTAACCCTGATACTCTTTAACCCTGATACACTTTGACTGTTCTTTATTGTGTCCTTTTAACTTCACTGTATCTTTTAGGTTTTTACTGTCTATTTCAACAGTAAATCATTTAATTTTATGTTTCCTCTACTTGTCTTTTAACTGTGTTTTATTTTCCATCTCTCTTTGAATATACTTGATAACAATCTTGGAGTAAACAGGTCTTATGACTAGTGTTAAGATTGTTTATCCAAGGATGTGGTCTTCTGATCACCTGTAAAACAAAACAAATTGTTAAGAAAGAATTGTTTTGCAGGGGAGGTTGAAAAGGTTTCATTTGAGCTTGAAAGGTCTGTGGAGTGAGTTGAGAATTATTTTAGGGAGGTAATCCATGCTCAAATCGGTTAACAAAGGCTTTAGGTGGTGCAGAAAGGTTGCATAGGGTTTTTACTGCACAATCAGGTGAAGCCAAGCAACATAGGGGTTTTCGTGTTTAAATGGGTAAATGGTTGATATTGGCGGGTCAACGACAGTGACAGTTGGTATCAATTAAATGATGGGACATTTTGTCATTTATGGGAGGTGGTAAGCGGTTTCATCGCACCGCTTCTAGGAGGGAAGTGGGTTTTAGGGAGGACCGCGTGATTCCACACATATTTCGACACATAGCATCGACACTATTTGGGAAACTGGTCACATCACACGCTAAATATCGACCAAAAGGCTTGTGCGATATGAGTGATATCTGTTGGATCTGAGGGATCCGATTGGACGGTGGTCGGTAATGGAAAACGATGGAAGGTTAACAAAGCACGGGCCCAATAATTATTAAGGAGTTAATCATATCAGGGGTAAAGCGATTGGTGCGGAAAGTTATTAATTAATCGTGAGGATTAATTAATCCTTGTTTTAGCATGGCGGGGGTTGGGTTCTTAATTAACCATGGATTGGTTAATTAATTCCATTTTATTGACTTTTATTATGCTTATATTTAACCGTGGGATGGGATATGTAATATTTGGGATTTATATAATAATATGGGCATAGGTAGTGTCATTTTCTGTTGTTACATAATAATATAATTAGTGATTAATATGACTATGGAATACGAAGTGCACTAAGTAAATGTTTCCAAAAACATTTTATCATACACCTTTAAGACTTAGGCTAATGATATATGAGGGTTTCACATAGATAGAATGTTTTTAATTTGACTTTATGAAGGGGTGAATATTGATGAAATGGATTAAAGTGCTTTAGGTATTTCAAATTATTGGGCCGAGGGTCTGGCCCCTCCAAAAGTCAGAGAAATGCTCTAAGCCCCTCTAAACTGTTGTAGATACCCTTAGAACTTAGGGGAAATTAGTGAATTTTTTTATGGGAAATGAGTAGGGAGGTCAATTATTTTTACTTTGAGTGTTGATGTGCCTTCCATGTGATACACGCCTTGTCTAAGTGATGAAAGAAAAAGATTTCAGAATTAAACTAAACCATTCATCACACATTTATTCTGCAACCATCATCTACATACCCTACCTAATTAACCTAGAATATTTATTTCTTTACTAGGGTGCACTTAGACTGGCAAACCCTTTTCAAATTTTCTTTTCTTTTACATAGTGATATCTATCTAAATCTAACCTTATTACATCAAAGGGCTCAGATTGAACTGTTGAGCTCATTTTATTCACTCTACATATCTACTTATCTGCCAAGATTAAACAGTTTGGTCAGATTTTATTCTCTATCTCTATAAACATGAAATTGAAAACATGGAATAAACAAGTTTAAACTATTTGGTTACCACGGATTGTGGCATAGGTGACAAGCTGCACATAATCTTCATTATACAACAAGTAAATAGTAGTGGCATTTAGACTTTCACACTTTCATGGTCTTTTCTTTTTGTTGGGGTTCATTTTCTTTCCTTTTTTGACATTTCCTTTATTCTTTTTACCCTTTTATTCATTTTCTAGAGCATACCCTCTTTACATTTTTTTAATTTTTTAATTTTTTACAAATATGGAAAACATTTGTAGAAGCAAAGGTATGTACATATTTCAAAACTAAACCAAGTCAATCATGATATATGATACCTATTGGTATAGGAACCTAAGACAATCTATCTCTTTACCTCACAAGCCAGCTCAAGCCAACATTTAGCCCATTCTATTTCCTTCCAAGCCGCTACTCCCTTCCACAATTCTTGACAAAATTAGCCCATATTTAATAGTTATTTTTTTATAGTTTATTTTAATTTGATATTTTTATTTTTTATTTTGACCAAATCAAATGTTGACATTACATTAATTTTTATTTTTATAATGCTAAAAATAAGGTTGCAATATCTCTCCTCTAATTGCTTGTAAATCACCTTTACTTGGAATTGAAGAGAGTCGAACCCATGATCAATAAAAGGTAGCAAGAATATCAACAATCTTCACATCTAACAATTTTTGCACTAGTAAAATCTATCTCTTTACAACACAAGCAATCTCAAGTCAACGTTTAGCCAATTCTATTTCCTTCCAAGTTGCTACTCCCTTCCACAATTCCTGACAGAATTAGCCCATATTTAATAGTTATTTTTTTATAGTTATTTTAATTTGATATCGTTATTTTTTATTTTCACCAAATAAAATGTTTACATTACATTAATGTTTATTTTCATTTCATTTAATTAAAATAATTTTTTCTTTTTCTTTTTTATATAATTTGATTTAGTCACAAACTTAAAAATTATATTTCAAGATTTCTCCCATATTGGGCTCTAGATCACCTTTGGACCCAAGTCACCCCTTTAAGTAGGCTCTATTCCATATTAATACAATGGGTCAATACCATGGGTTCTCAATACCATGAGTTCTCAATCCCATGGACCATTTTTATTTCTCTTCTTACATTGTTTTTTATAGCTATTTTTAATTTGTTATTTTTATAATGTTAAAAGTAATGTTGCAATATCTCTCCTATAATTGCTTGTATATCACATTTACTTGGAATTGAAGAGAGTTGAACCCATGATCAATAAAATATAGCAACAGTAGCAACATTCCTCACATCTAACAATTTTTGCACTAGCACAATCTATCTCTTTACCTCACAAGCGAACTCAAGCCAACATTTAGCTAATTCTATTTCCTTCGAAGCCGCCACACCCTTCTACAATTCTTGAAAGAATTAGCCCATATTTAATTAGGAAATCCTCACCCCATAACTGTGCAATCCATCCATATGCCCTCAAATGATTTCATGAACCCTATGTACATCTCAGAAAATTATCCATAAACTCTAATATCAACTAGGCCTTCCTATGAATTGACATGCATGAGCTGTTTATATGTGAATCTTGATTTAAGTTGTGTTTTAGTGATGGTTCACTCATGCCCTTCCCCACTACTAGACCTCCCACTAGTTCCACCAATAGTTATAACTAGTTTAACTAACTATAACTCAGTTAGACTGAGCTAATTAATTACAACTCAAAAGTACTAAACTTGGGTCTCTAAAATTTAGGGATCACTCTACATGACTCTAGATTGACTCTCAACTTGAATTTCCTAAGACAAATAAGTAAATTTAACTTAGTTAAGTATTACAACTTTCTATGAGAATATTCGCAATTTAATTCAAGGCTAAATTAAATTGGAATTTCTTGTTGCTATTTTTAACATCTCATAGTTGACAAGTTCTTTCATCTTGTTGACAGTGTTGGACTTTTTAACATTCAAAGGGGTCTCTGTGATATGTGCTCCCAATTATCCCTCACACTGTTTGGGAAAGGAAACCCATCCAAAATGCAACCTAGTTATCATTCTATTAAAGGTTGGCCTTGGCTTTAACTCTGAAAAAGAGAGAAGATCACATGTGTGCTTTTTAAAATCAAGTATGCCTAGTAGGAGTTTGATTGTAGGTGTGTCAAGGTTTTTCTAGTATGGAGGAAGAGGAAAGTGAGCATATAAGAGAGAGGTAACAAAACCATCCTAGTAGAGACACAAATGAACAAGAAAGGTCTCTCTAGCACCGAGGGTAATATTCCACAAAGATGCAATGGTCACTAAAACATTAAGACACATTGTCAATATGATGAGCACTAAAATAACATAAATACTTCAACTACTTTACTATAGTAAAAACCAAACATGAATCATAAAAATTCACTAAATAGTCTTACAAATATTTATAATCCATGCATGGAAATGGGAAAATCCAAGATGAAAAGTCATTTTCTTGTACAATGAGGGTGTATATATTTACCTATAAATTCTTTCTAATGACAATCCTTTTACAAAATTTCATTAAATAAAATAAATAGAAATATAGAGAAAACTCTACATTCCATTAGCACTCAAAACTCACATTTAAGCATAAAGCATAAACAAGATCAAATCATACAAAAGACATGATAAACCCTAATACATGGAGAAACAAAATATGATGAGACAATCATGAAATTATATACAAGTCTCTAAAAATATCAATGTTGAAGTTGGAAATAACTTCAAAAGAATATTGAAAAATGAGAAGGATTACAAAGAATTTGGGTAAAGAGAAGAATCAATTTTAAAATTAGTGATATTGATGTTTGATTTTTATTTTTATTTTTCTTAAAACAATGTTTAATAATTAACTTTTTCTACATAACCAGCTGAACCAAGTGATTTTATGGACAAAAATGATGTTCATGGTAAACTAAGTAATTTTGAAATCAAATTTTCATATAATTTTTTTTCTTTTTCTCAAAGAAAATTACACTTATTGCATACAAAAGTAGGCTATGTGATTGTGATCGGGAACATAGATTGAGCTTATAACACCTTTTGGCTAATAACTTAGTTAACATGAGTGAATTCATCACACACAACAATATTAAGCAACGAAAATATAGAATAACATCTTAATAACCTAATACAAAAGATTGAGCTTATAACCCATTATGGCTAATAACTTAGTTAACATGAGTGAATTCATCACACACAACAATATTAAGCAAAGAAAGAAAATATAGAGTAAAATCTTAATAACTTAATACAACGTGGCTGGAATTAAGAGACTATTATAACAAGCAACTATTATAAAAGAGAAATGTCCCAAATTCTAGACATTTGTTGATCCCTTTTAACACACAATAACAAAACGAGGGTGATGTTAAGACGGAAGGTTGGATCTGGACATAGCGTTGATTAAGATCTATAGTTGAATCTGGACATAGTGTTGAATGTGGATCCTGAGGGTTAAGATGGAGAAATGGATCTACAGATAGGGTTGATTATGGATTATCTATGTGCGTTGTAAAATTGTTAAATGTTGGAAAGCATCTAAAGCATATTCCAAGCCTTGTGAAATATACTAAAATTGGTTTTTGAAAGGAAAAACACATCAAATACAAGGTATTAAAAGATAAACATTTACACTGTCTAACAAGATACTAAAACAAATATATCTTAATTTCACATACATAAGTTAACAGTAAGATCATCTCTAATTTTATTTGACTAATTGAGTCTAGTTCTATTAGTTTTAGTGTAGATTTCGATTTCTAATCTTATTTTATTATGAGTACTAATGTGTTGATTTCAGTGTAAATGTTAGACTTCAAATACTGTTTGATTTCTTCATCTATCTATCTATCTATATGTATATATAAATGTTTTTTCTCTTTTTATATAATCTTATAATTTTAGTTTATATACTTTAATAATTTTAGATTAATTTTAATTTATACCCTTTAATAATTTTATATCACCAAAAACAAATATTGAAATCACATGCCAATTTTCTTAGATATGATTTATTTAAAATATACAACAATAAAATAAGCTAGTCTAGATCCAACAGGGTCCTTGAATTGATTAGCATTTCACGGAGTACTAAAATCGGCATGGGAGAGATGATCCATTGCAATTTTAGCAGTGGTATCATAAACCTTTTGTGTTCAATGAATGGCATCCCAGAATATATATTTTGAGGCATTAGAGCAAATGAAGAGAGCAACGTCACTACATGGACCAAATCCTATCTGTGATGTTCTGCAACATGCTATTGTTGTTGCCTCAAACCATGGTAACGCACCGATAGAATATGTAATATCAATATAAAGTGGACAAGATATTGACTACTGTGTCTTTCAGTGTTTCACTCATAATAGAAAATGGGCAACCTTTGAAAGAAGATATTGAATTCAAAGTAGATAAAAAATTATACAATGGATATATAAAACTGATCATAAAAAATAATGCTTACTTTGTTTAGTTTTTCTAAGAATTTTGTTTTCATTTTTTGAATTGCTTTAGATTTAATTTTATTGTTACATGCAGGAAATTTAGATTCACATTTGGTTATGGTTCCGCAACCCATTTTATTTTTCCAGTAATGAAATCTGATATGTAAAAGTAGATCCCGTGATTGATGATAGAGTAAGTTGTACCTGCGAAGCATCTGATGGAGGACACCAAGATACAACGCGGCCAAATGTAATAAATGAATATGATCATCCTCCACTCAATAAAGGGACATTCCGGGATATGATCATCCTCCACTCAATAAATGAATAGTGGGAATATTAGTTTTTTCACGTTCGAGATTTTTCTTACGCTCGTTTATATTATTTATTTATTTTTTAGAAATTAAAATCATATATCCAATATATCATATATTCTCACTTAGATACACATCCTCCTCTAGGGATATATATATCATATATTCTCACTTAGATACACATCCTCCTCTAGGTGAGGTTGACGGAAAAAAAAATCTCATATATATAGATATATTTATATTTTTTAAATCAAATAGTAAAAAATAATTATTTTATTTATAATTTTTTATTATATTTTACAATTAATAAATTGTTTTTAAATGTCTAACCATGTTCTGTAATATTGGTAATACAACTAGTATAGTTTTATTTTCAACACAAAACTAACATCATTAAACTGTTAAATAGTAAGATAACTTCAAACATCTTAATCATGACAACTTATTTATTTTAATAGCTTATATGATGTGTAGATAATGAAAAGAGAAAAAAAATCACAATTTTTTTTTTAATTAAATAGAAAAAACAATTATTTTATTCATAATTTTTTTATTATTTTAAGATTAATAAATTGTTGATAAAGTTCTGTAATATGGGTGATACACCTAGCGTAGATTTATTTTAAACACAAAATCAACATGATTAAACTATAAAATATTAAGGCACACTCAAAGATCTTAACCATGAAAACTTATTTATTTTAATAGCTTTATATGATATGTACATAATTTTTTAAACTAAATATAAAATAATTTACATACCATGTCTATTGAGCAATTTTGTCAGCACATATAATAATAATTTTTTTTGTTATTAATATATTTTTAAGGTATACTTAAATATTAATTCATATTAAAATATTTTATTTATAAGTTGCTTGAGACATTTTATTATATAGGACATTAAAATATTTTCTTTCAACATATATATATATATATATATATATATATATATATAAAGTTTCAAATGCCATGGGCAAATACAAAGCTTCAAATACCGTGGGCAAATACAACGTGTTGTCATAACGTTGAACCTAAAAACTGCCAATGGTAAAAATTAATATATATCTATATATAGAAAAAATATTAAAATTAAATGTTTTAATGTTTTATATAATAAATATCCCATGTGAGTTGTTAATAAAATATTTTTAATTTGAATTAATATTGACGTATACCTAAAAATATATTAATAAAAAAAACTATTTTAATGTTCATTAATCTATGTTGATTATAGCCAACATTGTTTTCTATTTAGAGTATATTTTATTTTTATTTTAAGAGGGACACATCTCATTTACAAACTGAGCACGAACATACTTACACATCACTTTCACATTGGGTTAGAGAAAAAGCCTCTCCGCTTAATAATCAAAATTTAAACTTAAAATACACTTTAATAATCTATTGAAAATAAAAAATAAAAGAAAAATAAAAATGTACGAAACCTTGCACATAATAGTGAAATCCATTATTTGATGTGGGAGGTTCCAAATATTGAAACAATTATTAGATTACATAATTAATGATCAGATTCACAATCATTCCCTATAACAAAATACTACAAACACATAGTTGAGACACTACAAATATATCGTTTAGAATTTTAGAGATATTCACTTTATTTCAATAGATCCATGCAATAATTTACAAATATCAGTTTTATTTATGAGATATCCGCTTTATTTCAATGGATACACGTAAAAATTCTATGCATCTCTTTGAAGATTTTACAATTCACAATTTCAAAGAGATTTTAAGAATTTTCACCTCAAATCATAGTCATCTGTATCTCTTAAACGTTACCTCTAATCATAGTCATCATAGTCATATGCCAAGTCTAATCAACACACATTATAAGTCTAGTCATTTTTAGCTTGATCTACACAATCTACTAGGTCATTCACATTCAATTGTATTTCAAGCTCATTGGACTCTAATCAACACACACAATAACTCCGATGACAACTTTGGTACCAATTGATAAACCCCATACACTTAGAGAATGGTGGTGTCTCACTCGCCATGCGTGGTCCTCAACACGCCAAGAGGACAAACTTACTTGGATTATTTCCTTCTTTAAATACTCAATATTTAACATGAATATTATAAGCTTTCATAAATTTAGAGATCTAAATCTATTACTAATTGACGAAGTCGAATTATCAAGGGTTGAGAGGGATCAAATATCCTGATATGTAACTTATCCCTCTCAGTGCTTTAGAGATCAAATCTCTTGAAATACAATTCATCAGTTAAGATGGATTCAGGCCACTTTAATTCCCCCCTTTAAATAGCCTATATTCCACATGAATACAATGGGTCAATACCATGGGTTCTCAATACCATGGGCCATTTTTATTTCTATTATAGCTTTATTTTTTTATAGTTATTTTTAATTTGATATTTTTAATTTTTATTTTGACCAAATCAAATGTTTTCATTACATTAATGTTTTTATTCATTTCATTTTTTTTTTCTAAGTGATACTAATTCTATTAATAAAACAGTAAAAATATAGAGATGCTGGAGGTGTTGAAACAGAGTTATGGCATGTTTAGACAATTAAAACTGAAACAGGACTACCCACTGAGGGGAAACTAGTCTGAGTAAATCAATTAAAAAGTGTTGCCCACACAGGGTTCCCAATTCAAAAATGGACATAAACGTTTCTAGAGTTTTACCAAAATTAACCACATATTTTGAAAAAACATTAGAAAAAGAGCCCCATGGACCATTGAAGGAGTGGGGAATCGAAACCCGGTGTCATGGACATCTGGATGCATGAACCCAATAGGTGTCGCTTGCTGGAGGCTTTTCCATAATGAAACATTTGTACTCATCCAAGTCTTCCACTATTGCTGGCTTGCCACTAGGGATGCCCCCGACTGCTTGCATGCCACCCGAACTGCCTTCGACTGCATGTCTGCCTCTAGGGATGCCTTCACCATGTAAAGTATTGTCATGGCCATCTTTGCAACTGGGTGAAGCAGAGCTGTTGTCTGAGCGCTTCCATCCATTGGTGGGTTGCTTCTCCTTTGCCATCTTCTGCTTTTTGTTATCCTCTTTCTCCAGAACTGTGTCATGAGTATGAACATCCTACTCATCCTACAGTCAGATTTCCTCACTGAAAGCCATTGTGACAGTGGCAATGATATCAGGGCGATTCATGGTGTTGTGAAAGCAGAGTTGGGTCATGTGGTGCCACTAATGAGTGGGCGCATGGAGGTTAGTCCTTTGAGTTGTATCAAATATTCTTTGAGCATCAAAGGCTTCGGCCTGACCTCTTTTGCTATGGGTGGCAGAATATCTGCCACAAAATTGTCTCTTGGATGCAGCAGAAGAAGGTGAGGAAGATAGGGTTGTTGGCTTAGGAGGTGGTGGGGAAGGAGGGCAAATATTTCTGCCTTGGCTGCTACCTCGTGTGCTATGCATCCTGTGTCAAAGACGCGGCATGGCTCTGTAGGCGGGTTGGCAGTAAATGGTGTGGGCCGAGATGACAAGAGTGTTAACATTGATCACTAAGGATGAGGCAGAGTCTACACAAGAGTTGATAGAGTTATTCAGGTGAGAAAGAATGATATTTTGAGAAGAATTCAGAGCACAATGAGCGTTTTGGGAGAAATAGAAACCATCCCCCAAATCAATACAGCTGAGGAGCCAGCAACACCTCCCTATTGTCATGTGAGAGCTCAGCTACACAGCATGAGCGGGGCAGGAGCAATTTAGTGGGGAAGGGGTGAATGTATTCTAGCTTGTAGAAGCCATGACCTTAAGCTTACAGAGAGCGTCTGAACCTACGCACCAGAGTAATGGCAGCTGCAGGTTGACAGTGGCTTGCCATTAATTGCCATGGATGGGAACATGGGTGGCCATGTGGTTTAGCCACTTGTCGTCCCCCTGTCTAATCCTCATTAAATTCTTCTTAATCACCCGCATACAGGGTTATTCATTTCATTTAATTAAAATATTTTTTTTTTTCTTTTTATATAATTTGATTTAGTGACAAAGTTAAAAATTACGTTAAAAGATTTCTCCCATATTGGGCTCTAGATCACCTTTGTACCCAAGTCATCGCTTTGAATAGGCTATATTCCATATTAATACAATGGGTCAATACCATCGGTTCCGATACCATGAGTTCTCAATACCATGGGCCATTTTTATTTCTATTCTTACTTTGTTTCTTTATAGCTACCTTTAACTTGTTATCTTTATAATGTTAAAAATGAGCTTGCAATATCTCTCTTATAAATGCTTGTAAATCACCTTTACTTGGAATTGAAGAGATTCAAACCCATGATCAATAAAAGGTAGCAACAATATCAACAATCCTCACATTTAACAACTTTTGCACTAGTACAATGTATCCCTTAACCTCACAAGTGAGCTCAAGCCAACATTTAGCCAATTCTATTTCCTTCGAGGCCACTACTCCCTTCCATAATTCTTGACAGAATTAGCCCATATTTAATTGTTATTTTTTTTAGTTATTTTTAGTTTGATATTTTTATTTCTTATTTTCACCAAATCAAATGTTTAAATTACATTAATGTTTTTATTCATTTCATTTAGTTAAAATAATTTTTTCTTTTTCTTTTTATATAATTTGATTTAGTCACAAACTTAAAAATTACATTTCAAGGTTTCTCCCATATTGGGCTCTAGATCACATTTGGACCCAAGTCACCCTTTAAATAGACTATATTCCATATTAATACAATGGGCCAATACCATGGGTTCTCGATATGATGAGTTCTCAATACCATGGGCCATTGTTATTTCTATTCTTACTTTGATTTTTATAGCTATTTTTAGTTTGTTACTTTTATTATGTTAAAAATGAGATTGTAATATCTCTCCCATAATTGCTTGTAGATCACCTTTAATTGGAATTGAAGATATCATGAGTTCTCAATACCATGGGCCATTGTTATTTCTATTCTTACTTTGATTTTTATAGATATTTTTAATTTGTTATTTTTATTATGTTAAAAATGAGGTTGTAATGTCTCTCCCATAATTGCTTGTAGATCACCTTTACTTGGAATTGAAGAGAGTCGAACAGATGATCAATAAAAGGTAGCAACAATATCAACGATCTTCACATCTAACAATTTTTTCACTAGTAAAATATATCTCTTTACCTCAGCGAGTTCAAGCCAACATCTAGCCAATTCTATTTCCTTCCAAGCCGCTACTCCCTTCCACAATTCCTGACAGAATTAGCCCATATTTAATAGTTATTTTTTTCTAGTTATTTTTAATTTTTAATTTTTCTTTTTTATTTTGACCAAATCAAATGTTTTCATTACATTAATATGTTATTTTTATAATGTTAAAAATGAGGTTGCAATATCTCTCCTATAACTGCTTGTAGATCACCTTTACTTGGAATTGAAGAGAGTCGAACCCATGATCAATAAAAGGTAGCAATAATATCGATAGTCTTCACATCTAACAATTTTTGCACTAGTACAATCTATCTCTTTACCTCACAAGCGAGCTCAAGTCAACATTTAGCCAATTCTATTTCATTCCAAGCGGCTACTCCCTTCCACAATTCCTCATAGAATTAGCCCACATTTAATAGTTATTCTTTTATAGTTATTTTTAATTTTGATATTTTTATTTTTTATTTTGACCAAATCAAATGTTTATATTAAATTAATGTTTTTATTCATTTCATTTAATTAAAATACTTTTTTCTTTTTCCTTTATATAATTTGATTTAGTCACAAAACTGAAAATTACGTTACAAGATTTCTCTCATATTGGGCTCTAGATGACATTTGGACCCAAGTCACCCCTTTAAATAGACTATATTCCATATTAATACAATGGGTGAATACCATGGGTTCTCAGTACCATGAGTTCTCAATATGATGGGCCATTTTTATTTCTATTCTTACTTTGTTTTATATAGCTATTTTTAATTTGTTATTTTTATAATATTAAAATGAGGTTGCAATATCTCTGCTATAATTCCTTGTATATAACCTTTACGTGGAATTGAAGAGAGTCGAACCCATTATCAATAAAAGGTAGCAACAATAGCAACAGTCTTCACATCTAACAATTTTTGCACTAGTACAATCTATCTCTTTACCTCACAAGCTAGCTCAAGCCAACATTTAGCCAATTCTATTTGCTTCCAAGCTGCTACTCCCTTCCACAATTTCTGATAGAATTAGCCCATATTTAATTGGGAAATCCTCACCCCATAACTATGCAATCCATCCATATGCCCTCAAATGATTTCATGAACGATATGTACAGCTTAGAAAATTATCGGGAAACTTTAATATAAACTAGGCCTTCCTATGAACTGACATGCATGAGCTATTTATGAGTGAATTTCATTTAAGTTGTGTTTCAGTGATGGTTCACTCCTGTCCTTCCCCACTACTAGACCTCCTACTAGTTCCACCAACAGTGATAACTAGTTTAACTAACTATAACTTAGTTAGACTAAGTTAATTAATTGCAACTCAAATGTACTAAAATTGGGTCTCTAAAAGTTAGGAATCATTCTACATGACTCTAGATCGACTTCCAACTTGAATTTCCTAAGAAAAAGAAGTAAATATAAGTTAGATAAGTATTACAACTTTCTATGAGAATAGAATTTCTTTTTTTATTCACAATTTAATTCAAGGCTAAATTAAATTTGAATTTCTTGTTGCTATTTTTAACATCACATAGTTGACAAGTTCTTTCATCTTGCTCACAGTGTTGGACTTTTTAACATTCAAAGGGGTCTGATATGTGCTGCCAGTTATCCCTCACACCATTTGGGAAACGAACCCCATCTAGAATGCAACTTGGTTGTCGTTCTATTAAAGGTTGTCCTTGGCTTTAACTGTGAACAATAGAGATGATCATATGTGTGCTTTTTAAAATCAAATATGCCTAGTGGGAGTTTGGTTGTAGGTGTGTCAAGGCTTTTCTACTGTGGAGGAAAAGGAAAGTGAGCATCTAAGAGAGAGGTAACAACACCATCCTAGCAGAGACACAAATGAACAAGAAAGGCCTCTCTAACACCCAAAGTAATAGTCCACAAAGATGCAATGCTCATTAAAAAATTAAGACACATTGTCAATATGATGAGCACTAAAATAACATAAATACTTTAGCTACTTTATTATAGGAAAAACCAAACATGAATCATAAAAATTCAGTCAATAGTCTTACAAATATTCATAATTCATGTATGAGGAAAATGTTAACCATAGGGCTTCATATATAAAGTAAAATTCCTAGGACACATGTAGACATAGAATACCACTATATCCAATACTGGAGCATTGGATCCACTACTTGCTCCCGGAAAAGACCAGCTTTTCTCTTTGATTCCTTACGCGAAAATCCAAGATGAAAAGTCATTTTCTTGTACAATGAAAGCGTATATATTTATCTATAAAGTCTTCCCAATTACAATCTTTTTACAAAATTTCATTAAATAAAATGAGTAGAAATATAGAGAAAACTCTACATTCCATTAGCACAGAAAACTCACATTTGAAGATAAAACAAAAAGAAGATAAAATTATACAAAGGACATGATAAACACTAATACATGGAGAAAAAAAATATGATGAGACAATCATGAAATTATATAGAAGTCTCTAAAAATATCAAAGTTGAAGTTGGAAATAACTTCAAAAGAATATTGAAAAATGAGAAGGATTACAAAGAATTTGGGTAAAGAGAAGAATCAATTTTAAAATCAGTGATATTGATGTTTGATTCTCATTTTTATTTTCTTTAAAACAATGTTTAGTAATTAAATTTTTCTACATAACTAGGTGAAGCAAGTGATTCTCTCGACAAAAATGATGTTCATGGTAAATTAAGTAATTCTGAAATCAAATTTTGATATATATTTTTTTTCTTTTTCTCAAAGAAAATTACACTTAATGCATTTATGTCTGCATACAAAAGTAGGGTAAGTGATTGTGATAGGGAACATAGACTGAGCTTATAACACCTTTTGGCTAATAACTTAGTTAACATGAGTGAATTCATCACACAACAATATTAAGCAGCGAAAATATAAAGTAACATCTTAATAGCTTAATACGACAGATTGAGCATATGACACCTTTTAGATAATAACTTAGTTAACATGAGTGAATTCATCAAACACAACAATATTAAAGAGCGAAAATATAGAGTAACATCTTAATAACTCAGTACAACGTCGCTGGAATTATCAGAGACTATTATAACAAGCAACTATTATAACAGAGAAATGTCCCAAATTCTGGAGATTGGAGTCGTACAGAAATATTTAATTCATATTTGTTGATCCCTTTTAACACACAATAACAAAACGAGGGTTAGGTTAGGAGGGAAAGTTGGATCTGCAGATAGGGTTGATTATGGATTATTTATCTGCGTTCTAAAATTGTTAAACGTTGGAAAGCATTTAAAGCATATTCCATGCCTTCCAAAATATACTAAAATTGGTTTTTGAAAGGAAAAACACATCAAATACAAGGTATTAAACAGATAAACATCCACATTGTCTAACAGGTTACTAAAATAAATTTATCTTAATTTCACATACTTCAGTTAATAGTAAAATTACCTCTAATTTTATTTCACTAATTGAGTCTAGTTCTATTAGTTTTAGTGTAGATTTTGATTTCTAATCCTATTTGATTGCTAGTACTAATGTGTTGATTTCAGTGTAAATTTATCTTAATCTCATATACATAAGTTAATAGTAAAATCACCTCTATTTTATTTCACTAATTAAGTAAAGTTCTATTAGTTTTAGTGTAGATTTTGATTTCTAATCCTATTTGATTGCTGGTACTAATGTGTTGATTTCAGTGTAAATGTTGATTTCAAATACTGTTTGATTTCTTCATATATATATATATATATATATAAATGTTTTTTTTCTTTTTATATCATCTTATAATTTTAGTTTATATGCTTTAATAATTTTAGATTAGTTTTAGTTTATAACCTTTCATAATTTTATATTACTAAAAAAAATGTTGTAATAACATGGCAATTTTCTTAGATATGATTTATTTAAAATATACAACAATAAAATAAGCTAATCTTGATCCAATAGGGTCTTTGAATTGATTAACATTTCACCAGTATTAAAATCCGCAGGGGAGATATGATCCGTTGCAATTTTAGCAATGTTATCATAAACCTTTTGTGTTCAATGAATGGCATCCCAGAATATATATTTTGAGGCATCAAAACAAATGAAGGCAGCAATGTCATTACATGGACCAAATCCTATCTATGATGTTCTGCAACATGCTATTGTTGTTACCTCAAACCATGGTAACACACTAATAGAATTTGTAATATCAATATAAAGTGGACAGGATATTGACTATTATGTTTTTCAGTGTTTCATTAATAAAAGAAAATGGCCAAGCTTTGAAAGAAGATATTGAATTCAAAGTAGATGAAAAATTATACAATGGGTATATAAAACTGATCATAAAAAATAATTCTTACTCTGTTTAGTTCTTCTATGAATTTTTTTCATTATCCTTTTATTTATGAATTGCTTTAGATTTAAATTTATTGTTACATGCAGGAAATTTAGGATGTTACATGTTTTTTTTTTGCTGAAGCAATCCTTATATATCATTATGGAAAAAAAATAGTATACAATATGAACAACCGTTCACCCGCCGTCAAGGAAAACAGAAAGTAATAACAACCTTCGCCACCAGAGGCAACATCGAATAGTTGAACCTCTAGAAAAACAAGCATAAGAAGAATTAACAAGACTCCTGACAAACCCTCGGGAAACTCGCAAACTTTCTGGCAACCTCCCATCAGAAAAACCCCAACTAAAGTACCGTCCCATCAAACCGAAAAGATCGATGGCTGAGGAGGAAGATGATATGTAGAAGAGCCTGAAGATTAACCTCCATGTGACAACCATTGATTCGCAGCATACAGATCCTATGGCAAAGAAAGATTTCGCACCGGACAAGAAGGAGAAAAGATAATGTGATATCGAGGGCAGTTTTCAAACCCATCCCCTCCCATGTATCACAGGATGAATGGGATCGTTGCGATATCGCCAAAACCATAACCGCTCTGAAGGCTATGCGAACAGTCAAAAGCCGTCTGGGAGGTGGTTTTGCAAACAGGACCCCGAGAACTAAAACCACTCATTGCCAAATGGATTGAATCCTCTTACAAACACAAAACATCATCGCCCTGGTTGGGAGAAAGTGTGGGAGAGAGTGTTTCATGAAGCAAAGACGTGAGGGAAAAATAAGAGGTCAACATCACGCTTGCACCTTGCCTCTGGACTACCCGAGAGGGTAACCTTCTCTATCGATATAAAATTCCCACCAAGATGACACAAACGAGGGATTATCAAATCGAGATATTCTCCCTTGTTTTGAGTCTAAACACATCCCTGTCTTCTTCCGCCTGTGCATCGCAAATAGCTCTCAGTCTACTTGGACTTGAATCTTGCCACTTCATCAACACATTATTCTCTGTGCAGCTGACTCCCTAGTTGGCCAGAAGATCCGCCAGCTTATTAGCCTTTCTTCGCACATGATGGAAACTAATAGTGCATAGGCCCTGAAGATGGCTTTGAATTCTTTAGAAGACTCGGATGAGATTCCAATGCTTAGAGAATTTATCCGGGGCGGCTCCATTATGAATTTTTTGCACTGAATTGATAATTAACTCCAAATCTGACTCTATCATGATGTTTAGACAGATGCTCTGCTTCAGTGAATGTAGGAATTGTTCCATAGCCATAAGTTCAGCCATGTTATTGGTGGTTGTACCTAGGTGGCAATGAAAAATGGAAACGATACTGCCCTCTGCATTTCTGAGGACCCCTCCATACCCTGTAGTTCTTGGGTTCCCTTTTGAAGCCCCATCAATGTTGTACTTTAAATAGCCCTCTAGAGGAGGATGCCAGAAATCCTTCTCCGGATCCGTCGTAGTGAGCTTCCTGTCAAGGCCAAGGAGGGTAAGCCCAGTCATCCCTAGCTACCTGAGAATCTTTAAATTTGTGTCTAGGGGGGCGGTGGGGAATTAGGGAAGATGCGAACAGTAGTTCTCACTATCTCCTTGAGATGTTTCAGGATTATCTCCAACAAGTGTTGGGGGGGCTTTTTATCCTCCTTAAAAATTCTTTTGTTCCTCTCTTTCCACATGTTCCATATGATGAATCTTCGTGTAAGAGCCCATGTCGAGTTTAGAATTTCATTATCCGAAATTTTTTTCCTCTAGATCCTGAGGGTGTTAATGATGCAACCTCTATCTCTATCATATTTTTGAAAAACAATAGCAAAACATCCCACAACCAGGATGTGAAAATACAGTTGTTGAGTAAATGTTCCTGGGTTTCTTCTTGTGCTTCACAGAGCGGGCACTTGGAAGGCCCTTGAACACCTCTTTTCCTAATTTTATCCCAAGTCAGGATTTTTTTGTGATACACAACCCATATGAAGAGTTTGATTTTCATCCACCCTTGATGCCTCCAAAGCTTTTGCCATATTTTGTTCGTAACCCGGGGATCCAGCTCAAGAAGAATGCTTTTTGGTTCCTTAAGAATAAAGGTGCTGTCATTGTTATTCCCCCATCTCAGTTGGTCTTGTCCCTCAGCCACTAAGATCTTCCTTTTCTCTACTATTTTGTTGAGCTCCTCTTCTCTAGATTTCAGGAGAGTGTTATTTCTGCATTCAATGTTTTTCCATGTTCTCCACTTATCTATAGGATTAGAATGTATCCAAAAATCCTTAACCTTTATTAAACCTTGGGAATTTGATTCCTGTTTAAGCTCAAGAAAGTCTTCTTTTGCTAGAATTGGTTCTTGCTGCCACTTGTCTTCCCCAAAAAGAGGAAGATTTCCTTCTCTAATTTCGCAGAAGCTATTCTCTTGTACTAGTCTTCTATTCTCACAGGCTTTGTTCCAAATATAAGAACCCTTTATATTCCCTGTCATTCTTATAAGATCATTGTTCTTCCAGGAACTAGCATATTTTTGTTTCTAGATATTTGCCCATTGAGTCTCTAGATGCTGGACCCAGTGCCACCAAAGTTTGGCTCCTAAAGCCTTACTGAGAATCTCCTGATCGTTTAATCCAAGTCCTCCATGGTTCTTGGGCTTACAAATTTTATCTCAAGACACCAAGGCCCATTTCCTCTTAGTCTCCTCCTTGCCCCAAAGGAAGTTTCTTTGAATATTCCTGAATTGTTGAAGGACCCCTTTTGGAGCTGGGAGGGTTGATAACATGAAAATAGGGATTTCTTGAAGCACTGCTTTTGTAAGAACTAACCTGCCAGCAAGGTTTGGTCCATTTACTGACTTTGTCCTACAACTTGTTGAGCAAAGGTTCTGATATACTTTTGAGCATAGGTCTAGCAATTAGTGGGACTCCTCAATATTTTGAAGGAAGGAAATCCCTTTAAAATCCAAGAATTCTGGAGATATTTTTCTGAATAGAAATATTGGTATTGAAGAAGAAGATTTTAGATTTGGAGAGATTAACTTCCAGACCTGAAGCCGAGTCAAAAAGCTTTAAAAAAAAATTGTAGTTTGAAACTTCTTGGACTGTGGGAACTCACTGTAGCATGGTATCATCTACAAATTGTTGGTGAGTCAAGGGCTGGCCATTGTCAGTCAGTTGTATACCTTTGATCTTTCCTGATGATTTCACCTGTTTTATAGCTCTCCCCAGTCCTTCCATCATGATGATAAAAAGAAATGGGGAGGGTGGGTCACCCTGTCTGAGGCCTCTAGAGGGACTGAAAATCTTTGAGGGAGTACCATTGACCAATATAGAAAAACTGGAGGATGTAACCAGTGCCATAACTCATCTGAACCAGCTGTTATCAAATCCAAAAGAAATCAACATTTTCCTAAGGTAGACCCAATTTACCTTGTCATAAGCTTTCGCAATATCTAATTGCATGATGATACTTGCCTGCTTCTTGCTAGTTAAAGAGTGCACCACTTCTTGCGCTTGTATGATGTTATCCAGAATTTTTCTGCCTTCTACACAACCTAATTGCTCTCCAGAAACCAGGACAGGAAGTAAAGGTTTGAGTCTATTAGCCACAGCCTTGGATATGATCTTATAGCCTACGTTGCATAGGCCTATAGGCCTGTATTTATCCGGTGTCTGAGAAATTTCCTGTTTGGGGATCAAGGCGATGAAGGAAGTGTCGAGGGCTTTCATAATGGTTTTGTTAGATCTGGAATCCTCCACAACCTTCAAAATGTCCTTCTTAAGAATATTTCAACAAGCTTTGAAAAAGTCCGCATTGAACCCATCCAGGCCTGGAGCTTTGCCATTCTGCATGTCTTTGAGGACATCACTTAGCTCCCCTTCCATTACTGGTCTATTCAGGTTGAAATTGTCCTCTCTGGATACCAGTTTCAGTACATTAGTAGTTATTTCCCTGATAGATTGCTCTCTGTCTGAATTGTTCTCCTATGTTATACCTTGGAAGTGGTGAACTAACACAACTTCTATAGCTTTATGGGAGATCTGCAGTTCTCCTTCTTCATTCTTGATCGAAGAGATGCTGTTATGAGCTCTATTGGCCATGGTGGTTCTATGGAAAAACTTAGTATTGTGCTCTCCTTCTTTTAGCCATTGAACTCTAGACTTTTGTCTCCAAAATATTTCCTCTTGTTTACATAGATTTTCCCATTCTAGATAATGTTTTTCTGCTTGCTTGCTGATGTCTTTATCAAAGCCTTCCTTGATTAGAGCTTGGTTGAGAACCAACATTTTGTTTTCAACTGCTTTATTTTCTTTAAAAATATTACCGAAATCCTTTCTGTTCCATTCTTTACGCCGGAATTTGATGTGCTTTAGTCTTTTTTGAATAAGATACATACTGGTTCCCTGAATCTGCAAGTCCTCTGTCCACCATTTCTCAATGTTGCTTATGAAGTCTGGGTGTGACAACTAGATATTTTCAAATCTGAATGGTTTGCTTCTAGGAGTGCCTATACCCTTGATTTCTAATTGAATTGGCCAATGGTCTGAGCCTCCAAAGTGAAGAACTCGCGCCGTGACCTCTTTACCATTCAGCATAAGATTCTGAGAAATGAAGAATCTGTCTAGCTTTGAGGCAACAAGGGACTCTCCCCCTCTTCTCTTTTCCAAGTAAAGACGCCAGTATTCTAATTAGTATGAACCAGATTTACATTATCAGAAAAGGTTTAGAAATACATGGAGTCTTTTCTTAGAGATCTTGTACCTCCTTTTTTCTTTGAAATGGATTTAACCATATTGAAATCCCCTCCCATGATCCAGGGTATGTCTGTGTGTCTATTTCTGAGATCAGCCAAGGTTTCCAGAAACTTAAGTTTGTCGTCTATTCTCTGAGGACCATAAACATTTGTGACCAGAGAGGTGTCCCTTTCTCCTAACGGTTGAATAACAACGGATAAGTAATTTCTGGAAGCCTCAGCTTCCAAAATGGAAATTTTGTGGGGATTCCATAGAGTGAGTATGTCCCCTATTGTATTTTCTTCTTTAACTTCTAGGAAATCATAGCTGCTGAGACATTTACTGTGGATTTGTCTTACCTTTTGAATGGAACATTTCGTTTCTTGGATGAACATTATAGCCAGCGTTTCTTGTTTCATTTTGTTACTAAGATTTCTTTGCTTTCTCTTGCTTCCTACACCTCTAATATTCCAATATGTCAACTTCATTATAAAATATTTGTAAAGGAGTAGCTGGCTAATTCCTTCATATTACCTGAATCAATCATCAGCTTTCCATACTCCATCAAGAGTTCATTCTACCTTTTCCTCCCTCTTTTCTTGCCTGGTTGTCAAGTAGCTAGTCCCAGTGTGGCTTTCATTATTTTCACCCCTCGGTTGTCCTGCTTGACTATGTTTTTCCCTCTCTCTAACTTTCGAGCTTGTGTTTTCCATAGAAACAATTGTTGTATTCTATTGAGTTCTTCTTGAGGTAGCGAATCCACTCCCCCTGTAGTGCCCTGCCTCAAGAATCCTTCTAGGTCTAGGTTTTCCTTATCAAGAATTTCTAGTAGTTCATGTTCCTCTGGGTCATTTCCTGATCCATTTCTTGCTCAGCATTGCTCATAGTGGCTTCGTTTTGGTAATCATTATTTTTTGTTTGTCCCAGGTTTCTTTCCTTGTCCTTTTCTACAGAACTCCCTTCCGTTGTTTGATCTTCTATAGTTATCTTTTCCTCTTCCTAAAGCACCTGAAAACTGTTATGCCTAAACTGTTGCCCTTCACTTTGCTAATTTTTCTGTCCTCTTTTACTTCCTTTGCCTCGATTAACCACTTTCTGGAAGCTATCTAATTCTTTCATTGTGTTGATCCCTCTTTTGTTTATTTCTTTGTTGAGCGGACAGTCCCTGACAAGATGTCCATGTTCATGGCATTTTCGACATCTGAAAGGAATGTGCTCATAATCTACTGTTTGCACCCATTCTTCATCAAAAACTTCCAAGATTATCTCTTCCGGTAGAGCTCCTGATAGATCCATGTCTACACATATTCTAGCAAAGGAAGTATATTTTCCCCTCCTGGTGGCTTCAGAGGCTTTAACATAGCGACCTAATTTATTGCCTATGGCTGCCAATGATTCATTTTGCCAATAATCCAGAGGTAGAGAGTAGAGCCTTACCCAGACTAGCACTGAAGTAAAATTTTCCTTCTCTGGGACAAAGTTCATCATCCAAGGTCTCATGTAGAGTCCTGCAGCAGCATAAAAGTAAAGCCCACCTTCAAATATTCTGTCCTTATCTTCAATATTAGTGAACGCTACCGTAAAGAAATCCTTGGACCCGAGATGGAGGTCTATGCTCCCTTTAGGTTTCCAGTGCTATTTAATCCATGACCATAACACTTTTTCAGTGGGCCATAGTCCCATGAACTTACAAATGATGTCATATGTCCCCATGTGCTCCCTGTGCACCAGCAACTTTGGATTGTTTAAAATAACCCTGGGAGTTGTGTCTGTTTTGGGTTTACAGGGACCCTTGATTTTCTTATCTTTAGTTCGTTGTATTTTGTCTTCTTCCTCTATGTCATCAGTGCTATATTGACCCTTTTCTGTGGGTTCTCTTGTTCCGTCTTCCATGCTTTCTTTTCTCGCAACCCCTGTTTCCCTGACTATTTCTAGAGGCTTCTTGCCTCTGCTGGCCACGGCCTCCTTGTAGGAGGGAGTGGAGCCCCCTCCTCTACCGCCCTTCATAGAGCCCACTGACCTCTCCTGTTTGTTCTGGACGCTGATCGCTCTTCACTGTTCCGCCGACCTTGCGCCCTCTTAGGATGTTACATGTTAAAATGGGTTCTGCAACCCATTTTATTTTTCCATTAATGAAATCTGATATGTAGAAGTAAATCCCGTGATTGATGATAGAGTAAGTTGTAGCTGCGAAACATCTGATGGCGGACACTAAGATACAACGCTGCCAAATGTAAGAGCCTGGCGAAATCTAGGTCAACAGAATAAGAAGGGGACATTTCGGAATATGATCATCCTCCATTCAATAAATGAATAGTGGGAGTATTATTTTTTTCACGTTCGAGATTTTTCTTATGCTTGTTTATATTATTTATTTATTTTTTAGAAATTAAAATCATATATCCAATATATGATTTTTTTTTAGAAATTATATATTTCTTTTTTTCAAATCAAATGGTAAAAATAATTATTTTATTTATAATTTTTTATTATATTTTACAATTAATAAATTGTTGATAAATGTTTAATAATGTTCTGTAATATTGGTGATACAACTAGTATAGATTTATTTTAAACAAAAAATTAACATGATTAAATTATAAAATAGTAAGATAACCTCAAATATCTTAACCATGAAAACTTATTTATTTTAATTGCTTTATATGATGTGTACATTATCAAAAGAGAAAAAAAAATCACATAATTTTTTTTTTAAATCAAATAGAAAAGACAATGATTTTATTTATAATTTTTATTATATTTTAAAATTAATAAATTTTTGATAAATGTTTAACAATGTTCTGTAATATTGGTGATACAGCTAGCATAGATTTATTTTAAATACAAAATTAACATGATTAAACTCAAATATATTAAGACAACCTCAAACATATTAACCATGAAAACTTATTTATTTTAATAGCTTTATATGATATGTACATTATTTTTGAAAACTAAATATAAATTAATTTACATACCATGACTATTGAACACTTTTGTGAGCACATATTATAATATATATATTTTTTTGTTATTCATATATTTTTAAGGTATACCTAAATATTAATTCATATTAAGATATTTTATTTATAACTTTCTTGAGACATTTTATTATACAAGACACTAAAATATTTTCTTTCAACATTTATATATATATATATATATATATATATATATATATATATAAAGTTTCAAATACCATAGCAAATACAATGTGTTGTCAAACTGCCAATGGTAAAACTTAATATATATATATATATATATATTAAAATAAAATGTTTAATGTTTTATATAATAAATATCCCATGTGAGTTGTTAATAAAATAGTTTTAATTTGAATTAATATTGATGTATACCTAAAAATATATTAATAAAAGCTATTTTAATGTGTGGTTGATCTATGTTGATTATAGCCAACATTGTTTTTCTATTTAGAGTATATTTTATTTTTATTTTAAGAGGGACACATGTCATTTACAAATTGAGTACGAAAATACTCACATATAACTTTCTCATTGGGTTATAGAATGAGCCTCTCCGCTTAATGATCAAAATTTAAACTTAAAATACACTTTAATAGTCTATTAAAAAAAAAAAAAAAAACATTATAAAACCTTGCGGTTCCAAATATTGAAACAATTATTAAATTACATAATTAATACTCGGATTCACAATCAATCCATATAATAAAATACTACAAACACATAGTTGAAACACTACAAATATATCGTTGAGAATTTAACTAGAGATATTCACTTTATTTCAATAAATCCATGCAATATTTACAAATACCAATTTTATTTCTCAAATATCCACTTTATTTCGATCAATCCACGTAAAAGGTCTATTCGTCTCTTTGAAGATTTTACACTTCACAATTTTTGAGAGATTTTGAGAAATTTCACCTAGTCATCTCTATCTCTTAAACGTTCAACCCATGATCAATAAAAGGTAGCAACAATATCAACAATCTTTACATCTAACAATTTCTGTACTAGTACAATCTATCCCTTTACTTCACAAGCGAGCTCAAGCCAACATTTAGCCAATTCTATTTCCTTCCAAGCCGCTACTCCCTTCCACAATTCCTGACATAATTAACCCATATTTAATAATTATTTCTTTATAGTTATTTTTAATTTGATATTTTCATATTTTATTTTGACCAAATCAAATGTTTACATTACATTAATTTGTTATTTTTATAATGTTAAAAATGAGGTTGCAATATCTCTCCTAGAATTTCTTGTAGATAACCTTTACCTAGAATTGAAGAGAGTCAAACCCATGATCAATAAAATGTAGCAACAATATCGACAATATTCACATCTCACAAATTTGGCACTAGTAAAATCTATCACTTTACCTCACAAGCGAGCTCAACCCAACATTTAGCCAATTCTATTTCCTTCCAAGCGACTTCTCCCTTCCACAATTCCTGACAGAATTAACCCATATTTAATAGTTATTTTTTTATAGTTTATTTTAATTTGATATTTTTAATTTTTATTTTAACCAAATCAAATGTTTACATTACATTAATGTTTTTATTCATTTCATTTAATTAAAATATTTTTTTCTTTTTCTTTTTATATAATTTGATTTAGTCACAAAGTTAAAACTTTACAAGATTTCTTCCATATTGGGCTCTAGATCACCTTTTGACCCATTTCACCCCTTTAAATAGGCTATATTACATATTAATACAATGGGTCAATACCATGAGTTCTCAATACCATGGGCCATGTTTATTTCTATTCTTACTCTATTTTTTTATAGCTATTTTTAATTTGTTATTTTTATAATGTTAAAAATGAGGTTGCAATATCTCTCCTATAATTGCTTGTAGATCACTATTACTTGGAATTGAAGAGAGTCGAACCCATGATCAATAGAAGGTAGCAACAATATCATCAGTCTTCACATCTAACAATTTTTACACTAGTACAATCTATCTCTTTATCTCACAAGCGAGCTCAAGCCAACATTTAGCCAATTCTATTTCCTTGCAAGCCAACATTTAGCCAATTCTATTTCCTTCCAAGCTGCTACTCCCTTCCACAATTCCTTATAGAAATAGTCCATATTTAATAGTTATTTTTAATTAGATATTTTTATTTTTTATTTTGACCAAATTAAATGTTTACATTACATTAACTTGTTATCTTTATAATGTTAAAAATGAGGTTGCAATATCTCTCCTATAATTGCTTAGAGATCACCTTTACTTGGAATTGAAGAGAGTGGAACCCATGATCAATAAAAGGTAGCAACAAGATCAACAATATTCACATCTAATAATTTTTGCACTAGTACAATCTATCTCTTTACCGCACAAGCGATCTCAAGTCAACATTTAGCCAATTCTATTTCCTTCCAAGCTGCTACTCCCTTGCACAATTCCTGACAGAATTAGACCATATTTAATAGTTAGTTTTAATTTGATATTGTTATTTTTTATTTTGACCAAATCAAATGTTTACATTATATTAATGTTTTTATTCGTTTCATTTAATTAAAATAATTTTTCCTTTTTCTCTTTATGTCATTTGATTTTGTCACAAAGTTAAAAATCACATTTCAAGATTTCTCCCATATTGGGCTCTAGATCACGTTTGGACCCAAGTCACCCCTTTAAATAGGATATATTCCATATTAATACAATGGGTCAAGACGATGGGTTTTCGATACCATTGACCATTTTTATTTCTATTCTTACTTTATTTTTTATAGCTATTTTTAATTTGTTAATTTTATAATGTTAAAAATAATGTTGCAATATCTCTCCTATAATTGCTTGTAGATCACCTTTACTTGGAATTTAAGAAAGTAGAACCCATGATCAATAAAAGTTAGCAAACAATAGTAGCAGTCTTCACATGTAAAAAAATTTGCACTAGTACAATCTGTCTCTTTACCTCACAAGTGAGCTCAAGTCAACATTTATCCAATTCTATTTCCTTCCAAGCCGTGATAGAATTATCCCATATTTAATTAGGAAATCCTCACCCCATAACTGTGCAGTCCATCCATATGCCCTCGAATGATTTCATGAACCATATGTACATCTTAGAAAACTATCAGAAAACTCTAATATCAGCTAGGCCTTCCTATGGACTAACACGCATGAGATGTTTATGAGTGAATCTTCATTTAAGTTGTGTTTTGGTGATGGTTAACTCATGCCCTTCTCCACTACTAGACCTCGTACTAGTTCCGCCAACAGTTATAACTAGTTTAACTAACTATAACTCAGTTAGACTGAGTTAATTAATTACAACTCAAAAGTACTAAACTTGGGTCTCTAAAATTTAGGGATCATTCTACATGACTCTAGATCAACTTCCAACTCGAATTTCCTAAGACAAATAAGTATATTTAACTTAGTTAAGTATTACAACTTTCTATGAGAATAGAATTTCATTTTTATTCACAATTTAATTCAAGGCTAAATTAAATTGGAATTTCTTGTTGCTATTTTTAACATCACATAGTTGACAAGTTCTTTCACCTTGCTCACAGTGTTGGAATTTTTAACATTCAAAGGGGTCTATGTGATATGTGCTCCCAATTATCCCTCACACCGTTTGGGAAAGGAACCCCATCCAGAATGCAGCCCAGTTATCGTTCTATTGAAGGTTGGCCTTGGCTTTAACTGTGAACAAGAGAGAGGATCACATGTGTGCTTTTTAAAATCAAGTATGCCTAGTGGGAGTTTGGTTGTAGGTGTGTCAAGGCTTTTCTACTATGGAGGAAAAGGAAAGTGAGCATCTAAGAGAGAGGTAACAACACCATCCTAGTAGAGACACAAATGAACAAGAAAGGTCTCTCTAACACCCAGCGTAATAGTCCACAAAGATGCAATGGTCATTAAAAAATTAAGACACATAGTCAATATGATGAGGACTAAAATACCATAAATACTTCAAATACTTTATTAAAGGAAAAACCAAACAAGAATCATAAAACTTCACTGAATAGTCTTACAAATATTCATAAACCATGCATGAAGAACATGTTAGCCATCACGATCCATATATTAAGTAAAATCCCTAGGACACATGTAGACATCGAATACCACTATATCCAATATTGGAGTGTTGGATCCACTACTTGCTCCAGAAAATAACCATCTTCTCTCTTTGATTCCTTATGGGAAAATCCAAGATGAAAAGTCATCTTCTTGTACAATGAAGGTGTATATATTTATCTACAAATTCTTTCTAATTACAATCCTTTTACAAAATTTTGTTAAATAAAATAAATATAAATATAGAGAAAACTCTACATTCCATTAGCACTCAAAACTCACATTTGAGCAGAAAACAAAAACAAAATCAAATCATACAAAGGACATGATAAACCATAATACATGGAGAAAAAAATATGATGAGACAATCATGAAATTATATAGAAGTCCAAAAAAGTATCAAAGTTTGAAGTTGGAAATAACTTCAGAAGAATATTGAAAAATGAGAAGTATTACAAAGAATTTGGGTAAAGAGAAGAATCAATTTTAAAATTAGTGATATTGATGTTTGATTTTTATTTTTATTTTTCTTAAAACAATGTTTAGTAATTAAATTTTTAACTAGGTGAACTAAGTGATTTTATGGACAGAAATGATGTTCATGGTAAACTAAATAATTTTGAAATCAAATTTTCATAGATTTTATGGACAGAAATGATGTTCATGGTAAACTAAGTAATTTTGAAATCAAATTTTCATATATTTTTTTCCTTTTTCTCTTCGAAAATTACAGTTATTGTATTTATGTGTGAATAAAAAAGTAGGCTAAGTGATTGTGATCGAGAACATAGATGGAGCTTATAACACCTTTGGGCTAATAACTTAGTTAACCTGAGTGAATTCATCACACACAACAATATTAAGCAGCGAAAATATATAGTAACATCTTAATAACTTAATACAACAGAGACTATTATAACAAGCAACTATTATAAAATAACTTAATACAACAGAGACTATTATAACAAGCAACTATTATAAAAGAGAAATGTCCCAAATTCTAGAGATTGCAGTCGTAGAAAAACATTTAATTGATATTTTTTGATCCCTTTTAACACACAATAACAAAAGGGTTATGTTAAGACGGAAAGTTGGATCTGGACATAGTGTTGATTAAGATGTATACTTGAATCTGGACATAGTGTTGAATGTGGATCCTGAGGGTTAAGATGGAGAAATGGATCTTCACATAGGGTTGACTATGGATTATCTATCTTATCTACATTGTAAAATTGTTAAATGTTGGAAAGCATCTAAAGCATATTCCAAGCCTTGGGAAATATCCTAAAATTGGTTTTTGAAAAGGAAAAACACATTAAATACAAGGTACTAAAGAGATAAATATCCACATACCCTAACAAGATACTAAAACAAATATATCTTAATTTCACATACATAAGTTAACAGTAAAATCATCTCTAATTTTATTTGACTAATTGAGTCTCGTTCTATTAGTTTTAGTGTAGATTTTGATTTCTAATCCTATTTGATTACTGGTACTAATGTGTTGATTTTAGTGTAAATGTTAATTTCAAATATTCTTTGATTTCTTCATCTATCTATATATATATGTTTTTTTTTCTTTTTATATAATCTTATAGTTTTAGTTTATATACTTCAATCATTTTAGATTAATTTTAATTTATACACTTTAACAATTTTATATTACCAAAACAAATTTGTAATCACATGCCAATTTTCTTAGATATGATTTATTTGAACTATACAACAATAAAATAAGCTAATCTAGATCCAATAAGGTCCTCGAATTGATTAACATTTAAGGGAGAATTAAAATCGGCATGGAAGAGATGATCCATCGCAATTTTAGCAATGGTATCATAAACCTTTTGTGTTCAATGAATGGCATCCCAAAGTATATATTTTGAGGCATTAGAACAAATGAAGGGAGCAATGTGATTACATGGACCAAATCCTATCTGTGATGTTCTGCAACATGCTATTCTTGTTGCCTCAAACCATGGTAACGTACCGATAGAATTTGTAATATCAATATAAAGTGGACAAGATATTGACTACTGTGTTTTTCAGTGTTTCACTAATAAAAGAAATGGCCAACCTTTGAAAGAAGATATTGAATTTAAAGTAGATGAAAAATTATACAATGGTATATAAAACTGATCCTAAAAAATAATGCTTACCTTGTTTAGTTCTTCTAACATTATCCTTTTATTTATGAATTGCTTTAGATTCAATTTTATTGTTACATGCAGGAAATTTAGATTCACATTGGGTAATGGTTCGGCAACCCATTTTATTTTTCCAGTAATGAAATCTGATATGTAAAAGTAAATCCCGAGATTGATGATAGAGTAAGTTGTAGCTTCCAAATATTGAAACAATTATTATATTACATAATTAATGATTGGATTCACAATCATTCCCTATAACAAAATACTACAAACACAAACACATAGTTGAGACAGTACAAATATATCGTTGAGAATTTAACTAGAGATATTCACTTTATTTCAATAGATCCATGAAATATTTACAAATATGAGTGATATCCACTTTATTTCAACTGATCCACGTAAAAGGTCTATGCATCTCTTTGAAGATTTTACACTTCACAATTTTTGAGAGATTTTGAGAAATTTCACCTCAAATCATAGTCATTTGTGTCTCTTAAACGTTACCTTTAATCATAGTCATCATAGTCATATGACAAGTCTAATCAACACACATTATAAGTCTAGTCATTTTTAGCTTGATCTACATAATCTACTGGATCATTCACACTCAATTCTTGTTCAAGCTCATTGGATTCTAATCAACACAGACAATAACTCCGATGACAACTTTGGTACCAATTGATAAATCCCAATACACCTAGAGAATGATGGTGTCTCACTGGCCTTACATATGACTCCACACGTCAAGGGGACAAACTTACTTGGATTCTTTCCTCCTTTAAATACTCAATATTAAACATGAATACCATAAGCTTTCATAAATTTAGAGATCTAAAACCATTACTAATTGACGAAGTGGATTTATCAAGGGTTCAGAGGGATCAAATATCTTGATATGTAGCTATCCCTCTCAGTGCTTCAGAGATCAAATCCCTTGAAATGCAATTCATCCCTCTCAGCTCTTGATAGATCAGAGTTAAGATGGATCTAGGCCAGTTTAATTCCCCCCTTTAAATAGGCTATATTCCACATGCATACAATGAGTCAACACCATGGGTTCTCAATACCATGGGCCATTTTTATTTCTATTATTGCTTTATTTTTTATAGTTATTTTTAATTTGATATTTTTATTTGTTATTTTGAACAAATCAAATGTTTACATTACATTAATGTTTTTATTCATTTAAATTTTTTTCTTCTAAGTGATACTAATTCTATTAATAAAACAATAAAAATACAGTGAGGCTCTGGCCTCTGCGGTGCTGAAACAGAGTTATGCCATGTTCTTACAATTAAAACTAAAACAGGACTACCCATCATTGGGAAATCAGTCTAAGTAAATTAATTAAAAAGTGTTGCCCATGCAGGGTGGCCAATCAAAAAAAAAACAGACATGTTTCTGAAGTTTTACCAAAATTAACCACATATTTTGAAAAAACATTTTAAAAAAATCCCCATGGACCATCGAAGGAGTGGGGAATCGAAACCTGGTGTCATGGACATTTGGCTTCATGGACCCACTAGGTGTCGCTTGCTGGAGGCTCTTCCATAATGAAAAATTTGTACTCATCCCTGTCTTCCACCGCTGCTAGCTTGCCACCCGAACAGCCTTCACTGCATGCCTGCCTCTAGGGATGCCTTCACCATGTGGAGTACTGTCATGGCCATCTTTGCGACTGGGCAAAGCAGAGCTATTGTCCAAGCACTTCCATCCGCTAGTGGCTCACTTCGCCTTTGTTGTCTTTTGCTTGCTGTTATCCTCTTTCTCCATAACTGTGTCATGACTCTAAACATCCTACTCATCCTGTGATCAGATTTCTTCACTAAAAGCCACTGTGATAGTGGCAATGATATCAGGGCGATTCATGGTGTTGTGAAAGCGGAATTGGATCATGTGGTGCCACTGATGAGGGGGCGCATGGAGGTTATTCATCTGAGTTGCATCATTTATTCTTCGAGCATCAAAGGCTTGGGCTTGACCTCTTCCATTGCAGGTGGCAGGATATCTGTGAGAGAATTGGCTTCTGGACGGAGCAGAAGAAGGTGAGGAAGATAGGGTCACTGGCTTAGGAGGTGGCAACGAGGGAGGGCAAATATTTCTGCCTCGGCTGCTACCTTGCGTGCTATGCATCTAGCGTCGAGGACGCGACATGGCTCTATGTACAGGTTGGCAGTGAATGGTGTGGGCTGATATGACAAGATTGTTAGCAATGATCGCTAAGGGTGAGGTGGAGTCTACATGAGAGTTGATAGAGCTATTCAGGCAGGAAACAATGATATTCTGAGAAGAACTCAGACCACAACGAGTGTTTTGGGAGAAATGGAAACCATCCCCCAAATAAATAGAGCTGAGGAGCCAGCAGCACCTCCCTGTTGTCATGCGAGAGCTCAAATCTGCACCATCAGGGGGGAAAGAGAAATTTAGTGGGGAAGGGGTGATTGTATTCTAGCTTGTAGAAGCCATGACCTTAAGCTTGTAGAGAGTGTTTCGACCTATGCACTAGAGTAATCGCACCTGCAGGTTGATGGTGGCTCGCCATAAATTGCCATGGATGGGAACGCAGGTGGCCATGTGGTTTAGCCGCCTACCATCCCCCTATCTAATCGTCATTGAATTCTTCTTAATCAGCTGCATCTCGGGTTATTCATTTCATTTAATTAAAATAAGTTTTTTCTTTTTCTTTTTATATAATTTGATTTAATCACAAAGTTAAAAATTACGTTACAATATTTCTCCCATATTGGGCTCTAGATCACCTTTGGACCTAAGTCACCCCTTTAAATAGGCTATATTCCATATTAATGCAATGGGTCAATACCATCGGTTTCCGATACCACCATGAGTTTGGAATACCATGAGCCATTTTTATTTCTATTCTTACTTTGTTTTCTTATATCTATCTTTAATTTGTTATCTTTATAATGTTAGAAATGAGCTTGCAATATCTCTCCTATAATTGCTTGTAGATCACTTTTACATGGAATTGAAGAGAGTCAAATCCATGGTCAATAAATAGTAGCAAAAATATCAACATTCCTCACATCTAACAATTTTTTCACTAGTAAAATCTATCTCTTTTACCTCACAAACGAGCTCAAGCCAATATTTAGCCAATTCTATTTCCTTCCAAGTCACTACTCCCTTCCACAATTCCTAATAGAATTAACCCATGTTTAAAAGTTATTTTTTAATAGTTATTTTTAATTTGATATTTTTATTTTTTACTACCACCAAATCAAATGTTTACATTACATTAAATTGTTATTTTTATAATTTTAAAAATGAGGTTGCAATATCTCTCCTATAATTGCTTGTAGATCACCTTTACTTGGAGTTGAAGAGAGTCAAACCCATGATCAATAAAATGTAGGAACCATATCAACAGATCAATAAAAGGTAGCAACAATATCAACAGTCTTCACATCTAACAATTTTTGCACTCGTACAATCTATCTCTTTACCTCACAAGCAAGCTCAAGCCAACATTTAGCCAATTCTATTTCCTTCCAAACCTCTACTCCCTTCCACAATTCCTGAGAGAATTAGCCCATATTTAACAGTTATCTTTTTATAGTTATTTTTAATTTGATATTTTTATTTTTTATTTTGACCAAATCAAATGTTTACATTACATTAATGTTTTTATTCATTTCATTTAATTAAAATAACTTTTTCTTTTTCTTTTTATATAATTTGATTTAGTCACAAAGTTAAAAATTACGTTACAAGATTTCTCCCATATTGGGCTCTAGATCATGTTTGGACCCAAGTCACCCCTTTAAATAGGCTATATTCCATATTAATACAATGGGTCAATACCATGGGTTCTTGATACCATGAGTTCTCAATACCATGGGTCATTTTTATTTCTATTCTTACTTTGTTTTTATATCTATTTTTAATTTGTTATTTTTATAATGTTAAAAATGAGGTTGCAATATCTCTCCTATAATTTCCAGAAGATCACCTTTACCTGGAATTGAAAAGAGTCGAACCGATGATCAATAAAAGTTAGCAACAATATCAACAATCTTCACATCTAACAATTTTTGCACTAGTACAATCTATCTCTTTACCTCACAAGCAAGTTCAAGCCAGCATTTAGCCAATTCTATTTCCTTCCAAGCCAATTTCTTTACCTCACAAGCGAGTTAAAGCCAACATTTAGCCAATTCTATTTCCTTCCAAGCTGCTACTCCCTTCCACAATTCTTGACAGAATTAGCCAATATTTAATAGTTATTTTTTCCTAGTTATTTTTAATATGATATTTTTATTTTTTATTTTAACCAAATCAAATGTTTATGTTACATTAATTTGTTATTTTTATAATGTTAAAAATGAAGTTGCAATATCTCTCCTATAATTGCTTGTAGATGACCTTTACTTGGAATTGAAGAGAGTCGAACCCATGATCAATAAAAGGTAGCAACAATATCAATAGTATTCACATCTAACAATTTTTGTACTAGTACAATCTATCTCTTTACCTCACAAGTGAGGTCAAGTCAACATTTAGCCAATTCTATTTCATTTCGAGCCGCTACTCCCTTCCACAATTCCTCATAGAATTAGCCCATATTTAATAGTTATTATTTTACAGTTATTTTTGATTTGATATTTTTATTTTTTATTTTGACCAAATCAAGTGTTTACATTACATTAAGTTTTCATTAATTTAATTTTATTAAAATAATTTTCTCTTTTTCTTTTTATATAATTTGATTTAGTCACAAAGTTAAAAATTACGTTCCAAGATTTCTCCCATATGGGGCTCTAGATCTAATCCCTGACATAAAACCTAATCTTATTTAGCATCATCTAGTACCATATAGGATAACATAGTAGAATTATGATTAGTTTAGGGTTAACATTAGATTAAGCTAGTTTTATTGAAGGGTAACTAGTTCCATTTAATGATGAGAGACTCAATCAAAATGTGCTTATGAAAATGTTATCCAAATCTTATATCATGGCCTGTGGGATCGAAAAATGTGCCCACACTCATTCAAAGAAGAGCTTGGCAATGGCTTGTGTTGTGATAATCTTCTTGTAGTAATCCAATATGGCCATCTTAGAAAATATATGAATGACTGAAAATACATAGTCATTATCGTGCTTGGTAGAAGGAGGGATAGACATATAGTCCATGGAGATCGATTCCCAAGGTTGGCTAGGAGTAGATAGAGGTGTGTATAGGCATTTCTTCTTAATGGTTGGCTTGTTGACGACCTAGGTAGTTTGGGATCTCATATATTTTCCAACATCCTATTATAGATTTAGCTAATAAAAATACATCTATAGTACCATCACTTTATTCTCCATGATTAAGTGTCCTTCCAACTAACTGTAATGTACCTTTCATATCATCTTGTCAAACTCACTAAAAGCAATAGAAAGGTGTCCTAGGTAGCACAATAATGCATCTTAAAGCTAGGATTCTAGAACTTTCTTTCCATCCATTATTTTCTAGTATGTGGTGGTGAATTTTGGATCAATTTTGTATAGTTGCAACCATTCGGATGTCTCGTGTCCCCAAGAGTTGAGAACCATGGTCAAATTCACACCTGGGGGATGAATGAGGCAATATTAAATGTGATTGATGTTATCCTCCTTGTACTTAATGTTCAAATGTAATTGTTTCATATATGTGGACCATTTTTTCTAGCAAAAATTATGTAACTTTCCTTATTTTTGCATAGATTGAATATGTTAGTTTTTTATGTGCATGATTATCTCCTTCCCCAAAATGTTATGTTTCCATTCCTATTAGGCTTTCACGATGAAATACATCTCCTTATCATAGATGGGTTATCTCTAAGTAATATTAGAGATAGTATCAATATGATAGGCCACTAGATTCCCTTTGTAAGTATACACTACAACCATAACATAGCCAAAGGAATTTGTCTCAATCACAAATGGTTGATGTGGGTTTGGTAATGTGAGGAATAGTGTAGAGTAAAGGTTGTGTTTAAGATCAACGAATGCCTTTTCTTGTGACTTTGACCAAAAAACCTTTACTTTCACTCTACCCTTGGAAACTTGACTTAATGGCCAAGTGAAATGAGGTAATCCCAACATGAATCACTGGTAGAAATTAGCAATGCTTGAGAATTTTTGAAGCTCTATGAGACTCATTAGGGTCAGTCAATCTTGAATTACTAGGACACTAGATAGATCCATATGCACACCTTTATTATCAATAATGTAACCTAGATATTCCCTTGTCTGTGCCTAAGGAGAACTTTTCTAAGTTTGCACATAGATTGTTCTACTCTTGAGTACTCAAGACCTATCAAATATGTTCCACGTGATCTTCTCAAGTATTGCTAAATGCTAGGACACTATCTAGATATACAGCCATGAATTAGTTGGTCAAATGTTACAAGTTGTCATCCATCAGCCTCATGAAATTTGTATGGGAACTCATTAAATCAAATGGCATGACAACCACTCAAAAAATGTACTCAATTTTAAAGTCTTCCACACATTACTAGGTTCTTTTGGAACTTGGTGATAACTAGACTTTGAACGAATCTTGCTAATTTATTTGGCCCCCTTGAGCTAATCAAGAAGGTCATCAATCTGTGGAATTAGGTACTCGTTCTTCACTATGATTTTTTTTAGGTACCCATAGCTAATGAAGAACCTCCATGACCCATCCTTATTCTACACAAATACAATTGGGCTATCGTTGGGTGAGGAACTTGGTCGGATGTTCCATTTTTGTAGCAATTTCGACATTTTCCACTTGATTTCCTCATTTTCTAGAGGAGATCAATGGTGCATTAGCTGATTGGTTAGAGGTACATAAGGGGTTAGATAAATCGAATGATTGACCTAAAAATGGAAAGGTACACATTTTTGTGAAGATAAGATGTCTTTGTACTCTTCCAATCCAGGACCTTATATATTTTCTGTTTCCACGTAGAGGAGCCTTGTGTGGAGGCTATCGATGTGACTGTGATCTTCCCCTTGCTTTGAGAGTGAATCAGGAGGAGGAAATATTTCTCAATTTGCGAGATGATCTACTAAATTTCTTAGTAGCGATCAAAGAAATACTAGTAAGTGAGGCTACTTTCGGTATCCTATAAAATTTTCTACCGAAAGTAATAATAACATTACAAGGTTTGGACTCATATACAACATGACTCTTCCATAAGTATGGATGGCCCAATAAAACATCACAAATTTCAATGGGAAAAACATCACACAATACCTCATCTATTAAAGGCTTGAAGCTATAAGGAAGTGACACTATTGGTTCTGTATACATATCACCCTTAGCGGATACACCTTATGGTGTATGGTTGCAAGTATAGTGTTTCTAGGAGGCCTAATCACTTAACAATATTTGCTAAGATAAGGCTCTTTTGTCTCTTTCTATCAATAATGAAATGCAACAGAGCCCCCTTTACCCACATTTGAAAGTATAAGAGATGCTCACCTTCCTCTTCATCTTTAGTCTTCTTGTGTTGGACCTTGGTTGTAGTAATAGTGGCACTGGGGTTTGCATCAATGATCTATTCCCCCCTATTAGGGTCTGTTTCAAAGTCATAACCTGCATATGAATTTGAAGCTTTCATGTGAGCGACCAATGATTTCTTTTTGTGAAACTCATTTATGTTATGAGTGGGGCTCTTGTGGAACCCGAACCACTTTCTCATATCCTTATTCACCTTCCCATTGATAGTCTTTTCTTTAAGTTTTGATGAGTTTTCCTTGGTTGTTACACCTCAGATTTTTCATTTGTTTTGTGGTTTAGGGGTTCCCTTTCCATGATTAGATTGAAAAAACCAACGTATCACTTTTTCTATTTAAATTTTTTCTTGATTGGGGTAACTTATTAGTATGTTGCACCAAGAAAGGAGTTGTCTAGGAACTCCATCTCCATTTGTATATATTTTTACAAGAAAAAAGAATATCTTATCACCAAATGTCACTCATAATCCTTGATACCCAACTTCATGCATAAAGTATGAAATATATTCATGCACTCGGGCACATCTTGGTCCCTTTCTATCCATAGCATGGTCCATTTTATATATTTGACTTTGCAACTTCCAAGAATGTAATATCTTTCCTTAATAACATCCTTCAAATGGGTCCAGGAGGGTCCAACTAAAAAGAGTGTAAAATCCTTTGTTGTCCTTTTCTCATAGTAAGTTTCCCACCAATCCTTTATATTGGGGGTGACTTTAAGCATTGGAAAAGTATCGGAAAAGTCATGGACTAAAAAATATCCTTTCAATATATTTAAACATTTATGTAAATAGTCTACATCTATATGCCCTTCAAATAGAGAAATATCAAATTTCACTTCTACCTAAAAAGGGGGTGCCACATTTGAAGTTACTACTAGATGACAATGCATTTCCTATTAGTAACCATCGAAGGAACTAGGAAAAGTTGTCCATCACTTCATTCCTCTATCACTTAAGGGATTCTTTGAGAAATAAATTGATAGGATCTCTAACTCCCTCATATTTATTTCCTTATGTCATTGGAGGCCATTAGGGTCAGAGAAGACAGTCTTGGAAGGGTTCAAGTAATTTGAGTTCCAACTCCTTATTCCTCGACCTCATTGGGGACATGCATATAAAAACAAAGAAATAGTAGTCCTGTCTAATACCACTAATTTGGATTTACGAAGGAAAAAAATGAATTACAGATTTAAACAAAAACATGGAGATATACTGAAACTGAACTTCAATTAATAAATGACAAAATTTGAAAACTATTTGCATGTAGAATGAAAATAAACAAGCTCGGGCAATGGTATATTATCTATGAGAAGAGATGTCATGGCTACATGTCTTTCGAATTGTGTTACAATGAGGCTCCGAGGCATTTTTTATCATGAATAAATAATAAGAAACCCTAAGAATCCAAAAACCTAACACTAGGAGATGAAGCACTAGAAGCTTATGGGCCCTTATTGGGTTAGCTGGAATGTGAACTTCGCTTGGTGATAATTTTGGCATGCAATCTCTATTTGGTGCACACGATAGACTGTTAGAAATGTATATCATAGAATAACAACTTTCATCTAAAACGTAGACTTTAACTCGCATTTTCCCATTTCCCCAAAAAAAACATTATTTAGGGTCTTAAAATTCCTTCAAAAGTTCATGACTAAAAAAATGCCATAGATAGAAAATTGCCATAATAGGAAACTATGCTAAAAAGGGGAAAACTAATAGGAATTAGTGTTGTGGGTCCAAGTGGAATAGGTGAGTAGCCAAAAATATCTCCCCGGATCAAAATAAATTTAGATAAAATTTATGGATGAAGAGATTGATTATATTGAAAGAATTAATACTTGGGAGCTTGTAGATCTTCCTGAAGGTAAAAATAGTATAAGTGTTAAATGAATTTATAAGACTATATTTAATGTTCAAGTTGAAATTGAGAAATGGAAAGCAAGACTTCTAGCTCATCGGTTTAATTAGCAACCTAGCATTGGTTATAATGATACTTTTGCATATGTAGCTAGACTTGACCCAATAAGGATGGTATTAGCTATTGCTGAACAAAATAAATGAAAAATGTAATAGATGTTAGGTATACATTTGTATATGTTTTTTTGGAAGAATAGGTGTATGTGAAACAACCTTGAGGATATGAAATTGATGGACAAAAATATAAAGTTTACAAGTTCAAGAAAGCATTATATATTTGGATTGAAACAAGAACCCTGAGTATGGTATATTTGAATTTATGACTATTTGAATAACAAAGAATTCAACAAGAGTCTAAGAGAGTCAACTATATATACAAATTTAAACCAGAAAGGTAAAATTTTAATAGTTTGCTTGTCTATTAATTATATGATTTGCATTGGAGATCTTTGAATATATGATTTTAAGACAACCATGGCAACAATATAATTTGAGATGACTAAGTTAGTGTTAATGAAATATTATCTTGGTATTGAAGTAATATTATTGAAGATGGTATTTTATTTATCAATCCAAGTATGCAAAGGATATATTGAAAACAACGAGGATGCAGTATTATAAAGCAACAATAACATCAATTGTAACTGGTAGAAAACTGAGTAATAATGGTCAAGGTCCAAATGTTGATCCAACCTTGTATAGTAAAGTAGTTGTAATTCTAATGTTTTTTACTACAACAACACTTGATATAATGTTTTTTGTAAGTTTCATTTCGAAATTCATAGTCTCCCGAGAGTAACCATCGGATGGTTGGAAATATAACCTTAAGATATGTTTATGAAATGAAAAATTATTGTATCGTGTATAAAAGATATTTAGATTTTAAACTACCTATATATATATATATATATATATATATATATATATATATATATATATATATATATATATATATATATATATATATATATATATATATATATATATATATATATATATATATATATTATATATATATATATATTGATTTTGTACGAAATATTGATGACATAAGGAGCACATCTAGGTATGTGTTTATTTTTTGATCAAGTACGATTGTAAATTTATTATTATCTGAGGTAAAGCATGTTGTGGGGATAGAAACAACATGTTAAACTCTATGGATAAGAATAATTTTGACTAAAAATTTGAATGAATAGAAAGAACTGTTTGAAAATCAGAAAGGCAGTAAATATTTTCTCGATCTTGATAATTACTTGTGATATCACTTGTTATTATGATTCCTTATATATTCTTTATTTATTTCATCAATAAATTACACAAAGCACCAACACATAAAACAACGAACAGAAGATGTAGGCACATGCTAGGGAAAAGCACCCCTCAAGGGGAAAATCCAATAAAACTACTTCTTCCTTTCAATAATATTCTTTGAGACTCTTCACCCTAGACCTTGACAAAACCTTCCATCCACACCAAGTCAACTTCTAGAATATTCATCTCTTTCGAGCAACTTCAACTATGCAGCAACTTACAGTAGCTAATGGCTTCTGGCAGCATTCCAACTTGAGAGACTTCACTCTCCCAATATAGAACATGAAACAAAGAGAGACCACCTCCAAATTTCTGATTTTCTTTGACTCCTTAGGTTCTCCAAACTCGCATTCACTTTGGCTTCCTAACAATAGACATTCCCAACCTCCTACTTCACACTTCTTCCCCAAAAACATACTTTTCCATTTTCCCGAAAGGAGAGAGAATGAGAAGTGATTATTCAAATGGATTCATAGTCCTTCCTTTTATAGGCTTCCTATGGGGTCAAATGGGTCCTTATGCTGACTTGATCTCCTCTTAGGCTGACATGATGTGGAGGTTTCATAATTCATATTTAACTCAATACTAAACCCATTTTACATTATTCAAAAGCTGAAGAAGGGTCTCTTCAAATGTACAATAATTCTATAAACCTATAATAAATATTGGAATTCCTCAATGGGAAATTTTACCTAAAACATAGTGAACCAAGCATGAAATCCATGCTTTAATAAGTCACAATAATAATAATAATAATTTTCTTTATTCTTTTGACAAGTACATTACATAATGACTCAAGTACATTATTGAAGACCAAACATAGTTACTTTTGCCAAGACCCCCTCTTAACTAGTGAGGTATTCATAATGTACATATATAATGGAATATCTCAAACTATATGAACCATGAAGAAATTTAGGCACCGCAATGCCATGGACTAGATTTTTAACCAGGGAAATCTATCCAATGAGTCACTCAACAATTTAGGCCTCACAATGCCATGGACTAGATTCATGACCAGGGTAATCTATTCAGGTGGGACTAAGGTGGACTCAATATTTCAGCCTCTTTCAGTACCATCAAGCTTACATGCTAACCATCAAACCAAAATCTAGGTGAGTGTCAAAGCTCAATGACCAACGCCACCTTTCCAACTTCATGGTCTTAGACATAAAAGAAGGTGTCATCCATATGTCCCCCCAGGAAATGCTTCACTCGCAAAGCCTGAACACCCCTTCATCCAACATATCAAGAATAACCAGTCTCTCCCAATCAACCTCATTAGTAACCAACATGATAACTTCCAAGAGATTCACCTATACAAAAACAACCCCAATCAATAACATGCTTTCACATCTACATAATCAAATATAAACCTCCGGGTTATTCCAGGAAACATATGTCACTTCTCAATTTTTTCATAGTACAACTATGAACTAAATATTTGACAGAAGATTCCTCAATCATACATTTTTCTTCCCAATTTATATGCAACAATATAGTCTCCAGTCGGATTCTGCTTTCCTTCTTACAACATTACTCCAAAACGCATTCACCAATTTCCTTTTTCCTATTCATGGTCTCTCTCTCAACCAGTAAGCACCTCTTTATCCAGACTCCTTGTTAATCTTAGGGATATATCTTCTGTTCATGACTCCTCTAGGATTTCATCATCTTCTTTTCAATGTTAGGGAATCTTTCGTGGCTTCAACCATTTCATCAAAGTTATCACCATCCCCATCATCCTCATCACATCTTCACCAAGTTTAAGATTGTGCACTAGCACAACTTGCTTGTTACATTGAGCATATTCACCAAGTTGAAGATTGTGTACCAACATAGTTTAAATAGAAAGTACAACTAGAACTATAGAAGCATGATGTTAGCCATATCAAAATCATGGAAGAATTTCATCATCATACATATCAGATACCCAAACTTAATTACAAACAAGAGACATATAATCTTCAACATCTTACTATGGACTTTGTACACCATAGATTCCTACATAAAATCATTCATTTTATCTAGGGTTTCAATGTGTCTTCCAAATGTATGACATACCTTATTATAACATATATCAAACCCTAGAAACAATTCAAAACAAATATAAATATTTAAAGGATCTAACAATGTTTAAAAATACATACATTAGACTTTTGACTAAGGATTCATATAAATCCTAGATTCCATACAAACAAATTAATCAAAGTCAATCACAACTTAGCCATAAACCTGACTGACTTCCACTAGGGTTAGTTCCAAGTCCCTAGATTTTGAATCAACCATATATTGGTCACTAACATGACCAACTACTACTAAGGCTAGTTGAAAACCCTATATTTCTGATCTATCATCATACTCAACCAAAAATTAAATTTCAATAATTTCTTCACAGATCTCAAATTATCATATAGTCAACATTCATCAAAGATTTCTACTTCAACTAAGATTCAACTCCAAAACCCTAGAATTCCACTTTCACAAATTCAACAATATTATACAAATCTCAGACCATTATATTCCAGATATTTTACTTTGACTAAGGTTTAATTCCAAAACCTTAGAATTCCAATCTCAACAATCATTGAATACATAGATCTCATATTGTTACATTTCACACTAGACATTATTGCCACTAGGATTGAACTGCAAAATCCTATATTTTCATCTTCCACAATAACTTAATATATTTCATGTTGTTATATCATACATACTAAACAAGTTTTAACTTTAGTAGGGTTTAGATACAACACCCTAGATTTCCAAACATCATCATCCAAGAATCTCAAATAAGGACTTCCATCAAATCCTAAGATTCATGACCATCAAGGACTAGGTCAACACATATATCTACGAATTCATAACCATATGTAAGCATATCATATTTCCAATAATATTAATACATCTGACCTAGACCAAGCTATGGATTCAACCAAGAGGACATATATATATATATATATATATATATATATATAGATATATATATATATATATATATATATATATATATATATATATATATATATATATATATATATATATATATATATATATATATATATATATATATATATATATATATATATATATATATAGATATATGTATGCCTAGATCTCATCATCATGAAACATACATTTCATATCGCATGTTAGTCAAACCGAACTTCAAAAAGTATCAAATAAGAGATAGACACACAATCATTTCAATTATACTAGGGTTTGATAATACAACACACACATGGAAAATAAATCAATTCTAAGACAATATAAGGGTATTTCTCACAATTCGACTAAACCCTAATGAATTAGAGTTCCAAAGTAGAAAACAGATTCCACCAAACCCCAATGAACTAGGCTTCTAATATAGAAGCATAGAAAACACTATATTACCAAAACTTCAAAGTTTCTTAGATTTTAGACCTTATCATTCTGTCCTAACCAGTTAGGATTTCCCAATCATACCAAAATCGTAAACATGAAATCATCAATAAAGACTTCAACAAGCATTTCAAAATATCCCCAAGGATTTTGGGGTTTCAAATATTCACATTATCATACCGCTCAATTATGGTTTTCCATAATGTGTCTAGGGTTATACCAAATTAGATAAGAGTGGGGTCGGTACATTTGTCAAGAGTTGAATCATCCAAACAATAATAACTAGGATTCAATACTGCTAGCCATAAAAATGTTAGTAATAGATCATCAAATGAATAGTCCTTTCAATTAATGTATTCAAATCATACCTTTCTTTTCCTGACTAACCTTGTCTTGAGATATCCTCCTTCTTTTGGATGTTTTCCTTTTCTTTCTTGACTAACCTTGTCTTTAGAGATCCTCCTTCTTTCAGATGTTTTCCTGATCAAGACAAGAGAGGGAGAGAGGTTATTATTATTTAATATAGTGAAAACTAAATGAGTACATGAACCCAAACCTAAAATTCATGACATACTTATCTTTGGAAGTTGTTGGGCTCCCTTCAAATCTTAAGGAAAATGTACAAACTTCCAAGGGTTGAGAGCCATCACAAATGCACCCCAAGAGGGTGGTAATCCTAATATGGTAGAGATCACTAGTTCTTTGTTCAGAACAATCTAATCGATGGCTAAGATATGGTCCCTGATTCTAGATACCTTCAAATAAAGTTTCCACACTATCTTCTTTTTTCATATTCATATTCCTCATCTCATTCTTCAAACATGATACTTGACCAATGTTATTAATAATGAATAGCTTCGAAAAGGCTTCATACATCTCTTGAGCATGATCGATGTTAGTTATGAATGAGACAATATTTTCTTTTATCTCTTTTACCTTCGGAGTCATAGCCACAAATTCTAAATCCCTAATTTTGCTTTTCGATATCAATGGATTCTTCTGTAGGTTTCTTTATATTTCCTTTTACAAAATCCAATACTTTTTCCTTCTCGAGGATTAGGTCAATACTCTTCTTCTAGAATCTAAGGTTATATTCTCCTTCAGGTTTGTTATCACCGTTGATTGAGTTAGACATATTCCTTGAATTTAATAGATTCCTTCCCTCAGAGAGTTACAATGAATGGGTCTGCCTTTTTCTTCTTTCTTACCAAAGATCTCATGCCATGTTGGAAAATAAGAAAGGAAGTAAATATTTTCTTGATATTGATAAGTGCTTGTGATGTTACTTGTTATTACGATTCTTTATATATTATTCTTTTAGTTCACCAAACAATTACATAAAGAAACAACACATAAAACAATGAACACAAGATGTAGGCACATGCCATGGAAATACCACTCTAGGGGAAAACCCAGTGAAAGTAATTCTTCCTTTCAATAATATTATTTGAGACTCTTCACCATAGACCTTGCCCAGACCTTCCATCCACACCAATCCAACCTCTAGAAGGTTGATCCTTTCCACCAACTTCGACTATGCAACAACTTGCAACAACTAAGGGCTTCCGTTAGCAGTCCAACTTGAGAGACTTTGTTATCCCAATCCAGAACACAAAACAAATATATACCACCACGAAAATTTCAATTTTCCTTGACTCCTTAGGCTCCCTGAAAATTGCAATTGCTTAGACTTCCTGACAACAGACTTTCCTAACCTCCTACTTTGCACTTCTACGTAACAAACAAATTTCTGCACTTCTTCCAAGAAGAGAGAGAATGAGAAGTGATTATTCAAATGAATTCATAGTCCTTCCTTTTATAGGCTTCTTGTGGGGTCAAATGGGTCCTTAGGCCAACTTGATCTTCTCTTATGCAAACATGGTGTGGAGGTTTCATAATTCATATTTGACTCAATACTAAACCCTTTTACATGATTCAAAAGCCTACGAATGGTCTTTTTAAATATACAATAATTTTATAGACCCAGAATAAATCCAAGGTGTCCTCAATAGGGAATTTGACCTAAAACATGGTGACCCAAGCATGAAACCCATGTTTGAATAAGTCACAATAATAATAATAATAATAATAATAATAATAATAATAATAATAATTCTCTTTGTTCTTATGACAAGTACATTACATAATGAGTCAAGTACATTACCGAGAGACCAAACATAGTTACTTTTTCCAACAAGGAGTAACTCAATTTTTTCTATGACAACAAATATTCTATTGCATTACCAAGGAATCATGTATTTTATAAGAGTATCACTTCATATGAGAATTAGTCAAAAATAAAGAATTTTTTATGGAGTTTTGTAGATTAGAAGACATGTTTTCATACCTATTTATGAAACCCTTCATAAAATAATTCTCCAAAATTCATAGGAAAAATAAAGGAGCATGTACGGTGTAATAAAATTTTATTATATCAAACATTTTGAGTGTAACAACATTTTTTGTGTGAAATAATTAAGGGGGGTATTTTCAGATATAATTATTTCATAGACCAACACTACCTCCACCGGTTCAGCACAACCTTCATTATCTCACCACAACACCACCTGAACTTGTGGAGATTCGAAAGTGTAGCCACTACCACAATATGAAGAGGAAAATTTGAGTTTTAAATTGATGTAATTGACTTGAAATTCTGTATATACATGGATGGAAAAACAGAGTTAAATATGCCACTCTTTGTTTTCATATTTGTTTGTAATTTGGTAGTCGTAGTTGTGTTTTGTTGTGTTCTCTAGATTTCAATAATGTGGAAAATTCTTAGTTAACGATAACCTTTTATATGTGGTTTCATACCTCTAAGGGTGAGATCCTATGTTATAATTTCTTCCCTCGCTTGATGAGGTTCTTACATGACTTGTATAGGAAATTTTCTTCACAAAAATTTCATAACCTCAACCTTAATTAGGTGCTCTTTTATGTGTCCACTCTAAGTGTCTAGAATTAAATAAGCATCTTTGTTTCCTTGAATATATGTTTCATAACTACCTTTTTATAAACACACAACCTACTCTATGTTCAACAAGATAGGATCCACTTTGACACATTCAACTTCACCACACATTGCTAGTAAACATGAAATTGCATTTGGGTAAATATTGGCATCCCACTTGAATTTGATATACAAGACAGCGGAGTTTCAATAATTGTTGGGCAAAATTTTCAAATAAAAGTTTAGTCTTCACTCTTTTTAGTGAAGGTTTCTCAATTTGCTTCATTTCATGAATAACAGTTGCAATCCTAAATGAAAAGTTTAAATTAACCCACCCTACTTTATCTGAATTAGAATATCATGGGATGTCACTGGATAGATTTACTACAATATGATTTAGTGACTGAGTATAAATAGGCTTGCAAATGAGGCATTTGTTTCTCAATCATACAAAGCAATCAATTCCTAAAGCAGTAAATATTTTCCATGATGTCCCAACATCTTCCAATTCAGCTGTTGAAGGGAAAGTTCATGTGAATTTTCCATCCAAGTGTGGAATTTTTATCCATAAAATGACACATATTGAACAACCTCGATGAAAAAAATAAAAGGCTAAATCTACAACTCACAATTGAGTAAACAGTTGGTTGAATATACTTTTTCATGTGTGTCAAATCCGAGCGGATATAAGGGTTTACCTAGATGAAATTTGAAGTCTTTGCAGCAACGTTTGGTGATTTATGATATCTAACCTAGATATGATTTCAGTGAAAATAGGGTAGGGTGTGACTTTATATGTAGGTAGTTGTGAAACATGTGGTGAAGGACACAAAGACACTGAACATAAAAATGTGGCCAAACATTAGGGTCTTGTGAAATATCTGTTAAGGGATTTTTTTTCCTTATTTTATCTGTTATACAATTTGGACGTTTCTGGCATATTTTCCATTTCATTTTTCCATAATCCTACAAATATTTGTTGTAATCATCTGTATGATTTGTAAACTCTCCACAATTTGAGTTCTCCATAAATTTTTTAGAGTGTTGAATATATATATGTAGTCAAAAACACATTTTAAAAAACATAGATCAAAATTTTACCCAAAACAAAATCAAAGTTTCCAACCAAAATCTCCAAGACATACAATATTTAGATAGCACATATTCATTCATGTCCTTTTTATTTTTTAAAATTTTGAGAATATTTCATTTGTACTCTAAAAATATAACATGTCAAGTCAAATTTATACACACAATTGTACATGAAACTTTATTAATGTTTTTCTTATTTTTCCTTTTTGTAAAAATGAGAATACGTTATTACATCAAATTACTAATTTAGATTAGTCAATATTGCACCATATTGTCGCCACTGTATTTTTTTTTTTGCCTAATATAATAATCCATAAATTATATTAGGTGGTTTAGTTAAGATTTGAGGAGAGGTGGTCACATTAACAACAATACTTCAAATCAATGGAGCTATCTCTAATGGGCCATTAAAATTGAAAAACACGGAGATGAAATTTTATCTACTTATATGTGAACGGGTCATGAGACCTTTTAATCAAATCTTTATCACTACCTCAAAATTCTCTTATAACTTCAAACTAAATCCTCATATAAATTAAACATTACTGACTGATAAACTAGTCTAGATCTATATTAACTCCAGATCTACAATGTACCTAGAGGGATCTCTCTCAACACGTTGATTTGAAGTTAAGATGTATCTAGGCTAGTTTAATTTCTCTCTTTAAATAATTCACATGAATATAATAAGTCAATATCATTAGTGTTTAATTTCCCTCTTTAAATATTTCACTTAAATACCATGAGTTAATACCATTAGTTCTCTTGTGCTAAAAAATCACCAATAACTTGGCCAACTAAAATTTACCTTAACTACTAAAAAATTAATAAAAATAATATTTCTTCGCTCTTACCCTTAAATATAAATTTTTTCAATTATTTTAAATAATCTTAAACATAAAGTTTTAAAATTAACAATTTTCCATTCATGTTACGTTAACATAGACACTTTGTGAGTGTTGTGTATTTTTCTTATGTTAACGAAAATATAATTAATTGCTAATATGTAATCATCAATTCACTAACGAATTGTTAATCTAATCTTGTTGATTAATTGTTAATATGTAACCATCAATTCACTAGCTAATTGTTCCTAATGATGAACCACACTTGTTGGTTCGAAACTCTTGGGCCAAAAAATTCTCTTATGTGATTTCTACCGAAAGGCTTTGCTTAATATTTATTTTATTATAACTATGACAATGCCAACATTATGCATTTACACTAATTTACAACTATCAACCATACTAGATCTATTTTAACTCCAAATCTATCAAGCGTTGAGAGGGATCAAATCTCTTTAGTGTAAACCTCTTTTAGAGTGAAGAGAGATTTAATCCCTCTTTATCTTTGGTAAGTTTAATTATTAGCTTTTAAATAAATTACATTAAAGAATAATGCTAAGAAAATTTAGCACCTTAAAGAAAAATACTATAAAGAAAATGATTTTATTTTTATTTTTATTTTTTATTTCATTTAACTTAGTGGAAAATATTAAACATCACTAACATCTTTACTATAATAGATTAAGAAAAGACAAAATTATAAAACATAATATTTTCATATCTTTAATGAATAACTAAAGTTTGTAGTAACAAAAATTAAAATAATGATTATATATTAACAAAATAATGAAGAAATTAAAGTAAAAATTAAACTAACGTCATGGTTGTGTATAATTATTAAAAAAAATTAAAAAGGCATTATAACTTAGTTATACTTTATTTCTATTACATTAAAAAATATTATAGCTCTATAGATATAGATAAAGAAGGAAAGCAAGCCGATCTTCCATGCATCTTTTCGTCGACATAGAAATAGAGTATAGAATATTTGTGAAATTCTAGAGACTCACTCCATGTTCTTGGCCAGCCTTCTCGAGTGTAAAGGCGTTTTGTCCTACATAAGACTACCTTCATTTGGCAGCCTCTCCTGCGGCCTTCGACATCTTTTTCATTTGTTTGTGAGTTGTTTATGGATTTTGTAAGTGGTAATAAAAATTGTATTTGAAATTTTTGTGGGAATTGCTATAATTATGGTAATATTTAATTTTATTTTAAATAAGGTTTTTTTAAGTAGAAATTATGTGAGAGAATTTTTTTGCCAATGCTTTTCGAACCAATGAGTGTGGTTTATCATCATGACGAGATGAAGAGACCATGGAAAAGGCTTAAATAGAGAGCAATGTAGATGAACCATGGTCTACATTTCTCTCTATTCAAGTCTTTGCCACGGTGTGCCTCTTCATCTCGTCCTCATGATGAACCACACTTGTTGGTTCGAAACGCCCTGGCCAAAAAATTCTCTCATGTAATTTCTACTAAAAAATTTTGTTTAATTCATTATGGTTCACAGAACGTGAATACAGAAATTTTTATTTCATCAATTTGTTTCAAAATATCTTTATTGAGATTATATTAAAAAATATTTTTAATCTCATAAAATTTTATATAAATTAAAAAAAAAACATTTTATATAAATCCCTTCAATAAAATTGTGTAAATAAAAGTAACATATATTTTTAATCTACATCTCTATTCTTATCTAATTTCATTTTTATCACCTTAATGCTTATAAAATCTCCTACTCCATATCCATTCCGATACTTACAATATATTACTATATTGTCATGATATAATATTGATAAAAGTAATATGTGCATCGAAAAAACAACTAGCCTACTTGATTGACCAGGGTGTAACACCCATGCCCATTAGTATCTCAATAGAAAGCAATAGGCAGATAATGACACCACAGATCATCCGCTCAAGTGTTGCGTGAACCGAACTGCGGGGCCGAAATACGGAAACAGTCGAGTAAACTGGACCAGGAAGGCCACCCTCGGTTGATTCGAAAACGTATGATACGTGGCAGTGAAGTCTGTATTGGAATTTGGCACTTAATTAGTATTGCCAGGTACGAGAAATTACAGTTAAAATAAGGCCCACCACATCCCTTCGTTAAATGGCTGTGTTAAGTAGCTTCAAACAAACTATATTTAATGACTAACACCTTTCCCTACAATTGCAACAAAATTAAAATATTCCCTAACAAATCAATCGTCACTTTCACTCTTTCCATTTTCGTTAAAGAGCCATGAATCCGGTACTTTCTCATAAAATGATGCCTACCACACCAGTTAATTCATGCTGGGCATGTAGTGGTAAAATATCAGGTTTCATATAAGTGGGCATATTTACTAGGTTGTGAATTTTTCTTATTGCATCTGATGGATAATAATTTTGGAATATTTTGACAAACTGTAATTTAGTTGGGTTAGGGTTTTTAAATTATTTAAAAAGAATTTACAAATTTTAATAGGGATGATGTTAAAGATAATGTCTGAGACACTGTTTAGCTATTTGTTTTCTATATTTAGCTCTTTTTTTTAATGGGAAGTGACATTGGTGTTTTCATCTTTTAAACATTTTTTTGACTGAAAAAATTATCTTAAAAGCTAGTTTTCAAGATATTTACATAGTTGTCTTTATTGTTTTTAAGGTGTTATATTCTAAAATGAAATATTTCTATGTTTAGTTTTATGGGACAGTGTGAAAAATACACTATTCTCCTAAACTTTTTGGTTCCTTTCCATGTCTTGTTTCACAATGAAGTTGATGAGAGTTAATTTATAACTAAAAAATAAGAATTTTAGTTCTCCATAGAATATTGGCTCCTATGTATGTTTTTTGTAATGATTATGAGTAAGATTAAACTTTTAAATAAATAACTTTCGTTTTATCTCTAATTCTTTATTCCAATTTATTAGTAACCCAATTCTTACTAAACCATTTATTATTTTAAGACATCTAAAATTTCATATAGTACAACTTCATTTACTAAACCAGTTATTATTTTAAAATTTCATCGTCTTCTTCACCAGATGTTTAGCAATTCCCCCTTTCATGTAAACTCCCTCTTCACAACGCATAGCCGAAAAATCTTCGGATTCCATCAGTATAAACACTTGCATCCCCACTTGAATTTGACACATGACACTAGCTTCAACCTATTGTTGTGCAAAGTTGTGAGATGCAAATTCAGTGTTTGCTCTTTTTAGTGGAGGCTGTTCAATCTGCGTCATGGAATGTATAGCAGTAATGGCGATCCATGACATGAAGCAGATTGAGCAGTCTTCACCGAAAAGAGCAAAAAATGAACCTGCATCTCAAAATTTCTGCGCAACAGCAAGCTGAAAGTAGCCTGTCATGTATGTCAAATTCAAGTGGGATGCAAGGGTTTATGCAGTTTCCAGCAATGTGCAGTGAAGTGTCATGTGTCAATTATTTACATGGAGTGAAGGACACAAAGAGGCCTGAATCTAGACACTCAGGCGCGACCAAACACAAAGGCGGACACCCAAATAAGGCCGAGGTTCCGAATTCTGTCAAACAAATTTCTGGTACAAATCAAGCAAGAAGCTCATCAAGATACTGAATAAACTATCACAAGGTCTCAAACCCTGAGAATTCTTCGCAATAAATTTTTTTGAAGCAAAGTCGACAAAGTAATTTGGCAACTCATAAAGATAACGTGTTACACGGGCCCGCTTCCATGGGTTGGTCAGATGGGATATGATGGTATTGTATTCGATCCCTCTGGAATTAATTTATGCTAATGTTGCTATTCTTCTGAACACGTCTGTGAAACATAGAGATTTAAAGGTGGATGAACTTTTAAATGAAATTTGCTTTTGCCCTTTAAGAAGTTGTTAATATTTACGTGGAAATTTGTTTACTGAACGTATGAAGATGAAGATATATAATTGCAGGAGTCATTTTCTCTCATTTTATATTAACCAGCAATCCAGTTGCTCTGCAATTAAAGAAATTAGACAATATTTATACGAGAATATCTGATATATGAATTTGGTTATACAGAAAAATAGGATTTTTTTTATTTTTTTATTAAACTTCTTAATATTTACGTGGAAACTTGTTTACTGAACGTATGAAGATGAAGATATATATAGATCCAAGGGTGGCAATTTATAATTGCAGGAGTTATTTTGTCTCATTTTATATTAACCAACAATCCAGTTATTCTGCAATTAAAGAAACTAGACAATATTTATACGAGAATATCTGATATATGAATTGGTTATACAGAAAAATGAGGATTTTTTTATTTTTTATTTTTAATTAAATCATGATGAGCTTTACCGTTGTACATTTGCATGAACGGTTATAAAAATACTATTCTCTCCCTATTTAATCAAGAAGACAATTCGTTTCTTCTTTTAGGAAGGTGGAAAAATTTTATATGATTCTTTCTTTTAACTTTTACACTGGTTACGTTATACAATTCTTTATATTGAAATAAAATAAAAAAATCTAAATTATAGTGAAAATTCAAAGATTTCGACACATTTTTATATATTTTCTTTATATTAATAAATAATAAATAATATTATCATTTAAAATCAAAGATTTAATATATTATAGACATCTTCTATAAATTAATAAATGAAATTCCAAAATTGATATCCTTCCCCTCTAAATCCATAATTTTTTTCATTTAATTAATATAATCATATAATTATTATACCAATCATTAAATAATAAGAGATATTTTAAACTTATAAAATATATCCTTAACTTTTTTAACTTATAAAAGGGGCATCATCAACTTATTAAATGCATCAACTCATAAGCTTATCAAACAGTCCACCTCGTGATATTATGAAATGGAAGCTCATTCTATCGAAACAAGAACGGATGATGCATATTGTCTGTTTGAAATACATTGTAAATACAAATCTATAAGTTAATTGGTATACAACTTTCATGAATTTGCCTTCATATTGTTTAATAGCAAAATATATATATATATATATATATATATATATATATATATATATATATATATACCGATTGTATCTATAATTTTTATGAAATTGCGCCATACGTAATTTATATACGGCTTTTCTAAAATGGATTGGTTCTTAAGTTTTTTATATCAAATTAAAAACTCAATCGTTATGAAAATTTTAATTATATAATAATTTATAATTATAATTTGGCATATGTATTACATAGTAAATTATACATATTTTATAGTCTATAGGTTGTGGAGTAGATATTTTGAATAACAACAAAACTAGAAATTATTACATTTTATTTTATTATATTTCATATAATAACTCATATTGATAATTTAATATATATAAAAAGAGATATATTATATTATATATAAAACTATATATAAAATTATATATACTGTAAGTTGTCCAATGAATATTTAGACTTAACATCAAAATTAGAAGTCATTATAATAGAAATTGTGGGACTTGAATTTGATGAGGAAAATAATAATATTATATATATATATATATATATATATCTATAAATATAAAAGTAAGTTTGGTTGGGAGAATTTTTGTTATATGGCTAGTTTGAGTTGAGTTCTAGCTTGTAACATGTATAGTGCTCATATCAAACATAAATATTTAGATTGTGATGCAATTCAACTTTCTTTCTTTCTTTCTCTCTATATATATATCGAGAAAGAAAATATACTTAATTTATTTGATATATTTTGATAGCTTAAAGTTTATTGATGATAATGATGATTATTGTCTTCTAAGAATGATATGGTCTGTTGGACCTCAAAATTAAGAGACTACAAGAAATGATTTAGAAATTTATTCTTATGCTAGAAAAGTACTAAGAGAAGCACACTAAAATCATCAAAGTCATGTTGACTTAAAACCTCAAAAATGTTAATTGTACAACATTTTGGTAATTAGATCGAATGTAAGCTGAAGATAGAGAATTTAAGATAAATTTACTTTCATATTCAACTCTCCTAATGTTCAAAAGGTAATAAACTCTTTCATCTGATGGTATTTTGGGAATTGACCAATGTCGAGTTTCACTATCAAGCTCATATGAGATATTTTTTATTTTAGTTGTGTTTATTTTCTTCTAGATGTTAGTCAAGGTAAGGAGATATATTTTATTTTTGAGATTGGGGTTGATCAGTTCATTATAATATCTTAGTTTCCTGATTTTTTCCTTGAATTTTGATTTAATACTATTTTTAATATACTTTATCCCCTAACGTGCCAAGACTGTGCATCCTTATGCCACTCCATTTGAGTCGAAGATGGGGGTTTTGGCTAGAAGTAGAAGCGAGTTTAGGAAACCTCACAACATCCATGTTGTTTAACTTCTCTTCATACATAAGATACCAAATCATAGTCATGCTTCTACTGAGGGAAATTATTGCTTCAATCAAGATGATAGGATAGAGAGTATTTACTTTAACCTTGAGATTGTAGGTTAGAAATTCAATATTACTTCAATCAATTGATAGGATACAGAGTATTTACTTTAACCTTGAGATTGTAGGTTATAAATTAAGTATTCCTTCAATAAAGATGATAGGATAAAGAGTATTTACTTTAACCTTGAGATTGTATGTTAGAAATTCTAGGATACAGAGTATTTACTTTAAACTTGAGATTGTAGGTTATAAATTAAGTATTCCTTCAATAAAGATGATACGATAAAGAGTATTTACTTTAACCTTGAGATTGTATGTTAGAAATTCCTTTTGGATCTGCTCAATGACTCACTAGAGATAATATAACCCCAACCCACATCCATATAACATATGAGTGACAAAAAAGAGGGGCTTTTATTTTTATTTTTACTTTTATTTTTATTGTATGTTGTATATCCAAATATCAGCTAAGTCACAATTGTTTTCAAGTCCATAATAAATTTTGTCTCCTTCATTTATCCTTTTTCAATGCTATAATCCCAATATACTTTAATGTGACAGATATCAATTCCAAGATATGCATATGAAGCAACTTTCTACAAGAAGTCGTTGTCATATATGAAAGTATTATATGTAGTCATTCTCGATTTAACTATTATGATGCTATTTTTATTAGTATTAATAATCACTCATTTTGGAGAAAACATATTGGAGGATTCTTAATTTCCTTCCAAGATTATAATTACATGTTTCTAAAAATAAAATATCGGTGACATAAAGGAGAAGATTTATGACTATATCACTACCATTGGGGCCAATACAACTTACATCTTCCAAAAAAACTTTTATATATTATTAATAAATGTGCTCAAAAGGGTTAGGGGATAAGGAAAAAAATTCCTTGACTTTGATATTGTATATAATTTCTTTTCAACAACCCTCATAGTTCTCGAACTTGGAAATAAAATTATCATACCACCTCATCACAAAAATAATGAAAATTGAGTGTAGCCAATATATCTTCTAGCTTATTCCAAAATTTTGTCATCATAATGTTGTCAAAATCATTTCCAATGTCATTAAAGTAACATAAGAAATCATTTTTTTATTGTGACATTCCTATACAATGATCCTAAAGGTAAAAAGGTGGCCCACAGTTGAATGATATCTCATAATCCCAGCATGGCATCTCTTTTGCCATGGATATGTAGCCATAGGTTAACCTTATTTTCCAAAATAATTTCATGCAACTTAGATAAAATGTGGCTAATCATAATGTTTATATAATTAGAGGGAATGGTTTTATCCCCACTTTTAACATAATCCCAATAAGATTATACATCTAAGTCTTAAATAATCCTTGCTACACTACCAAATTGAAGAGCTTGTGTACATGAGGGATGATGATAGGCTCTTCCATTTTAAAAATTTCAAGTAAGTAACAGTGAATACCCTTAGCTTTCCCTTTAGCAATAAACTTAAATATAGTTTGATACCTTACAAAGAAAATATATCATCCTCTTTAGGGGTATTCAAAATGGTGTCCATCGAATTAGAGGAAACATAAAGGCTTTTAAGGTATAAATTCCAATTCTTCAAGAGAATCAAATTATTTTCTATAGTTTTATGAATTAAAATTTCCTCAAAATTCTAGGATTAGATTTAGATAGGTGCATGAACTACTCTTATTTTTTGTTTATAGTTTGTTTCCTTCCTTTTAATAAGAATGTTTCATGTGCTCATCTTATCAATCTTTAAATAATAAGTATCAACATCCCTAATCACTTATATAGGAATTTTAGAATCATTATCATACCAAGGGTTGATAGTTCTACTTGTTTTTATATGATCCCTCGATAGACAAATTGATAATGGAAGTGGAGATTTTGTAGGAAAATTATCATAGAGTTGTTTTTTTTTTTTTTTTTTATTTTTTTATTTTTATCCTTACAACTAATGAGGGGTAAATGCTTATTTAAATATTCTAATATGATATCAATTACTTTTGTTAAAAATTGGGTGCATTTGATTCTCACAATTATTTTTCATGCTCCTTATAGCTCAAAATAACACTCTCTTGAGTCCATTATAGCAGAAACATATAAATAAGTCTATATTATAGCATTAGCTTCATTGAAACCTTGAGATAAGCCATGTTTTCACCCATCCCCCCCCCCATTCTCCCAAGACAATGGAAAAAGGTGTTGTAATACCTCATAAACTATGGAGAGAAGAGTTGAATGCTCTAAACCTTTAGACATAAAGCATTGAAGTGTCCAAGGTGGCTAAAGTTGATGGATAAGACTTTCTAAGGGTCAAAACATGATCAAATTCAAGATAAGGATGAAAGGACGAAGTCATTCTAGGTTAAAGGGATATATTGGTTTATCTAATTACCTTGTCAATTCATCTACAAAAGAAAACATACTCCAGGAGAGAAAAAGGAGGAAGGTTAAGATAGAAATATGTTTTTAGATTGATTACTTAGCTCTAACTTGAGATAGATCAAAATATACAATGAGCTTGGCTATGGCTATCGGTGAGAGGAGGATATTAAGTCAAGAAACTTGAAGGTGTTGCAAATATTGTATGTTCTGTTATATAATGAGAGACAGTGGCTCCCCCTACATTTATTTAGTGTTTACTTCATGTGAATGTATGTGTACTTTGGTTTATTGGTTTCATAATGCTAACATTGTTGTAGGATTGTGAATTTTGACACATTTATTGGTATTTTATTTGTAGGTCATAATTGTAAGCAACTAAGGAGTGGATCTATGGAGTTTTCATCTACCAAGGGTAAATACAGACTGGCCTTCATATGTAAGGTGTGTTCCATCTCACTCTTCCTATTATTATTTTTTTGCATGCATGTTGATAAGTGTTAAGTGATAGGAGCTAAGGTCTCTCATAAGTTAGTTTGATAGGCTTGTGAGAATAATATTATGGAAGTAGAGGAAAATTAAAATAAACAACATGGTTTTTGTGCATGGCAATGTTTAGATTTAATATTAAAGTTATATGATAAGATCCAAGATCATGGTCAATTAGGGGTCAAAATTTATAACTTGGCTGGAAATAGGGATGTCATATATCACATTATCCATGACATTATTCTTGATCGAATGAATACAAGTCATGTAATTGGAGTTTGGCGACATTATTACGCCATTACAAATTACTAGGTCTTCATAACTATAGATCTTGAGTATATCAATACCAAAATAAATTTTTGGGCAAGTTTGTAGAGTATTTTTTGTATTTATTAGCTAAATAAGTTTTTCATTTAGCCAGAGAGGGTGAGGGTTGGAATCATTTCCTAGAATAATAGCTTTATTAATTGGGGTTCTATCATTGAAGTTTCCTGAAAAAAGGATATTACCTTGATTCTTAAGACTATGATTCATACCTTGTTGTATGGTATTATAAGGAAATTTTTTATTTAGATTGTTCTTCTAATAAAAGGTAGAATTGAAAGGTGTCAAATAAATAATTGTCATATAGATCGTCTTAGCATTAATGTTAGATAATTCAACCGAAATATACCGATTAATAAGGTCAATGTTATGAAGCCGAGTGTGAGTAGAAATATTCTCTTTTATATACTAGGTTATTCCTCTAATCCCTATGCACATGGATCTCTTATTCCAGGATAACCACAAAATTAATCCACATATGTGATGTACCTTAGACTCATCATGCTCTGAAATCTCAACTTAAAAGAATATCAATTTCACAAAGGATCTAACTTAACATAAGACCATTACATCAATGAAAGCCATGAAAGTTCAAAAAAAGGATATGAAGTGTTCCAAATTCTTATTTGTTACTCTCGTTTTGGTCTTTATATTTAATAATATCTTTCATGTTTCTAATATTTGCTCATTTTCCTCCTGTCTTGCTTCCTTTACTTTTTCAACCTCCTTTAACTCAACTTGGTTTTTTGTAATGAAATCATGATTTATAAAGTTACATATCACTTTAAATCTTGAATATTTACTAATTATGTCAGATTTATGGCCACTAAAACTTGTACTAGCACAAATCAATCTATTCTTTATTCTCAAGTATCTTGCCCAACCTTCTTGCTTCGCTGAGATAATTTATTTAAATTTGTGACTTACTTCTTAGTTCATATTTTACTATTTCTATTGTGTCCTCATATTTTTTCTGTCTTATACCAACAATTATAAGATTCAAGGCTCCTTTATTGCACTCATTATCCAAATGATTTCGTTCTTTTCATTTCCTCTTTGTTGTGTTTAATGTCTAATTTATTTTCCATATTTTCAAATTATTTTTCTATTATGAATAAAAAATATATAAAATAATATAAATAACATAAAAAATAATAATAATAAATAATGATTAATTAACTAGTAATCAATTAATGAAGAGATGTCCCTAAGGACATGACCGTTGGTGAAGACGTATCTGCCTAGGTATATAAGCACGTCGTCACCGTGATTTGTAGTCATCTAATATCAATTCTTTTATACACTATATAATATATGTTCATTATCCTCAATGGATGTGTTTGTGTACCAAGTGTTCTAAATATTATTGTACAATAAAAATTTTGTTCGTTACATTGGTATCAGAGCATTCCTTTGAGTATATGAACTTTGTTTGTTACATTAGTATTAGAGCCACATTCTCTTATGTCATCTATTGGCCATTAAATTCTTCTTCAAATTAGTTGTCATCATGATCAATAATTTCATTATATACTTGGAGGTTCTCAATTTTACCAGATTCTTCATCAATCTTGTTAGTGCTTGTGAGTCATGCAAATCACCAATGATCAAATATGATCTTCCAAAGTTTTGTTAGGGTATTAGATCAAACTTTTTATGGTTTCAGTAAGTCTTCAAATAAACATTTTGATAATTGGTTTTTGAGTTTAGGTCATTGCTACTCCCTTCAGTAGTCATGGTTCTCATTAGTTGTCATGTTCATGTCATCATTGGTCTCGAATCAGTTGAAGTGTCAGCATACAAGTCTTGGTCTAGGGTTTCCATTGGTATTGCCATTACTATGTCCAATTTCAAAGCCAGGAGCCATTATTGTTATGTGTCTTAAGTATTCACACAAAGGGAGATAGAATGTTAGGAGATAAAGGTAATAAAAGCAACATTTATGAAGATATTGCTACAAAAGAAAAAGGTATATTGTCATCCTTTAACATATATAAGAAAAAGTGATTTTGTATGTTTTATAGACATCGACACAATTTTTTTCATCATTTCACATGTACAAAGACTCCAATTGCTCATTCATAACCCACAAGACTCATTCAACATCAATTCCTACTCCCCCAGTGCATTTTCCACCATTTCGTTGCATTTTCTGCCTCTTCAACATGTTTTCAAACCTGCTCGCTACATTTTGTGCATTTCGCTACATTTTCTGCCCATTTCACTACGTTTTCATCTGAATGGTGTGTTTTCTGAGGTGTGAGGCAAAGGAACAAATATCATCCTTTTCTACAGCAAAAAAAGGCCTCTCCAGATTAGTATAGGTAACTTTAAAGCGAACACCACCTTAGTAAGTGGAATTTTCAGATTTTGTGTGTCGAACTCTCTCCTAGGGTTTCTAGGCTACATTTTCATTTTTTTACTCCATGGTTTGATTTTGACACAGCTAAACTAGTTTCCCTATATAATATACCCTTACTCACACTGATATAGAAATCCCTTATCATTTCTAACCCTTCCATTTATCCCCATAACTTCTAGGGTTAATCCTATACCCCACGCTATGTTTTCAGTAGAAGGGTAGTGTGGACTATGTATAAATTGTTTGATGCCCTTGCCATCACTCCATATCCTATTTATCACTTCCCTAAACTCCCTAAGACCCCTACCTACCTAGAAAATGTTTTCCCATTTCTTAATTCTCTTTCTAACTCCTCCTTCTCCTCACTTCAAATATGAAAACCTAAGTCCTAGTTTCGCTAACTAAAACCCTGCTTTCCCATTCCTCATAGCCTAGATTGTTGTGAAACATCTAAATATGGGAACTAAAAAGAAAACCTACAACAAGGGAGGAGAGGTGTCAAGATTTGAACCCCGTAACACTCATGATTTGTTCTCCTCACCATAAAGTGTGTCCATAATGTTGGTTGCCTAAGGTTTTGTAAGCAAATCCAACATGTAGGTTATCATGCTAAACTAACTAGCCTGTTTGCCACAAACCCTAGAGGAGATAAGCTCAATATTTGAGGTGTGGATATCATCATTTCATCAGAGACAATAGCTGCTACCACAGGGATACTGAACAGTGGAGAAGAGTGGCTCAAAAACTCAAATTTGGACATTTCAAATTACAGGGATTTCATCAAAATTTAGTTCAAAGAGGCTCCCAAGAGTTTTTTCCCTTTTAGACTGTTGCTTGAAAGGTTTTCTCCATTAATGAAGTTCATCATGAAATATTTTACATGTGAGGGTAGGTTTTCAGTAGTGTATAAGTATCATGTTAGATTGGTGATGCACTTCGCTTCTGTAAAGCCTCTCAAACTACCTCACTATCTTTACCGAAATTTTGTCAAGATGGAAGAAATGGTGAAAAATAGAAAATGTGACCACCACGCTAGCCTATAACACCATTATTTGATTAAAATAATTGTCCTACACTATCTTGGACAAAACAAGGTCGCAAGGCTCTCTTCTCTCAATAATTTTTCAATCATATTCTTTCTGATTTGTCCTGATGATGGACCCCCTTTGGGGTTTGAAACGTTGGCAGAATGAACTGAAAACTGTGGATAATCTGGATCATGAAACTACAAAACAATATCTCCTGGAAAACCTTCATGCAGTCCATAATTTTTCCACCCTCCAATAGTTAGCCTACTAGCCACATTACAACACCAACATCATCCAAACCAAGGGAGGTTGGCTCAACTAGCATATTTCCGACGAAGAATAAACCTAGGGCATAAATCACTCTAACCTACATCAGAGGGAAGAGGGTTGTATTTTCTCTTAGAGGAGAGGGAAGGGCCAGGCTTACTTCAGGTGACACGAAAGCATCTTCGCATCACCCTGAGACATCACTTCATGAGCATGTTTATGAGAAATTGGTTTAGATTAGAGATTTGAAAGATGATTTGGCTAAAGCCAACTAGATTTCATTTCTACAGCAGGAAAATAGGCAACTAAAAGTGAACCAAATACTAATGTCAAAACCTAGAATTGGTGTAGAAGATGAGGCAAGTAGAGGTAATAAAGTCATTCGTTCAGAGAAAATGGAGTAAAATGAGGTTCAAGTCAAGCCAAAGAGGCCTAGAACCAAGGGCATAAAGAGAAAAGAAGACCAAGTAAGTGAAACATCTACACCTTTGGAGTAGTAAGACATTAACCCATCCATTACACAAGATGTTGAGAAAGGGAGAGATTATTTGTTGGATAAGGTTAATTTCCACTTGGAGAAGCTTCTTGAGAAGGCCAATAGGTACACCAACTTTCAAAGGCACATGTATAGGCATTACTACATCCGAAACAAGATTTGTCAAATTAGGGTTAAGAGCATGAAGGTAAAACTAAAGAAAATCCTAGAGAAGCTCAAGGATAGCTTGGAGTTTCTTTTTGATGCATCCTTAATAGTTTGAATTATCTTTCAAAGGGTCAATGGATCAAATTTTAAGCAATTTTGGCAATTTTTTGAGTTTTTGCACATTTTTCTAATTTTTAGGAGGCTTTAGCGAGAAAAGGTAGTGTGGCCCATGCTATGTTTTTACTGGGGGCCTCTATTTGATAAAAATCTTAGTTTTTTGGATTCCTTTTGAAATCTACATCAATCCAAGAAAATTGTACCTCTACTACAACATGATCTGGCAAGTCAAAAACTCCACAATGTCCCTTAAAAAGACCTTTTTGTCCTCTTTTTGAGGAGCACGCTACATTTTTAGAGTAGATGTGGGAGAACTAGGTTTTGGAGGGCAAAAATAAATATTTTTAAGTTCTTAAGAACTCTGTGGGGTACTAGACAAATATATCCTTCCAATGAGCTATCATGAGATAAATTTGGAGTAAAGGACCCCTCAAAAAATCACTTACAAGATGCATGCTACATTTTCAGAGAATTCACTATGTTTTTGCGTGGAACTCCTATTTCTCAGTTCTATTTGCTAGTTTAGAGATTTCAAGGTGTAATTAATTTTGATTCATGTAATTATGATGTAAGGAGTGGTAAATAATATTGTTAGAGTTATCTTCATGTAAATTTAGGCCTCATTTTTTAGGAGGATTTTAGTCAAAGTTTAAAAGGAGGGTTTGTTTTAACCTCCCTAGACATTAGGGTTTTGTTGAGCACGTCATGTAATCAATTCCTAAACTTAAGGATTCGACCCTGAGTGAGGGGAAGATGGTTTTTTAGTCTATATGTATCTATTTTTCAGTGAGAGAACAGGTTAGAATCGAGTGAGTAGAACTCTTGGAGCTTGTACTTCATCACCTTTTACACGAAATCAAAGGACAATTGCAACTCATATTTAGGAATTCTTGTGTTGTGAGTTTTTGATAATTTTTTCTCTTTGATATAGTTTTATATGAATGATAATTTGATCTTCTTTCCATATCTATTCTTTTCACTGATTTTCCTAAGAGGCGATAAACATAATTCTTAATTTTAAGATCTTTTTTCTTAGGAACTTCATGTTTATGTCACTTGTGTTCTGATAAATGAGTTCATGCTTGTTATGCTCATTTTGATCTTTTCTTTTCCACCTTACACTACATTGACAAAACCCCAAAGTATCACAAAGGCATGCCTATCCTGCTCCTTTATATCTCTTGCAACTGAAGCATTTGATCTTTTCACCTAGTTCCCTGATTTTCACTCCTAATCCAGCAAAAACCTTAAAATATTCAAAACCCTAGAGCTAAACATATCTAGCCTAATATCTTTTTCCCACTCCTATCATCATTGGTTGTGATCTCATATAGAGAGCCCTCTCTGGTTTGGTAGGGCTAGCTGTTAAACCCTAAGTGGTTTTAGGTTACCTCCTTCGATCTCCTTTGTTAGTCTTGGGATATTGTGGAGGATAACAAAGCCTTTGGTGATTAAAAAATATGTAAGGAAAAAATAAAGTCAAAGGAAAAAAAAATTATAAAAACTAAAATAAGGAAGAAAAGAAAGTCAAAGTGAGAAAAAAATAATTAATTAAAAAAAGAAAAATAGAAGGTTGGAAAAAGAAATTATAAAGAAAAGCGGTTAAAAAGAAATTATAAAAAAAAAGTGAAAAAAATTATTGAAATCAACTTATACATAAATAAAAAGAGAAATTAAAAAAATTAATAAAACAAATAAATAAAAATAAATAAATATTAGAAAAATAAGTCAAATATATTTACATATATGTAAAAAAAGAGAGAAGTGGTGAAACAAACCTACATCTCCATCAAACCAGCCGTCAGTCAGACCCGATTCTCCTACTACTGCACATATGTTGTAGGGTTCCACATGTTGAAGAATCTAGTGAAAATCAAGTTAATAAGATTCTTCTAGCATGATAACTACTTGTGAGCAATTTTAATTTTTCTTCTTAGTACAATCTTCATTTTTTCTTATTAGAGTGTGTCTTGGCATATTCATCAAATAGTTATGAAAAAAAAGAGACAAGAACAAAAGATGCTTGGCTTTCTACTAGGGCCAAAATCTCTCCCTCTTGGAGAGGAAAACCTACAGAAAGTTCTTCTTATATAGATTCCAATTGATGAATACCAAGACCATGACCCTTGACCTATTAGGCTACTTCAAGACAAAGACACCAATCCTCTTCTTCATTAATTCTTAGATCATCATTGCTACACCATTGTGGCCATCACTACTGCATCACTCAGATATTTATTACTACTACTTCACCATGTCAAAGAGGTCTCTTTTCTTCATTTAGGTCTTCATTATGACCTTGTCTAGTATGTTGAGTATATTACTATGGGATCATAGTTATGCTGAGGTAGACATCATTTGTCTAGACAGTGTATCATCTCCCATTTTCTCCATCACAAATATAGTGATTAGCACTACATAGATACAATCACTATTTTCCTTTCACTAAAATTATCATCATATATATGCTGAGACAATCATCATCGAGGAGGATGAGACTGTAATATTCTTATTGTAATTATCCATGAAGATTGCAAAGGTGTCTGAGATTGTATCTTACTGTATGCATCTGAAGTTTTAGACCTCTGAGAAAGACATCTGCAACTTTCCTCCTCTACCTCCTATACCCATCTGAAGATTAGAGAAAAATCTAAGTTTCTATGTTTCCTGTGGTGACCCTATCGGAGTATTTATAGTTTTTTTTCCTCCATAATTAGCTAACATGAGAGTGGACCGATGTGTCGCATTATATGAGGAGACGATACTGCTTTTAATTTATTTTTTTGGCCAACATGATGAAGATAATTGTGGTTGTCATTTCGTAGGGTTTCTTGACATTTTTTATGACTCAAATACATTTTATATATTCCCAAGAAGGGTTATTCAACATTTTATTTGAATATTTGACTTTCCTATAACACTTCAACACGTGCTATACCTATGCAATGAGAAAGAAACTCATTTTTACAATTTACAAAAATAATATTTCTTTTCTTTTAGAGTACAAAGATCAAAATTACATTTATGAAGACCGAGCCTACTTACACTTTCTTCAACACTCCCTCTTAACTAGTGAGGTATTCATAATGGTACTTGGTCACTCTCGATCTGGAGAATATCTCATAAAATGTGTAGGTTTTAACCCCTACAGAAATTACCTGCATACGAATTCTATAACACGGAAAATAAAGAATGCGAGAGCATAACACATAAAATACATATACATAGAGATTTTCCTTTGGATCACAAAACTAGGACTACCATCTTGATTTTTCATTATGTTCCTTTCAATGTTACAATACATATTTATACATGACGAAGCATCCAATAGCATGGACCAAAAAACCATCGTGTCCAACACCATGGACCAAAAACGATCATGTCTAAAACCATGTACAAAAACCATACACAAAAGCATAGGTAGGTCCGCCCAACCTAATATGGGGTCCAAAAAAAAATTTCCCAGGCAGCTGCCCTGGACCCCATACAGGAGGGCTACCTGCCCCCCTCCAACCCCCCCGGACAGGGGGGGTTGCCATCCCCCTATGACCCCCCTATTTCACAATCAGTGCAAGGAAGAGCAGGCTCTACCCCGCCTCTAACCCCTCGGTTAACTACATGGGCTAGAAGTGGAAAGAATATAACATATCCCAACATTCTCTCACTTGTTGTTTTCTTTCCATAGGGGGCCACAAGAGAGCTTAGTAATTTATCCAGCCCTTTAATGCGCATTTTTTCTCTACGCCAAGAGAACTTCTCAGAGCTCATAATTTTTTTCAATGCATCTCTAGTATTCTTCAAAGTGTCCACTTTTACCAGAAACACCTTTTTACCTTCTATCATATCCCTCACAAAGTGATACTAAACATCAATGTGCTTTGTCTTTGAATGGTAAGCAGAGTTCTTTTCCAAGAAAATTGCACTTTGTTGTTAGATTCTATCCTTATAGCTCCCTATACTAACCCCATACTTGAACACAATCTCTGCAACCAAACTGCTTCCTTGCTTGCATGAGTGGCTGCCATGTATTCTGCCTCTGTAGTTGATAGTGCCACTACAGATTTTTTCTTACTCATCCAACTGACTGCACCTCCAAATAGGTTAAACACATACCCACTTGTATATCTTCTCTGATCCAAATCTCCAACCCAGTCTGCATCAACAAAGCCACGGATATTCAAAACTCTATCTAGTCGTGGTCTTCCTTGGTAGCATAAACCATAATCACTAATGCCATGCAAATACCTAAAAACCCGATTCACTATTGTCCAATGCTCCTTCCCTGGTTTTGACATAAACCTTCTCAATACTCCCACTGCCTGTCCAATGTCTGGTCTAGCATAGACCATCACATACATCAAGGTATCGACTGCACTTGCATATGGAACATGAGACATATCCTCTTCCTCTTCTTGTGTCTTGGGACACTATTCAACAGATAACTTTACACCTACAGGAATAGGAACCTTCACCGGTTTACTATCCTATGTAACAAACCTCTGCAGTATTGTCTTGACATACTTCTTCTGGTTTAATCAGAGCTTCCTTTTTTCCCAATCTCTTTTAATTTCCATGCCCAAAATATATTTTGCAGCACCAATATCTTTCATGTTGAATTTGGAGGACAATTGGGTCTTCAAATCTTGGATAATTTCTTTGTCATTTCCAACCACCAGCATATCATCCACATACAAGACCAGATAAATAACACAGTCACCAGTTAATTTAAAATACAGATAGTGATTTTCTTTACTTCTAGTGAAGCCAAGTCCCTATATAAATGTATCAAATTTCTGATACCACATCGTTGGTGACTGTTTTAACCCATACAAAGACATCTCTAACTTGCATACCAGTTCTTTCTTACCCTTCATTGCAAAGCCTTTAGGTTGCTTCATGTAGATCTCCTCTTCCAGATCCCATGAAGAAATGTTGTCTTGACATCCATCTATTATACCTCAAAATCAAAAGCAGTAGCAACAGATAAAAGTAATATAATAGAAGCTACATTGGAAACGGGAGAAAACATATCACCAAAATCAATTCCCGATACCTGGGAATAACCTTTTGCTACCAACCGAGCTTTGTATTTCTCCACCTTTCCTTCTGCATTTGTCTTCTTCTTGAACACCCATTTGCTGCCAATGGGTTTCCTTCCAGCCAACAACTCCATTGGATCGCAATCCTCATTTTTGCGAAAAGATGCCATTTCATCAACCATGGACTTTTTCTAGAGTTTTCCATCCTCTAAATCTACTACTTCCTTCACAGTTCTGGGATCATCATCAATAATATACAAAGCAAAATTTGAACAGAAAGCAGATGGACTATAGCTTTCTAGTTGCCTTCTTTCTCGAACTGATCTTCTAACACCTGGAGTTTGTGGCTCTTCATCTTCTGATTCCTCATTTGCTATAGAGTTTGATGCTTCCTCCTTAATCTCAAACGCTATCTTCTCCGGTTAGTTTGGTTGGACTTCATGTTTAATAACATCTTTCACCTCTTTGAACACCAGAACTTGGCTTTACACAACCTTCCTTGTTACTGGGTTCTAAATCTTATAACCATCTAACCCATCCTTATACCCAATAAATATGCACTTTTCATATTTATTATCCAGCGTTGTTCTTTTCTCCTTTGGAACATGTACATATGAATCACATTTAAATACCCTTAGATGTGAAAGAGAGGGTTTCTTACCAGTCCATACCTGTTGTGGAGTCTTATCCTCCAACATTGATGAAGGTGATCTATTAACCAGGTAACATGCTGTCTCCACCACCTCTACATAGAATTCCTTTCCTAACCTGGCACCACTGAGAATTCTTCTTGCTCTTTCCATCAACATATTGTTTATTCTTTCTACAACTCCATTTTGCTCAGGTGTGTATGGAGTATTCTTCCACCATGCTATACCACACTTGTTACAAAATTCTTCAAATTCCTTGCTGCAAGGATCTCCATTGTTATCTGACCTCAACACATTTATCTTCTTCTCTATCTGGTTTTCTACCAGAGCCTTAAATTCTCTAAACGTGTCAAAGACTTCACATTTCTTCTTAAGGAAATATATCCATGTATTCCTTGAGAAGTCATTTATAATGATACATAGTACACAGACTTACCTAGTGATGGAACCTTCACATGTCCAAACACATCACTGTGCATAAGTTCTAATATATGTTTCGCCCTCTTACTAGCAGAGGGGAAACTCACCCGATCCTTCTTCTCATATACATAATTTTCACAAAAATAAAAATCTAGAGAGCTATTACTCATACCTTCTACCATACCTTTACCATGAAGTATTTGAAGGCCCTTCTCTCCAATATGTCCAAGACTTTGATGCCACAACATGGTCTTCTCTCCAGAGACCACTACATTTTCTGCTCCACTTTCAGGAACCAGAAAACTATTGCACCCATCAACAACAGTGCTACCTTGCATCTTGTACAAAGTTCTAATCCGAACTCCCTGCATCAATACCAATGCTCCCCTAACCATCTTGCACGTATCCTTTTTGAACACTATTTTTACACTTGCATCATCCAACTTGCTTAGAGAAATTAGATTTATGGCCAATGCAAGAATATGCAGAACAACCAGAAGTTTTCTAACCCTTCCACCTTGCAACTTCAACTTTACTTTTCCGTAACAAGCAATTCTAGCCTTCCCATCATCCCCTAAGAAGACATCACCACCATTGTATTTCTCATACTTGCAGAACCACTCTCTATGGGGAGTGAAGTGAAAGGGTGCACCTAAGTCAATCAATCATGTGTCATGATCTACATGTATAGTTGAAGAAGCCAAGTACACATCCCTACCTTCATATGAGGTGGTTTTCACCTCTCCAGTAGGAGCATCATCAAATCCATTTACTTTGTGATGAGATTTAGATTTATAGTCCCTTTTGTTGTTCCCTTCCTTTCTGCATTTCCAACAAACTACCTTTACAGGTTTTCCTATATATTTAGATCTCCCTCTAGATCTAGATCTCCCACTCGATGACTTATTTTTGTTTATGTTTTGGGACTGTCCTCGTATAGAAAAGGAATCACCAATCTGGCTCTCCATATTCTCTCTTCTCATCTCCTTCGTCAGCAAGGATGAGACTATTTCATCAAACTGCAAGGCAGTTGCATTGCTACCTATTGCAATAACCAAACTATCCCACGAATCTGGTAGAGAACAAAACAAACGGATGTACTTATCTTCATCTAAAATTTTAATATCAACATATAATAGCTGACTTACCACAATATTAAATTTGTTCAAATTCTTTATCACCGAGTCTCCATCTTTCATCCTTAGGTTATACAGCTTTTTACGTAGGAATAGTTTATTCACCAGAGACTTAGATTGGTACAAAGTCCCTAACTTGTCCAAAAAATCCTTAGTCATAGCTTCCCCTGATACATTCAGCAATACTGAATCTAAGACACACAATCGTATTGTGCTCCTTGCCTTCTGACCCAACTTCTTCCATTCTTCATCGGACACTCCCGTTGGTTTAGTACATGGATTTACTGTGATCCACTCATATTTATCCACCAATAGATACTCCATCTTGAGTTTCCACAACTCAAAACTCTGTCCATTAAATTTATCAATCTCCATCTTTCCACTTCTTGTCATCTTGTTTCACCACCAAAATCGATCCCACAGATCTCCCACTGAACAGGGTCTACCACAGACCTGAGAAAAACCCATCAGCAACAAAGGCATCCCCTTGAAGCCAAAACAACTCTGATACCAAATGTAGGTTTTAACCCCATACAGAAATTACCTACATACGATTTATAAAACAAAGAAAATGAACAATGCGAGAGAATAACACATAAAACACATGTACACAGAGATTTTCCCTTCGATCCTAAAACTAGGTCTACCAGCTTGATTTTTCATTATCTTCCTTTCAATGTTACAATACATATTTATACATGTTAAAGCATCTAATACCATGGACCAAAAAATCATTGCCTCAAAAAACATGGACCGAAAATCATTGTGTCCAAAACCATGTGCAAAAACCATGCACAAAACCATAGGTAGGTCTGCCCAAACTAATATAGGGTCCAAAAATAAATTTCCTGGGCCACTGCCCCAAACCCCATAGAGGGGGGCTACTCGCCCCCATCAAACCCCCCTTGTGACGCCCTTGCTTCACAAACAGAGCAATGAAGGGGGAGCTCCTCCCCCCCTCTAACCCCCCGGTTAACTGCGTGGGCTAGTCATGGAAAGAATATAACACAACCCAACAAGAAGAATCAGATTGGTAATCCCATCTATATATCATCATGTCAACTAACATTGTCACAGTGCAAGGCCATGACTAACAGGTACATCTCTCCATGATACCATGAGATACAATGATGGCAAGACCAATGATTATAGATACCTTCATCATTGTCTCTCAAGGTACATACCCACCCGGGTGTTCATTGAGTATGACCTTCAAGTACTATTATTATATTGCATTCCCAGTCATAAAAAATATTGGTACTCTTGCATACTCTTATCTTGGATTCCCTACACATCATCAAAGAGCATCAGATGCCATATGATTACCCAATCCTCCATTCCTTCTTTGCAAATGAAGACAAAAATGTTGCGTCTATCTCTCCCTCTCAACTAGAGAAGATATGCCCATTCGTGTAAAGGTATATACCCAAGTGCCCTCTGAATAGGAACTTTCCCAAGCTCCCTCTCAATTAGGGACTTTCCAAGGCTCCCTCTTAACTAGGAACTCTCCTTTTTCATCAACTACTTCTTCTTCGCAGGTCCTTTAGTTGCTTAATTAATTTCTTTCCTTGATGTCATGAGATTCAATCGAGCTTCTTCCTTGTAGGGAATTAGCCATCCATCACTTTCCTTCTTGGTTCGTCGTGCCATTCCTTTCTTCATGGAAAGTGGCCTTCTTGATACATATCTGCAACCTTCATCATATGACTACTTATTCATCATGATTCTTTCATTGATTTCCATCCACCACATGAATGCTAGCTATACTTGTACTTACAACTCTTTTTTCTAGTAGCCCTGCATGAACTCATCCAAATATTATTGAAGAAATCAAAACATAACATTAAATCAAGTCATACCTTATGAGATGGATCTTCATGGTGACATCCTCCTGTAGGTATCAACATCATGCATACATGTTGATGTTTGAAATAATACTGAGAGGGGGGGGGGGGTGAATCAGTATTATCAAATCAGATAAAACTTTTCAATTTCATACTCAGATTCATACACGCAGCTTCAGTTAAGGATATCAGCGTATGCACACGACTTTGTTAAGGGCAACTAGTGTACATGCAGTAATCTTATGATTCAGTTAGCTTATCTTCAGTAAATGCATCAAAACATTATTACCCATATTAACAGTAAACAGGTGCAGTATAACAGAACAGATCATCACACATAAGGCACACACATGAACACCATGATATAAGGTGGAAACGCAATGTGGGTGAAAACCACCTGCTGCAATTTGTTTCTATCTTCCTTTAATAAGAAACTTCTTTTACAATGTACTGGTGTATTCCTTTACCAGCACGCAGGCTACATCCTGCAGAGGGCTACAACCCTCTTAGCTCTTGTACTAGCCGATCCATTTACTAGTACGTAGGTGCCTGCCTACAGAATGCTCCAACCTTTACTCGTTCTTCAGCTGCTCCTGAAAGGGAGCTACAACTCCTTTGCTCTTATACTGGCTGATATGTTTACCAGTACGTAGGTGCCAGCCTACGATCTACCCGGGACCACGTTTCATACATTTTCATACTGGATCCATAAGACAATCACCATTGTAGTACAACCTGTATCATCAATTACTGAAGCACTGAAACACTGAAACTCTGTTAACAACACAGTCACCAGAGCACAGAGCAGACACAGAACTCTACAATAACCATCAGACCCATCTGCAACTTCAAATTTCAAGCTTTACAGTGTACACGCTACTTGGATGAACCCAACCTGCGTGTATACGCCCTTTTTCCAAGGCCAACCCGCGTACAGATATAAAACTATTTCTTATAACTTTGTAGCTGTACCAGACATCAATCATACTATAACACTTATAGAATATTATCTGCGTCAGTATGCAGATCTAGAATAAGCATAATCAACCATATAAAGATAGTTCATTTCAAACCATTTGATCCCGATCTCTCCTTAGATCTTGTTCTCCATCAACCGGTGAGATCTCTCCTTAGCTCAGATCAAGCAATGCATCATCAACCCATAACCTGCATACTAGATCTAATACTTCATCAGATATTCAAGACTTTTCAGATACATTTGCCTAATGATCTTCTTCTCCTTATATAGCCTTAGGCCTTACTCAATACCACGGGCCAAAACCATAGAAATCCAATACCATCAACTTCAAAACTAGGGATCAACACGTCCGTCGAGACACCATGGTCCACAACCATAGGCACAACTTCCAAGGAATAACCGCCACGGACCAAAGATAAGTTTTCCACATACACGCTCTTTTACTGAAGCCAACCTGCGTGTACACGCGACTTGGTATATAGCGAACCTGCGTATACGCGACTTGGTATATAGTGAACCTGCTTGTATACGCGACTTGGTATATAGTGAACCAGCATGTATATATTTTCTCTTCATACTTGTAGTCTGATCATCAATTCCTTGCTGCTATCCTTCTGCACTATGATTTGTCATCAGTGTGATTTGCCATCAAGGACAACACTTGTCTCATAATGCCAACAATCTCCCCCTTTGGAGTTGATGGCAAAGCTAACTTGTTACACTTAGAACTATCATCTGATTCCTTTGAGTTGTCCTCCATCAGTCACATCTGACATCTTTTCTGAAGATTCATCCAGTTATACATAAGTGAGATGTTCTTCTATGAGAGGGTTGCCATCAAGTACAACACATGCATCATAATGCCAACAATCTCCCCCTTTGGACTTGATGGCAACAACACCAAATCACTCTCCCCCTTTGACATCAAGGGCAAAGGGTGGACCAAGATATTCTCTTCCTTTGTTGAATCATTCCACTGTCGATACTCCCCCTGAGTACCTGCTGAAATCTCTGAATAATCTCCCCCTTTGTATATGCCAAGGTGTACCAATATGTCCATGCTCCCTCTGAGTACATGCTGAATCTCTGTTCTTGCTGAAGTGTGTTGATCATGCTCTCCCTGACTGTAAGCAAGGTCTACAAAAAAAATGTTCTACAAGAAAGAACACAACTCTATACATCATAAGTGACCTTCCTAGCACCAAAGACTCATACATACATCCATCTCCCAATCAAGTGGGGATATACCAAAATTTTACACATGATAATTCAAGAGTATAACATCATCCATCCCAGGCATAGTGGGGAAACCAACATAGGCCGTTACATGACCTTGATGAAAATACATGACTGAAATATTTCAACATTCATCAAATGACCAGAAGATATTTCATCAACTGATTACAATAGATAGAGACACTCAATTACTTCATGAGTCAAGAGACCAGACATCTAAGTAAGACCACGATAGTCATCAGTAGCTATCATACACAATGTATGATTTGTTCCATAAGCATCTAGTCCAGCAATTATATTTTCTTTTTGTTCTCCCTCTGCATCTAAGGTAATGCCAACACTGCATCATTATCTGATCCCTCTGACTGTACCAGATGGTCTCTGTTAGACCCATTTCAGAATCTTTTCATTCAGAGTTTACCCTTTCTGTTCAGAACTCCATATACACGACTTCACCTGCATCAATCAGCGTATATACGCGGATATCCCTTATGGACACGCGTACACCATATACGCGACTATCCCCGCATAAAACGATGTATGTACGCGGATATCCTTTAAACGACATGCGTACACCAATTTCCATATCAGCAACCTGTAAATGTCCTGTAGAGAATAAGTCATCAACCTATAACAAGGTATGTCTACATCAATTCATCCCTTTAAACATAATTCAGAGTCATTCACATTATATCATGTGTGAAACCACCATAGCCATTTCATCAAGCTCTACATGACCCAAGTATCATTACTTGGGAACATCTGCATCAACCAACATATGTAAGTATAAACCTATCATCATATAGATACGAACTCATCATCATGTCTCCAACAAAGTGACTTTGAGGAGTCATCCATGTATCAGCACTATGTATCTTGAGCTCAAACTCTTTTGACAAAGCTTCTTGATATCATCATCAGAAACAATCCTTATCCACATGAGTGCCTGCATCATAACTGTATGATCTTTATGCATATGACAACAGCAGTATATAAGTGACTCATCATCAAGTGAGGAAGATGTGTATTCAAGCTTTGTACTTCTCCTTGTCCTTATGAAGATCACCATGTAAGCACCATATATGCATCATCAAAGAATCAACCATAAATCTGATTTGAACATCTTCTATGTAACTTCAAGAATCGTATGAGAGTTTATCATAGACAACTCACAACCACATCATAGCAAGATATATCATTTAGCCATATAAGAATCATCACCAAGGATTATTAACCATAATGCCAACAATGAATTACTAAAGGCATATGCTCCCCCTCCACCAGTGCCATCTATTAGATCTGATCATGCATATATCAGCAATAAGCATCAAAACATCATCATCCTCAAGTTAGGATCAAAACACTTCTAGACATCATACAAGTAACAAAAAATTTCCACACATCCTCAGCAGACTGTAAACAAAGAGCAAATAATAGACTGAATCATATCAGATCCTTTCTCTGATCTTGTCCCCACTTCTTTTCCTCAGACTGACATATACGCGACTTTGCAGTGTCTAACTCGCGTATATACACGACTTCCCTTTAAGGAACTTGCGTATGAGATTCAGAACGCTGAAGTTTTACACTTTCAGCTCCCCCTGAGTCTGATATGTCTGTGTTGTGGTGTGTCTCAGTACATTGTGCTGACTGTACTCCCTTCTTCCTCCATATCTTCAAGTGTGATGAGGTTTTCTCCTTTTGGTGTGATGTCCATCCTTTGTTCCTGCATTTCTTTGCTATATGTCCAAGCTTGTTACATGCATAACTTCTTACATGTTTCATATTCCTCCTGTAGCAATCAGCAGCTTTGTGACCAAACATATTGCAAGAAAAACAATATCCATTAAAGTACCTTGAATGTGATGATCTTTCTACATGATGGTCTTGAACCCTTCTTCTTCCACATCTAGCTGCAACATGTCCAAGATTATGACATACATAACATTCAACATTATTCATAGGAGGAGTAAAATATTTTCTTTGAGGAGTCTTTTTCCTTGATTGTTGATGGGGTTGACCTTTCATCTCCTTGTTGATCATTTTAGTTTTCTCTTTAGAGTTCCTTGCCTCACCTTGTGAGCTAGATTCACCTTCAACAGATTCATGAAAACCAAGACCAGTCTTGATATCAGGAGACCTTTGACTACTAAGAATATCATCCAAGGCTTTAGTACTATCTTGAAATCTCCAAAGTTTATCCTTTTCTTCTAATTTACCTTTCAAGATATTTACCTCAACTTGAAGTTGTTCCTCCTTTTCTAGACATTGCTTCTTCATGTCTTCTCCATCTTTCCTTCCTTCTTCCAATTGATGCCTTAGTTTGAGAATCTCCTTTTCTTGTTCTTCATTCAGATCCTGCTGCATTTGACGAATTCTGAGAGCACATTCCAGTTGAGATTTTAAGCTGATATCTTTGCTTACCTGTTTTTCAATAGCTTGGAGTAGATCTTTATTCTGCTTCTTTGATTCTTCAAGATCTTTCTTTAGCGAGCGGATCGTGGCTTCAAGACTTTCATAGTAACTGGATCTATCTCTGAGTTTCTTGATGGTTGTGCTTCTTTCATTGACTTCATCTCTTAATGATGTCACTTCACCCTGCAACTTTTGACATTGATTTTCTTTGTCCTTGAGTAACTTTCTTACCTTGTTTCCTTCCTCTGATTGAGATTTTAGTTTGGTAACTTCTTTTTTGAAAGCACATTCCCTTTTGTTCAATAGATCTTGTTGATCTTTAACTTTGTCTGTAAGCCTTCTAAATACTGCCTCTATTTCATACTTTTCTTGCTCACCCATAAAAGCATGTTCAGTAGTTTCACTATCACTTCCATCACTTTCACAAGGAAATATAGCAGGAACATTAGAGGATAACACATTCATACCTGATAATGATTCTGAATCTGATTCTGAATCTAAAGAACTTCTTATACCTAATCCCCAATCGACTCTCCCACTGTCATAGATCTTCTGAGATGTTCTTCTTATGAGCTTTCTTCTTAAGCTTCTTTCCCATTGTTCCACGGATCTCCTTCAAGCGATCAAGCTTCTACCAAAGGACCCGCTCTGATACCAATTGTTGGAAATAATACTGAGAGGGGGGGGGGTGAATCAGTATTATCAGATCAGATAAAACTTTTCAATTTCATACTCAGATTCATACACGCAGCTTCAGTTAAGGATATCACCGTATACACGCGACTTTGTTAAGGGCAACTAGCATACATGTAGTAATCTTATGATTCAGTTAGCTTATCTTCAGTAAATGCATCAGAACATTATTACCCATATTAACAGTAAACAGGTGCAGTATAACAAAACAGATCATCACACATAAGGCACACACATGAACACCATGATATAAGGTGGAAACCCAATGTGGGTGAAAACCACCTGCTGCAATTTGTTTCTATCTTCCTTTAATAAGAAACTTCTTTTACAATGTACTGGTGCAGTCCTTTACCAGCATGCAGGCTACAACCTGCAAAGGGATACAACCCTCTTAGCTCTTGTACTAGCCGATCCATTTACTAGTACGTAGGTGCCTGCCTACAGAATGCTCCAACCTTTACTCGTTCTTCAACTGCTCAAAGGGAGCTACAACTCCTTTGCTCTTGTACTGGCTTATATGTTTACCAGTACGTAGGTGCCGGCCTACGATCTACCCGGGACCACATTTCATACATTTTCATACTGGATCCATAAGACAATCACCATTATAGTACAACCTGCATCATCAATTACTGAAGCACTGAAACACTGAAACTCTATTAACAACACAGTCACCAGAGCACAGAGCAGACACAGAACTCTGTAATAACCATCAGACCCATCTGCAACTTCAAATATCAAGCTTTACAGTGTACACGCTACTTGGATGAACCCAACCTGCGTGTATACGCCCTTTTTCCAAGGCCAACCCGCGTACAGATCTAAAATTATTTCTTATAACTTTGCAGGTGTACCAAACATCAATCATACTATAACACTTATAGAATATTATCTGCGTCAGTATGCAGATCTAGAATAAGCATAATCAACCATATAAAGATAGTTCATTTCAAACCATTTGATCCCGATCTCTCCTTAGATCTTGTTCTCCATCAACCGGTGAGATCTCTCCTTAGCTCAGATCAAGCAATGCATCATCAACCCATAACTTGCATACTGGATCTAATACTTCATCAGATATTCAAGACTTTTCAGATACATTTGCCTAATGATCTTCTTCTCCTTATATAGCCTTAGGCCTTGCTCAATACCACGGGCCAAAACCATAGAAATCCAATACCATCAACTTCAAAAGTAGGGATCAACATGTCCGTCGAGACACCATGGTCCACAACCATAGGCACAACTTCCAAGGAATAACCGCCACGGACCAAAGATAAGGTTTCCACATACACGCTCTTTTACTAAAGCCAACCTGCGTGTACACACGACTTGGTATATAGCGAACCTGCGTATACGCGACTTGGTATATAGTGAACCTGCTTGTATACGCGACTTGGTATATAGTGAACCAGCATGTATATATTTTCTCTTCATACTTGTAGTCTGATCATCAATTCCTTGCTGCTATCCTTCTGCACTATGATTTATCATCAGTGTGATTTGCCATCAAGGACAACACTTGTCTCATAATGCCAACAATCTCCCCCTTTGGACTTGATGGCAAAGCTAACTTGTTACACTTAGAACTATCATCTGATTCCTTTGAGCTGTCCTCCATCAGTCACATCTGACATCTTTTCTGAAGATTCATCCAGTTATACATAAGCGAGATGTTCTTCTATGAGAGGGTTGCCATCAAGTACAACACATGCATCATAATTCCAACAGTTGACACATCTCCTAAAGATATCCATTTTCAAGCATCTTCATCTTTTTTAGACTTCCATCATGGTCTTCATATCTTTCTGGGATATTTCCAAGTCAACTCTTCTTGGCCTTTGGATTTTGATTGCCTTTATCATGGTTGTATATCTCATGACCTCTTCCTTCCTCACACATTCCATTCCCAGGAGCTCTCAATCAAAGTTTCTTAATTGTAGTCAACCACCTCATACCTCATATGAGGACATATTATGTTGATTTCATCTAGTGTGACTTATGTCTTCCTACATCCTTTCAGAGGAGGAGATCATTTTCTCTTAATCATGCTTCTTAATATATAAGTAGTGATCCATGTTACCTGCAACCATATGACATGGCTTTATAATATTAAATACAAGTATACATGTACCTTATTTTATTTTTAGGTCATTTAGGATTGTTTCAACAACTTCCTTGATTGAGCGAAACCATCTTGATCATAGAAAATATCTGTTACTCCATCTTTCCTTGGCCCTTTCCTTCAACTTCCTCCATCTTGCTAGTGATATGAGTTTCTTTCCATAATCTTTCCATAACATTGAATCTTAGCTATACTATTATGTCTTGTTTGAGTACCAAACTTCTCTTTCCTTTCCATCAACTTGTATTTCTCTATATAGCATAGGGACCACAAATTGTTGAATGAGGTAATATTATTGTTCATGGACATTTGTTACCTTGCCTATCAGTTAGAACAATGATGATTATCTTCATCTCTTGATTGAGATTTCATGAAGATATTCCTTCATTATTTGATACCTTCAATCAGGTCTACGTGATATGACCTTCTTCACTACACTTCAGATAGTATATCTGGTAGAATTTCATATCTCTTTTATGTCACCTCTCCTTCTACATAGGGATGAGAGGACCTAGGACTAATTTCATATGACTTCGCTTCGTCTCTTCTCGGGACTATATCTATCCTCCTTTCTTATGCAGGGAATTTTTATTACACAACCAATTTATCGATCTCCTTGCAAACACAAAGTAATTTAACTAAACTTGATTATAGAATGAAATATTCTTACTTGACAAGTGAAGGTGAACTCTTCTACTTGATCAATTTGATGATGTTTGAATAAGATGTATTAAAGATTCCTCTTGCATGATCTTCTCTCAGATGGAAAGCCCTTATTTAATAGAAGAGGTTGTTCCTTTTGATGAGGATGACTTTTTTCCTCCTCGAATGATCTTCTTCTATGGAAAGTAGATGATCCTTTCTTGGAGATGACTATGCCTTATTTCCTTCAATACACTTTTCCTTCTTGCCTTCAATATGCTTTGCCTTCTTTTGTAGTGTATAGAAAGATTGCTTCTAGGGTTATGACTCTCTCCAAGGTGATGTGATCTTCAATTTTGAGGTTATTCGAGTTATCTTTCTTCGTAGACAACTTGATGAGGGTATTTGTGGCCTTTTTATGATGACTGCGAAAATAAAATATCTTGGTATTGTAGACTACTTCTTTGATCTTTGTTTTCATCGAAATTAGGGTTTGATTATGTTAGGTCCCTAGTGATTCCCCCATTACTATTGTCACTATATCCCTTATTGTTATTGTTCTGCCCCTATTGTCCCCATATTTTTATTATCGTTCCCCATAGAATCCCACTAGTGTTATTTTTTTGTCCTTATATTATTATTGTAAGGTTGGCTTTGGTCATATTATGACCCCTTAGACTCCTATATATAGAAAGGAGGTTTTTTCATTTTTATCATCCAAGAATTATTCATTTATGTAATCTAAAGGAGGTTTTCCCCTTGAAGATGTTGAATTCTAAGGCATTTATCTTTCTTTTCTATCCTTTTGTGAGATGGTTTCATAACATTTGGTATTAGAGATTTGGATTCTAGGGTTTCACAACTCCAAACAGGTCATCATGGAATTTTCACTATAAATTTTTCTCTACGAAGTTTCAGAAGCTAAAAGAAAAACCCATTTGGGAAGAAATTAGTCCAAACCTTGGGTCCAAATTTCAAATCTTTGCTCAGTATATTTTTGGAGATATGATTTGGCGAAGTTATGGTTTTTGCAAGCTCTACAATTTCATCACAAAGAGGTCATCATGGAAGTTTCGCTATAATTATTTTTATAGCAAGGTTAAGACTCTTAAATTAAAATTCGTTGGAGCCAAATTCTTTGTGAATTTCGGGTCTGAATTTTAGATCTTGTCTCGCTATATTTTTAGATATATAATCTGAGGCAGTTAGGGTTCTTGTAGACTCCCAAATTAAATTCAAACAAGTGACCTTGGGAAAATATTCGTAACTTTCTCTATAAGAATCAGATTGAAATTTTGTTAGAAGCTACAGAAAGAGGATGGAATTTATTTTTTGTGTATTGTTTTTTGGTCTGAAGATCGAAACAGTAACACATGGCAATTCGTACAAGATTGCTCTACTAAAAAAGTATATAATCAGGTCATCTTAGGACGTGGGGCATAACTCTGTCTTGGAGAATCCAATTTCGATCATAATAGTGGCATTAGAAAGAGGGAACAAAGGGGTACTGGAGATCACAATTTCAGACCTTGGAGATCCAAAATTACAGAGTTAGAGTCATTTAAATATCGAGCTCCAACAAAGTGAAAAATGGTGTGTAGTTTTTTTAATTTTTTTTATACGTTTGGTTTGAAAAATTAGTTTGAATGAATTCAAAGGATATAGTGAAGAATTATTATGAGTAATTGATGCCTCGAAGAAAGAAAATGGAAAAACCTAGTAAGAAATCTGAAACATCTAGCATGACTCATGATGAAGAGGAAGAAATGCAACATGATATATCAAAATTACGAGACCAGGTGCAACAAATTTCACTTGCAGAAAATGCAATAGAAGCTAAGGTTGATGGTTTAAAGAAAGACGTAGAAGCTAAGATGTGTTGCGTAGAAGATAAGATGGATGGTTTAAAGAAGGGTGTAAAAGCTAAGATGGATGGTTTAAAGAAAGGCGTAGAAGCTAAGATGAATAACGTGGAAGCTAAGATAGAGGCATGGAAACTAAGATGGATGGTGTGGAAACTAAGATGAATGGCATGGAAACTAGCATGGATGGTGTGGAAGCTAAGATGTAAGATTTGAAGATAGATTTGAAAACATTTCTACAAGAAATGCTTACTAATGGCGAAAGGGTAGTAAAGGAAACTCATGATGAGAACAAAATAAATGCTAATCATGATTTCATAGACTTTAACATTGGATCGAAGAACCACCATGTTCCAAAGATTGATATGAGGAAGTTTGATGGCAAGGATCCCACAATATGGATACTAGAGGTGGAGCAATTTTTCAATCTCCATAATGTCCAAAACACACAAAAGGTATGCATTGCAACTTCATATTTGGAACCAAATCAGTTTGTATGGTATCGATGGCTTTGCTCTCGTAAAAAAATTGTCACTTGGGTTATTTTTATGGATGAATTTATAGCACATTATGAAGTTACAAAAAACAACTTTTTTTTGGCCAATTAATAAATCTCAAACAAAAGGATTCAATGATGGAGCACATTGAGGACTTCCAAAAATTGAATATAAGGGTAAAAGATATTCCAAAGGAGCATAGGATTGATGTGCTCATAACGACATTAAAGGATAATATCCAACATGAAGTTTGCCTTTGGGAACCTGATTCATTGGAGAAGGCATTTAGGTTGGAAAGAAAAATGGAAAGCAAAAGTATGGAAACAAGGAAGCCTACCAATCACAATCATAAAGATGAAAGTGTTGTTGCCCCTAGCCATCCGCAACCTACAAGGTTGACACGAAAAAAATTGGAAAAAAGAAAAGAAAAAGGGCTTTCTTACAGTTGTGATAGAAAATACACTAAAGGTCATAAATGTGCTAAGAAGAAACTATTTTACATATATTGTGAAGAGGAGGAAGAAAAGGAACAAGAAACGTCAAAAGAAGAGGATATACACCAGGAACAAACCCTAAAGAAGCAAGAAATGAATTTGACCATATCTTTTAATGCATTGGCTAGAATTACCACTCCTCAAACTACCAAGATTGAAGGGCATATCAAGAAAAAAAGGTAATAGTTTTGATTCATTCGGGCAGTGCCCACAATTTTATTCATTGTAAGATAGCCAAGGAATTGAATTGATTCCTATATCTAGCACAAGAGTTTCAAGTGATGGTTGCAAGTGGAGGAATGATAACTTTCTCAGGAAAGCACCATAATATGAAGCTATCCATGGGAGAATACATATTGAATATCCCAATGCTTTCCATCCCAATGGGTGGTGCTGATGTTGTACTAGGAGTCTAATGGCTACAATTCTTGGGTACAATAACTTTTAATTTTCAAGAACATTTCATGAAATTTTCTTCAGAAGGAAAAAAAGTTGAATTAAGGGGTATCGCAAGGAAATCGAGAAGAATAATCAGCTCTAACAGAATGACAAAGCTTCTAAAGAAAAAATGAGGAGGCATAATTGCACAATTATGTTCACTGGAGGTTCCCACATCAAAATAATCTATTTCTCCAGATCTCCGAATAGTCTTGGACAATCATTCCAGGGTATTTGAGACTCCTAAAGGGCTCCCACCTATTTGTGATCATGATCATGCTATTCATTTGATTCCAGGAAGTGTTCCTCCAAACATCAGGCCTTACATATATGGCTATGCCCAAAAGAGTGAAATTGAACGTATGGTTGTAGAAATGTTAGAGGCTGGTATAACTCAACCTAGTCAAAGTTCTTTCTCTGCTCCAGTAGTATTGGTTCATAAGAAGGATGGATCATGGCGCATGTGCCTAGATTATATGCAAAAAGCTCCAAATGTTTCTTTGGAGTACAAGAGGTGGAATATTTGGGTCATATTGTATCTCATGAAGGTGTTAAGGTAGACCCTAGAAAAATTAAAACCATTAGGGAATGGAAAATCCCCTCATCCATAAAGCAGATCTATGAGGATTTCTCAGGTTGACAGGGTATTATTGCAAGTTTGTTAAGAATTATGGGAGAATAAAAGCACCTCTAAAACCATTATTTAAGAAAGATGAATTTTCATGGACTCCAAAAGAAACGAAGGCTTTTCAACATCTTAAATAGGCAATGTGCCAAGCACTGGGCTTAGCTACACTGGACTTCACAAAAATCATTATTTTGGAATGTGATGCCTTAGGGAATGGAATTCGTGTTGTTTTAATGCAAGAAGAAAGACCCATTGCTTTAGAAAGTTGTCTAATCAAAGGAAGTATTTACACAAAGCCATTTATGAGAAGGAAATTTTGGAAATATTGTATGCACTTAACAAACGGTGACCCTACCTAATGGGAAGACACTTCAAGGTAAAAACAAATCATGATAGTCTTAAATAGTTTTTAGAACAAATATTATCTTCAAAATCACAACAAAAATGGGTCACAAAGATGTTGGGTTACGACTTTGAAATCATCTACAAAAAAAGGAAGAAAAATGTTGTGGCGGATGCACTCTCAAGAAAGGATGAGGATGTGGAAGAATTTCTTTATGCCATTTCTATTATCCAACCAGATTGGATAAACGAAGCAAGGGATGAATGGAAGAATGATGAAGAAGTGTGGGCACTCATTCAAATGTTACAACAAGATCCTAGTACATCTTATATATTTAGCTGGAAAATTGATTTGTTATGGTACAAAGATTGGTTATACCTACGTAAGAAATCCCAACTCAAATAAAAGATTCTTAGGGAATTGCACACCTCTCCCTTAAGAGGGAATTTTGGACTTCTAAAAACTTACCATAGTGTTATGAAGAAATTTTTTTAGGATGGATTTAAATCAAATATTCAAAAGTTTGTGGTGGAATGTTTGGTTTACCAACAAAATAAAGTTGAAACAATTAAGACCCCAGGTCTATTATAACCTTTATCCATTCCAAGCCAATGTTGGGAGGAGGTTTCAATGGATTTTATCACAGGTTTACCCAAGTCTGAAGGAAATAGTGTTAACATGGTGGTAGTTGACAGACTTACCCAGTATGCACACTTTTGTGCATTATCTCATCCATTTAAAGCGAGTACAATTTATATTGCATTTATGAAAACAATTCAAGAGCTACATGGAAACCAAAAGATTATTGTAAGTGACAGACATCCCATTTTCACTCGAAAGTTTTGGACATAATTATTTTCTTGTCTTGGTACTCAGTTAGACCATATCTCATCTTATCATCCTCAATTTCATGGGCAAATAGAGATAGTAAACAAATGTTTGGAAGTATATCTTCATTGCTTTGTATCTGATAAACATACATAATGCGTCAAATGGTTGCCTCTGGATGAATGGTGCTATAAAAATTCCTTCCATACCGCAACAAAAAGGACCCCATTTATGGCACTTTATGGATATCATCCACCATCCATCACATCATATTTAAGATAAAATTCAAAGGTTCAAGCAGTGGAAGATCACATCAAGCGTCAGCAACAAGTTCTCCAACTCTTAAAGGATAACCTCACCTTGGCACAGAATAGAATGAAACATCACGTAGATCAACTAATCTGAAATGGGGTGCTAAAGGCTTCTTGTCAGCTTACAAGAACCTATCCCACTTCCAAAGCTTAAATATTTCCAAGATCTTTTGATTAACCAATTGTGGAATTAAAAGTGCTTGAAAATAGGTGTATGCTTGTGTTTCCTTTTAACTGATCATGTGCCTTAAATTCATTTTCTTAAACTGATATAAAATACATATAATAGTAAATAGAGCAGTAACTAAGAAAACACATAAGACAACAATATAATTAGGAGTTCACCCAAAACTCTTGGGCTACGTCTCTGTGAGCTCTAGTCTACTCAACTAGGCTCTCTGGGATTATGGCATAAATTCTTTTACAAGCTCCATGTTCAACTCCATTGGTTTGCAACTAAACCTATGGGTTTAGAATGCCATCTTATCCTACTGGTTGTCCTCAATCTGTAGATAGATCTAGGCTCCTCTGTACTTGACTCCTTCAATCAGCGCTCTAAGCAATCTTGCTATAGCTTGCACCAACTCCCTCAAAATTATTTCACTATCTCTGGAATGCCTTCTTCTATCTTCAGAACACTCCAAACACCAGCAACAACTTGACCATTTTGATCTCTTTTCTATTCTACAGCTTCATCACAGTCCATGGCTCTTAGAAGTCTGTTTTAACCTCTTTTGCTTTGAGGCTCTTCCCCCAGCCTCTCGTGGCTATGCCTCTATCAAGCACTCTGGCCCTGCAGCTCTGATGCTCTCACTTTTGGCTCTAGCTCTTGGCTTACGCTGTGGCTCTCACGAGCTTCTCTCAGCCTTTGTGTGCCTTTGTACTTCGCTCAACCTCCAAGTGACCCTCAACAACCTTCCAGTGACCTTCATCAAAAAATCGCTACTCTCAATTGAGCTCTCTAGTTCACTCGACCTTCAAGTGACTCCAAAGATCTCTTCTCTGCCTCTCAATCATGCTCTCTGGCTTTTGTGAGACATTCTTCGAACTTTGTGGCTTCCTGTCCATTTCTTTGTGTGTGATCATTCCCTTGCCTCTTCGGCTAGCTCTCTAGCTTCTAGCTCTATGGCTCTATGCATTACAAACACATCATTGCTACAAAACGCCCGCTTTCAGCATGGCACAATGATCACGGGTAGTTACAATGGAATCGCGGCCTTTCTTCAAGGAAAACCCAAAAACAAAATCATAACAAAATAAACAGGTAGATGCATTAAAAACACATCATTTTCCTTTTATCCAGACTTCAAATATGTGCAATCGCATCTATACTCCCTTTTGGGTCTGTGCTTTATCGCATATCGCTATCACATGGCATAGGCCAAAACAACCCTATACATGAGAAATACATAGAAATCTCGTAAATCTGGACTTAAAAAGTTATGAAATTGCACTGATAAACTCTATCGAGTCTGCCTTCTATAGGCATATCACAATCGCATATCGCAAAATGCATTGGCCTTTTGTATTGGGGATCAGCGATCACCCGATCTCCAATCACTCCAATTAGCGCGTCATCGGATATCGGTGCATCGGCCCATCGGTCCATCGGCCCATCAGCCATTGGTGCGTCAGCCATCAGCTATCGGCACATCATCCCATCGGTGCATCAACCCATCGGCTATCGGTGCATCGACCCATTGGCTATCGGCACATCGGCTGCTGGCTATCGCATTGGCTCTTTGCAATGCTACAAGTCCTTCCCCTTGGGTTATGTGCGATGTGATATTGTGATGCGATAATCACAATCGCATATCCCTGCATCCTTCTACTTGGTTTCCACTCCTTTTCTTTTCCCTGATGCAATTTCCTTAAGGAACGCATATAAATCCTTAAGCCCAATTTTATAATAATTTTCCTCCTTTTCAAAGGACCATGGAAATCTTCTTTCTAGGATAACTTCTTCATCCAAAGTCCATTTTAGCCCATTCAGATTGAATCAGTTCGGAATGAAAAGATATATGAAATGGGACTATTTCCAGGAGCAGTCCTTGACTTTCATTTTCCTCTGTGAGGAACACTTTAGACTTCGAAGTATATCCAAGATCCATTTTGGATCACGCCTTCCCACTAAAGAATTTTTGGTGTCCAAAAGATTGACATACTGATCTGAACAGTAAATGATAGTAACTCACCCTCTTCTTTCAGCTTGCCTCTGTATAGTGCCTCTGACCTAAAGTCTCTGACCACTCTCCTTCCTAGATGTTCTAGTCCCCCTAGGAAGAACTGTCTTCCTCCTTGCCTTCCTGTAGAACTCTTGCTGAGATGGTCATAGAAGGTAGTTTTAACTTCTCTTCCTTGATCATTGATCCAAGGTGGCTCAAACAAATGTGAAGTTACATTAGCTTCACAAAAATTTACATTTGTACCTCTTTGACAAGTTGTCAACAACAACTGTTAAAAACAACAGAAATATAGACAACAACTGGATGGCCTAAACTCCTTCTTCAACAAAATAAATAGATCTCACATCTCGTGAAGACCTCCATGTCTTACATCTGCATACAAATGATGGACTAGATAACAAGCCCACAAAACATGCCTTTACAACAAATGACCCTTCAAGTCAAGAATGTAGAAAAGATCTCACATATTCTTTTCAAAAGATGAAACACTTCATCATTATCTCCATCTTGGAGACCACATCAGCTTTTCTCAAGTCAATATTACATGCATGTTTAAAAAAAAGAAATCAACCCTTCAAGCTAATTACACATACATGTTCAAATACAAGGACAATCATCAACATCCCTGTGTTCATGCATATCAAGCTTTAGCATGCATTTCATATTTCAACTTTCACTTAAGCACAATGTACTTTTGAAGTTGAAATGAAATATAATGTTGCAGCAATAAAGTGAGTCTCCTATTCAACCTTTCCATTCACCTTCTTGGTAAAATCCTGCAACTTGCATTCCATTAAAAAAGAAATGAAAATAGATGCATCAAATCAAAAGACATGCAATCTTTAATTGGATAAGAACCTTAACCATTTCTTACCAATACATTTCAAATGTGCTACCTTTTTCTGCACATCAGTACTAACATGTGAATCATCCTGAAACACATCATCCATGGAAAATTCCTTTCCGTTTCTTCCATTTTCTCTTTCCACCTTCTTCAGCTTTCATGCAAGCATTGTTGGATTCAGAGTCCAACATTTTGTAGCAACATGTCCTTACTTATGGTAATAAGTGCGACACATGTGCATCCTCTTGAAAACATGATTTGCCTTGTCCAATGGACTTTTGGCTTCTTGCTTCCCTTCCTTCAAAAGTTTCTTGTATGTGGCCATTCTCTTCCAACATCTAGAGACATTATGGTTATCCAAACCACAAAAGGAACATGCAATTATTTTCCCGTACTTATATGGAAATTTACCATGCTGAACATAATCAAAAGGAATATGAAAAGAACCAAATTTATACCTTTCTCCTTCACCTTTATTTCCTTCATGAGGAGGTGAATTGGATGAAGAAGTGGCTCCCTTTGGAACTTCATCAATCTCTTCAAGGCTGTCAGAGTTTCTAGAACTCTCTGGTTCAAGTGCATGCTTATGAATACATGCATCATTCAAATGATATTTCAAGATATTGCATTCTCCACGAATACAATATTCACACTCTTGAGGTAGAACACCTGAAATGAAAATCCTTCTTGGAACTATTTCAATGGCCTTCATGGCAGCTTTGGAACTCTCTCCATAAGCTTGTCCATAGCTAGGACCCAAATACTTAGGCCTTTCCTCAACCATTATTGGCTCAAAAATACCCTGGGCATGTTTTCCCAAGCCTTTTCCTTCATATCCCATCTTGGACATTAACTTGGAACCTATGCCTCTGGTATGTTTTTCAACAGAACCAATATAAGTATTCTTAGAAGAATTTGAAGACAAACAAGAATTGTTTACTTCTTCTTCATGCTAATACTTGAATAAGGCTTCTTTAGCAATAAAGAGCTATGTCTCTAGCTCATCCATCCTTTTTAGGTTCATATTTTCAATATGAAGTTGCCTCTCCATTTCCTACAATTTTTCAGAAAGCAACTCCTTCTCTTCCTTCACAGAATTCAACTACTCTCTAAGTATGCTGCTCTTCCTTCCATCCTCATACATTTCTCTCACCATATCCATCGTGGTGAACAAGTCTTGCTTCTTGTCTTCATTAAAGAATCTTGTGAAGAAATAAGAATTTGAGGACTCACTTGTAGAAGTTGTCATTATGCCAATGAATAAAAGAACTTTAAAAAAGATTAATAAAGAGCTTATTCAACAACCTTTTGCAAGAAACCTCTTGTGCTTCAAGGATTGCCTTGAGGTCATTTGGGATAAGAATAATGCCTTCAACCCTTCTTCCTTTTTTTCCTCTCCCAGACTAAGCTATCAATAGCTTTCCCTTCAACTTTTCCAACTCAAAAAATAATCAATCTGCAAATAAGCATACAATCAACCTCTAACTGTTTAAACACCTTCCAGACAAGCAATATTTTCTCTATCAATCAAGCACTCAGATTTGATACCACTTGCTCTAGTATAACCAACATTGATATCACCTTCCTGAAAGTGGCATTAATCAATCTCAATCTCTGATACCACTTGATCTAAAAATGGGGCACTAAAGGCTTCTTGTCAGCTTACAAGAACCTCTCCCACTTCCAAAGCTTAAATATTTCCAAGATCTTATCATTAACCAACCGCGGAATTAAAAGTGCTTGAAAATAGGTGTATGCTTGTGTTTGTTTTTAACTGATCATGTGCCTTAAGTTCATTTTCTTAGATTGATATAAAATACATATAACAACAATAGAGCAGTAAGTAAGCAAACACATAAGACCACAATATAATTAGGAGCTCACCCAAAACTCTTGGGCTACATCTCCATGAGCTCTAGTCAACTCAACTAGGCTCTTTGGGATTATGGCATAAATTCCTTTACAAGCTCCATGCTCAACTCCATTCGTTTACAACTGAACCTATGGGTTTAGAATGTCATCTTATCCTATTGGTTGTCCTCACTCTACAGACAGATCTAGGCTTCTCTAGACTTGACTCCTTCAATCAGTGCTTTGAGTGATCTTCCTCTAGCTTGCACCAACTCCCTGAGAATTCTTTCACTGTATCTAGAATGCCTTCTTCTATCTTCAACACACTCTGAACACGAGAAACAACTTAACCATTTCAATCTCTTTGCTATTCTTTAGCTTCATTACAGCCCATGGCGCTTAGAAGTCTATTTTGAGCTCTTTAGCTCCAAGACTTTTCCTCCAACCTCTAGTGGCTATGCCTCTGTCAAGCACTCTGGCTCTTCAGCTCTAGTGCTCTTGCTCTTGGCTCTAGCTCTAACTCTCACGAGCTTCTCTCGGCCTCTACGTGCCTCTGTAGTTCACTCGACCTCCAAGAAATCCTCAGCAACCTTCCAGTGACCTTCAACAATAACTCACTACTGTCAATTGAGCTCTTTGCTTCACGCGACCTCCAAGTGACTCCAAAACTCTCTACTCTGCCTCTCAATCTTTCTCTCTGGCGTTTATGAGGTATTTTTCCAGCTCTACGGCTTCTTGTCTGTTTCTCTGTGTGTGATCATTCCTTTGCATCTTCCGTTGGCCCTCTGGAGTTTGGCTCTGTGGCTCTGCGTGTTACAAATGCATCATTGTTATAAAACACCCACTTTTAGCATGGTACAATGATTAGGGGAAGTTACAAAGGGATCAGGGCCTTTCCTCAGGTGAAAACCTGAAAACAGTAGCATAATGAAATACACAGGCATATGCGTTAAAAACACATCATTTTCCTTTTAGCCAGACTTAAAATATGTGCAATTGCATCTATACTCCTTTCGAGTCCACACTTTATCGCATATTGCTATCGCATGGCATAGGCCAAAACAACCCAATACACAAGAAAAACACATAAATCCTGTAAATCTGGATTTCAAAAGTTATGAAATCCCATTGATAAACTCTATCAAGTTCACCTTTTATCGGCATATCGTAATCGCATATTGCAATGTGCATTGGCGCTTTGTATCGGGGATCACTAATTGCCCGATCTCTGATCACTCTGATCGGCACCTCATTAGCTATCGGCACATCGGCCCATCAACGCATCGGCCCATCGGCTATTGGAGCATCAGCCATCGACTATCGGAACATCGGCAATCGACTATCAGTGAATCAACCCATCGGAACATCAGCCCATCGGCTATCAGTGCATCGGCTCATCGACTATCGGTGCATAGGCTATCGGCTATTGCATTGGCTCTTCGCAATGCTACGGTTCCTTCCCCTTGGGTTATGTGTGATGCGATAATCACAATCGCATATCGTTGCATCCTTCAGCTTGCTGTCCACTCCTTTTCTTTTCCCTGATATGATTTCCTTAAGGAGCGCATATAAAGCCTTAATCCCAATTTTATAAGAATTTTCTTCCTTTTCAAAGGACCATGGCAATCTTCTTTCTGCGATAACTTATTCATCCAAAGTCCATTTTAGCCTATTCAAATTACATCAGATTCAGAATGAAAAGATATATGCAATGGGACTATTTCCAGGAGTAGCCCTTGACATTCATTTTCCTCTATGAGGAAAACTTTAGACTTAGAAGTCTATCCAAGATCCATTTTGGATCATCAACATCACAGCAAAAGAAGTTTTGTTGTAGGTGATTGGGTATTCCTATAGCTACAACCATATAAACAAATGTCCCTCAAGTAAGCTAAGAAGGATAATAAATTATCACCAAAGTATTATGGTCCTTACAAGGTGTTGCAAAAGATAGGTAGTATGGCATACAAATTGAAGCTTGTTGTAGCTTCTCGAGTGCACCCAGTTTTCCATGTGTCATGCTTAAAGAAGATTATAGGTGACAAGCTCCCATTTCAAACAATATTTCCAAAACTTGATGAGGAAGAAAAAATCATATTGAAACCTGAAGTAGTAAAAGAAATAAGAACTCGACAGCTACATAATCAATCAATTTTAGCGTATCTCATCAAGTGGAAGAACTTACCCATTGAAGATTCCACATGGGAGGATGAGAATTTTATATAAAAGCATCTACAACTACTTGAGCGTTAAGGACAACACTTTTTTGAAGGAGAGGGGCATGTTAGGTCCCTATAATACTAGTGATTCCCCCATTACTATTGTCATTGTATCCCTTATTATTATTATTATTGTGCCCCTATTGTCCCCATATTTTTATTATTGTACCCCATAGAAGCCCACTATTGTTATTTTTGTGTCCTTATATTATTATTGTTAGGTTGGCTTTGGTTATATTCTGACTCCTTAGACTCCTATATATAGAAAGGAGGTTTTTTTATTTGTATCATCGAAGAATTGTTCATTAGTGTAATGTATAGGAGGTTTCCCCCTCGAATGGGATGAATTCTAAGGCATTGATCTTTCTTTTCTATCTTTTTGCAAACTGGTTTCATAAAAAATTCTTCAATGTAGATCTTGACATCCTTCAAGTTTCTTTGGTGTCATTTTTGAAACTTGATCTTTGAAAGTCTCTTATATGCCCTTCCTTTGACTCCAATACCTTAGCTCTGAAACCATGTTTAAAGGATCTAGTGAAAATGATGCTAATAAGATTCTTCTAGCATGATAACTACTTGTGACGAATTTTAATTTTTCTTCTTAGCATAATCTTAATTTGTTCTTATTAGAGTGTGTCTTCTTATATTCATCAAATAGTTACCAAAACCAAAGAGATAAAAAAACGAGGTGCTTGTCTTTCTACCACGGTGAAAACATCTCCCTCTTGGAGCAGAAATCTTGCATAAAATTATTCTTATAGAGATTACAATTCATGAATACCAAGAACATGACCCTTGAACTTTTAGGGCACTCTAAGATCGAGACACCAATCCTCTTCTTCATCATTTCCTAGATCATCCTCATTGCTACATGATTAATACCATCACTAATACATCACTAAGGTATTTATTACTGTTTCTTCACCATGCCAACAAGGTCCCTTCTCATGATTGAAATCTTCATTGTGACCTTGATTTCATGCCTTTATCAATGAACCGAGAGCTTGATTATGACCTTGTCTAGTATGCCAAGTATATTACTATGGGATAATAGTTATCCAGAGGAAGAGATAAGTTCTCTAGAGAGTGTATCGTCTCTCGTTTTCTCCAACACAAATATACTAATGAACACTACACCGAGACAACCACTATTTTCCTTGCACTAAAATTATCTTCATAGATACACTGAGACAATCATCACCACGAAGGATGAGACTGTAATTTTATTATTGTAATTATCCATGAAGATTGCAAAGGTGTTCGAGATTATATCTTACTGTACCCATCCAAAGTTTTAGACCCCTGAGAAAGACATCCAAAATTGTCCTCTTGTACCTCTTGGTACCCATCCAAAGATCTAAGAAAAATCTGTGCTTTTGTGTTTCCTGTGGTGACCCTAGGAGGGTATTTATAGCTTTTTGTCCTCCATAATTAGCCGACATGACAGTGAACCGATGTGTCACATTATATGAGTTGACATGACTACATTTAATTCGTTTCACTGGCAAACATGGGGAAGTGGATTTTTCTTGTCATTTTGGAGGGCTTCTTGGCATTGTTTATGACCCAAATACATTTGATATATTCTCAAGAAGGGTTATTCAACATTTTATTTCACTCTTTGAATTTCCTATAACACCTCGTGATCCAGGTGGATGTTGGTGGCCACCCACCAACCCATTTGGACCCCCACAACTGTCTCTTTCAGTCTTTTCAGTTTCCTTAATTGTAGCACAACTTACTATTTTTAGCAGTTTTTCGGGTCCTAAACTTCCGGAGCCGTTTTGAGGCCCTAAACGACGTTTTTTTGGGAATCTGGGGGCAACATGGGTCTATAGACCCATGTTGCCCTTCCCAAAGTGGTAGTGCTCGGATAGATCTTTCTAACGAGCTATTGTACGCGTCAAACGGAGATCGTATGCCAAAGTTACGACCCCGGGAAATTGATGTACCAATTTACCCAAACGGGGCCCACAATTTGGCGTTTCATCTTCTAGGGTTAGGTTTCGGGATGTGAAGGGTTTTCCATTGTTTCTCAACAATAAATAGGCCTTCGAGCCTCATTGTAACACAGTTCGGAACAGTTCAGAGGCATGTAGCCGCAACATCTCTTCTCAGAGATAAGCTACCATCGCCCTAGCTGGTTTCTTTCCATTTCTGGTTGTATTCAGTATTTTACAGTAATGAAATGAAGTATTATTTCCGCTGCATCTCTGTTTTTATGGTTATCGCATCTCTGTATTTATGGTTATCTCTGTAATCTATTGCGTTCCTGTTTAAATCCGGATCAGTGGTATCAGAGCGGTCTGCTTTTTCTCTGTTTTTCTTTGCATGTCCCCAACGAGGTCGGGATATGAGGAATTAGGGCTTGAACTGGTCGAACCTTTGCAAGACCAGCCTCGCAAATCCCGACGGCCTCCCATGGCGGATGAGAAGAAAGACGAGGGGGCAGGAGATCCTATCAAAATCTTGCTCGAAGAAGCGCTCGAGCGGCAAAGGAACGCGATGATGGATAGCTTTGCGCAGATCCTTCAGCGGCTACCCAGAAGTGACGCATCGGCTTCCAGCAGCAACTCTGGAAACGCCACACCGTTCAAGGTACAAGTTAATTTTGAAATCCCCATCTTCGAGGGTCAAATAGACGCAGATGCCGTAGATAAATGGTTAAATCTGCTAGATGGGTATTTTTCTGTTCATGAATTTTCAAGTCGGGAAAAGATTGTTTTCGCTCTTCTCAAAGCAGCCCCCCACGTCAAGGACTGGTGGGAAACCTACTGCGAGCAGAAGGATGAAAGTACAGGCTCACTATTTTCAGCCGCACCCACTTGGAATGACTTTCGGGATGCCATCAAGGAGCAGTACTACCCTGTCGGAAGCTATGAGGACAAATACATCAAATGGACCACATTGCGGCAGGGACGAGACCAAGATGTGCCAGAGTTCACAAACATTTTTCATACCCTTCGCACACAGTTGGGTATCAAAGATTCTGAGCTGCATCTGGTACTCAAATACCGTGGCTGCCTACACAGATACATCCAGGAAGAGATGGTGTTCTTGAACATCTCCTCACTCGGCACAGCATATCGATACGCTGTCAAAATCGAGCAAAAGTTTAAACAGAAGAAGCGAGACTTTGGATCTGCAAATCCGAAGCCCAAAGGACAAAGCCAAGGCGGGGTGAGCCAAGATAACCCGTCGAAGCCACAAGAAAAGAACAACACCACGAAGCCGAAGAAGGACACAGGAAAGTGGTGTGAGTTCCACAAAAGTCCCACTCATAACACAAGTGAGTGTCGGACCAAGCAGTCGCTAGTGGCCGAGTTGAAGGCTTCCGAATCAGATGCATGTTCTGATCCTGAGCCAGAACCCGACAAGGGGAATGGCAAAGGGAAGCAGATCATTGATGCGGATCCCAGCGCCACTGTTGCCACTGCCAAGATCAAGAAAAATGAGCCCGAAGATCCAGAGGAAGGGGAGCGTCTTTTCCACTCACAGATGTGGGTGAAGGGTTCACCGTTGCGATTCATTGTCGACAGTGGTAGCCAAAAGAACCTGGTTTCAGCAGAGGTCGTGAAGCGGTTGGGCCTACCGACTACACCACACCCACAGCCGTACAGTATCGGGTGGCTTCACGAAGGACGAGATCTCAAAGTTCGCCAACAGTGCCGCCTTCCCTACAGCATCAAGCCCTTCACAGACGAGGTATTGTGTGATGTTACACCTCTGGATGTTTGTGATGTATTATTAGGCCAGCCATACTTGTGGAGGCGACATGCTGTGTATGAGTCAAGGCCTCGCGCTGTCATTATTTCCTTGGGTGATTCATTATACAGGATACCAGAGGTAGCTCCACCTACTGCCACATCCTTGATCACTACCAAGAAAGGCAGCAAGCTCATATCACAGACCAGGAAATTCATCTGTCTGGTTCACTCCCAAAATAAGGGGAAGATCGTTGCTACATCCATGACCCCTGCAAAGGGTTCCTCCACGCAGCAGCAGCAGCAAAGGGATACGGTCATGACAGAATACAGGAACAACTTCTCCTCATCCACAGGGGTACCACACAAGTTTCAGGTGGGCGACAAAGTTTGGTTACATCTGCAGAGAGAACGCCTTACCAGAACCCATCAGAAACTCAGGCAACGCCGACATGGTCCTTACAGCAGTACCAAGGCTATGGGGAACAATGCTTTGGAGCACAACATTCCTCCATTCCTTCGCTTGCACCGAGTGTTCAATGTGGACCATCGTCGACCATGCTTCCCACCATCACTGGACACATCAGAGATTGCAGGACAAGTTCAGCAGATGGAGGAACTCAACGCAATGGGGACCATTGCTTCCTAAGGGGGGAGGAATGATCCAGGTGGATGTTGGTGGCCACCCACCAACCCATTTGGACCCCCACAACTGTCTCTTTCAGTCTTTTCAGTTTCCTTAATTGTAGCACAACTTACTATTTTTAGCAGTTTTTCGGGTCCTAAACTTCCGGAGCCGTTTTGAGGCCCTAAACGACGTTTTTTTGGGAATCTAGGGGCAACATGGGTCTATAGACCCATGTTGCCCTTCCCAAAGTGGTAGTGCTCGGATAGATCTTTCTAACGAGCTATTGTACGCGTCAAACGGAGATCGTATGCCAAAGTTACGACCCCGGGAAATTGATGTACCAATTTACCCAAACGGGGCCCACAATTTGGCGTTTCATCTTCTAGGGTTAGGTTTCGGGATGTGAAGGGTTTTCCATTGTTTCTCAACAATAAATAGGCCTTCGAGCCTCATTGTAACACAGTTCGGAACAGTTCAGAGGCATGTAGCCGCCACATCTCTTCTCAGAGATAAGCTACCATCGCCCTAGCTGGTTTCTTTCCATTTCTGGTTGTATTCAGTATTTTACAGTAATGAAATGAAGTATTATTTCCGCTGCATCTCTGTTTTTATGGTTATCGCATCTCTGTATTTATGGTTATCTCTGTAATCTATTGCGTTCCTGTTTAAATCCGGATCACCTCGACACGTCCGAGACCTACGTAATAGAGCAAGAAACTCATTTTTACAATTTACAAAAATAATATTTCTTTTATTTTACAAGTACAAAGATCAGTATTATATTTATGAAGACGGAAGCTAATTAAATTTTCTTCAACACCACAATCACCATACAACACGAACATTCGATAGCCACCCAAAACCACAACAACTCACTAGCTAGGGCCACTGCCACTGTTAGCCTATTCTCAATGCAATCCTAACCATCATTGCCTGACTCTGTACCCCTACTCTGACTGCAATACAAAAACACAACCATCAATTGTCATTGATTCAATGCCATACATTGCTCCCTTTCACCATCGACCACTCCAGCAACAGAGCCTTTTCCGATCGAAAGTATTAGCATTTATAAATAAAATATGAGTTACAAATATAATAGGAGGTGTCAATATTAAATGAAATATTAAAAATAAAATTGACAAATGCAAAACAGAATCGATAATCAAAGATAAAATAATGGATTCTAAGCCAGAAGTAAATTAAGGAAAAATTTCCAATAAAGGTATTTCAGTTATGGATCAGAAATGAATTACATTAAATAGAAGTATCCAAGGAAAATAAATTAATATCGCTATCAGCACAAGAAACGAGGAAATTACATAAATATTAATTTGGCAAGTCAGTTATTAATTCAAGAGCCAAGTATTGGTGAAAGAAAAGATATCTATGGCCAAAAAGAGTATGAAATTAGTGAGTTACAAGTGATAGTAGATAATCATGAGTGCATATCTAAATTTTGTGTTGTAACCATGTTTAGTAGAGAGATTGACATAATTCTCAATCCACATTAGTTTGAGGAATTGGGTACGTTCATGTTAATGACAGAGAAACATTTTTTTATGTTTCCTTATAAGGGGAAGATCATCACATTTGGAGACATAACAACCAAGTAAGAATCAATCACACCATCATTAGAAGACTTTAAGGATATTTCAGAATTGATATTTCAATATAAGAAGAAAACTATACCAAAGAAGCAGAAAGAGCTTGAAGAAGTCATCAACAGTAAAGACAAAGAAATTTCACACCTCAGAGATCACAATGAAAAACTACTCGCACAACTCAAGAAAGATAAGGTCACAAAAAAGGAATCAAGAAGCGCTTATCAGATCAAGAAGAGGAAAATTTACACTTAAATAACCTTAATCGAACCTTATTGGAAAAAATCCAAATTTTAAAAGATGTGGAGCATACTAAAAATAAAGTCAATGATATAGAAGGCAAAGATATTTTATGTCTAAGAAATCATAACCAAAACCTTCTTATGGAAATAAATAATTCTAAAAGTGACAAGAAGTCACTAAATGACAAGTTAGAACATCTTACCAAAGAATAAGTGTTATAGTCTCCATTTGTAACAAGCCAAGTTGAAAATAAAGGAAACAAATTTGATCTAGTAAATATTTCATGTCAAGGAGATGATAAATTAGTTAACGTGAAGACATACTCATAAGTTGTAGTCCAAACAAAAAAAATCTCAAGTGAAGGTCTCACAATTAATAAAGAAATTCCGAAACCTGGAATAAATCAGATGACCCCAAGAAAACAAAGAAATCACCATTAATATATTAGAGAGAAATCAAACCACAAGAACCGTTTATCGAAATATGAATCGCAAGAGCATCCAACTAAGTCAGTCTACATATTTGAATAATTTAGAAATGAAACATTAGATTTATGTACCAAGGAATACTGAATTTTTTAGAATTGAGTCCTATGAAAAGAGTTCATTACAAGTTTGGAGTAATCGAAAGACTCCACAAAAAATTGATTTAGGATCATTATATCGCTTCTCAGTTCTACAATTTTGTTTATCGCTAAGAGGATCCTATCATCTTGTATCAATGAAGAAGAAGAAAATCAAAGAATTCCAAAAGATGTGAATGGATTACAAAGACAAAGAACAAATGGTAGCCTTTTCATTGACAAGCTTTCAAGACAAAGCTTTTCAAAAAGGAAAGCAATGTTATGAATAAAATATATATAAAATAATGTAAACAATAATAATAATAATAAATAATGAGTAATTAACTAGTAGTTAGTTAACGAAGAGGTATGTCCCTAAGGACATGACCGTTGGTGAATAGGTTTTTTCCTAAGTGTATAAGCAGATTGTCACCCTCATTTGTAATAATATCATATCAATTATTTTATACACTATTCAATATATTTTTCTTATTCTCAATGGATGTCTTGGTTTTCCAAGTGTTCTGAAGATTATTGTAGAGTATTCACTTTGATTGTTGCCTTCGTATCAGAGAATTGCTCTGAGTATATGTGGAGCACCTGGAAGGTATGCTTTTTGATAAGTAATCTAGTGGTTTTTCAATACTATTTCTAATCTTTTCTGCATTATGAGCCTAAAAATATAAGGGTTTTGGTAAATTGGGTGAAAATGGACAAACAAAGCTCAATCACTAATAATCGATGTTTTCTATGCAGAAGGACGCGGAAATAGGGGATTATCGAGTAAAAACAAGAAGCGCAAGGAAAGTAACTGCTACCCCGTCGACAGGGAACCAGATGCGGACAAGATCAAGCAAAATTGGAGCCGAATAATCCAGGAAAAGAACGTAGGATATCGTGACGGAGAACGCAAGAAGGAAAGAGGAGACCCGAACGATTAGCGAATCCTTCAGGATCTTCGATCTTGAGGGATCACTGCTTTAAGTTTATCTTTTGTATCTAGACATCTCCGTCATTTCTGTTATATAAAGGTACCACGCCATTGAGCGTGGATGGACGACTGTTGTTATGATTATAAACTCAGAACGATTTTGATCACTGAGCTTTTGTAAGATCTGATTTTGTACACTTTTGTTAATGCAATCAATATAAAGGATTTGGTGTTCACTTCGTTTCTACATCTGAAGTAACTCTAAGCAGTGTACCATCGTAGCCAAGGGCCCAGCTCCGACGGTCACTCGCTGTTGTATCATACGGTGATTTGTGTGGTTTGCTTATTTCTTTTATTACAGTAATCCGATATATCCTTGCTATGATAGACTATGCTTCTTAATTAATACTTGAATCTGAATAAATTCTTTAATTCACGTCTCTGTATTACACGAACTGAATCTATTTGAATTGCATCCATTTCTACAGCAAGTTATTGGTATGAATGTTATCATTATTGGATTCATATGAAATAAGTATTTGTGAGACTTGAAGATAATATCGCTTTGTTCAGAAACATAGTCACATCATACATTACTCTCGGATCGCTGCAGTAGTATAGACCGTGTACATACTTCGGGATATGTTGTTCCATTTGGAGTTGCTGTTCCATTTGGGTTTGCTGTTCCATTTGGTTTGCTGTCCCATTTTATATGATTGACGTTTCCTATTTATGATAGTTTGCTGTTCCATTTCTTTACTGCTGTTCCATTTCATTACTGCTGTTCCATTTTAAGAATTGTTGTTCCAGTTTACTTTCGCCAATCTGCCTTTATTGCTTTCACGTGATAGCAGGCCTAAGGCTGTCGTGAGCCCAGCAATACGCTGCCTAGCTCCCTGACCTATAAGCCCATGATTTGGTTTTCTTTCTTTATCAGTTTCTAAAGGGAAGGGTTATTGGTTCCGTACCCTTGACTGATCATTTGCCTTGTGTGATTTCATTTCCTGAATTGGTTTAGTTACAGCTTAGTGTTTGTTTCCTTTCAAGTCATTAGAACGCTATACTACCGAGCACTACTTGGACAGAACAACCTCAGATTGAGTTACTCCTTGAAAGAACAAAACGATCCCGGAATGACTTAATAATGTGGAATAATTGGTGGTGTGAGAGACCCTAGTTATAACTCTACATTTTGGCGCCGTTGCCAGGGAAGGGGTAATAGCCATTTGTCCTTTATAGAGTAGTGCGCAAATCTTCTAGGAGGGAGTTGGATTTTAAAAACGGAAGGTAAGAACCTGCGTACAGAGCATGTAGAAGCCCTGCTCCACCGTCCGCTCTCTTAGTAGAATTGCTGGTTAAATAGGATTTAGCAGTTTAATTGGAGTGCATGACTAAGCAGAAAAAGTTAGAAAAAGATCAAAAGCCTCCATCCAAAGCCAAGGGGCCGGTGACCCTTGGACGAACAACTTTTATAGATGAAATCTATAAGAAAGCCGACTCTCAGCCATCAGTAGGTTATAAGAAAGTCAACTCTAAACAGTCTACTAGTTCCCTTCAGGACTCGGGATCACCATCCGAAGCCTTTGCTGAGGTGCACAGTCGAACAGAGGAGCAGGATTTTCAAGAAATTGAAAATTTGACTCCTGGACCATTGCACGAGGGGACCCAAAGTAACCTTTGTGAAGGAGAAGGAGAAACAGGGGAAATTGAGGAACCTAGATCTCCTATTGAATTAAACCAGCCTTTGAATAGCCCAGACAAGGGAAGCGCTGCGAAGATCCTTGTTGAAGGAATTCATTCACCGCAGACAGTTGGGGCCATTATCATCCCTAATCAAGGGAGTGGTGTCAAGACAATCCCTATTAAGACTACCCCTCCTCAACCAAGGAACACTCTCTTGGAAATTCCTGAAGATTACTGGCATATATTCGATTCCATGGCGCAGAATCAGCCAAACACCCAGACCTCCACATCGCAATATCCGATAGTAGATTCTGCAGCAAATGCGCCCATGAAAGCCATCCCTCTCCAGCATATTCCCACATTTCATGGCCTCACATCAGAAGATCCGGATGCATTCTTGTTCGAATTTGATGTATTATGTAGAGGATACGATTACACCACCGATCCCCAGAAACTAAAATTGTTCCCCTCTACATTAAAAGGGGCTGCGTTAAGATGGTTTATGGGCTTAGGTGGTGGGGTTATTAACAATTGGGATCAAATGAAAGAAGCCTTTTTAAAGAAATACCAAGATTACTGTAGATCGAGGGAACTAAAAGATGAAATCTTTCAAATGTCAGCCAGACCAAACGAAACCTTAGAAGAATATGTGGAACGTTTCCAATATAACTTGCAAAGATCCCCTTATGCATCACTACCTCTGCCGGATAACGTGTTGAAAACTGCATTAATTAGAGGTATGAGAGAGCAATGGATCGAAACGTTAAACATCATGGGGAAAGGAGACATTTATCAGGAAAATTTTGCTGATATCATTGATCTGTGTATCAGGAGCTCAAGAGGCAGCACAAGGATAAAACCAGCGGAATATGATCGCTTCCCCAGAGATAACAGAACACTAACAGAGGGAGTAACATGAGTGGAACTTGGAAATTTGCTAGAAAATTTTAAAACTGATATCCTGGGAACACTAACTACACAACTTGACATTGTGCAGGCTAAACAGAAGCAAGCAGAGGCAGAGCAGAATCTAGCCATTTTTTGCCCACGATGCAGGAAGAAGCACAGCCACAAGGAATGCCCGCTGGATATAGTCCAAATATGTGTTATCTGTACCAAGGACCACCTGACCGAAAGCTGCCCTTCACTTCCTGGTTTGAAGGCAGTATACAAAGAAGCAGAAGAGGAGTCAGAACCAGCATATTTTGTTAACCAGCGTCGTCAATGGCAGCCTAGGCAATCAGGTATGTTTTCAGACCCCTCCTCTTCTTTTCAACCCCCGCAGTTCAATACTCAGCAGCAGAACATGTGGCAAAATCAGTCCCAACCCCCGTTTTCAAATTGGTCACCTCAAATGTTTCCTACTCTGAATCCTTGGATGTCCCAATTTGGTTGGCCAAACTGCCCTTATCCTCCACCATATTGGCAGAATAGTTCCTATCCTCCACAGTGGACCCCTTCCACTTCGCAAAGCTCATCCTGGCAGACAAGCTGGCCAAGATCGACATATCAGCCAGCAGGATCAATCCCACTCCCTCAACCAACTCTGCCAGCTTTACCACAAAATCCCCAGTCTAATCTGAGACCGCAACTCCCAGCCCAACCCAATCCCAATCCTAATAATAGGCCAGTCCAATCCATCCAAATCATAGACACATCAGAGATTGAGTCTGACCTAAGGGAGTGCAACGATCTTCAGTTAAGATCGGGGCGAATAATAGAAACAGAGGGAGACAAAACGGTTCATATTGAAAATCAGTTACCAGTAGAACAACCCCCACAACGGGAGGATGAAAACAAAGAGCAAAACAATAAACAAACAAGTACATCCTCTCCTCCTTTCCCAGAACGATTAGTCATATCTCGACCTATACAACCTCCAGACTTTGACATTTTGGGAGAGTTGCAAAATTTGTATATAAAGATTCCATTCCTCCAAGCTATACAAGATATTCCTATATATGCGAAAACCATAAAGGAATTATGCATCAAAAAATCAAGGAGGAATACAAATACTAACCCTAGAGTCCAAGTAGTTGGTACTTTATCCGACCTATTATCAGGAAAGGAGACACCTATCAAATATGAAGATCCCGGGAACCCAATTGTAACCGTTCAAATCTATGGCCAAACCCTGACTAACGCTCTAGTTGACCTGGGAGCTGCAATCAACATTTTGACAACCTCCACCTGCCAAAAGCTTGGCATTACGTCAGTAGAACCTACCTCTACTCTGTTAGAATTGGCAGATCGATCTGTAGTTCGACCAGAAGGTACTCTGAATGATGTCATGGTTTCCGTAGATTCATGGGAGTATCCCACAGATTTCCTGGTAATTAATCCTAAAACCCGACTAGATGGACATCCATTAATCCTAGGCAGACCCTGGCTTGCTACTGCCGATGCCTACATAGGCTACCGGTAGGGAAACATGACTATAGCTAAAGGACCCGATGACAAAAATTTAATTCTATATCCTCCAGCTCCGCCGAGCCTGCCAATGATTAAAACTAACTCTTATCCTGTATCATATCTTGCTAACAACATCAGATCTCCATTAACTATACAGAAGGCGTTAGACTTCAAAGATCAAATAGAAGACGACGCCATTAACAATTTCATTAGTCAAGCTGAAGCTAGAACACATATGCAGTGTCTTATGATAGAGGCAGCATTTGACAGTGAGCTAGAAGAAGATCCCTTAAAAGATCCGCATGATCAAACAATACCAGTAACTGTTGTTGCTAATACTAAAGTAGTGGAAATTGAACCTGGTAAAACTCTGAATATTAATGCCAATCTTACACCAGATCAAGAGATAAAACTTGTTAATCTGTTACAAAAATACAAAGATTCATTTGCGTGGGATTACCCCGACATGAAGGGGATTGATCCTCAATTATGCACCCATCACATCTATATAGAGAAAGACGCAAGACCTGTCCGTCAGCCACAAAGAAGACTCAACCCTCACCTAAAAGAGATAGTAAAAGATGAACTTCAGAAGCTCTTAGATGTTAACTTTATTTACCCTATCTCTGACAGTAAATGGGTCTCTCCCCTTGTGGTGGTACCCAAGAAAAATGGAAAATGGAGGATTTGCGTCGATTACAGGGAGTTAAACAAGGCTACACAAAAGGATCACTTTCCCCTCCCATTTATAGATCAAGTATTGGACACGTTAGCAGGGAAGAAATTTTTCTCCTTTTTGGATGGCTTCAGTGGATATAACCAAATCCAAATTGCCCCTGAAGACCAGGATAAAACTACCTTTACGTGCCCTTGGGGAACGTTTGCCTATCGTGTATTACCCTTTGGCCTATGTAACGCCCCTGCTACATTTCAAAGGGCTATTCTTAGTATTTTTGCAGATCTAATAAACGATGGACTTGAGGTGTATATGGACGACTTCACACTGTATGGGGATGAATTTGATCCAGCTCTGGATACCCTGGAAAAAGTTCTATAACGTTGCATTGCTACCAGACTCTGCCTGAGCCATGAGAAGTGCTACATGATGATGACAGAAGGGCTCATTCTGGGGCACTACATTTCAGCAGCTGGCATCCAGGTAGACCCTGCTAAAATTCAGATTCTTTTGCTCATCCCTACCCCCACTACTCAAACAGAGATACGTAGTTTCCTTGGATTTTCCGGATATTACAGACGTTTTATAGAACATTATTCACGAATTGCAGCACCACTATATGCTCTGACAGGTAATGTCGATTTTTTGTGGACAGATAAATGCGACCAGGCTTTTAAAGAATTGAAAAAGTTGTTGTCAATAGCGCCAGTCCTTCGAGGACCAAACTGGAATTTGCCATTCCAGATCTCATCGGATGCCTCGGATACAGCAATCGGTGCAGTCCTAGGACAAGAAGAGGATAAGAAGCCATACGATATTTACTATATTAGCAAAAATCTATCCTCTGCCGAACTCAATTATACTGTTACTGAAAAGGAATTTCTGGCTGTAATTCATGCTGTTAATAAATTTAGGCATTATATTACAGGTTACCCTGTTGTGTTATATACAGATCATTCTGCTATTAAATATCTAGCAAACAAACCTGCCACGAATGCTAGAGTAACACGATGGTTGATCCTGTTGCAGGAGTTTGACATCACAATTAAGGATCGACCCGGCAAGGAGAACCCTGTAGCCGACTTCCTCTCAAGAATACCCAAATCAATCGAAGCAGCAGCCGTGGAAGATCAATTCCCTGACGAAAATCTGTTTGCCATTGCCGTTCACACACCCTGGTATATTGACGTCGCCAATTACCTTGCAGTGGGTAAGTTACCAAAACACCTAACCCCTCAAGAACGAAAGCAAATTGTTCAAAAAAGCACACGATTTTCGTGGATTGGAGACCATTTATTCCATACAGGGGCAGACATGCAAATCAGAAGGTGTATTCGAGAGGATGAGATCCTAGACATCTTAAAGGCTTGTCACAGTGGACCATGCGGGGGGAACTTTGCCGACAAGAGAACAGCACACAAAATACTACAGGCAGGGTACTATTGACCTACAATCTTTAAGGACGCGAAAAAATTTGTGCAGGCCTGTGATAGCTACCAGCGAGAAGGAAAACCTGGTCAAGCTGATGAAATGCCTCTGAGACCACAACTGGTTATTGAGCCATTTGAACGATGGGCTCTCGATTTCGTCGGACCCATTAATCCACCCTCAAACCAAAGGACATACATCCTGGTAGCAACAGACTATGTTACTAAATGGGTTGAGGCTGAATCATTAGCTAGGGCTACAGAAGACTTGGTAATACAATTTTTGTTCCATTTGTTTGTACGTTATGGACTTCCAAGAGAAGTAATTACAGATGGTGGACCACAATTTGTTGGAAACAAACTAGCTGCAACATTTAACAATTATCATATCCAACATAAGATTACTACCCCCTACCATCCGCAGGCAAATGGACAAGTAGAAAACAGTAACAAGATAATTGAGTCGATCATAACAAAGACCATTGCATCACACAGGCGTGATTGGGCTGCTCGGCTACCTGAAGCACTGTGGGCTTATAGAACCACATGGAGAAGTACGACAGGCTATTCACCTTATCAATTGGTGTTTGGGAAACAACCAATTTTTCCTATCGAATTTGAGATCCAAACACTACGAACTGCACAAGAGGTCGGCCTAGATCTGAATGAGGCACAGATCAATCGACTACGACAAATCAACGAATTGGATGAGATTAGGCTCTCTGCATTACAAAACACCGCATTAATCCAACAGCAGCGAGCTAAGTGGCACGATGCACTTATAAAGAATAAAGTCTTCCATGAAGGCGACTGGGCTCTGTTATACGATTCTCGGTTCCAGGACTTCCCGGGGAAACTCCAGACTCGCTGGCTAGGACCATATGAGATCCAGAAGGTGCACGACAATGGGACCCTCACTCTGATCACGATTGACGGTTCTGGACATACGTTCAAAGTGAATGGCCACCGAGTTCGCCTCTATCGAAAGCCTCTTACTCGGGAATCCTTTTGTCAACAGCTTCAGCAAGATACTGATTTGGAGATCCTAGGAGAGGAAGTGAAATCTTCCTCACCCATAACTTAAGCAATTTGTTTTTCATAATTTGTACATAACATCCTGTACATATGTTCTTTTCATCTTTTGTTTGCAGTATTTTGATTACCTTATTTCGCACAGCACTAGTTTGATTTTGTTGTTCCTTTTTAAAAGGAACAACACCCGTTTGATTTTGCTGTTCCTTTTTAAAAGCAACAACACTTTTGGTGTTTTGTTGTTCCTTTGCAAAAAGGAACAGCACTTGTTGTTTTTGTTGTTCCTTTGCGAAAAGGAACAACACTTGTTGTTTTGCTGTTCCTTTGCGAAAAGGAACAACACTTTTTATTTTGTTGTTCCTTTGCGAAAAGGAACAACACTTTTGCGTTGTGGAATTTTTGATGTTCCTTTGCGAAAAGGAACAACACATTTGTGTTTTGGAATTTTTGTTGTTCCTTTGCGAAAAGGAACAACACGTTTGTGTTTTGGAATTTTTGCTGTTCCTTTGCAAAAAGGAACAACACTTTGGCGTTTTGGAATTTTTGTTGTTCCTTTGCGAAAAGGAACAACACTTTTTGGTTCTGTTGTTCCTTTGCGAAAAGGAACAACACTTTTTGTTCTGCTGTTCCTTTGCGAAAAGGAACAGCACTTTTTGGTTTTGCTGTTCCTTTACGAAAAGGAACAACACTTTTTGGGCTTTGCTGTTCCTTTGCGAAAAGAAACAGCCCGTGTGGATTTTTCTGTTCCTTTGCGAAAAGGAACAGCCCGTGTGGATTTTTGCTATTCCTTTGCGAAAAGGAACAGCCCGTGTGGATTTTTGCTGTTCCTTTGCGAAAAGGAACAGCCCGTGTGGATTTTTGTTGTTCCTTTGCAAAAAGGAACAGCATTCGCATATTTCTTTTTTTAGATGCAGAATTTGGTTAATTCCGCTATTTTCTGCAAGACGAGTCATCTACATGCTCAGTGTAGAGAAGACACCATCAGAACCTTTCTGCTTCTATTTGGACGTTTGCGATTATACTCTCCTAAATCTTTCAGATATAGCAATGACATTATGCAATGAACATAAAAGCATGATATACCGAAACCTGCATATCGTAAATCGCTATTATTTTAACAGTCAGTATATGTAAGAAGTCAAGAGGAAGGACATTAACTTTCGTCTTTACTGTCATTATCTTGTTCCTGAACCATGGTTTGGAAATTTTTATCATGACGATTTCCCTAAAAACTTTCTTGATCATCACTGAGGAATATGAGCAAACATTTATATCTGTCTGTTGGGATTGTAAGACTTCTTCCACCATTCCCCGCTCTTAAGGAGTGCGGAACCACCCTTATGTGTAATTGAACAAAGAAAAAGAAGTGTGCTGCAAAAGAAGAATAAAAGAAAAAATAAGAACAAGACATGAAATCGTCAAATGCAGGATAGGGGGTCTCATTCAGAGCCAGCCTACCATGATCATAAGGATGGAAGCGAAGTGGCATTCCCATTACGGCCACCACACCAGGGATATGGTCCAAAGGTAAAATAACAAGCAAACCTTGGAACAGGAGGTCTCATCACGAGCCGGCCTGACCACGTTTCGTGCCTACCTTGTGAATGGCATTATGGTTATCTGGTCACCAAGCCAGCATAATGGCCTGCATTTTTACAAAGCACTCTTCAGTAGATACACAAAGGATAATGGTTCCGGAGGGTGAGATAAACAACTTTGCCAAGGTTATGAACACCTGTTGGCAGCAGAGCTCTGTTAATGGCATTGGAGTCGTAATATTTACACCAACTGGTATGATATTAAGTCTGTTTGTCTTTTATTTCCTTTGCATGTATCATATGTCACACCCTGATATAATTATCGCATGAGCATTATCACCAATCATGGCAACGGAATTGACAATGACTACTGGAGATTTGGTACAGTTGACAGACGTCCAACCCTCGGTTCCTCATTATATCACACTGGCTTATCTTAAAAGCGATCCATTTTTCTGCCTCGGTTTCGGTACTTCATTGTCCTTTTACAACATGGCATAATTTCCACCTGCTGTACTTTATGATTTGACTCCCGACTGGCTGCTGCTCCTCTCTTCGACGACTGGGGGCAGCCTATCAGATCGCGGGGGGGGAGGTGACCTCATTACTCCAATGGTTACGTGGCTGCACACCATTCGGGCAAAATAATAACACGATTTAACGGTATGATGATCTCATTCTACGGACTGCCATCCACGATCTTTCTCTTTGCTGCATGCTCTGCGAAAATCCTTCCTAAAAAGAGCATCGAGTATCCCCTCAGTTCGGTAAATACTGCGGACAGTTGCTGTGTCATTCCCGAGTTCATTCCTGAGAGTAAGCTATGGGCGGGAAAACAATCCGAAGTGAACCACACAAGCTGACCGTGTCTGCTGCTGCCCGCGAAATTCTGGGAAATGCGGGATGGTTGAATTGCTTCAACCGCCTGCAAGAATCGAACGAGGCTGTAGCGTTGGAATTCCTGCAAAATCTGCAGGAAAACCACTCTATAGTCGGAGGAAAGCGGATAGAAGTCACGGAGGACATTATTGCAGAAACCACAGGATTACCAGCTGTTGGACCCAGATAGGAGCTGAAGAAGGAAAGACTGCAGAAAGTAATGGAAATTTTCCAAAGCGAAGGCCAAAGTCTGACAGTCAAAGGGAAAGGAGTTTTGCCGACAACACTGGGGGAACCCTGGACCAAGCTGGCGAAGATAGTGCAGAGCTATATCACCTGCGAAGGGAGAAAAGATGTGGTAAGGGCTCGTCACTTGAAACTTCTAGCTGTTTTGAAGGGAAAATGCTCTGTAAATCTCCCTGCCTTTTTAAATTCATTATTACATGATGCGGCCCGAAGTTTGAAGAAGGCTCAGCATGCAGAGACGGTTGTTAGCCACCACGGACTGATTCGGCTAATAATAAGCCACAGTCTTGCCCAACAGCAAGACACCTGGGAGGAATTGGTCGAAACAGTCAAAATGGGACTGGCTTTACCTCGAACCTCCAGCACACTGGAACGTTCAGAAGAACACAAGGAGCCAGCAGCAGAAAAGCATGCTGTTTCAAAACGAAAGCAGTCCTCTAGCACGCCGGAACAATCAGAGAAACGTAAGAAGTCGGCGGCAGAAAAGCATGCTGCGTCGAAACGGAAGCGATCCTCCGATATGCCGAAATGACCAGAGGAACCTAGAGAACCTGTTGGCACTCCCAACCTGCCTGAAAGACCCAGGAAGTCAGCTCGATTGGTTCGAATACGGGGAAGGTTGGAAAAGATTCAGAAAACTGCGACCCAACCAATCGAAATCGAGGACGAACCTTCGGAAGAGGAAGGTGAATTACCCGAAGGAAATGCTGAGCAACTAGAGGCTGGAACTAACCAGCCAGAAGAAGGAATTGAGGAAGAAAATGCACAATCCATGGGTAGTCCGTTGCAAGACCATCCAGGAGAAGAGGAATTGGCAGCAGTTCTGGCCAATATGGGAGAATACGGCCAAGCCTCCAGTCCAGGAGGCATCCTTGACGGTCCCGCAGAAGAAGAGTTACCTGAAGAAGGGCATGCAGAAGAAGCAGGGGAAGAAAACCTGCCTGGCTTTGGTAATGAAGCAGAAGACATCAATTTGGGACAATCTGTCCCCAGGGCGCCGGAAGATGTTCCAGGAGAGGAAGAAGAAGTAAGATTGAAGGCCAAACCCTCTGCCGAGGCTAGGGAAATTGCAAAATTGAAGAAGAAGCACCAGAGGATGCTGGGCACGATAGCCAGACTTCGGCAACAAATCAGAATGTTGAAAGCCAGTCTGAGAATACAAAAAACCGCAAGGCAAAGGAAAAGGACCACGGCAGCAAGAACCCCGAGGGTTAGGGTTCGTTTTGATGGACGAAACCCCATCAGGAGACCTACTGTTGAGGAACAGTCCGCTGTTCCGAATGACAATGAGGAACAGGGTGCTGTTCCAATAGAAACTGTTGTTCCATCTGGCCCGGAGGAACAAATGGATATTCCAATGGAACAGCAAGAGGCTCCGGTGGTAGGAAGACCGCAACAACCCTTTGTTCGCATTAAAAAGGAAACAGATAACAAAGAGGTTCAAACAGAAGCACCCCCCTCGGGTGTAATTCGGGTCCTAAATTCCAAACAACGCAATAGGAAGGTCCAGGTTAAACTTCCAGCTTCTACGGCTCTGTGGAAGAAAGACCCGAAAACAAGAACCTTGCATAAAATGATGAAGGAAGCCCAGCAGGAGGCTGAGCAGTTACGAGAACATACGGTCCCCAAGGAAAGATACGAGGAGCTCCAACAACAACTTCGAAACATCAGTCAGTCTGAGAGCCAGGCCTTTGAAGGATGGCAGAAGGAGCAGGAAAAGGTTGCTAAGGTAACTCGTCGACTAGATAGTGTTGTTAAGCAGATGGACACCTTGTGTTCCTTATATACTGATGTTTTGACTTGTAGAGCCCCTACCAAAAATTATGCTTTGTTTTTGCTTGAACGTTATTTGAGATTAAAAATAAAAGCTGTTAGGGCAGGAGCACCCATCCATATCAACACTGTTAATGATTTTATAGATTGCTGCAAGCACTATGGAGTTAAAGTTCAAAGGTTGTTATGTGAATTCTACTTGCACAATCTTGTCTTAGACCAGGAAACTGATTTGAATCCTGGCCCTTTCGTTGGCGATATACAATTTCAAGCCTTTATCTCATTTGGGGTGAATCAGTTAAAATGGCTTAAAGCTTACGACATCTTTCAGAGGCAAGAAAATAGTTTAGACCTTTGGGTACGAGCTGAACCTAGGGACCCAGCAGCATTATGGAGAGAGCATAGGAGTATGATGAGGATCCCAGGTGTCATGAAGATATTAGGTCCCATGCATGGAGACTTGATCCGAAATGGTCTGGAGTATTTCCTGACTATTAAAGACCAGGCCTTCCATGCTGCAAAGTTTCGCTACCGAACCTCTAACCCAAACATCCAGCTCAGGGAACCCTTTAACTTTGAGAATTTTGAATTGGCTGCCAGTCGATTGAGTCTCTATGGGGAATGGATTCTGCGAGCAAGCCCATTTTGGTTGGGGTATCGGTTTCGCGGTCCAATTGTTTGGCATCCTGCACCTGGATATCAGGCTCTATATGAGATGCCTGCAGATCAGTTAGACCAGTTCTTTGACCATCTAGTTGCTAATCATGGTTGTCGGCCCCTTCGAGAGATCCCTTCTCCGGCCTACTCTCTCACATCCCTGCATGTCAATTACAACGTTTTCATGAGGACATGAAACAGGGTAAGCAGGGGGGTGTGTGGAGCACCTGGAAGGTATGCTTTTTGATAAGTAATCTAGTGGTTTTTCAATACTATTTCTAATCTTTTCTGCATTATGAGCCTAAAAATATAAGGGTTTTGGTAAATTGGGTGAAAATGGACAAAAAAAGCTCAATCACTAATAATCGATGTTTTCTATGCAGAAGGATGTGGAAATAGGGGATTATCGAGTAAAAACAAGAAGCGCAAGGAAAGCAACTGCTACCCCGTCGACAGGGAACCAGATGCGGACAAGATCAAGCAAAATTGGAGCCGAATAATCCAGGAAAAGAACGCAGGATATCGTGACGGAGAACGCAAGAAGGAAAGAGGAGACCCGAACGATTAGCGAATCGATCGCTGCTTTAAGTTTATCTTTTGTATCTAGACATCTCCGTCATTTCTATTATATAAAGGTACCACGCCATCGAGCGTGGAGGGACGACTGTTGTTATGATTATAAACTCAGAACGATTTTGATCACTGAGCTTTTGTAAGATCTCATTTTGTACACTTTTGTTAATGCAATCAATATAAAGGATTTGGTGTTTACTTCGTTTCTACATCTGAAGTAACTCTAAGCAGTGTACCATCGTAGCCAAGGGCCCAGCTCCGACGGTCACTCGCTGTTGTATCATACGATGATTTGTGTGGTTTGCTTATTTCTTTTATTACAGTAATCTGATATATCCTTGCTATGATAGACTATGCTTCTTAATTAATACTTGAATCTGAATAAATTCTTTAATTCACGTCTCTGTATTACACGAACTGAATCTATTTGAATTGCATCCATTTCTACAGCAAGTTATTGGTATGAATGTTATCATTATTGGATTCATATGAAATAAGTATTTGTGAGACTTGAAGATAATATCGCTTTGTTCAGAAACATAGTCACATCATACATTACTCTCGGATCGCTGCAGTAGTATAGACCGTGTACATACTTCGGGGTTTGCTGTTCCATTTGGAGTTGCTGTTCCATTTGGGTTTGCTGTTCCATTTGGGTTTGTTGTTCCATTTGGTTTGCTGTTCCATTTTATATGATTGACGTTTCCTGTTTATGATAGTTTGTTGTTCCATTTCATTACTGTTGTTCCATTTCTTTACTGTTGTTCCATTTCATTACTGCTGTTCCATTTTAAGAATTGCTGTTCCAGTTTACTTTCGCCAATCTGCCTTTATTGCTTTCGCGTGATAGCAGGCCTAAGGCTGTCGTGAGCCCAGCAAGACGCTGCCTAGCTCCCTGACCTATAAGCCCATGCTTTGGTTTTCTTTCTTTATCAGTTTCTAAAGGGAAGGGTTATTGGTTCCGTACCCTTGACTGATCATTTGCCTTGTGTGATTTCATTTCCTGAATTGGTTTAGTTACAGCTTAGTGTTTGTTTCCTTTCAAGTCATTAGAACGCTATACTACCGAGCACTACTTGGACAGAACAACCTCGGATTGAGTTACTCCTTGAAAGAACAAAACGATCCCGGATTGACTTAATAATGTGGAATAATTGGTGGTGTGAGAGACCCTCGTTATAGCTCTACAGTATACAAACTGTATTCTTTACATTCTCTTTCGTTAACTCTTTAATCATATATATATGTTAAATAAGAAATGATATTTCGCATTTAATCCTCTTAGAAATATGTTAAAAGCTCACATGTGAGATTAACTCCTTATTATCAAGATAATAGTTGAAATAAGTTATGCCCAAAGCTGCAAGAACAAGGGGAAACAAAATCATCCTTCTGCCATTATTATTGATGAGAGAATCATTAGCAAACATAGACCACTAGCGAAAATTTGCATGCTTGGAGATTACACCATGTGGTGGAATTTGTGAAAATAATTATGGGAGATAAATAAAATTTTCTTTGAAAAGAAAACCAAATGAAACCAAATACTAGTTAGCACCCCAAAATATTAGAAATATGCTGCTAAGGTCTTAAGGAGTTGAATCCTAAACAAAGGTTTCTACATAGTTTTCATAACAGCTAGGAGTGGATCTCGAAGCGCACTAAAAAATAGTTGATTAAGGGTTGGAAGGAATGTGGAAGCATTTAATCTATTCCTCGAGGAATTTAGATAAGTACCCGTATGATTGGATTTCTGAATAGTAGGGGTTTTGATTAAATGCACTACTTTATTTTTGGGAAAACCAGAATAGATGATTATTTTGAAAATAATAGTTCTCAAATCATATATTGTCGAATTAATATATTATTATTCTTGATCAATCAACCTAAATGTATGCGAATTAGTGTATGAAGCACTTATTTCTTAAGAGTGTGTAAAAGGGCTCATGAACTAGAACATATCTCTTTTGATCTTTGCAAGTAACCAAAGGATACCAGGAACTCTTGTGAAAATATTTTTGAGTGGATACAATGTAGATAAAATAAATACAGTGTGGAATTAGTGACTAGGAACTCCCCCTAACAAGGATAGTACTAGGTGGTAAGGCTGGGTATTCATAAACAAACATAAAACTAAATGTGAGACTTACATGTATTAAATGATGTTCTTTTTCTAAAGTTGTAGACTAGGAAAATTTATAAGCATAAATACATACCTATATTTAATATTAAGGTTGGGGGCTTGTGCTCATCCTTAGGTTAGATGTGCAGACCTATAGATAATAAATTCTTTGCTCATAAGCCCAAGCACAAATAGTCCTGAGAAAAGGAGCATTAGGACATAGAAAACTGAAAGAAGTCCCCCATTATAGGGATCCATTAGGTTTCTAGCCTAGATATATATGTAAGCATTTCATTAAGTTTAAACTATAGTAATTATAGGACCAAGAAGGAAAGATAAAAGACAATATATATAAAAAACCTCAGAAGTGAAACAATGTGATTCTAAATATTAAAAGCAGAGAAAACATATCTATATGTATTTATAGACATAATGAGAGAATGTTGCTCTGAAGGAATTTTAAACTAAAAAATTATCGCATGCATTAAAAAGGTAAAATTGTTAATTTCACTTTTACCACCATGAAATATTCTAGATAGAAGTAGTGGAACCTACAAGATTTCGCTCTATTCACTTATAAGAAAAATGCATGTTATATTAAGTTACCATAATTGTAATCATCATTCGAACAGAACCAAAGACAATTATAGATGTAAAAATATTTACATATATGATAAATTTCTATATGATGAAGAAATTATGGTTGTAGCCAAAGAAATTGGCTAGGTAATGAATACACTTCAAGACATGAGAAGCAAAACCCTTAGAGGGAAGGAAAATCTCATATAAAAACACCAGTATAGGTCCTAATAATATGGAATACATTGCTTTGAATAAATGGGCATTTCCCTTAAATAAATTGAGTAATACAATGAAGCATGGAGAGGTATGCCTACGTCCATTCTAGGGCAGAAATTGAAAGAACCTAACTTGTAAATTTATGTAAATAAGAAATATGACAAACAGTCATTGTGATGCAAAGAACTTGGCAATAATTAAAAGGATAAATTGAGCACCTATAATTCTACAAATCCAATTTCTGATTTTGTCCTGAAGTTTTTTTAAAATAGGTTCCCATATTTTCTTACAGAGAGGTTTGTCTGTAAGAGGAATGCCAAGATATTTGGATGGAAACTGGACCCTTTGAAAACCAAGAATCATGGTGATATTTCTCTATATAGCAATTTTAGTGTTAAAGAAGAAAACTTTAGACTTGTTTTGGCTTACCTCTCTGCCTGCTGCCATAGTGTAATCATTTAAGATATCTTTGATTGCCTTTGCTTCCCTAACTATGGGCATACCCTGTAGCATAGTATCATCGACAAATTATTGATGATTGTTAGCCTCTCCATCCGGGTTGAGCTTGATCCCTTGAATTCTACCTTCAACAGTTGCCAATTTGATTGCCATACCAAGCCCTTCCATCATGAGGACAAAGAGGAAGTGGGATACAGGGTCGCCTTGTCTAAGCCCTATGGAAGGAGTAAAAGTATTAGAGGGAGATCCATTAAGAAGAATGGAGAAACTGGTCGAGGTGACTAGTGCCATAACCCATCTTATCTAGTTTTGGTCGAAGCCATAGGATTTTAGAATGGCTCTAATGTAAGACCAATTGAGATTGTCATAGGCTTTTGCAAGGTCTAATTGAATGATCATGCCTACTTGCTTGTTGCTTTTGAGAGAGTGTACCACCTCATGTGCTTGGATGATGTTGTTTAGAATATGTCTTCCTTCCACATAGCTTTTTTTCTCTTCTGAGATGAGAGAAGGTAGCAGTGGCTTGAGTTTGTTGGCTATCACTTTGGAGATGATTTGATAAACCACATTACATAAGGCGATGGGCCTAAACCCATCTGGGGTCATATAATTTTCCTTTTTGGGGATTAACGCTATAAAGGTCGCATTTAGTGCTTTCAAAACATTTTTGTGTTGTCTTGAGTCTTCCACAACCTCAAGGATGTCCTATTTGACTGTATCCCAGCAGGCTTTGAAGAAATCAACATTGAAAACATCTGAGCCTGGTGCTTTTCCACTTTGCATTTCCTTGATCACCTCATTGACCTCCTCTTCCGAGACTGGCCTATTTAGATTTTCATTGTCCTCGTTGGTGACTAACTTGGGAATGTGCTGGGTAAACTTATCAATGAACCTAGATCTATCTTCTAATGGCTCCTTTGTAATGTCAGAGAAGTGTTGTACTAGGATTGATTCCATGTCCTTTTGAGCGACAAGCTCAATACCTTGAGAATCCTTTAGCCTTTTGATTCTGTTATGTGCCCTGTTGGCCATAGTAGATTTGTAAAAGATCTTAGTGTTCCTTTCTCCCTCTTTTATCTATTGAATTCTCGATTTTTGTCTCCAAAATGTTTCCTCTTGTAAGTAATGCTCCTCCCATTCTTCCTGCAAAGAGTCAGTTAGTTTTTTCCTTTCCTCATCGAAGCCCTCTATAATGTTGATCTAATTGATTTCCTAGAGTTTCTACTCAGTACTCATTCTGGCCTTGATGATATCACCAAATCCCTTTTTTTTCTAATCTTTAAGTTTGGATTTAATGTGTTTCAGTCTCTGTTGGAGCATGTACATCTTAGTACCTTGAATATTCAAATCCTCCTTCCACCATTTGGCAATGTTACTCATGAATTTGGGATGAGAGAGCCAAGCATTTTCGAATCTGAAAGGCCTATTCCTCGTAGTGCCCATAAAGGAAGCTTCAAGCTAAACTGTCCAATGATCCGAGCCACCAAAGGGCAGAATGGACGTTATGATGGCTAATACTATAAGGAGGAGATCCTCAGAAACAATAAACCTATCCAGTTTTGATGCCACTTGGGAAACTCCTCTTTTGTTGTTCCAAGTGAAGGTTCAATTTATAGTCTCGATGTCCACTAGTCCCATGTTCAAGAGGAAAACTTGGAAGGCTTCAAAGTCTCTGTCAAGGTGTCTAGTGCCTCCTTTTTTGAGAAAGAGAGATCTTATCATATTGAAATCACCTGCAAGTATCCAGAGTATATTGGGATAACGTGCTCTAAGAACTTACAAGGAGGTAAGAAGCTTGAGTTTATCTACTTTCTGTTGAGGGCCATATACATTAGTTATCATGTAAGTCTCATGGTCACCTATGAGACTACAAACCACAGAAGGATAGTTCCTGGACGCTTCAGCATCCAGGATTCCCAGATTTTATGGATTCCATAGCACGAGAATCCCACCTACAGAGTTATTAGCTTTAACTTCTAAATAATAATACTTGATTAACCATTTATTATGAATTTCTCTTAGTTTTTCCATTGAACATTTGTCTCCTGAATAAATACCATGTCGGGTTTTTCTTCTTTTACTCTATTACTGAGATTTCTCTATTTCCTTCTACTTCCTAAACCTCTAATATTCCAGGTTGTAAGCTTCATTAAGAAGGGTTGGTAAAAGAATAGTTGGTAAGATCTTTCATCTTACCTGTTTTAGTTAGTAGTTTCCCACATTCATTTAGCAGTTCATTCTGTCTTTTCCTTCCTCTTTTCCTCCCTGGGTTTTTTGGAGATAGTGTCTATGGATTATCCATCATTTTGACTCCACTCTGCTCTTGGCTTTCGTGGTTTATTTTGACACCATTTCCCTTCGATTGTGCCCTCCATAGATAGAGTTGTTGGACTTGATCATAATCTTCTTTTCGCAATGAGTCCACTCTGTTCTTTCCTTGTTCCATAAATTGCTCGAGATCTATATTTTCCTTGTCTAGAATCTCCTACAATTTGTGGTCCTCCATACCTACCTCACTTGGATTCATCTCATAGTCCTTGCTGATCTCTATGCAGCTTTGTAGCTCCTCCATTTTAGCTTCCATATCCTGCTCCTTAAAGACATTCTCCTTAACCTAGACTGTCTCCACGCTCTCCTCCACTTCCTCTAGGACCTTGAAATTGTTGTGTCTTGTTTGTTTGTCTTCACTTCTTTTCTTGTGTGATCGTTTACCCCTTTCCCTTTGCCCCCAACCTTGGTAAAACCCTCATGATCGTTGTCCACAAAGGTTTTCCCATTTCTTTCCAAGTTTTTTGTAGGGCAGTCTTTGAATAGATGGCCATGTTCATGACATTTGCAGCATTTGAATGGTATGTGCTCATAGTCCACCGTTTGCACCCATTCTTCATCATATACCTCTAATATTATGGCTTCTCGAAGGGCTCCAGATAGATCCATTTCCACACATATTCGAGCGAAGGAAGTATATTTACCTTTGAGAGTGTCTCTGAAATTTTCAGAAAATGCCCCAACTTGTTGCCTATGGTTTTCAAGGACTCTGGTTGCTAGTAGTCCAGAGGTAATGAGTATAGTTTGATCCAAACCAGTATGGATGTGAGTGTTTTACATTCCGGAACAAAATTCATCATCCATGGCCACATGTAGAGTCCTGCCATAGCATAAAGGTAAGGTCCCCCTTCAAATACTCGATCGTTTTCCTCTAGGATCACAAACACCACCATGAGGAAGCCCTTAGAACCCAGATGTAAATGTATTTCTCCCTTTAGCTTCCAATGGATCCTAATCCAGATGTATAAAGCCCTCTCCATTGGCCATAACCCCATGAATTTGCAGATGATCACATGTTCTTTCATATGGTCCCTTTGCGCTTGAATCACAGGATCACTCGATACAACCCGGGGAATGATGCTCGATTTGGGTTTGCAAACCCCCATAGTTCTTGTGGAAGTTGTTTTTCTGCTGACACCTCCCTTCTCCTTTCCTTTTCTTGTTTCCTATTGATTCCCTTCCTGATCTTAGGATTCATTTCTTCCAACTGTATCCTTGCCTCTTGTTTCTGAAATCTTTCTCGACTGTTTCCTGAAATCCTTCCCTCCTACTTCCTTGCCTCCTTCTGTGCCTACCTGAGTATAGGAGGGAGCGGCGCTCCCCGCTGCGCGTCCTACCATGGAACCCTAATGCAAAACCCTAGTGTCAACTTCGATCTGCACTCAAGTTACAGACCTCTTCTCAACCCTAGGAGCTAATTTCCCCTCCAACTTCAATCCCTAATAATCATAATAATAATAATAATAATAATTATTATTATTAATTAATAATACTACTAATAAGTAATAATTTTAAGTATTATTATTAATAAATAATTTTAAGTATTATTATTAATATCTCATTCATATATATATATATATATCCAAAAATGAATGATTATCAAATACAACGGATGTTTAATGTAACATTAATTAAAAGAGAACAAGCAAGGACACTACCATACTCATTATTACTTTTAAGCAAAATTAAATAACTCTCAACTTGCTTTAACAGATTTTACATTTAAAAAAAATAGAAAGAAAATGTGAAAACAATAGTTATAGATATGCCTTGGCCAAGTAAAATATATTTAACTACAATATTGTTTTCATTTCCCCGTAATTCAAATAAATCATTAACTTTCTACGAACTAGAGACATCCTCTTATCCTAAATGAAAGATAGTAAGCAAATCACTCTAATTATTAATCATTTCTACGTTGTGTACATACATGTAACGATTCCAATTTACAAGGAGACAATTCAATAATAAAAAGAGCACATTATATGTAAATTAATCTATAGTTCTACATATGAAAATCGTAAGAAAAATAATTTAATTTGAAATACAGGAAAATAGAACTAATTAATGATGTGTAAACGAATAGATATAATTAACACTAGCTCACTAAAACACAATCAAGTGAGTGATGATGTATACAATATCAAGACTTCTTGAAACACATTCAAGAAAATATTTTAAATCCTCAAAACCAACAATGAAGTATTGAAATGAAACTAAGAATTATATTAAAAGCATTCAATATAAAACTTACAACATATAATTTCAAAGTCTCAATGTCACCAAAGTATTAAACTTCGTGTATCTATGCTACCCTTATAGGATATCACGGTCTCCCGCACCCCACCCCACCTCACCCCAAGCTGTTGAGCTAATTTATTATCACAAATTAACACAAGTATTCATTACCAATCCACGTTTGTAAAACTTGGAGGCAAGTCCACAATATATGGATATTAGGTATAGCCAAGCTTAGAAGATGAATTTTGAAGAATTAAAGAAGTACATATTACAAATATAAGCCTATATTAACAATTTCTAACTCACTTTTGCAATGAAAGAAAGATGAAGTGACTCTTAACTTAAGAGATCCATTTGTGTCCTTCTCTCTCAATTATCACTTAATAAATAGAAATCAGAAATCATGAATTAACAATACCTTAAGATACATAAACCAACAATGAAGGAGACTCTTAACTTGAGAGATCCTTGGGAATTTTTCATCACAATTTATTCATCACTATGCTATCATTGGAAAACTAAAATTACATAAGAAAAATTGCTTGCATGTAACAAAGAAGAATTCTAGCTTTGATCTATCAATTCAATAGAAAGAGAATTCAACTTGAACAATTTGTTATCCCATCTTACTAAAGTGATAAACAAGTTAAGATTCAATAATATAAATCATCACACATCAATTCATAAGCAAATCTGAAATGAAGCAAGTAAACATATTCTAAAGTAACCAGTTCATGGAAATTAAGCTAATCTAACAGTGAAGTGCACTTAGCTTGGAGTGGGGGCCTTCCACCCTTGCTTTGCACACTTGAAGTTGCTATCAAATTTTGAAACTTCAGTCACTCATCAACATCAATGAACAACAAAATGAAAGTAGAACAGGTTCTTCAAATTAATCTCTGAAGTCCAAATGTCTCAGTGTAAAGTTATACAAAAATTACATACTCTTAGCCTTCAAAGTCTTGGCTTAAATAGAAGTTTATGAAAAAAACCAATCTAAAGTATCTCTAACAATCATATCTATTCATATACATATATCTAAGTTGAATTCATTCAATCCATCCCAAGAAATAGGGACAATCCCATGAAATCACAAAACTGCCCTATTTCCCAGGGATTTTCTGGGTGACTAGTCATGTTTGACCAACCTTGACCGGGCCTAATAAAGCTTGTTTTGACTGAACCAAGTGGAATTAGTTCAATCCTAGTTCCTAATATTTCCATCCATGCATCTGACTTGACCCCAAGTGTCCTACAAACATGTCATCCACATAGCTATTACAGGAATTTCTCATTCTATCAAAATCTGCACTTGAAATCAAATTTTCTTAAAAACTTTAGAAATTGCAAAATTAAAATTAAATACTTGAATATGCATGAAATAGATCAAAATGGGATGTATATAATGGAAATTCTATGGAAAATATAAGGATTAAGTAATTTTTCTCAAGCAAAAATCGACCAAAAGTAAGGGCCAACATCTTCCCCTTGTTGATCATCAAGCATGTCCTCATGCTTGTTGCTTCCTTTTGGATCTTCTCACCCTTGTTGTACATGTTGTTCCGGACCCTGTTATCTCTTGTTGTGCTGCTTCTAAAAAATATTCCATCCATGTGTCATGTTCTTCTCTATACAAAGTATCCTTAACTTTCTGTTTTTTATATTTACGTTTCCACATGTTCTTTTCCTTGAGCCATTTGAATGCCTTCTTGCAAATCAGATCACTCTTCCTTTCTAATTTTCCTATTGCTTCAGTTAACCTTTAATTTTATTTAACCAAATTGGCATTATTCTTTTTACTTTCTTTGTTTTTATCTTTCAAATGCTTTTCCAAAATCTTGTTTATTTCAAGTTGGTCTGTTAATTCTCTAATTCTTCTCAATTTTAATTCCTTTTCAAGCTCCTGTGTGTTTTTCACAAATAATGTTGCTGCCACATTATCAAAATAGGAATCTTTCTCTAATGCTTCTTTCTCAATAATATCCTTTTCGTGTTTCTATGTTTAACATGTGTCCACAATTTTCACTTCTTTGTCCCTGCTACCTGTTTCAACTGGACTCTTCCTCCTAGGAATGGACATGGTGGATGTTTCATTTTCAATCATGACTGTGTTAGTTTGCTTTTTAGATCTAGTTCTGGGGTAAAAAGGGGAATTCATCATATCCATGGTTTCCTTCTCTACTTTGTTTTGTTCCTCATTGACTTGTTCCTTATACTGGTTTTGGTTCAAAAAATCCCTCCAAATAATCCCCTGAGTTTTTACTTGATATTCTACCAAACGTTTAATCAACCCATGATGATAAACTTGTGCTTTTTTTGGCTTGTTTTCATTTTTGACTGATTCTATCATCTTGAGGAGACTTCGAAAGAAGAATTATGGTAAGTTTATCTTGACCTCTCCTTTAATGTGTTGAAGGAGTCTAATATGATACATATGTGCCACACTGTATCTCCTATCACAAGTGAGGAATTTTTGAATAATCAAAACCAGTTCTCCCCATGGTTCATTGAACCACTCCCTGGGTATACCTTTGGCCCTATCAAAGGTTCCCTTTCTAATTTTCTGGAGGAAGAAATTCCACTCTTTCTCCTTAAAATGAAAACCCTTATGATAATTCTCTCATATCATTGGCAGGTCCAATGCTTGTGAAATGAATTCCAGAGTGACGGGAATTATTATGTTTCCTACTCTTGTTTGCTGCTGAGTGTAATTGTTTACACATTCTCTTGTTATTCCTTCACTATGGCCACTAAATCTTTGCAAGAAGCCTATGAGCCCTTCCTGATATAACTTCTCTATTGTTTCATTCCTCTAGTTTTCTATTTGGAATCTTGGCTCTATCCTGGTTGTCATAGTCTCTGTAAAGCATTGGATATATGCTTCTGTTGTCATTAACTTCATCTTTAATAATGAAAAATAACAAGTATTGATTCTTAAAAATATTTTCTGGTTCAGTTAATAGAAGCTTACCTTTTCCTTTGATGCTCTCTTAAAACAATTAAATTAATCTATTTCGGCCTCTGTCTCTTTCTTTGCAGTAATACTGTCTCTGTTTCAATGCCTTGTTTTGTTCATGCAATCAAACATTCTTCTTTATAAACCTCCGTAAATAAAAAATTGAAATATGTTTGGTAATGGAAATATAAAAAAACAAAGATCATGTTACCAATTTCTCCCAATATCTCCTGCTATCAAGCTCAGACTAGTTTTTTTATTTACTGAGTTTTACTGTGTATACATTGACATGAAACGATTCACTGTTGTAATCAACGAATTGCAAACCCTCTACTCTATTTTTATTGATCATTTCCATTATATAATCAAACTAAAACTCAGTTTTTTAATCACAATGTTTGATCATAAATAAAAATGAACAAGTGCAGTTGTAAAATTGGCTGGCTATACATTTTACAAAGGCTACATGTTTCAAAACTACCCAAAATTCCTCATTGCATGTGATCAAAATTTATTAAGAAACTATATTTCAGAATTTCAAGGAAGATTTGTCTCTTTCGGCTGAGTTTTGTTTTGTTTTCTTCCTTCCTACAGCTAACAAAATGTTCATAATCTTGAAGCTATGTCATAGTCCTATTAAACCCACTACCCGTGCATTAAAATTTACTTATAAACACTTTGTTTTAGCAGCAAGCTTGGCAATTTTATAGAGTATACCTAACTATTGTTGAAAGTGTTGTAATCCCTTGATTCATGGCCCACTTAACTATGTTTTGAATGCCCCTATTTGGTGAATGGTGGCATAAACAAAAAAGACAGTCTTATTGAAAGATTTCAGTGAAAAGGATCCTGTTATTTCCTCTGCAATCCACATCATGTTAAATAAACAAATCCGATTTTACATACCTTAGTTCTTCCACACGATTTTTGATAACTAACTCCTCCTTTTCCATCGACTTATCTTTCTTATCTCTCCAAGTCCTCACCGCTCTATTTCTACCTTCACTTCCTTTGTCAAAACATTTTACTTTCTTCAACTGCTGGCCAATGGTATCTACCATATTCTTGAGCCTCTCAACGGCTGTGATGGCAACAAATTTATGGTTTTGAGCTTCAACAATGGCAGAGCTCTTCTCTGTTGAATGCACAGGGTTTATTTCTTTGTTGTTTCCAAACGTTTCGATCATTTCACTTATTTGGTTGTTGTCCTTTTGACTGGTATGCCATGTATACTCTTGATTGCACAATGCCCTCGTGGTTGTCCCTTTGACCAGATACCATGCATATACCATCAAACTGATAAATGGAACCATTTGTAATTATTTGCACCGTGCTGTTGACACCATCTGTTTTACTGTTTGCATTCAAATTTTTTTATTATGATTTTAGCTCAAGTTATGTTTGATTCATTTGAAGCCGTCCTTCAATCCAGTCATGGCTATCCTCCTACAAACCAACTCACCATACCTTTGACTGTTGTATATATTGTTTGTTGCCACATTGCTTGCATGAATGTCAGCCATTCATTATGTTTTTTGCTGGGTTTGTAATGCATTACCACCGGGCTGCTATGAGGACCATCCTCCATCATATTATCATAAGTCTTGGTATGATAACCTTGCACCATCATGTTGTATTTCCACAAGGTTTGTTATGATAATATCCTTACACCATTGTATTACCATATTGCTTGCCATCATATTGTATTCCATTTGCCATTATAAATTTACACCATCCATATTTTTCCAATAGCATTTCTTTTTATGTGCTATGATAAGGTTAATACATAAATCATTTTGATTTTGTATTTTTAAATATATTTCATAATGCGCATATCCCTTATGTTTTACAATGTATCTCTTTAATTTTAAAATGACCATTTAGGTCATGTTTAAAATTATCTCCATAGTGCTAATGTTTGATCTGTTTGTGTAGGTTCAACCTTTTGCATCCCTTTTAATCCCTTTTTCTTTGAGGAAAAATACTTAGGGTTATGGAATGTTAGGGTCGTGGAATGAAATATAGGATGTACATAAGATTAGGTATAGGGTAAATGTAGGATATACATAGGATAATGGGTATAAAAGAATGGGTATATAATGAATATAAAAATTTCTAAAAAAAAACGAATTTACAAGAGCAAAATTTTGTACTCACAATACTTGTACTTCCCTGACAATATTGGATGATGTCTTCTGACCAAATGTCTTAGATAGATTGAAACATAGAATTTATTTCTGCCTTTTGTTCTATCATTCTTCATTGATTATGGTGCTTGGATTATCAATGTCATTCAGGTCCCTCTGCAATTGTTTCATAATAACTCAGGTCCCAACTATCATGCACATTTTTATGCAATATGTACATGTTTTTGCTAACATTTAAGGTTCTGCAAATAATTCATAATAACTCAGGTCCCTATTGTCATGCAATGTATACATGTTGTTTTTAACATTTCAAGTCCCAACTGACATTGGTTTCAAAAATATTTTAGGTCCCAACTGGCATTGGTTTAAAAAATATTCCAGGTCCCAACTGCGAACAATACAAGTTCCGTCATCAATTCAGCTGCACAGCGAAGTTTCTTGTGGGACCTTCCTCCTTGCTTATCTGAAGACTTATCCTCAAGTCATGTTTCTTTGAGGTATTTTCTGCAAAACAAAGTTGTTGTAAAAGTAGAACAATAAGTTGTGAATTCATACAATCCAAAACGAGTTGGCTTTCCTCTATGAATTCTTGTTTGCTTGGTGCTAGTTGCCTGGTTATCACTAGCAAACTTTTTATTTTTGTTTTGTTATATATATATATATATATATATATATATATATATATATATATATATATATATATATATATATATATATATATATATATATAAATAAATAAATATATATATATATATATATATATATATATATATATATAAATTTTTATTATTCTGGAGTACTGGAAGGTACATGCCTATGTTGTTCCATTACTTCCAAATCTGTCTCTTGTATCATTTGTTTCATAAATTCTTCTTTGTTGATAGGCTTGTTGTAAACTTTGAGCCTATGTCCATTTACCAAAAATGATGTAGATTCTTGATCAATTCTTTTGATTTGAACAACTCCATTTTCAAAGAATTCCTCTATCTCATATGGCCCTAACTAATGTGTTGTGAACTTGGCCTTGAAATCTTTGAATTTGGATTCAAACAGTAATGCCCAATCTCCTTTGTTAAATGTTTTATTCTTGATGAATCTGTCGGGCCATTTCATTCTTTGTTGTTGTACCAATGTTGTGTCTTCTATTGCCTGTTGTCGATATTCATCCAGTTGGTTTAAATCCATTATACGTTGTTGTTGTCCTTCAAACAGTTATAGTCCTAGTTCTACTGCCAACTTAAATGTGTGTATCTAAAATTCTATGGGCAGTAAGACTTCTTTTCCATACACTAACTGATATGGACTAAACCCAATTGTGTTTTTCCATGTTATTATGGATGCCCATATTGCATCTCTTAACTTTTCTGACCAGTCCTTCCTACTCAGCTGTATTGTTTTTGTCATTATGTTTTGTAGACCTTTATTTGTTGCTTCCACTTGTCTATTTTCCTGAGGATGATATGGTGCTGATTTTCAGTGCTTTATCTTATACTTTTCCATAAGATCCCGAACAAGTTTTGAAGTAAACTGTGCTCCCTGATCAGTTACAATCTTTCTAATCACGCCAAATCTCACAAATATTTCCTCAAAGAGAAAGGTGACCACTGTATTTTCTGTTACCTTTGCGATTTCTTTTGCTTCCACCCATTTAGTTACATAATTTGTACATACCAAGATGTAGTTTTTTCCATTTGATGGTTGATTTATTGGTCCCACAAAATCTAGAGACCATTGCTCAATGGTTCTATGAGAACTTGTGGTTTAAGTGGCATCTCATTTGATACTATTGGTCTCCCCATTCTTTGGCAACTATCACATCTCTTGACATAAGCCTTGGAGTCTTTAAATATTGCTGGCCAGTAGTAGCCCAATCGCAGCACCTTATAAGTTGTTCACTTGTCTACAAAATGACCACCACACGGTTTATCATGACATGCTTTCAAAATTTCTAATATCTCTTCTTCTCTCACACATTTTCTTATTATTAAATCTGAACTAGTATAAAACAGGTCACCATTTACCCAACTATATCTAGAGATTTCTCTAATGATATTTCTTTTTTGTTTCTTCGAAAACTGAGTTGGAAATTTTCCTGAGGATAGGTAGTTTGCTATGTTTGCAAACCATTGTTTTTTTACTGTTATTTCAAACAAATGTTCCTCTGGAAAGTTATCTGCAATAGGGTTTGGATCATTGGGTGTATGTAATCTTGAAAGAAAATCGGGCACTTGATTGTCTTTCGCTGGTCGATCTTGAATTGGAATGTTAAATTCTTGCATTAATAGTAACCATCTTGTTATTCTTCCATTTGTGATTGATTTGTTCATTAAGTATTTGATAGTTGAATGGTCTGTATGTATGAATACTTGGTATCCTATTATATAATCCCTGAATTTGTTTACTGCATGTACTACAGCCAACATTTCTTTTGCAGTGACTGTGTAGTTCAATTCTGCAGGTGTTAAGTTTTTGCTTATGAAGTATATAGCATAATTGAACTGGTTTTACTTATGTCCAAGCGATGCACCTATAGCAGTATCAAATGCATCATTTGAAATATGAAATGGCAAAGACCAGTTTGGTCCACAAAGGATGGGTGCAATTTATAATTGTTCCTTCAATTTCTGAAATGTATTTTGACAATGATTTGTCCATTGGAATTCGACATCCTTTGCTAATAACTTGAATAGAGATTGTGCTATTTTGCTAAAGTTTTCTATAGATTTCCTAAAGTAGCCTGCATAAGCCAAGAAACTCCTTACCTCCTTTTCAGTTGTAGGTGGCATGAAATTCACAATGACTTTTATTTTAGCTGGATCCACCTTAATTCCTGATGAGGAAATATGGTGTCCCAAAGCTATCCCTTCGGTTAACATCATGTAGCATTTTTCATTACTCAAGGACAAATTTGTTTCTGTGCATCGTTTTAAAACTTTCTCAAGATTGTTTAAGCAATCATCATATGTGTTTCCATATAACATGAATTCATCCATATAGACTTCTACACATTCATGGATTAGATCAGCAAATATTGCAAACACTGCTATTTGGAAACTTGCAGGTGCATTACATAGTCCAAATGGCAAAACATTATATGCATAGGTTGCCCATGGGAAAGTAAATGTTGTTTTGTCTTTATCTCTTTTTGCTATTATAATATGATTATACCCACTAAATCCATCTAGGAAAGATAAAAATTTCTTCCTGGCTAATGAGTATAGAACATGGTCAATGAATGGTAGCGGAAAATGATCTTTTAATGTTTCTTTGTTCAATTCCCGATAATCGACACATATTATCCACTTCTCGTTTTTCTTTGGTACAACTACCAATGGAGAAACCCATTGACTATCCGAAATTTGATAGATGAACCCAACTTTGAGTAGCTTCTGCAGTTCTTCCTTCAAAAAAAATTTAATCATGCGATTCATCTGTCTTTGAGGTTATCTTACTAGTTTAATCTATTCATCTGTATAGATGTGGTGAATACATGTGCTAGGATGAATTCCTTCCATGTCTGTATAATCCCAGGAAAAAGCTTTTGAATATTTTTGTAATAATGCTATTACCTCTTGTTCTTGTGACGACTGTAAATGGTTATCAACATTCAAATGGTTTCTTGGATATATCTCAATTGTTTTTGTTGTTGAACTGGTAATTGTGTTTACACGAAAAATCTTTGTAAACGATTCTTGCAAGGATTGGATTGTATAAGTTTCCTGAAAACAATGATTCAAAAGATTACTAGCAACTTCATATTGAATCTCTCTAAGATACTCTGATATATTTGGTTATGAGATGAAAAGATCCATTAGATCTTCATTCTCTTCTTCTTCTCTAAGATCAAATACTTGATTGATACTTAGAACTGATTTAGTTTGTTGTTGTTCTTTCTCTTCAAGCATTGATTCTAAAGAAGGTGATTGTGCAGGAGAATAGAGTGTAATGTGTTTCCTTTCATCTCCATGTGTAATAATCATACTTCCAGATCTGCATCCTATAAAGGCATCAGCACTGGCTAACCATTTTCTGCCTATGATTAGAGGATGTCCTCCCAAATTTGTTTCTGGCTACAAGATGAGGAAGTCAATAGGATACTCCCATGAATCCAAAGAGACTATAATAACTTCTAGTATTCATTCTCGTACAACTTTAGATCTATCTGCTAACTCAAGGACTGTAGAAGTAGATCTAACCTTTTTTAATTACAAATACTTCATTGTCTCCAGAGTCATTACATTTATAGCAGCTCCCAAATCTATCAATGTGTTTGGAACTGAGAAATTATTTATTAAAATAGTAACCATAGGGATAGCAGGATGAATATATTTTTCTACTGTTGTTTTTGTAGACATGAGGCTTGCTAATTTTCGAATGAGTTAGATTGTAGTAGGATCCTTCTTCTTTTAAACAGTTTTCTTGATGCATAATTCCTTAATTGTTTTAGCATATATTGGTGTTTCTTTAATTGCTTTCAATAAGGGAATTTTTACATAATCATTTTTCAATTCATCTAAAATGTCAAACTTAGGAAGGTTCATTTCAATTGGCTACTCTACTAACCTCTCAGGATAAGGTGGTGTTTGATTTATAATAGTTTTTCCTTTCTGAATTTGTTTTTCTGGATGTGATGTTTCAGGTTGTTCTCCTTGCTCATTTGGTTCTTCTATGATCGGAGGAGAATCCTTTTTAAGCACCTTTCTAGACCTTAAATGGACATCATTTATGGGAAGAATAGAATATGTTGGAAAATATGCTTCTTCTTCAACATTGTATGCAGGTTTATCCTTTTTATTGCTTGGATTTGCCATTGGCTCGGCTGGTAATTGAGTTGGTTTGGGCTACTTTGAAGGTAGTTTTAACTGTTGTGGTTGTGTTAGTAGTGATGGAGAATTCTGTTGTGGAAATGGAATGGATTTCAGATATCGTTGGTATTGTTGGTATGGAAATGGTTGTTGATATTGTTGTTGGTATTATTGAGGTGGTTGATTTCCATAACCATATCCCCTAGAACCTTGTGCAGTTTGGTTTCGATATTGTTGTGGACGCCAAGCTTGCCACTGAATTGGAGTTTCGAAGAATTTTGAGGTGGATACTGATAGTTTTGTTGAGGGAATTTTTGTAGATGTTGTTGAGGAATCCTTGGTTGCCAACGTCTTCTTAGTGCCACATAATACAAACCTTTTGTTCCCGATAATTCCTCCATTGGGTTCATTTTCAATTCCTTCAACCTTAGACAGTTTTCTGTTGAATGATTTTCTATACAAAGACCACACACTTGAACACTATCCAAAGAACATTCTCCTAATGCATGTTTCTTTCTACATTTGGGGAAAAAGATTGCTAAAATGTGTTCTTTTTCCTCATTCTCTTTGTTTTCTTTTAGAACATCTACTTGTGTCCCTAATGTACTTAGGAGATCCGTTTTGAAGTTTTCTAGCAAGCTTCCCATTTCTACTCTTGTTACTCCTCCTGTTGTTGATTTTGCTACTTTTGAACTTACATCTCTTCTTCCCGTTTTTTATCTTTCTTTAGAATATTTTTGACATAATTATTCAATTTCATTAAATGGCAAGTTTGAAATATCACCCTTGCCCATTGCATTTAGAATGTCAAGGTATTCATCTCTGATACCTTTGAGAAATATTGTTCGAATTCTTTCTTCATTTAGAGAGTGTTGTTTAGATTTTTGTAGATTATATGCAAATCTTTCTAAGTATTCTTCTAGACTCTCGTCTTCTTGTTGTGTCATTCTAAAAACATCTTCTTTTGAGTCCCTAGGCCTACAATAGGCTTGATATTTTCTTAGAAAGATTGATTTTGTGTCATCCCAAGAAGCTATTGTTTGCTCTCCTATACCCATGAACCATTTTAAGGATGCTTCTTTCAATTTAGCAGGAAAGAGATGAAGTTTGTGTGTATCATCAGTGTATCCATAAGTTCTACACAATATGTAAAATTCAAACATAAAGGAATCAGGATCTTCCGTTGTCATTCCATAAAAATTTGGTGATACAGAAGGTGGAATATTTTTCATTTTCACATCTTCTCCTAATACTTCACTTGTATCCAATATTGGAAAGCCAAAAGTAGTTTCCTGATCACCATCATCTTCTTGTCTTTTCCTATCCTCTTCTCTTTTCCTATCATTTTCTCATTTTGCCTCTTCCTCTCTTTATCTTCTCCACTCTCTTTGTTGTCTTTCATATTCAACTCTTTGTTCCGGAGTAAGAATAATAGATCCATGTCCCTCTTCTGCCATATCTTTAGTTGTCTCAATGTCAACTTAAGGCTCAAGTTGTTCAAAAATGGGTTGATCTATGGATTCTAAGATGGGTTGTTTTTCTTGAACAATTTCTTTTTGTTTTCCTGAAGTAGGTGCTGTTGTTGGAGTTTGTTTTCTTTTCACCTCCCAGGCTAACAAATTTTGCCTTTCAATTAAAGTGAATCTTTGTCCTACTATTTGTTTTTCTTGTAATTCCTCAATTGTTGGTTTACCAGCAATTGGTGTTGATAGCTTTGATGGGCCTACTTCTATTAATGGGGGGTTTTGTTTAATAAATCTACCTTGAGGATTTTTATTTCTAGGCATAAAGAAACATAACAAAAAGAAATTTATCTTAACTAATTTTTATTTGTTTTGTTTTATCAAATTTTTAGTGTTTTTGTTTATCTTTCTGTTTGACTATGCTGATAATTACCTCCCCGGCAACGGCGCCAACATGCCGAGCTAATTTATTATCACAAATTAATAAAAGTATTCATTATCAATCTAGGTTTGTAAAAATTGGAGGCAAGTCCACAATATATGGATATCAAGTATAGCCAAGCTTAGAAGATAAATTTCGAAGAACTAAAGAAGTACATATTACAAATATAAGCCTATATTAACAATTTCTAACTCACTTTTGCAATGAACGAAAGATGAAGTCTCTCTTAACTTAAGAGATCCATTTGTGTCCTTCTCTCTCAATTATCACTTAATGAATAGAAATCAGAAATCATGAATTAACAATAGCTTAAGGTGCATAAATCAACAATAAAGGATAACCTTAACTTAAGAGATATTTGTGAATTTTTTATCACAATTTATTCATCATGATGCTATCATTGGAAAACTAAAAGTACATAAGAAAAACCGCTTGCATGTAACAAAGAAGAATTCTAGCTTTGGTCTATCAATTCAATAGAAGGAGAATTCAACTTTAACACTTTGTTGTCCCATATTACTAAAGTGATAAATACGTTAAGATTCGATAATATAAATAATCAAACCTAAATTCATAAGAAAATTTGAAATGAAGCAAGTAAAAATATTCTAAAGTAACCAATTCATGAAAATTAAGCTAATTTAACAATGAAGTGTACTTAGCTTGGAGTGGGGGCCCTCCACCCTTTCTTTGCACACTTGAAATTTATATCAAATTTTGAAACTTTAGTCACTCATCCACATCAATGAATATAAAAATGAAAGTAGAACAGGTTCACCAAATTAATCTCCAAAATCCAAATGTCTCAGCATAAATTTATACAAAAATTACATATTATAAGCCTTCAAAGTCTTGGCTTAAATAGAATTTTATGAAAAAAACTGATCTAAAGTCTCTCTAACAATCATATCCATTCATATCCATCTATCTAAGTTGAATTCATTCAATCCATCCGAAGAAATATGGACAATCCCATGAAATCACAAAATTGCCTGTTTCCTAGGGATTTTCTAGGTGACTAGTCATGTTTGACCAGCCTTGACCGGGCCTAATAAAGCTTGTTTTGAATGAACCAAGTTGAATTAGTTTAGTCCTAGTTCCCAATATTTCCATCCATGCATCTAACTCTATCCCAAGTGTCCTGCAAACATGTCATCCACATAGATATTACGACAATTTCTCATTCTGTCAAAATTTTCACTTGAAATCAAATTTTCATAAAAACTTTAGAAATTGCAAAATTAAAATTAAATACCTAAATATGCATGAAATACATCAAAATGGGATGGATATAATGGAAAATAGATGGAAAATATAAAGATTAAGTAAGTTTCCTCAAGCAAAAATAGACCAAAATTGAAGGCCAACACACACCACACCACCCCACACCCATTTTTTCAAAGTCTATAATTTATGTATACCAAAGAGTTCCCATGAAAAATAATTACAAATGAAAAAGAGAGGTTTTGTTCCCATAATCTCGGTATGAAGGTATCTCCTACAGATATGACCACTATATCATAACGATAGTGATTTAAATATAGACATATATCATAATTTAATAATCCATGTCAACAAGCAATAACAACCAAAAAGATCAAATTGAAAATTGATGTTGGCCACTTAGCTACAAGAAAAATGTGTAGGATAAGAGATATATAATTAACAAATAATCATCTAATTTAAACAATGCTTATAGAATCTAGGATTTGGAAGCTATTATTAACAAAGTTAATCAAACAAAAATATTGTAATTCGCAACTTTTAAAGACATAAAATATAAAAATTCACTTTGAACGAAATTATTTTGGAAGTAGTAAAACCTTGCAATCCTGACGTGATTGTCACATTGACACTCAAAGATTTGATAACAACTTGCTTTTTCACCACCTATAGTTTCGGCCTAAATTTAACAATTTTTTTCATGTTATTGTTTGAGAATTTATTTTGTGACCTTATTTGTGCATTTTATTCTTGTAATTAATGAATTTGGTCTTTAGGTAAGGGACTATGACCACATATTTTTCTCGCGAATAACACAATTGGAAACATTTGTGAGATTATTTATGTTTACTAAACTCAGCATCAATTTTGTTATTAGATTTACTAAAACAAAGTTATCCTCACAACCCTTGATAGGTTCAACTTCAGATATTTTATGTCCCAGAAAAGACCCTTTAAGAACTACTATATGAACAAATGGAGATGACTTCTTCCTATGCTTGTTTCTTTTAGCTTAGGAAATCATTATGGAAAGTATTTTACTTTTAAACGGGGTTGATGAAATCACATTTTATCACAGTTAACTATGCTTTTATGTAGGTTAATAGTTGTCAAAATGAATAGAGTCATTCACCTCGTTCTTTAGATTTTGTATGAGTGACATTTTAGGGTTTTTCTCGGTAAAACCCACTCTAATTTTTTTGTCGTGTTGCGACTGATTTAAGAAAAAATATAACAAAAGAATTCTTCTTTCAAACCATAGTGTATCCAATGAATATCGATAGCTAGGGTTCTTTGAGTGAGGTGGAGACATGGGGATTCTTAAACATGTTCCTAAAAACATTAATAAGTTTTCTCACCTTGGGGTAATATTTTCTCCCACTCTTCTTTAAGGGTTTGAAAAAACTATTTCAATCTGGAAAAACATTCCATGAGTCCCCCAATTGGTTTAATATAAACTCCACCAATATGTGTATCAATCCATAATGAAATAGTCTATGATAAAGATTCTTCAAACCCCTTTGATAAAATTTGGACATTTTTGTGAGGCTTTTGTGCAGATAATAAGGCAGATTTAATTCATAACCTAAAAACACCATAAGTAGCCTAAAAAGGTGACAAAATACCAAACCCTATTGACTTTCACATGGTATATACAATATAGCTATCAAAAACATATCGCTTCAATTGGGTTTTAATGAGTTTAGAAGACTACCTATTATATTGTATGTTGTTTTCTTTGACATGAAGAATTTGTACAATGGCGCATCATTGAATTAACAATTATTTGAGAACCGTTCACATTCCAAAAGAAACTTCATAGACTTTATGATGAAATCCTCATTCACTCAAATCTCTACATCCCCAACTCATGTGACTTTACCATTATAAGCATGGGTGAACACCTTGACCACTTCATCATTGTGTGTTTTGAAAGACTGTATAAACTCCCACCAACAAACTTTCTTGAATAAGGATATTTATTCCTAAGAAGCCTCAATAGTTTCACCAGCAATGGATTCAGGTCTTATAACTGGAACCATGGAAAATGTGCCCAAAATATTTGTAGGGTGATGAAAGACATTTGGACTATGATATGAACAAAGGAGCAACACAGGGATTGGTTAGAGTTCAGCAGAATGAGAATTGGTGAGACAACATACCAAGAACCTCTAAAAAATAACCAAGGTAGGTTTTGAATGAAAAAAAAAATGACAGTAAACAAAATCCAAAGAGGTCTTGGATATGAGGCAATTCAAAGTTAAAGGAAGGAATTACCAAAAATACAAGGTGATAATAAAACCAGTTCATAATCATAATAGTTTTCCTCGGGATATTTTTCCATAACCCTAGTCCATGTGTAGGGTGTGTAATACACCGCATAACCATTTACCATTGCCACATAACCATTGACATTATCACATAACCAATAAAACAAATCAATGAATTAAACTACTAACCTCAAAACATATGATGCAACATGATTGCTCATAATTTGATTCATGAACATATAAATAGGTGAAATAATAAAATATTAAAATCTACTATATGTTTTTATTGAGCTACTCAATACATAGGTTTCCATAATATTAGTTTCATTCATAATTGAAAATGGGTTGTGACAATATAACTATAGAATTTACCCCTGAAACATTATATATCATATGACAATTTCAATACACTCACCAAAGGATCAATCCCTAATAAGGTTTAGGAGTATAAAATAGTAATGTCGACATAACATAGAAGTGATAAAAATAGAAATGTTTTTATCCTTTGATGAAATCATAAGGACAAATACTAATCTATGGAAGAAACAACATTAGGAATTGTAATGAATGATAAATGTATAAAAAATGAAAATAACCTGTTGTAGTATTTTCGTCTCAAAGGTGTATGAAAAGAACCCACTTAAGATTGTGGATGACAGACAATCTCAACAATACAAATGACTGCTAAACATTGTAGATCTACAACAATTCATAGAAACAAAGCCTGCCAAAGTTTGGATCTATGCCACAATCATAGTTGAATAGCAAAAATAAAGAGTAATAACTCCAATCATCCAATGGAAACCAGATAAGTAAAGAATAATTTCATTATAACACCTGTGAAGGGAACAAATAGATTCTACCAGTCCCCCTCTATAGGATGGGTACTTGGCTATCCATTAACGTCTTCAGCTTGCGTATAGTCTCGCTCCTCTATAATATATAAACCCAACAAAAATATGGTGTGTGACAGTGAAAATAATTAGAGTTAGAACATTGAGTGCAGAAATGACAATGATCAAAAGTGAATAATGAATGGAAAACCCTTCTATTTATAACAAAATATTGAGTTACCCTTGAATAATGAGCAATATTAAAATATTATTGATCCCATTCTTGGAATAACCACTTGGGATACTTTATTATATTTGTTTGGGAGGGAAAAAGTATTTAAACTTTTATTTAGAAATAATAAATAAATAAATGATTTATTTATCATCTCAAGGAATTAGTTAAAGAATAATAAATAAATAAGGATTTATTTAATTATTCCTAAGGGATTTAGTCAAAATTAACAAAGAATAATAATTAATTAGTGATTAATTAATTATTCTTAGAGAAAAAGAAAGAAAAATAATGATTTATCTGTTTATTTTTCATGATTGGGTCAAATATGACAAGGAACAATTGTTTAATTAATTATTCCTAGAAGAAAATTAAATAAATAGTCATTTATTTAATTCTTCTTCATGGGTTTAACTATAAATTACTTAACAAAGGTGGTTTATTAAGTAATTTCTCACAGTGAAAGAAAATTTACTTTACATGGTGTACTTCGATCCATCTAGTAAATTAGGCTATATGATCACTTTTTTGGTGACAATAGATTTTTTCCCAATGTACGATTGTTAGGAGAAAAATGTATGACCGAAGTATGTTGTAAAGACACAATCATTAGAGAACACATGGGAGTCAGTGAGGGAGAGACAGAGAGAGAGAGAGACCAATGAAGTTGAAGTGGAAGAGGATAGGGGCGGAGGGGTCGAGACTAATGCAAGTGTCCTTTTATGTTGAGGTATTGGACCTCGATGAGGGAGGGGAGGCATACCCATACCCACCGAGATAACTTAATACAAAAATAATGGTTCACCCAGAAATATGAAACATAGCAATGAAGTACATGTTAAATGGTACATGACATGCTCGCATAACAGAGCCAGAAAATAACACAATGTGTCCCATATACATAATGCACCTAGAGAAACATGAGCTAGGACTGAATACAATAATATCTGAGTACGTGAGATACAAATCCCCTTCCCTAAAAAAAAATGGGTAGGAGGGAGGGTAGAGAAATCGGAGAAGCCCTGCTAAACAAAGAAAGGCTCTTCAAAACTCAATGGATCATCTGGAGGAGATGTGCATGCTATGAACATTGTGCTTAGTAGGAACCAAAACCATCAACTCTGTTGAGCTACCTCTGAGGTTGTAGCATAGTAGGTATGCATCTGGGCATGTGGGGGGATATCTGAAGGGTGACCCCCTCATGAGGTTAGAAACATCTCACGCACACCTGAGAATCACTCGTACTATCTACTGCATCACTAGACCATCAAGTGTATGGATCACGAACATGAAATGACTAAGTCAAAGGGCAATAATGAGACCCTTTGTTCCATCCAAGGCATTGAATAAGAATGGAAGCTAGAACTGAGATACAACACCCTCTACTTTTTCTTCTGGAATAAATGAGTTGATGTCAACATAATAGGGCCCATGATAGGTGAGGCAATGAGGATCCTCAACTAAGGCGTGAGGGAAGGTAGTAATGTGACCGATGTACTGATGCCAGGGATAATGGGAAAAAGGTGGCACTAAGGGACAAATAGATGACTTCCCTTTTCAGAGAATAAAGTGCATGTCTGACCTGGAAGCAAATGGCCTGACTCCAGATGGGATGGGAACAGTATGACTAGAGGCAAAAATGAGTAACATAGGATGAACAATATGAAAATATGGATGCAATACTATGACATGATATAATGGTTGCTATGCCCCTATAGTACCAGTGATTCCCCTATTACTATTGTTATTGCATCCCTTATTGTTATTATTGTGCCCCTATTGTCCCCATATTGTTATTAGTATGCCCCATAGAAACCCACTATTATTATTTTTGTGCCCTTATGTTATTACTGTTATGTCGACTTGATTGTATTGTGACCCCTTAGAATCCTCTATATAGAAGGGAGGTTTAGTCATTTGAATCATCCATGAATTGTGGATTTGTCTAATGTAAAGGAGGTTTCCCCCTCAAAGAGGTTGAATTCTAAGGCATTGATCTATCTTTTCTATCTTTTTGTGAGTTGGTTTCCTAACATTTGGTATTAGAGCTTTTGATTCTAGGATTTCACTGCTCTAAACAGGTCATCGTGGCATTTTCACTATAACTTTTTTTTTGTGACATTTTAGAAGCCAAAAAAACCTATTTGAGTCACAATCATTCTAAACTTTGGGTCCAAATTGCAGAGTGTTTCTCACTATATTTGTGGAGATATGATACGAGGAAGTAAGGGTTTTTGCAAACTCTCGAATTGCATTCCAAACAGGTGCCCTGGGGAAAATCGTCATAGCTTTTGTTTTGAGCATCAGATTGAAATTTCATAAGAAGTTTCAGAAAGAGGACAACATGTAGTTTTCTGTGTATCAGTTTTAGGTACTAAGGTCGAAACAGTGACACGTGGCATGTCATACAAGTTCAATCTACTGAACTAGTCTATAATTAGGTCACCATGGGAGATTTGGCATAACTCTTCCTTGGAGAATCCAATCTTGATCAGACTTGCAAGGTTAGAAAGAGGACTCAAAGGGCTACCACAGGACAATATTTCAGATATTGGAGATCCACATTTATAGAGATACAACATATTCAATACCGAGATCTTACAAAGTGAAAAAAGGGTGTGTTGTTTTTTTTAAATTTTGCATAAGATTGGTTTCAAAAACTAGTTTGAAGGAATTCAAAGGGAATAGTGAAGAATTATAAGAATTAATTAATGCCCCAAATAAAGAAAATTGAAACACCTAGTAAGCAACCTAAAAGCTCTAGCATGACTCATGAAGAAGAGGAAGAAATGCAACATGGTATATCAAAATTAGAAGACCAAGTATAACAAATTTCACTCTCACTAAAGGTAAATGAAGCCAAGATGGATGGTGTGGAAGCTAAGATGAATGGCATGGATGATAAGATGGAAGAATTGAAGATAAATTTGAATAGGTTGCTACAAGAAATGCTCACTAATGGTGAAAGGGTAGTAAAGGAAACTCATGATGAGAACAAAAGAAATATTAGTCATGATTTCATAGACTCTAATGTTGGATTGGAGACCCACCATTTCCAAAAATAGATACGAGGAAGTTTGATGGCAAGGGTCCCAAAACACAAATACTACAGATGGAGCAATTTTTTGATCTCCATAATGTGTAAACCACACAAAAGGCACGTATTGCAACTTCATATTTGGAACCAAATAAGTTTGTATGGTATCGAAGGCTTTGCTCTCGTAAACAAATTGTCAGTTGGGAAATTTCTACAGAAGAAATGATATCACATTATGAGGATACAAAAAGCAATAGCTTTTTCAGCCAGTTGATAAATCTCAAACAAAAGGGTTCAATGAGGGAGCACATTGAGGAATTCCAAAAATTGAACATAAGGGTAAAATATATTCCAGAGGATCATAGGATTGATGTGTTCATAGGGACATTAAAGGATAATATCAAACATGAGGTTCACTTTTGGGAACCTGATTCATTGGAGAAGGAAACCAGGTTAGCAAGAAAAATGAAAAGAAAAATTATGGAAATTGGGAAGCCTACCACTCACAGCTATAAAGATGGAAGTGTTGTTTCCCCTAGCCTTCCATAGCCTACAAGGTTGACACCACAAAAACTGGAAGAAAAAAGAGGAAAAGGGCTTTGTTGTAGTGTGATAGCGAATACAATAAAGGTCATAAGTGTGCTGAGAAGAAAATATTCTATATAGATTGTGAAGAGGAGGAAGAAAAGGAACAAGAAATGTCAAAAGAAGAGGATATACTCTAGGAACAAACCCTGGATAAAGAAGAAATGAATCCAACCATATCTTGTAATGCATTGGCTAGAATTACCACTCCTCAAATTATGAATATAGAAGGACATGTCAAGAATAAAAAGGTAATAGTGTTGATTGATTTGGAAAGTACCCATAATTTTATTCATTGTATGATAGCAAAGGAATTAAATTGCTTCCTATATCTAGCACCAGAGTGTCAACTGATGGTTGCAAGTGAAGGAACCAAATTGCACTTAAAGTTCCATAATATCACGCTATCCATGGGAGAGTTTTTATTGAATAGCCCAATGATTTCCATTCTAATGGATGGTGCTGATGTTGTGCTGGGAGTCCAATGCCTACAATCCTTGGGTACATTAGCCTTTAATTTTCATGAAATTTTGTGCGGAAGGAAAGGAAATTGAATTAAGGGGTATTGCAAGGAAACCAAGAAAGTTAATCATCTCTAACGGTATCACATAGCTTCTAAAGAAGGAACAACGAGGTGTAATTGCACAATTATGTTCGCTAGAGGTTCCCACATCAAAATCATATATTAATCGAGATCTCTAACAAGTCTTGGACAATCATTCCAAGGTATTTGAGACTCCTACAGGTCTCCCACCTATTTTCGATCATGATCATGCTATTCATTTGATTCCAGGAAGTGTTCCTCCAAACATCAAGGCGTATAGATATCCATATGCCTAAAAGGGTGAAATTAAACGTATGGTTGCAGAAATGCTAGAGGTTGGTATAATTCAACGTAGTCAAAGTTTTTTCTCTACTCCAGTAGCATTGGTGCACAAGAAGGATGGATCATGGTGCATGTGTCAGGATTATAGGGACCTCAACAGGCTCACTATTAAAGATAAATTTCGCATTCCTCTCATTGATGAATTATTGTATGAATTGCATGGATCAATTTACTTCACCAAGTTCGATCTTCATTCAGGATATCATCAAATTAGAATGAAGACTGAAGGCATTCCGAAAACAGTATTTAGAACTCATGAGGGTCATTATGAATTTTTTGTCATGCCTTTTGGCCTTACCAATGCACCTTCTATGTTTCAAGGTTTTAAGAATTCCATTTTCAAGCCCTTCCTTAGAACATTTGTGTTAGTATTTTTTGATGATATACTAATCTACAACACGTCTTGGAAGGATCATTTTGAACATGTTGACAGGGTGCTCAAACTATTGGAGGAGAAACAATTATATGAAAAAAGATCCAAATGTTTCTTTGGATTACAAGAGGTGGAATATATGGGTCATATTGTATCTAACTAAGGTGTTAAGGTAAACCCTAGCAAATTAAAGCCATTAAGGAATGTAAAATACCCACATCCATAAAGCATCTACGAGGATTTCGCGAGTTGACATGGTATTATCGCAAGTTTGTTAAGGTTTATTGGAGAATAGCAGCACCTCTAACAACATTATTGAAGAAAGATGCATTTCCATGTACTCCAAAAGCAACAAAGGCCTTCATAAATATTAAAGAGGCAATGTGCCAAGCACTGGTCTTAGCTACGCCATACTTCACAAAAGTATTTATTGTGGACTGTGATGCTTCAGGGAATGGAATTGGTGTTGTTTTAATGCAAAAGGAAAGACCCATTCCTTTCGAAAGTCGTCCAATCAAGGGAATGTATTTACATAAAGCTATTTATGAGAAGGAAATGTTAGCAATACTACATGCACTTAAGCAATGATGACCCTACCTAATGGGAAGACACTTCAAGGTAAAAACGGGTCATGATAGTCTAAAATACTTTTTAGAACAAAGATTATCCTCGAAAGAGCAACAAAAATGGTTCACAAAGATGTTGGGTTATGACTTTGAAATCATATAGAAAAAAGGGAAGCAAAATGTTGTGGCAAATACACTCTCAAGAATGGATGAGGCTATGGAAGCATTATTCTGCACCATTTCTATTATTCAACCAGATTGGATAAACAAAGCAAGGGAGGAATTGAAGAATGATGAAGAAGTGTGGGAACTCATTCAAAATTTACAACAAGATCCCAGTACATCTGATACATTTAGCTAGAAAAATGTTTTGTTATGGTACAAAGATCACTTATACCTATCTAATAATTCCCAGCTCAAACAAAAGATTCTTATGGAATTGTACACTTCTCCCTTAGGAGAGCGCTCAGGATTTTTAAAAACTTACCACAGGATTGAGAAGGATATTTTTTGGGATGTCTTTAAATCAGATATTCAAAAGTTTGTGGCGGAATGTTTCATTTGCCAAAAAAATAAAGTTGAAACAATTAAGACCCCGGGTCTATTACGATCTTTATCCATTCCAAGATAACGTTGGGAGGAGGTTTCAATGAATTTTATCAGAGGTTTACCCAAGTCTGAAGGAAAAAGTGTCATCATGGTAATATTTGATAGACTTACCATGTATGCACACTTTTGTGATTATCACATCCATTTAAATCTAGTACAGTTTCTACTGCATTTATGGAAACAATTCAAAAGATACATGGAAACCCAAAGATTATTGTAAGTGATAGAGATCCCATTTTCACTGGAAATTTTGGGATAAAATTATTTTCTTTTCTAGGTACTCAGTTACCTCATAACTCATCTTATCATCCTCAATCTGATGGGCAAATTGAGATAGTAAACAAATGTTTGGAAGGATATCTTCGTTGCTTTGTATCTAATAAATAGACACAATGAGTCAAATGGTTGCCTCTGGCTGAATGGTGGTATAACACTTCCTTCCATATTGTAGCAAAAATGACCCCATTTATGGCACTTTATGGATATCATCCACCATCCATCACATCATATTTAAGAGAAAATTCTAAGGTTCAAGTAGTGGAACATCACATCGAGCATCAACAACAAGTTCTCCAACTCTTAAAGGATAACCTCACGTTGGCGCAAAATAGAATGAAACAATAAGTAGATCAACATCGGAGCGAAAGAAGTTTTGATGTAGGTGACTGGGTATTCCTACGGCTACAACCATATAAATGAATGTCCCTCAAGCGAGCTAATAGGATACAAAATTATCACCAAAGTATTATAGTTCGTATAAGGTGTTGCAAAAGATTGGTACTATGGCATACAAATTGGAGCTTCCTGTAGCTTCCCGAGTGCACCCAGTTTTCCATGTTTCATGTTTAAACAAGGTTATAGGTGACAAGGTCTCAGTTTAAACAATATTTCCAGACGAGGAAGGAAAAATCATATTGGAACCAGAAGCAGTCATAGAAACAAGAACTCGATAGCTACGAAATCGATTAATTTCAAAGTATCTCATCAGGTGGAAGAACTTATCCACTGATGTTTTCACATGGGAGGATGAAAATTTTATACAGAAGCATCTAGAACTACTCAAGAGTTGAGGAAAATTCTTTTTGGAAGGATAGGGGCATGTTATGCCCCTATAATACTAGTGATTCCCCCATTACTATTGTCATTGTATCCCTTATTGTTATTATTGTGCCCCTATTGTCCCCATATTGTTATTAGTATGCCCCATAGAAACCCACTATTATTATTTTTATGTCCTTATGTTATTACTTTTATGTCTGCTTGATTATATTGTGACTCCTTAGACTCCTATATATAGAAGGGAGGTTTAGTCATTTGTATCATCCAAGAATTGTTCATTTGTGTAATGTAAAGGAGGTTGCCCCCTCGAAGAGGCTGAATTCTAAGGCGTTGATATATATTTTCTATCTTTTTGTGAGCTAGTTTCCTAACAATGGTACATGAGATAGACTCCAAGGATGCAAGGGTGACTCATTGCGGATGGTCTGAACAAGGGGTGACTTGATGACATTGCCACACAGAATAGGCATAGTGGGGACCATCAAAACATGAGTAAAGGATGGTTACTCATGTTGAAAATTGAAATATGGTAGGAAAATTATTAGGAGGAGGTGGACCTCGAAGTACAAGCGTCACTTTATGACGAAATTCGATTTTGAGGGGCGATGAAGTAACCTTTCTTAGAAAAGAGGCTGCTTAGTGAAGTGTCAAATCATCGAACAATGATGAAGACCCATTATAGATCTTGGTGATGTCTTTCCAATGGTTTTGACAGTTCATCAAACTGAGCTACAGTCTAGTCATAATGTGCAACAAACAAACTATGGGTTTTCCTATAAAAGGGTGTTCTCCCTCCAATTTGAGAGGAGGAGAAGACCCTAAATATTATGAATATCATAGCAAACAAACCTACCATCAAAATTGATATATATGAGCTTTAGGGAAGTGGACTTACTTGTCTAAATATGGCCTTAATGCTTCTTGGAACAATGGTTCCTAGTGAAGAATTAACGGAGGAGGAAAAATGAGAATGAATTACTAGAGGATGTCTAGAATCACCCTCTCCTATGAAGTCAACATGGGGACTATGTGGACTTAGAGTAGAATATCTAAAGATATGGTATCAAACATCTATGATATGTGTTGTGCATATGGCTCGTCGAAGAGGCCGGTAGGACAAACTATACAAGGAATGGGAGGATAATCAACCATGCCAAGGTCTAGTGGGATTTAGGTCGAGACTTAATTGAGGATATGGCTAGGGGAAAACCATCATGCCCCCAAGCATGGGATGCTTCCTAAAAACATATGTGATGGAGGGGACTGATCTGGTATGAAAAGGTGGGAATGATGCCCCATAGCAGGAGGAGTTTCTAGAGCGCCATTGTGTTCTGACTACTCGAAAAAGGGATTCAAGCATCTTGGCCCAACTTGGCATGAGATCCTCTAAAGGAGATGTAGGGGCCTATGTGCTCCCCAGTATGCAATAGGAATACTAGATGTATTTAGAGCTATTGGGTCCAAACACTTATATGATACATAATATGAATATGCATTTTATATGACGATGATGGTTTTGCATTTGTTTTGCTTATAGTTATCTTCTGTGGTATACATGTGATAAATGCCAATCTAGAATTTTTTTTGCGATGGTATCTACATAGTGAATTTTGGCTCTAGGAACATGACTAAATGTAATGGTTTCAAATTCAAGTACCAATAACTTAACTTGTAGATGTTTTCTAAATAGGACTTGGTTATGCACATGATAGACACCATTCAATTGCATGACAAGTAGTAGGGAATCAAAACGAACATGAAGATGAAGGATGCAATGAGTGAGGGCATCGACTAAAAAATTTATCACTACATCATATTCAGCCATATTATTGGTGGCAGATCCAATGCCCACATCATTTGAATGTACTAGCATATGCAAGGGGGTAAAAATGGCCCAGGCTACCGAGGCTGGATTCCAGGAGAAGCGACTCGCACCATTGGCTTGAATGATATACAGTGTGGATGATGGATCCATCTGCAAGGTCCAAAAGACAACGGATGAGATGATGAAATCTACCTAACTTCATGGAAAAAAATAAAGAAATGCAAATCAAAGGGATGTGCTATGAGCGAAATTTCTTGAGGTAGAGCGCATTGGGAGAATTAGGAAGGAAATAGCCTTCAAAATTATCTAAATAAATTCTTCCTTGCTTAAGTGTAGGGGTAATCAAGGGTATACATAGCTTCCATGGACTCCTCATTAGGCTGGGAGATGGGTGGATAGGAGGAAGGTTGACTACATGATGCAGTGACATTACCTCATGCATCAACCTGAGAAATAAGGTTCACATACACATCATCTTAAATGGTAGACGGTGGACAGGTAGGTGGAGGATCTATGGATATCCAAACCTAGGATTCTATCGAAAGAGGTTTGATCAGGCACAAAAACCTTAAAAAAAAAATTCTGTGAGGAACTCAAGGATGACGACAGGTAAAGGATGTGGCCTGTGTTGTCTAGCATCTCGACATCAGGTAGAGGGATCACAATAGTGGGGCCAGAGTCTCCCTATTCTTGTTGACTAGTGGAACGAGAATCCATGGGTAGGGAAGTAGATGATCCATTATGAGTGGCCTTGTATTCGCGAATCACCCCAAGCTAGTCACAAAATTCATCGAGATTAGGACACCAATGGGAATAATGACCACGGTGATCACAAAGGGCACAAAGGTGATTTTTGTGCAACTTTTGAGTTTCTTGGGTGGACCTGACAAGTTAACATGGACATCTGGGATATTTGACTCAAGGAACACTTCGTGAACCAAAGGTTTAAGTTGAGGAAGTTTAGGACAATTTCTGGTGGCATGCGCAACAACTTTACACAAATCGCATGGGGGTGTTGGATTCAGGGCCTTAGGGGATGGAGAAGCTTGGCGAGCCTTGTACTTAGGTTCTTTCCTCTTAGTTTTCCCCCCTATCTAGATGCTTTCACAACAGGAGCTAGTTCCTGTTGAGGTTGTGATGGAACTGAAGTAGTGACAGGGGTCATGGGGACCAGTTGAACCGGGGTCAAAGCATGATAAGGTCTTAGCTGAACAGGTAGAATTTTCACAGGGGGATTGATGTACCATACTGGGATCCACAGAGTCATGTTAGGAAGGACCAGCGAAGCCTTGACAGGGACAAAAAATACTCCTAGAGGGGGGAATAAGAAAGGTATATGGCCTGCAGAGTAATGTCCTGGCAGAATAGCTCCTAGATGGTTGAGACCTAGAGTAACATTTCCTAGTGGAAACATAGTGGAGGCATTGAGAAATGGAGGAGGTCTTAGGGGGGCGGATCTAGAGGGCTCAGCTGGAAGGGCAAAAACGGGGTGCTGAGGAGCTAGTTGTTGATTAGTTGCACTAGTCTACTTAAGGGTAGCCCATGATGCTTGTAACATGAAAACACTCATAGATTTAGGCTCTGATATGGGAGGGGGAGGACAAGAGAAAGCACCCAACAATGAGGAATCTTTATAGACTCTGGGTGAAACATTGGTGAGAGGAGGTGAAGACTATTTATCTAACATTTATGAGATAATGGACACAGGGGAGGTCACGGATGTCGGCTCGTAGTAAGTCAACTAATCAATGGTAACGATCTTCCCTTCATGGGGGAATCACATCTCGTAGAAAACTGCAGATATGATAGCTTCCATGGCACATGTGTAACTATGACATAAGAGAATGTTGTAATCTAAAGGGGCATCAATGAATTCAATGTCAACATGGATAGTCTTGCTCACAAGGGTCACTGGATAGTTGCAGTACATGCCAAGGGGCTGGGAGGAGTGCCCATGACAAGACCGCAAAGTGATGGTGGAGGCAGACAACTCAGGTGACTTAAGTTGTTTCCAAACAACAGCAAACATCACACAGGTGGATTCACCTTCATAAATAATGCATCAGGAGATGATGGCATTATGGACTCGAACTGGTATTTGGAAGGAAATAGATGAAGGCAATGGAGGACGTTCTGATGTATCAATCGGGAAGACAATAAAGTGATCGTAAGAAGGATCCACTGCACCCAAGGCAGTTAGTAGAGCTTTCTTTTGAGATGGGCAGGACTGGAGGACTTCCAGTGTCGACATGGCAGGAGGTGATTGCACCAAGTTGTCTACTATATTGTATGTATGGGCAATTCTGTTAGAAGTCACATTACGACATAATGATCACTTTGGGATCTTAGGAATGGCCTCATATTTAGGTTGAGGGATATGTAAAGGACCATTTGGTGGCATAAGAGGCTCAACAGATACTTTGGTTTTGGACTCGATAGTAGACGAATTTGAGGGCTTCTCATATTGAAGTGACTGAGTTTGTAGGTTCATATTGGAGGGGTTAACCTCATCAGAGTTCATCATAAGGATTTGATAGTCATCAGGACCAGAATGTTGGGGGGGATGGGCTGCTTGACCTCGATGAGTTTTAGTAGCAACAAATCCTTGTTGTGTGAAAGTATTTGTGATCACTATTAGTTGAGATGGCGCAGGATTCTAAGGCGATTGTTGACCTCTAGAATCTACCTGAGCTTCCCACATTTGGTGCATCTAGGGTAAGACAGGAAACTCATGTGTATAGTGGCCATGTACACCAAAACATGCATAAGTCTTGTTCATACGAACTTGAGTTTCCCACCTTGTTGCTAGTTTTTGGTGTTAGGATGGTTCCCTTGGGCTTCACTAGGCTCGTTACTTGGATTACCCTAGTTACCCTTGTTACCCTTCCCCTTATTCTTCTTCTTGAATTTTAGGGGATTGGTCACATTTTACTACACAAACACCTATCCCTGACATGGTAATGGTTGCTATGGCTGAGGATGCATGGGCGGCTATGGCACTAATGATAGAGGGGCTAGAGCACTAGGATGTGCATAAGGAGGAGCAACAGTTTGGTAGATGGGTTGAGGTGCTAGAAACATGTTGCTAACAGGAGGGGAAAATGTGATGGAGGAACTAGTGCCGCCTGCAAGTAGACATAACTTTTCTAATTATACAGTGAAGAGTGTGAAATGGATCCAAAGATACCATCGGCAACATGAGAAGCCCTCGGTGCATTGACACTTCTAGGATGAGGGAGTTCTAGAATGATTGTATATACATAAATGGATTGTGCAAAATTCAGATAAAATATCACAACAATTTCGAGAGCTTCTTCCTTTGTCTGAGGAAAAAGGGACGTGACATGTTTTCCAATGGGAGATAAAAGGATCCTAAGAAACAAATCTAGATGGACATGGTCTTCGAAATGTGGGGCACGACATGCGCCCCTCCTTCGATGCCACTCTTGAACATGGTTAGAAAGGCGAGTGGCGGATGACTAACAAAATGTGGTCAATATCTCTGTACTAGTGTTGTACTCGAGAGGTAATTGGACATATGAAAGGAACACTTTAGCAAGCGTCGTGAAAATGGAATGAGATGTGAAGGGCTAGTCTACATACCATTTTGCAGCATCTCTAGTGCACATGCATTAGAATATCCGAACATCAATGGAGTCATCGGTTATGGAGTCTGACGAACACCACATGTGGAAGGATCATACATGGTTGGTAGGATCCTCTTTAGCATTACCGTCAAACATCAGGATGTCAGAGGGAAGCCTAGTCGGCATAAAGGGCCAACTAGCATCAAGGTGTATGGGGTAGTTTATTAACTAGTTAAAATCCAGTAGACTTAACCTAACCATAATGGGGAGCATGGGGGTTTCCAGAATGGTTCCTAAGACTATTCTGCTTGACATGACCACTGGGATAGAACTAGAGCCAACACCAGGTTGGGTTCCTTCACAAGTTATGGGTCTAGACATGGTGATGATATGCAGTGAAGAAGGCTCGGAATTAGATGAGGAATCAGATGAGCTACTAGAAGAGTTGGTGTGGGGACTCATAGGGCTATGAACTCGAACCTGACAGGGAGGGGTAATCTAACCAAGCGAAAATGCGGGGTGAAGGCCTAATAGTCTCCATGAAAAACATCTTGGTGGTGCAATGGTGGTTTGACGCAGGTGACACAAAAATGGCGAAGGGAGATCAAACATATGCCTTTGTCTCAATGAGGGGAGATAAGTTTATTATGTTAAGTCTTGGCTTGGCAGTGTAAACCAAGTTCCCTTCACTTGAGGATTACTTGTGTGTGCAAGTGTATTAATTGATTAAGCCCATATCATGTTTTCTAAAAAGAAAAAATCTTGCTTAAAATATATTGAAATTAATAGCAGAAAATAAACATCAAAACAGTTAACTAAACCCCACCCAAACTGGGTTTGTAAACAGTTTATTGTTTAGTGGCTAGATTGATGAAAAATACACTGAAATTATCAAGAGATATAAACGTTGGTGTGACTATGATGGAGTGACACTAAGCTACTAGAAAGTGGTGCAGCAATAGCAAAAAATACCAAAGGGGAAGATCGCTGCAAAAAGATAGGGAGATGGGTGAAACACCTAGGGAAATCGATGGGACCCTAAGGAAAATTTTCAAACAAGTTTAAATGTGAAACTATGGATGGTGATAACCTATCTTAATTGATCTAAAATAGAAGGGTACAAATCTGGAAAATGTGGTTGAAAGCACTGCAGAAACTCAGACTACTCACTCAGATAAACTCTTCTTAGAATGGTGGAAGCATACTAGAATCCCTAAGGAAGTATAAATTCGAATTTGACGAGCAAATCAAATTTAATCAAGGCCTAAGCGGGATGAGAAATAGGTTAGACAACCCAGCAGACAACTCTCTGCAAAACCTAGAAACAGAATTGAGAAAAACCCTAAAACCTAGAAATCGCAGGTACTGACCTGTTTTCTAGTAGGGATCACACTTTTTGGGCTGATAGGTGAGCTATGGCCTCTAGATCCCACTTTTTGTGCCAAAAAATTTGATTTATGCTCTGTGGATCTCGGTTGGAAAATATCATAAAAAAGTGTCGCCTTTGTCGCGGCTGGTTCATGTGACCTACGGAAAATACCAAAACATTTGCAGAAGTAAAAAATTTAATAGATCTAGGGTTAAAAAACTAGGAAACATTAATAGAATTGAAAAAATAACCACCCTAAGCTGAAAACTGAAGGTCGTCCAGGTTTCTAGATCTAAAGTATAAACCCAGTGCAGTCGTCAATTTTGTTGTAGCTTTTTCTTCTCAAAGATGTATGAAAAGAACCCACTTAAGATTGTGGATGACAAAAAATATCAACAATATAAATGGCTGCTAAACATTGTAGATATGTAGCAACTGATAGAAACAAAACCTGCCAAAGTCTGGATCTATGCCAGAATCATAGTTAAACAACAAAAAGAAACGGTAACAAGTCCAATCATCTAATGGACAACATATATGTAAAGAATAATTTCATTATAATGCCTGTGAAGGGATTAAATAGATGTTACTAGTCCCCCTCTATGGGATGGTTTCTTGGCTATCCTCAAACGTCTTCAACTTGTGTAGAGTCTCTCTCCTCTATAATGTATAAACCCAACAAAAATATGTTGTGTGATAGTGAAAATAATCAAAGTTGTAATAGTGAGTGAAATAATGAAAATAATCAAAAGTGAATAATGAATGGAAAACCCTTCTATTAATATCAAAATATTGAGTTATCCTTGAATAATGAGCAATAATAAAATATTATTGATCCCATTCTTGGAATAACCACCTTGAATATTCTATTATATTTGTTTAGGAGGGAAAAAGTATTTAAACTTTTATTTAGAAATAATAAATAAATAAATGATTTATTTATCATCTTAAGGAATTATTTAAGGAATAATAAATAAATAAGGATTTATTTAATTATTCCCAAGGGAATTAGTCAAATTTAACAAATAATAATAATTAATTAGTGATTAATTAAGTATTCTTAGAGAAAAATAAGATAAAGAATGATTTATCTATTTATTTTTAATGATTGGGTCAAATATGACACGAAATAATAATTGAACAATGGTTTAATTAATTATTACTAGAAGAAAATTAAATAAATAGTGATTTATTTAATTATTCTTCATGGGTTTAACTATAAATTACTTAACAAAGGTGGTTAATTAAGTAATTTTTCATAGTGAAAGAAATTTTACTATGGTAAAATTGGCTTTCCATGGTGTACTTCAATCCATCTTGCAAATTAGGTTATATGATCAATTTTTTGGTGATAAAATAACTATAGAAACAATACAAGTAAACATGTTATAAACTTATTTCAAGGTTCAAATCAAAAGTGATAGAGAAGTAAGGATTTTGTAGTATAATTTTCTACAAGGAGTTTAAAAATTGGTTTCCAAAATGAATAACAAGATCAAATACTAAAAATATTAATATAAGCAATAAGGAGGGAATTTAACTCAAAAACAATAAATGAAAGGAGTGTTGTTGCACAGCCAACGGGCTCCAACAATCAATGATCAAAACCTACGAGAGTCAATCGATGATTTGTGAGGGGTGACACCTATGATGTTAGTGACGGGTGGGGGGTGGGTGGGGGGGGGGGGGTATGTGCACTCGAGGTTCCTCCCCTCTTCTAGAACTATGATCTCGAATGATGATTTTTCCATAACTGACAAAGATTTAATTTTCATCTTAGACGATAGTATCTCTCTGGACTAGCTAGGACTTTCCTTTAATCACCCGCCTATGTTGTAGCCTCTATCTAATTGGCCTAAAACTTCTACACTTTATCACCAACAATGGATTGCCTATAGGTCTGAGTCATCAACACAACTTGATAATTTATCTATTGCAGTATACTTTTCCTCGACATATGATTTAAGGGTGCCAATATTTCCTTATTAATAGGTTTCATCCCTGCACAACTAAGTCCCAACACTCTTACTTCATCTGGAAAACCTATTAAATAATAAAGCAATAATTCACTCTCTCTCAACTCACTCTGCCATATATTAATATTGGGCATAAAAAATAAGAAATAAAACAAATCAGTTTGGTCTAGCACAAAGATGCTTCCCATCTACACATGGAATCAACTCATGATTAGACATAGAATTAAACACATTGAATAGATGAATAAAATTCATATTATGTTATTACTTCAGAACATAATATTTATAAAGGAATTATAGTAGGTTCATTATCCCAGCTCGCATAGTCTACCTCAATATCTCTTAGCCTCCCTCTATCTGAGATTTATCTTGTGGGTTGTGAACTCTAAAGTCTTCTAGGCCTTGTTTTCTCTAACTATACACACCCATACATATACCATTTCTATTGGCTAAGAAATATCATAATAGATAAAATACATGTTTTACATATGTCCAAACTATATTACACCTCAGCCTCATGCTTGTTAAGTTTAAAAACACCCATGTTGCCATAACACCATCTCATCAAACTACCTAGCACCCTATCAATCCCAGATTCTTCTAGAATTAGGAAAAATGGAAATACATCCAAATCCTACTATTTCAAATTTACATTTGTTTGAAAATAAAATTCCCTTTAGAAATTTCATGACTCCCTTATGTCTAATCAAAACTTTCTAACTAGGGGTTGATGCTTCTGCATCAAACTACCCAGGTTTAAAATTTTCATGACCTCCTTGTCATGTTCTTTAAATTGTTCTAATCCTCATAGATCCCAAGCACTATATTGTTTCCCACCAATTTTTTTATATTGTTCTTATGTTGATGTCCTTATTTCTCTAGGATCCCACAGTTTTCTTTATTGTGGCCTCCAACTTTCTTTGCTAATGTAACCATTTACAACCAACCACCTGTTTCTTCTAGTTGTGTCCTCTTATACATCAATATATAATTTCTTATGTAGATTCTTCAATAGCCTTCTCAATTCCTCAGCTCCAATGGCTAACACATTCTCTTGCTGGTCAAAATTGTTGGTGCTACTAATTTGTAGCAATATCTCCAAAAACTTTGTGTCATTGATTGTTATCCTATAACATATCTCCCACTCTTCATCAAGAGAATTTGATAGCCTCCCCAATGATTGCTCTATAGAATATTTAATTCCATCATTTCCACATAAAATCGATTTGTAATAGTAATTCTCATGTCTATCAATTGCAGGTTCTTCCTCATTATTGTCCTTAATGAAGCATACAATTTCATTAATTGTAAAGTGTTAGTTTTTTTCTAGAAGAGGTTTTCGCTCCATGCTCTTTGGCTAGAAATAAAATAAAAAAAATCATTTTCAGGAGACAAACTTGTCTCATGATTCTCTTCCACTCCTTCTTTGGAAAACATCTATTATCCAGTAGTTTTTTCTAAATGTAGTATTTCAAATAAATTGATGCTTTAAGCACCTCCACATTTTCCTATTTCCTTATCGCATTCTATATGTTGTCTTCATCAGCTTTGGGACATAATAACTAGTCTTTCTCATATTGTGATAGTAGGATACTTGTGCATTTTCATTCTCCTTCATATGATCGTCTTCATAAATCACTTCCTCAACTTTTCTTTCCTATGTAATAGATTTAAATAGTTTCCCTTTACCTTTATCATGCCTACATGTCAACTTGTTCTCAGTTGCTATCATGGTTTCCATTTTCATTTTCCTATAGGGATTCCTTGTATTGTTGTCAAAAGAAATCTTGCTTCTCCTTGCTTCAAATTTTAAGAAGAAACTCTCATGCCTACTTCTCCATTTGAGATAGTCTCTAGAAATTGTCTCTCCTCTCATAAAAGAAATTGTTTCCTCCTCTTTGACTTTGGAGTAGTCTTCCCATCATCATGTATTTCATACACATAGTTAGGTTGATAGTTGAAAATCATATTTTCCCTTTCATATGCTATGCAATTCTCTTTCTCTTCCTTTTTCTTCCTTAACAACTTGAACTCTTCATCACCGCCGTGACGCAATGTTTCCATATCTTCATTTAGAACATAAATTTGGTTCTATATTACATTTTCCTTCATCTTCATGACACCTTCACGACAACTTCAAATGGTTTCCATCAATTTCAAGACTTTAATTCACATTCAACTTGTTAATTTTAAAAATATTAGTCCATCTACCCTCTTTGGTTGTCCTCAACATCAATTTCTCTCATTGCGTATGGTCCTTCTCCCTCTAATTTCTTTTATGAGCGATATTCTCTCATCCTCAAATATGATATATTTTGAATTATGTCCTCCTCTAATGTTTGTAGAAAGTTATCCTTCATGGCCCTTTATTTTCATGACAATTATAGATTATTTTCCATGTTTATCCAATCCTGTGACCTACAAAAATACACAAAACATCATTATTAAAATCATGAGGCTTTCTTGCCCAATTTGGTTCTTTTGCCACTATATCTTCTATCAACATCTCATTTCGTTGGTCCATACCTTTCAAGCAATCAGTGAGACTCTCATTCAATCTATCCTCAACATCTTCTTCTTCTCCATGGAGTGTTTCTTGCTTTGGTTCACAATAGTGGACCTCCTCATATTTAGATACTTTGAGTTCTCCACTTCTCCACTGAGCACTCAATAGGTATCTCATATTCCTCCTCAACTTCCTGGCATACAATTGTCTAACAAACCATTTGACCTTGTTCTAAGGCCCATCTACATCTCTAGTCTTCTCTCTCCCTCTATTATAATAGTATGCTTATTACACATAATCTATTTTAACTAAACCACATCTCTATCAAACTCCTCATTACTTAGTTCCCTTCTCCTAATTTCATATTGTTTGTAATCCTTCCCCATTCTCTTGTGGCCTCCACTCGAACCCTTATGATAACCATCATTGGTCATCTCCTTCTCTCTAAGCTTCTCCATGCTTACTATGAGATGCAACCATGCCTCCAAACATCACCTCACCAAGATTTCTCATCTGGATTGGTCTTTTGGTATGACATGTTTAGCTAGAACCATGCAGGCTTCCTATGATACTATGAATGTTCATATATTCACACTTCTCAAGAACTTCACTTGTTCTCTTCACCTCTCTCTAAGGATTTCCTTTATCCTCAACACTTCCAACCTCAGTTATAACTTCTCTCTATCTATCCTGTCAGTCGCAAGGGTTCTTTACCGTAATCCCTGAGAAGACTATTGGTTCCCTCTTAAAACTTCCCTAGATGTATCCAATGCCATAATATATTATTGTTATCTTTGCACTTATTATATTCTTGATAAATTTAAAATAAAATTGAAGGATCAATTAGCTATCAAGTTCCTTCACCATTGAGATCTCAATTCTCCCAACTCTGCTTCTTGGTTGGTACTTCTCAAACCTTCTCCAAATACTCTACTATGCTCTGAGTCTCTATCTCTCCTTGTGTTATTTTATAGTGTTTTCTTGCCCAAAATTCTTCTTAGAAATTCCTACCACTCTAGTATTCCTCTCCCATTAACTATCTTCATTCTTCTCTCTCTTTGTGTATTTTCTTCTCCATGAGTAATTATTTTTTATTGTCTCGGTCCTTGATCCTTCATGAGAAACATCCTCTCCTTCGGTGGCTACAATTTCCTTTCAACCACTTCACCTTTCTATTTATTCCTAAAGGAGCATACTATCACGCTGATACCACTCAACGTAGCCTCCTTAGGTATCTCAGTTCAAAGCTATACTATTAGCTCTGATACCACTTAATGTAGCCTCTTACAAGGTTCTCAAATATTCCAATTATTTTGACATATTTTCTCTCACCAGAAAGCTCATATTATCTATCCTCAAAGGACTATTTGTTTCTATTCTCATTTGAATGCTCACTAGAGTATAAACACCTAGTCAATCTTTGAATTCTCGAACTATTACTAATTCCTAGGGCTAAGGCTTAAACTTATGATCCCTCTTTACTTCCACACAACCTTGCATATATTTTAGTGTAACTCCCTTTGGTTCATGGTCTTTTCCTTTTCCCAAAAGACATGGCCTCTTTATCTTAGTTGTGGATACATTCCTCCACTGAAATAGGTTCCCTCAAGTAATGGGCAGTATTAATTTCCAAAATTAATGGCAACATCGAATTCATTTCTCTTTTCCCAGGAGCTCTATGTATAAAATCACCACAAAACAACTATAATCTCACAACAAATATCAACAAGATCAACAAAGTGTAGGGGGCTTCCCTTATGATTTCAACAAAAGAGGGCATTGGGGTGGGGGTGTCGCACACTTATTATAGCCCCAACGATGAATGGAAATTTTTTACCAAAGTCAATTGACAGTTTTTATGGGGCCTGTCAATGAGGTGGGGGTTCTACACTCTTTTTTCTACCCCTCATTTGGAAATATGATCATAAATAGTAAATTTAGTGTGGACTAATGGAGATATAATTTCAATCTCATATAGTGATTTATCTAGAAACTAATGGAACTTAACTTTGATCAAACACCTACATTGTAGCCGCTATCTTGTTGGCCCAAACATTATCCACTTGATCTCTAATGTTGAATCACTTATAGGATGAGGTTATCAGTGTAACCAAATATTTTATCTACTGTAATGTAATATTCTTAGACATATGATTTCAAGGTTCCAATATTTCCTCTTCCTCGAAGGGTTTCATCCCCCCCACAACTATGTCTTGATGATATTTCTCTATGGGTCAACACTTTTAGCTAATAACACAAGGATTCACTCTCTTGGATCATTATGCTAGATATTGATCTTGACCGTGAAACCAAACCCACTCACATAAAATAAATTGATTTTAACATAGTTACACTTGCCCATCTACATAGATGATCAACTCTAACATAGAGAATTTAACATGGGGAATAGTTGAATAAAACTGATATTCTCTTATTACTCCACAAAATAATATTTATAAAGGAATTATAGTGGGCTCACTTCTCAAGCTCAAATACTCTCCCTTAATATCTCTCATCCTCCTACTATTTGAGCTCTACCTCGTGAGATGTAAACTTTAAAATCCTCAAGGCCTCGTTTTCTCTAACTATACACACCAATACATATACAGCTTCTATTAGCTAAGAAATATCCTAGAAGAATAAAGACATCTTTGACATGTGTCCCAACAAACCTAACACCTCAACCTAACCCTTGTTAACCTTACAAAAATCCCACGTGGCCATAACACCATCTCGTCAAACTACATAATAGACTATGAGTCTTAGATTATTCTAGAATCAAGGCACATGGAACTTCATCCAAATCCTACTATTTCTTATTTATATAATTTACATTTGAGATTGCATGACTCCCTTATGTCTAATCAAAATTTGTTGACTAGGGCTTGATGCTCATACATAATAAATTGAAACCAAATAACCACTCAACCATAGAACCTAAACAATACCTCACCTACTTCTCCCCACAAAACCAATGAATTTTTCATTGATTTATGTTGTGAATGAAATTTATTCATATGCATATTTATGCATATGTTGTTGACGTAATGTGTATGAGTAGAACTTGGGGATGATGCTTGAGTCAAATTTTTAGAGGAGCCGACCATGTGACCCTGAAGATATAACCTTGTCCCTTATTATTTTTTGTGTCAAAATCCTTTCGGCCTGGACCTTTAATCTGTATGACCTAATCCTTAAGGGTCATGGTCATCTGCTTGCTGACATCAACATTGCATCATCAATATACGAGGAATATTCAAACTTTAGTTCTAAAATACCTCTCTTAAGGCTTATGTTCTCAACTTTTAGTTTTCCTGTAGTGTGTCCAACATAAAAAACATGTTTTTGTTTTCACCAAAATAATTAGTACAGATTATTCATTTTATTTCTTTAATAAAAACAATATAACATTTTATCATACATAATGCTACCTTATTCATTACATTTATTAACTTCCAAAAATACATATTTAAAATAGGTTTCAGAAATACTCATATAGTTATTTGTATTTTCCTGGAAATAGATTAGAGGTTGCCACATTCCTCCCAACCATTGAAATAAAATTTGAATTCTTCCTCAGAAGATCTAGCCTCCTTTGTGCTAGGAAAACAACTCAATAGTCTTGCATATCTTATATCTCCTTAACCCCAGGAAACATCTTGCTAATTATGGGTTTAGTTCCAGTATTTCTTCCACATTGGCACCTTTATTTTATCCAAACTACCTTATCTCCCGCGACTCTTTTTCACACAATTTCCACACATGAAATTTATCTTTACTCACGCATTCCTTTTAGTCATTTTCTTAGACCCTTCTTGGGCATAACTAATTCCAACTATTTTCCTAATAGTTACAAGTCTAATTTCTCACATGATAACCTCTAATGTATTTCAAAAGGAAAATAATAATAAATAAAACAATTTTCTTTTCTTTTATTAACTGTTTTTTCTTTTTCTTTTTTTTTTTTTCTGCGTAAATACTAATTCTATTAAAAAAGAGAAAATTATGTACATGGAGGTCGAGACCTCAGAGGGGGCAGAGGCCAGCCCTCAGCCAGAGATTCTGAGACATATAGCTCCTACTATCTGCCATTTCCGGATTACAGACTTCAAAAACTTGATTTGTTAGATAGTGACCCACTAAAAAATAATTATGTTCTGAGTCTAACACATCATAGCTATTGCCTGCAGAGGCTTTACTGAGACGCATGCTGTCATGCATGTCATGGACAAAAAGAGGCAAAACAGAACTCATCAAACCCAGAGTTGTTGCTACAAATTAAGAACAGGTTGGCTAGCGCCAAAAACTTAAACAAGAACTGAGACCAGACCCATAACCAGAGACCCAGAAACAAAGACACATAGCATAAAATCAAACAGAGCGAAGGCGAGAATGCCACCCGTCGGTGATGAACCAGCCTTAAGCTGCATGTTGCGAAGAGTTGGGCATATCCTTGTCCACCTGGCTAAACGAAGCAACCCAGGTGACGAAACCATTATCTTCAATTCCTTCGATACCACCTTCTGGAGGAGTTACCAGGTTGAGGATGCTTCCTACACGATGAGTTGGTCCACAAGAAAGGATCTCGTGCTGAGTTGAATCAGCCGGATGTGGAGGCGCTTCAGGAACAGGGGTATCGTCTTGCATATTATCTGCATTAAACACAACCCCAACCATCTCCCCCTAAAGGATGCTATCTTCCTGAGATTGAGAGGTGGTGGTGTTGGCTAAGCTATTGGGATTGTCCTCTTCCTCAGCAAGAATAACCATGATACTGGCAGACAAAACTGACCTGTTGAGCCTGCTATGGAAGGTGAATCGAGTAGTTTGAAAGGAATTGTGTGGGAGAGGCCCAGCATGGCCAGAGGGCGGTGAGGACGGGGAGGCCAAAACAATGGGGATTACATTCTGAGGAGCAGACCGAGAGGCTCTGCCTCTGTTACCGGTGTTACCTCCTCATCGAGAGACTCCTCGATGGCGAGGAATTCTTGAAATGACAGAACAGTTGATAAAGGGAAGATGGCAGAGCTGACGGGAGAGGGATTGAGCACAGAGGAACCCGGCGAAACCGAATAACCAGGCATGCTTCCAGACAATCTGAGCGAGGCAGGGGTGCGGGAAGAACAATGGGAGGAGGTGAAAAGAACCAGGAGCGATGGCATGAACCAAATACTGAGCCATACATAAAACCTTGAGCATGAACTCTCGAACCAGGTGCACATTAATGCCAATCTGTGCGACCAACATTCTGTCCAGCAACCAAATAAATGCACATGCCATGGAGATCTTCAGCCTTCGTCCGCCAGCCAGGTGTAGGGCCAGCTGCCTGCCTTGAGCGAGCCCTCATAAATGCAGAACATTAACACCCGCATCCGAGTGTGTGTCATCCTCCTGAAGCATGTCATCCTTCACAATATTCTGGAACTCAGAGAGTTGATCCTCGGAGGCTATGCTGGAGATTGAGCCTACAAAGAGATCTACCCCAATTTCCACTCCTATATTAGCAAGAAAATCAGCAAGCTTATTTCCTTCCCGCTTAGTGTGCCTGAAGGAAATTGCTTGATGTTGAGAAAGCCATCTGTCTATTAGCTTGAGCCTTTGAGCCATCCTCCAACTGTTACTGACCTTATGTATGGGGGATCCCTGCATTAGTTTTGTGACCATCTTTATGATGATTTGCGAGTCCCCTTCTATGATAAGTGGAAAAAAACTTTTGTCCTGAGCTAGGGTGAGACCTCGCCATAGTCCTTCCAATTCCACTGAGTTGTTGCAGTCCCAACCTTTTGAGCCGAGAAAGATGAGTTGAGGAGTCCCATAATGATCCCTGAAGACCCCCCCATAACCTGCTTTTCCCGGATTACCCTTTGAAGCTCCATCAAATTTTAGCTGGAACATGTTGTTGGGCGGCGGAGTCCACTTTGTTGACTTTTGTTTCTTCTTAGTAGGATTGTTTTTAAGGGTAGGTTGTTGATTTAAATGTATCTTCCAATTGTCCCATACTGATTGTTCCTGCGGAAATGAAGGAAAATCTTCTGGGGACCAGTCTTTAATAGATAATGACTCCTTAATGTTCTGATGTAATTTGGTCCATATCTGCTCTATAGGCATAGATTGATCCTTAAAAACTCTTCTGTTCCGCTCCTTCCAGATATTCCACATCAGTAGACCAGGAATAAGCTGCCATAGTGTGTTGAGGAGTTTGCTTTGATATGGCTCGTGACTCCAATTGCGAATAGTAGCTCTGATATCCCCTTGCACTTTGCCTTCTTTTTGGCATCGGAAGGCAACCTTTTCCCATAGCTTCCATCCTATTTGACAAGTATGCATTAGATGTATAGTTGATTCCTCTTCTTGCTTACAGTTGAGACATATAGATGGGCCAGAGAAGCTTCTTTTTCTAAGATTATCCCATGTGAGAATTTTATGGTGACATAGGAGCCATAGAAAAGTAGACACCTTCGGCCAGTTTGAGGAATGCCAGATTTTATCCCATAACGTGTCTTTGATTATCCGTTCTTTGATAATTATCTTATATGCTTCCCTTGTGGTGAAAGCACCTCTCTCTTCATATCCCCATCTTAGTATGTCCGATCCTTCTGAGATAAGGATTTTCCGTTTTTGTAATTCTAAGGAAAGAGATAGCTGAGTTTTCTCAGAGCCGTGCATCATGATTTGATTGGCATCCATCCATTGTCTATATCCCTGTGTGGAAGAGGGGTCCCAGAACTGATTAACCGTTGCTAACTGATTTATATCTTGCTCTGGTAAGGGAAGGTTAGAGAGTGTATCCTTTATCTTTGGGAGCTGCTGCCAGGAGTCTTTCCAAAATCTTTCTGTGTTGCCGCTCTTAACTTCCCAAAAGCTATGGTTTTGTATTAGATATCTATGTTGAATGGCCGAATTCCAAATTACAGACCCTGTGCTTACTTCTGTCATCTGAATTCTTTCTTCAATAGGGCTATTATTCACATATTTTGTTGTCCAAAGGGAGGCCGAGGGGGTGTTAGGATTTGCAAGCCACCTCCACCATATTTTGGCTCCCATTTTCTTATTACTGTGCCCTGGATCTCTAAGCCCAATTCCCCCAGCCGTCTTTGGAAGACATACATTGTCCCATTTAACCAGAGCCCACTTTCGATAAGGGCCTGAACTGCCCCATAAGAAGTTGCGCTTGAGAACCCATTTAGGAGCTGCAAGAATAGAGAAAAGATACAGGGGCATGGAATGGAGAACCGCCTTAATGAGAACAAGTCTGCTGGCCATATTAAGAGCTCTATGAGTCCAGAGGAAAAGCCATGCCTCTAGCTTTTCTAACAAGTTTTTCCAAGAGGAGTGCTTGAGGGCCGAGGCTATTAAGGGAGCTCCTAGGTATTTGGAGGGAAGGGAGGCAATGGTAAAACTGAGAATACGGGAAATGGCTTTTTGAGTGGGAGCAGAAGTGTTAAAGAAAAAGATTTGAGATTTGACATGATTGATAAGGGCTCCGGAAGCATCAGAGAAGTTTGATAGGAGGGTTTTGAGATGGCGAGCTTCTTGGACCGAGGGATGACCAAAAAGCATGTTATCATCCACAAATTGCTGGTGGGAGTAGGTAGGAGAATTGTTGAAAGATAGGCCTTTGAGACGCTGGGTAAGCAGGGCGGAATTTAGACTCCTACATAGTCGTTCTGCCATAGTAACAAAAAGAAAAGGTGAAAGGGGATCTCCCTGCCTGATACCCCTGGAAGGACGAAACGTAGCCGAAGGGTTACCATTGATAAGCACATAAAAGAATGAGGAAGACAAAAGATTGATAATCCATCTGACCCAGGACGGGGCAAAACCAAAGGCAGTAAGAATTTTTTGAATGTAAACACAGCTGATACTATCAAAAGCTTTGGACAAATCGATTCTAAGCAACATACCTGGTTTTTTGGTTTTCTTCAAAGAGTGGATTATTTCATGAGTTAAAATGATCCCGTCCGTTATCTACCGGCCTTCTACATAACCAGATTGCTCGGGCGACATAATGAGAGGGGCGGCGGTTTCAGTCTGGTAGCTATCACTTTTGAGACAATTTTATAGATGATTTTGCATAGAGAAATCGGTTTGTACTTGTCTGGAGTATTGGATTCCTCTGCCTTGGGTATTAAAGCGATGAAGGTGGCATTCAGCCCTTGGTACATCCAACATAAGGTGGGAGACTCCTCCACAACTTGCCAGACCTCCACTTTGATAAGATCCCAAAAGTTATGAAAAAAGTTGGAGGTGAATCCATCCGAACCCGACGCTTTCCCTGCTTTCAACTGATGAACAACATTTTCGACTTCCTGCATACTTGTGGGTTTTGAGGAGGAGAAGATTATGCTCCTCTGTAATTAATTTTGGAATGTTCCTCAGTTTTCTTTTATTAACTGTTATAAATATACATTATGCAAAATAGACTACATTCTGAAAAATAAGAAGACACACATATATACACAGAGAATGACAGATTATTGGGAAGGAATTACAACCAACATTCTATTAGAACTTGATTATATTTATACATAGTTAATATAGTTGGAGTGGTTGTACCTGCTCACAACGAACCTTCATTCACTTTATCTTACAAATTTACCGAGGATTAATGTCATTTACATGACACATAATGTATGATGACAACATAAATCAAAATACCCTTACAACATCTCCCCCACCCTCAATTCCTAGCTTGTCCTCAACAAGGATGCATCAATGTCTTGGACCACTACTTCATCTAAAATTATCCTTACTATACATCAACCATGTGTGCCAATCTACATAAGTAACTCAATACCAACAACAATCAGTTGGATAGGGAGGTTCACATATATGAGGTTCATTGCCAATTATTCATATCTGATGGCCACTTCTTCGTAGTCTTCTCAACCAAATATACTTCTACTCCAACAAAGAACCATTGATAGCTCCTCTCCAATCCGAGGGCGTCCTTTTCACTCTTTATATGGATGAGTCCAATGCAGGCCTATCATTCATGGGAGTCCTTTATCAATCATAAGATGAGTGAAACACCTGCATAAGAACCATCCCACTTTTTCTTCTTCCATAATCCAAGAACAATTCTACAATCTTTATACTAGGGGGAATAAACGATATGGTATAATGGTGTCATCATCTTTAGCGCTTTAGCTCATTATGTTTTATTGTCATCATCCATTTTATGTTATGTTCTATTTTAAATACATACATGATCTTATTTTCAAAGTATTATTCAAAATATTTTATGTTTAATAAATCTTACATCTAGTCAGTGATTCAGAGCCACCATTAAGCAATAAACTAAGGAATATAATGCAATTTTGGAAACATGGGTGAAGCTAACAACCACATCAGCCATTATACCAAATACCACAATCAATTGTGTGTGGACCATGGAACCAAGCCTAGTTGTTAAGAATAATTAGCTAGCGCTTTTTTATCTCCATCACTCAAGTTAAAAATAACCAAAAAAGTGATAGATTCTACTTACCTTTGCTATTATTACAATATGAGAGCATATTTCATCTCATGTTGTAGACACATTTCTGCCAATAATAAATTAAAAACATATTTTGCATTAATAACTATCTTGTTTTGTTTTTTCAATAAACTATGGTTAAGTTCTAAAAAGTTTGTCTCACATTGCATACAAATTTTTCCACTAAAAAATAAAAGAACACATTATTTCTCTAAAGCATGATAATAACATGGGGTTTCACCTTCTTAAGCAGTATCTTACCATGCTCATTCACAAAGGGCTTTTAAAATTGTGAGAAATAGAGTCAATATATTTTGGGTATTAGGGAGAATGTGGAGTCATAGGTTTATAGGAATTAGAGGTATAAAATGTGGTATTCAGTGAAAATAAGAAATATCTAGTAAAAATAAGGTTTATTTTTACTAGAAATATGTATTGGATGGTGGGTTAAACAAATGTACTTAGGGAGGCTTTTATCAATATATAGTAATATTAGAGGTATTCTTTAATATCCCATTAATGCAAGTGTTATGACACAAATTGACTAGGTTGAGAGCCTATGGAAAGAATACATTACATAATTAGGGGGTTTAATAGTTAGTAGAGGTAGTTGTTGTGAGAGTAAGAGATGATCAATTTCAAGATTGAAAGATACTTGAAATACTCCATATTTATCCTTGAAAGTGATCATATCTTACTCTCACAACAACTTCCTCTCCTAGGTAATGAACCCCCTAATTATGTAGCACATTCTATCCTGAGGATGTCCACTTAGTCAACTTGTGACATAACACTTGCATTAATTGGATATTATAAAATACCTCAATATTTGTTGATCTCTCCACCCAATACACCTTTCTAGAAAACACAACCCTTATTTTTTAGTAATTATCCCCTATTTTCAATAAATACCACTTTTTACACCACCAATGCCTATACACCAACTCTATTTCTCACAATTTTAAAGCCATCTTTATGAATGAACATGTTAAGATATTGGTCAAGAAATTGAAACCTCATGATCCTGTCATGCTTTAGAGAGTCTATAAACCTTTTTCTCCTATCCAAGGATCCTATCCAACTTAAATTTACTTCCAATTCCAACTTGACATTCAACCTAATTTCCAACTAAGAAATAAACTTTAATCAAGGTTTTCCAATCCAACAATGCCTCTATAGCATTGTGCAAAATTAAGACTTGTGACAAATTATTGTTAGGGTCAAGTTGACCTTGGGCTTAGACTCACCTATAACCCAAACAAGTTTTAATTTAATGAATTGATTTACTAACAAAATAAACAAAATATTTAATAGACATGTATACTTTGAATAGGGCTTCTATAATTTAAATTTTATTATTAATGATTAATAATTACTAGTTTGATGGTAGGGATTTAACCTCCATGGAATATTTTAGAATATTTATAGTAGTATACACAAATCAACAGTTGAGATTTATCTCCAAAGTAGCGTTTATCTGCAAAGTAGCTAAGACGATTTTTCCATTTTAATTAAATTTATTAAATAAAAAAATGTCATATTAAAAACTCTCATGTGTATTGATTTATGGTTTTTTTGGCATATTCTATTAATAAACCATGCCATTCGACCATGGTATTATGGTAAAGCCTATATATATATTAAAAATATCCATGAGAAAGTGGGGCTAATCTTAATGGTTAATAATCTTGTCTCGTGTCTATATATATATATATATATATATATATATATATATATATATATATATATATATATATATATATATATATCTATATCTATATATATATATATATATATATATATATATATATATAGATATATATATATATATATATATATATATATATATATATATATATATATATATATATAAGCATCAAAACACTTACTACATGATAAGCATCAAAATACTTAACCAACTATATATTTGAAATTGTTAATATTAAAAAAATCTCAAAAAATAACTAAATTATCACTTTATTATTATTATTATTACTACTACTATAACAAATTAATATATGACTTAAAAAATATTCTTAACCACAAAGACTCACCCCAACTTTATCATGGATATTACCTTTTGTTACAACACCATGGGTTAATACTATGGTTGATCTATACCACATGCCCCATATAAAACATGATATAATATTAGTTTTGCACCTCGAGACGCTTGATCCTTCTCGAAGCTTGATACATCCAGAGTTAAGATGGATCTAGGTTGGTTTCATTCATTTGTGACCAAGGAAAATATATCAAAGATATGATTAGTTTTATCAGTAATATACAAATATATCTAATATTAATATAGTTGTTTTAAATATGATAAATATGTCTAAGATTAAACTGGTCATTTTTCATTTTAAATTTACTTTAAATGATAGAAAATGTCAATAATAAGAATGTTACATCAATTACAAATAGTATTCATTATGATCAATCTCAAACTATTTTCTTCTACTATTCTTATTTTCATCGTTGTTAGTTATGTCATCTTTCCATATCGATTATATGAAAAGGATAGTTGAAATTGTAAATAATTTAAATCTTTAGCTCGAGTTGTTGTAGTAAACATCATACCTTGTCTCTCTTGCTCTCTAATAGTAATAGGTTGAGTTACTATGACACAAAAATCAATGTACATTTTCAATAATGTTTCGTGCTTACACTAAAATCAAAGCACAATGTTAATCCAATCACTTTAAAATTAATGTACCATCATAAATCCAATTACATCAAATCAGAAATCAATATCCACACTTAAATCAATGCATCTTATGTAGAAATTCCCACTATATATCAACAGATTATGCAATATACTAAAACACAATACAAGATCTACTTCTACAACGCTTTGCGGAAGCTTTATCACATATGATAATTATCAAACAAGAACATATATAACTGAGAATGACAAGCAATCACACATAACAAAGAAATATAATCTGGGGAAAGCCTCAGCCTAAAAACCCAACTCTCTATTATCATACAAGTGGAAAATAGTCACAAAATTACATAAAGCCTTAGGTTGGAAGCCAACCAGCTCTCAGTATAATCCCTTTGTTGCTCATAGATAGTCAAAGGCCTCTATCAAACCTTCTCCTCTTCCCTCCAAGCCTCCTATTTCTTTACGCAATTTTCCTTGGGGTCCAGTGCAGCCACTTATGTGAATTGGCCTCTTCACACACTCACTAACCTCTGATAGATAAATCCTTCTCCATGGATGAGTTTCCATTATAGGAAAAATCCATCCAACTGATATTATATTGTCCCTCCTCTGATCTCAATTGGGTCTCTCTCTAAACTGACATGCATGAGTTATTCATGAGAGAATTTTCAGTTATCTGAAGTGCAGTGGTTACATGCATGCAGGCATTAACTAACTGAACTCACAATTAATTCAACCAATTGTTTGAATTAATCTAACCAGACTTGACTCAATTAACTAAGTCAACTAATTACAACTCATAATTACAGCTAATCCTTTTCCTTTAACTAATGGATAAATCCCTTAATCAAAGGAATAATTGTTGCATGTACTCACATAGACTTCATGTTTATTTCTCCTTAACTAATTAACTAAAGATGAATTAATTAATTAATTTACAAACAACTACTAAGATCAAATTCAAATTTTACTTCACTATTTTAGTTCAGGGACAAACTAAAATGGAACCTATCCCGAACTACTAAAAATAGCAATGTTATTTTTAGCACTTCCATTTTTCTTTCCTTGTTTCTCAGTCGAGCACTTGTACCTGAACTGATATTTATAGCAGTGTTACTTTTAGCAATTCTATTTTTACCATTTCTTATTGCATTTTCAACACTCCCTCTCAACAAGAAAGGCTTCAACTCAAATCTGATCCTAAACCTTTGGAATGTTTTGCATGCAACACTTCTTCCAAGTGTGGACGCTCCAGCAACTCTAGAAACAAAAAAACTCCCAACTGACCTCTCTGTTGGGCTAGAAACATGCTCTACTGCTGAACCTCCCTCTGCCATTGACAAGTGTTCCCACTCTGAACTCTGAGTTGCTGTAACATCTCCATGCATATCGCACTATTGCACACCCCTCAGTGGCATCCTGCACTAGTGCAACACTCCTACGCTTCTCGCATTGTTGTAGCCTGCTAGCTCTACATAGCCTTGGGACTCCTGCACTGTAGCTCTCTCTGCCACTCCATCCGCATCTGTCTCTACCAACTCAGCCAGTCCTACTACTCCTCATCGCGGCTCCCATAGCAAAGTCGAATCAAAGAGGTTGGGTACCTCAAGGATCCTGCCCCTATTCTAGCCTACCTGGGACTGTCACTCCACATCGCCCCACCTCCTACCTGGAGGTATGGATTCATGTGATTTGTTTGCCCAATTGGCTCGAAATTTCCCCCTACTAGAGGTCTCTACATGAGTGGATGCCTCCACTGGGTCTCCTCTCGGCTTCTCTAGTTGTGGCTACTCCATAACCTCCTGAATATACTGCACCAATCGCGGCTCCTCCACAATCGTCTGAGACTTCCTCTGGCACTGCATGTTGAGAGGTAATGTATTCTCCCTCTCAACCACAAAGTCTCCATCAGTGGCCTTGCTCCTCAAGGCTTTTCATGCATCTTGAACCTCAAGAGCATACAAGTTCTTGACTCATGAACTGATCTGCTTCACCTGTCTCATGGTGATGAGTCGAAGGAAAACCTTTCCTTTACTGAAGACTACATCATAGCCTCTGTCTTCCAGCATTGCGATCAACACCAAATTTTTCTTTAGTCCTGGTACATACTTGACATCAGTCAAGGTAATGTGAGCTCCATGCTCTCTTTGAAAAACAACTGTGCCTACACCTGAGATACTATACTTTTCATCATTACCCGTCACGATCGGCATCTGGATATCCTTCTCCTCCAAGGTACTGAACAAAATCTTGTCACTGCTCATGTGGAAAGAAGCTCCATTGTGAAGAAACCAACCACCTCCCACCATGGATGAAACCACGCATGCGAAAAGTGTGAAATTCAAATCGAACTGTAAGGCTAGTGCCTCACCTTCTGATCCTTCCACGGATCCACTCTTGGATTTCCTCAGTGGATAATTTGTAGGAAAATGGCCCACTTCATGACAATGAAAGCATCACACTTTCAATTTGTCAAAATTCTTCCCACCATGGGAAGAACTCGATTTGGTATGAGAATCTTTCTCCTTCCCTTTCTTTGCCTCACTTGCTAAGGCACAATTTTCTTCATCCTCCTTGGATGAACAAGATCCATCTCTGGTGCTTCTTCTTATCTCCTCCTGCATTAGATCCGACCAAAGTCATTCCCAATCTGGTAGTTTTTCCCTTCCATTAATCGAGTCCTGGTAGCTATGCCAACTCTTCGGAAGACCAAGGAGTGCAAGACTCACCATGTCATCATCAGCGGTCGTGATCCCTACACTTCCAAGCTCATCCTTGTAGGTGGTGAGTTTATTCAGATATGTAGAGATCATGTTGCCCTTTTCACACTTGATTTTTTGAAGCTTGTCTTTCAACACCAGCTTCCTCTGATCGTTGTTGTTCTGATATAGATCTTTCAATGTTTTCCACATCGAAAATGGTGTCTCCTTCCCATGGAGGCTCAAGAAAATGTGGTCTCAAACTCACTCCAGGAGGATTCTCCTTGCTCTAGCCACATATTTCTTCCATTCCGTTAGTTGAGTAGCATTAGTCAGCTTGGGGACTTCTTGATCAATGAATTCATTTAGACCGTTATCCTCTAATACTGCCTCCATGTGATCCTTCTAGGCTATATAATTTGAGTTGTCATCATGGGCATACTCGAGTCTTAAACCATTGAACACCATTGGTGAAATTAAGATGTGATACGAACTTGATTTCTGTATTGAGGAACCACAACCTTCGAACTCCTCCTTCTTGTATACTGTTCTTTGCCTTCATCACCTTTGCTCTGATACCATGTAGAAATTCCCACTATAGATCAAAAGATTATGCAATATACTAAAACACAATACAAGATCTACTTCTACAACACTTTACAGAAGCTTTATCACATATGAGTAGTATCAAACAAGAACAGATATAACTGAGAATGAGAAGAAATCACACATAACACAGAAATATAATATGGGGAAAGCCTCATCCTAAAACCCCAACTCTGTATTATCATACAAGTGGAAAATAGTCACAGAATTACACAAAGCCTTAGCTTGGAAGCCAACCAACTCTTAGTATAATCCCTCTACTACTCAGACAGTCAAAGGCCTCTCACAAACCTTCTCCTCTGCCCTCTAAGCCTCCTATTTCCTTGCGTAGTTTTTCTTGCGGTCCAATGCTTCTACACATGTGAATTCCCACCTCACACTTCTCACTTGGTCCAATAGTAACTGCGTAATCCTGAAGGAGATAAATCCTTCCACATAGATGAGTTTCCTTTATAGGAAAAATCCATCCAACTAATAGTACACTACCCCTCCTCTAATCTCAACTAGTTCTCTGACAAAACTGACATGCATGAGTTATTTATTAGAGAATATTCAGTTATCTGAAATGCAGCAGTTACGTGCATGAAAGCACTAACTAACTGAACTCACAATTAATTCAGCAAACTATGTGAATTAATATAAGTGGACTTGACTCAGTTAACTCAGTCAACTATTTACAACTCATAATTACAACTCATCCTTATCCTTTAACTAATGGATAAATCCATTAATCAAAGGAATAACTGTTTCATGTCCTCACATAGACTTCATGTTTATTTGTCCTTAACTAATTAACTCAAGATGAATTAATTAATTAATTTACAAACAACTGCTAATATCAAATTTGAATTTTACTTCACTATTTTAGTTTATGGACTAACTAAAATAGGAATCTATCTCGAATTGCTAAAAATAGCAATGCTATTTTTAGAACTTCCATTTTTCATTCCTTGTTGCTTAGTCCAGCACTAGTACCCGAACTGCTATTTATAGCAGTGCTATTTTTAGCACTTCTATTTTTAGCTCTCTTGTTGCCATTTTCGACATCTAATGCAAGCAATCAAATAAGATTAGAAATCAACTTCTCCACTCGAATCAATGCATCTAATGTAAGCAATCAAATAGGATTAGAAATCAACATCTACACTCAAATCAATGCATTCTTACTACCTCTCCCTCCATCTTCCTTATTGTTAACACCAAAAAAACATACACATGTTTTTACAATCCAGAAGAGGCTAAAATACAACCAACAAAATTGACAAGTGAATATTTTCTAGCTAAAGACATCATGGAGTTAAAAACATTTAATTTCCCCTAGGGAGAAAATTTTATAAGGTTAAAAATTTGAGGATGTCACAAACATTTCTTCAATATCCCCTTGCATGCAAAATATGCTTTGAAAGTCATGCGGTCAAAGAAATGGATGACTCAGTGAATTCAGGACCACTCCACACACTTGGATCTGATTCCCTAACAAGATATCAGTCCAGGATAGTTGAATTTGAGTCACCCTGAAGATATGAAACGCTCAATGGAATCATCTTGTCTTACTCATGAGTCATTGTCATGCATGAGCCAAGAGGGGGAATAGGGATTCAAAAATTATATATAAACAGGCCATGGGAGAGCCAAAATATGAGGCATTCTTATGCAGGCCAAATTGTTATGATAGAAAACCAACATTTCAAATTGTTGAAGCCAAATAAATTAAGAGCACTAACATGTTGGCCATATTGCTTCTAATCAATACACCATATTTATGAGAGAAGAGGAATCCACCGTTGTAGAGTCTTCATACTTCTTTGAGCGAGAGGAGAAACTTGCGAAAAGGTTGAGGAAAAGAAACCTCCTTGCCGAGGATTTTTGAGCACCATTTCTCAATGAATTATCTTCAAGTGCTTAATATTCATCTATTGTATTCAACCTCTAATACCAAAATTCAATAAAGAGAGTTTTTTCCATTATTTTGTTGACTTGTATTCTCCATTGATTTTTTTTGTGTATTTACCTCTTTACTTTATTTATGTTTGTATATGCATTGTTTTCACTATTTGCAATGATTTTGTTTATCTAAGTTTGTCCACTAACAACACCAATTCTACCTGTGATCCTTTGCAGGGAACATCCAACTGTTAGGGACGTGTCTTTTGTTACTCCATTGCCACAAAAACACTAACACATGAATGACAATCATACTATTGTATTTTCTTTACTCTAAATTTTGTGTTTGCAAGACCTTCTCTCTTCATAACCTCTCTATAGGACACTCATCATATCTATGGAATTTTCGTAGCACCTATATGACCTATTCTAAGCCCACGAAATTTAGTTTTCATTTTCTCTACTCAGCTGTGTGGAATTTTTTCTAACATATGTGTGTGCACATCTGTGTGTGTCTTAAACCACACATAACTAGAAAGTCAAAAAGAGCCTTGTATTTTCTCTTTTCTCGGGTGATTGGTAGCCTTTACTGAATTTCCTTTACCTTTGCATTTTTTATTTTTACTTTAGTATGCCTAGCTACTTTACTAGCCTCAATTAGTGGAGAAATTAGAGTATTTTTTCATTTTTATTGGCAATACACACATAGCTTAATTAGGATAAAAGGAAGTGGCCCAAATCCACATATAATTTTCAAACTATTTTTTCTAAAGTTTTTTGCAAATCACATAGCTTAATTAGTAAAGGAGTAACTAGCCCATCATGCACAAATCTTACTACTAACCAAAGAATTCATTTTTCATTTTTCGGACTAGGAGAAATTGTTATTATAGAAAGTAAGTAATCTATGCTTCCCTTGCATCTCTTAGACGAACTTGGGTTTGTATATGAAATCTTTCTTAAAGAATTTGAATTTCAATCTCCCTTGTTGAAACTGAAATAGTTTAATAGGAAAAGAGTAAGTGGCCCATTATCCACACCATATTTATCTTTCAATGCAAGGAACAATCAACACTTAGAGTAATTAGAAGGATACTGTAAAGGATCATCAAATATCTGCATCTTACCACATTGTGTATGTTCACTTGCATCACGCATTAAGCTTCTATTAGCTTTGTACTAGAATTCACCAGTGTGCGGAGATTTGTGTACTTATTTTATTTTTTCTTACAATATCACTCCCTATGTGAATTAAGACTCCTTAAAAACAATCATAACTTGAACCAACTAAGTTTCCCCACAGGGGCCACCAAAAAATTTATAGTTTAGGTAAGGAGCATTAAGGGTAGGTATCCCATAAGCCACCATGGTCATGTTACATATTTGAAAAATAGATGTTGAATTTTTGGGGAGCTTAAAATTCTTCAATCATCCCATGGAAAATATTACCCGAGCATGGAAAAGACCCGATTCAGAGGGGGTTTGACTTACGTCTAGTGTGTACGGTACTCTTTGGGGCTACCCAACCCATCTAGTGCTCGAAATTGTTAATTGAGTACCAAGAATATAAAGACTCGAATTCTCACATGGGACGAAGGTACTTTAGTGTCTAAAATGTTGGGCATCCTTTCCCTATAGGTGACGGTACAAGATCACTTGAGCCTCATTTCCATTAACTTGGTTGATTCTTTGGCTGCCAAAAGGCATCAATAGTTCTTCTGAGACATTTCCCCAGGACCCATCAGAAGATATCTTCTAAAGGCCCAATTACTTTGAGAGTGGCAAGGAATATTAGCTCTGTGTATGCTTTTTTTATCATATGCAACAAACAAAAACCATCTTTCATTTGACTAGTCACATAACTTAATTGTAAACCGAAACTAACCATTTTTTTATATATATATGATTTTATTGCATTGATATTTATCTACTTTCCTCACTGTACACCATAATGGACCCCACAAATTCTTGTCGATCTAGGTGCTTCTTAAACCTCCCCCATTCCCAGGATGTGTGCCAGGACTTCTGCCATTTTGGTATAGAGGGGGTCACACAGACACAATTATATGATCTTCCTTCAATGGTGCATGTTTACTCGGGACCCCTCCCCATCAAAGCAATCCCTTTGCAACCCCACAAGGGTCGCCATGCACTACCCCTTTAGGGAGCCCACACACCAATCCTTTGGATAGTTGACGAGACACCCATCAAGGTAGCTCTCCCGAAACTTCCCCACAGATCACCCCTTCGCATATAGTTATCCAAAATTGCTTCATGATGAAGGATAACTCGTCGATCCCATTCTTATATTCTTTAAACCTATGGGATTTAAGTAAGCTAACCAATGACCCGATCGCTCACGGCCAAAATTGGTCGTCCTTACCCACCAATCTCCCTGTACGAGGGGAAGTAGGGCGAAACCCTAAGTAACAATGCCATGGATTTTCACCTGTGGTGTTCATCTAATAGTATCACAGATGATACTATTAGATTACAACTATTGCAACACACTCTTACTGGGCCTGCAAAAATATGGTACATCAACTAGCCTTCTGCATCACATGGGAAATTTAGCTTACTAGCTACAACTTTGCTCACAATTTTCCAACTTTCGATTCGTCATGAATTCAGCCTGGAAATCCTCATGCACTTCAAAAAAACACTTATTACCCACATATCAGATCATATACATGAATGGAGGAAATGTTGTAGCTTGTGTAAAGCTTAGTTTGAAGATAAAGTCCTCCTAGACCTTTTTTTTAAATGTCTCACATTGGAAATCTCCAAAGATGTGGAAAATGCATCCCCACATAACAAGGAATAATCCATTAGTAAAGATAAATAGTTAAAGCTTATCTACACCCATTCTGGATACATTTATCATGTACTTTCAGATGCCCCGCACCTCCAAACTGGTAAAGACACACTAGACGCATGCAATGTCATTGCTGGATTGATTGGGTCCATAACCCAAAACCAACTCAACAATAACTACTAGTACTCTGGATACTCATTCAATACCAATATTTTGATGCTACGCAAAATGCACCATTGCAGCATACTAAATGATACTCCAGTCAACCTACAACAATGCAGAATATGGTTAGTCAGATTAACCAATATCAACCCCCTAATGGAGGCTCATATCCTCCTCCATAAGGAAACCAGTACTCCTCTATGAATACATACATAATTTCGTCTTCTTGTAATCCATATACCAATTAAGGAAAAGGAAACAAATATTCTTCTTTCCTCACACAACAATAGAATAACGCACCAATGTAAAATAATGCAAGGGTTAACTTAGTGCAACCTTCTTTTTCTTCACATGAATAATCAGAGAAGTAATTGAATCCAGCTAACCTACCTAATGTTGCTAAGAAAAAAAAAAAAAAAAATCAAAGGGAGAACCTGAACAGTGGGGAAGTAACCACGAGTAACCCCCAAGGGCATTGGGAAGGGGTAACCCTAACAAAAATCAAAACTAGGTATCAACCAACAATAAACCATAGAAACAGAGAAAGAACACAAGTCTACTGAGTAAGCATTCATGTGTTATATGCGGGGAATATGGTCATTATACCAATCCTTGTCCTCAACTCCCTAAGTTAAAAAGGATACAAGATAATAAGGGCAAGGAATTCAACAAACTGTAGTAATGCAAGAACCTTTCCCCCATCAGGGAGTGGTTAACACTCAACAACAATCATACCACTCTCATCTTTTTGGAGGGAACCCCCATAATACTTCTAATCATGAAATTTTCATGACAGAAGAAGATATCTTCCTACAAACATGAAAAAGAATTTATGAAGGTCCCCTAAAGCCCGACCTATCCACCTTGACCATGATAATAGCTAAAGGGTCACTGGCCATTCCTTGACCTTCTATAGAACCTATGCCAAAAATGGTGAAAGGACCATTATGGTGCACACAACATAACTCAAAATATGCTCATAGCTACATCATAATCGATGACTTAGCACAATCACCATCTTCTATGTCAGCATTAGAGGTCTTGCAAACATGCCCAACTCAAAGGAAAGCCTTACTTTCCACTCTAGGAATAATTGACCCAACCGATTCTCACTTAATGGTCTCCGAATTTGATAAATATACCCCACGACTACCATCCGTTGTTTCTTTCCAAATTCCACTCTCATTCCAAAACATTAATGTTCATCATTCCATTGTCGATGAAGAGCCCTCCACATGTATCATGTCAAAATCCATTTATCAAAATCTTACTTTTAATATCATGCTTGGAGCATATGACGAGCGCACTTCTCCTCCCGTTGGCTTGTACCCTAGCGTGTCAGTTAAGTTAGTTGGGAAAATTGTGCTAATAGATATCAAATTACTAGACACCCAATTGGATTACAATATCATGTTGGGTTGATGTTACATGTATGATATGCTAGCAATCACCTCATTAGTGTTCAGCATTATGATGTTCCCCCATGATGGAAAAATAATTACAATAGATAAACTCACATATTATGCAAAGATGACATTACCTGCATGTGACGATGTGTTACCCTTAGTCTCATCTTCTAAAAAATTGATCATTACTTATATTCAGCTCAACCCTGACGATTTTAAGCCATTAATGCTCCTAGATACATTCGTAGGAGATCCTCAAGTGATAGAGGAAATTTACCCAACCAATGGAGCATAGATGTGCATGATTACGTCATCAAACACTCCCTAGACTTAAGAAACAATTTCAGATACTAACAACAATGTTGTTACCAATCTGACTTTCTTACCAAATTCCATCACTCATACACCCTTCTTATATCCCCCACATGGTTTTCTTTGCTACTACATCATTATTAGGTCAGTATCTAAACTGTCTAGGTCAGTTGCATCAAAAGGAGACAATACCATATATGTCTTTTTCAATAGGTAAGGGAATTGTCGCTTGTGATCTGCATCACTTAAAGTTTCTGTAACGTTCTCGAAAACTTCTCTCAGCATAGAGAATGGGACCTGATTCTCTAGCTTCAAAATGTCGCATTTTATACATACTTGAAGCGCACTAAAACTGCTCATGTCATCATCTGAACAAGAATCGCCGGGAGGAAGAGTACTTGCAGTCTTTGTCTGAGGATAGCTTGATGTAAACAAGATGAACAAGAAACATAATAGAAAGGTTGAATCTATGGCCATCATTAGAGCGAAGCTCCTATAGTTCACATCTTCTTCTATTTTCCAGTCAAAGAATAGCTCAATCTCCGACCGTTTTCTTTCGCTTGCAGCAATTATGGACTGGAAACTCTTGCCATGATTGGGTGATGTCTGCGATAGTACAACCATAGAATTGACTTTGTACGCCTCCGAGGTTGAGATCTTGAGACTGCCACTCTGAAACGTACCTCGTGCAGAGGAGGCAATATCCCTCTTGAGCTTCCAATGGTGGTATGGCGCAAGCGAAATAAAGCATGGAATTTATGCCTCAAGATTGACATTTTTGAGGGTTGTGGCCAGATGGGGAAGAGAAACCTCGTAATTGTTATCATGAATCATCTTTTGAACTTGCACCACCCGTTCCTCCTTAATCACCAACGGTTCTTCCACATCCACCAAAAGTGTAGTGGCAATCTTTTTAACTTGTTCAACACACTCCTTCATACTCACTACAGCGTCCTTCTCTTCCGCTCTAATTTTCCTTTCCACTTTTTCCATCCTTTCAGTGATCAGGATCTATTGCACCTATACTAGTCTACTCTCTTGTTTACAGATTGTTTAGTACTGAAATATATATAGCATTAAGCTGGAAACCAGCTGGGAAATCATTGGACTGTGAAAGTAAATTGATCTACACATTCTTTTCTGGTTAGTTAAATAAAGAAAGAAGAATTGCGAAGCACATGAGGAGCATTTGAATAAAATCTCCCAACTTTGTTTTTGAGAAAATATGCAAAATTGACCGAGCCCAAACGCTATAATTGCCTTTCTTTTAATTACTATTCTTACTGTACCTCAGCATCCTTGAGCTTAAGTCAATTGTTGATTCCACGAATATTCGAGAATCCGACTGACATGGCTAGGGTCAAAAAGATTGACCCCGTCTTGTATGTCTGATTCCCGAATATTCAGGGATTCAACAATCTACATAACGATGCCCCGAAATAGAGAAACATAATTGTTAAAAAGAAATTGTACTTCTTTTTCTTTATTTCTTTGAGAAGAGTGAGGTGTATCCTATCTTCCCACTTGAAGTTAACCTTTTTGAACTATGTATAAAATAAATGCAATTGAAATGTTAGTTAACTAAATTTATAATATTCTCTAAAATGCAAAGAGCTTCATGTATTCCAAATTCAAATTAAATGATTTATTGATTTTGTTGTATTGATTAAACAAATGGACATGATCAATAAGATCAATAATAAGAACGTGATGTATTGATTAAACAATCTCCATCATAAATTCATTAAATAAATATTTTCCAGCTAATTAGTTGCTACAGATTTAAGCTCTAAGTTTATGGTGTGTTGATGGGGTGACCTTAATGTAACTTAAAAATATATATAACATATAAAATATTTTCCTTAAATTTATTTATCTTATTATTCAAAAGAGTATATGTTTAACAAGGAGCGCTGCGGGGCAGCAAGTCCCTTCCAATTGACCTTGTGCGTTGGGTATGATGTTTAGACTCTAGACGGCCTATGGTTTAACATCAAGTGACAAGACTATGATTTATTCATGAATATTTTTTCATTTATGTGTCAATCAACTTATCAAGAAGTGATATAGTGATTCGATGAATACGAACGTGTTTATAGAAAAGCAACTTTCTCTACGTAAATCTATTTTGAGACTAGGATTTTCTTCAAGTACATTTCCTGATGTCCCAGGATGTTTAGAACATTGAATTACTTAAAATTTATGGTAAAATCATTAAATCAAGTTTAGAACCCATTTTTGTTTATGGCACAGAATTTATCTCAGATCATCTATGGGTGAGGTTCGTGGTTGTAAATCTTCCATCGTCTCTTCCCCACACATCATTGAGATTGTTCTTCCAGGTACGTATTTATTTGTAGCGTGCTACCTGTCAGTTTTCCTGACCAACGATGGCATAAGAGAATAATCAAACATATCTGTTTCTTTTCATGTTCTTCACATATATGATGCTTTTTCCTTTAAAGTTTGACAATTTAAAAAATGGTATAGCTTGGTTTTTAAGTAATGAAATCAGTTAGAGGTTAATATGAAAACGAAAAAGACTAAATGATGACATGATGTGAAAGACAAAACCTATATGAAACACCCGGAAAAAAATAAATTAAATATATATATATATATATATATATATATATATATATATAATTAAAATGACTGACAGATTAAAATGCGTTGAGCCTATAAAATAGTTAAACACATTAGCATTCAAGCTTCTGATGTTGACATTTGTTTTAGCTTTGGTTTATGTCAGGTTACATGGCCATGCATACTTATATCTATTTTCCCACCAGCTTACTGATACCACGTACCTAGGAATGAGTTGGTAAGTTACAAGCGTCTGAGCGAACGTCTCTCTTGGAATCCATTACTGGCATCCATTCCTCTCTTGGAATCCGTTACTGGCATCCATTCCTGACAAACCACTTGAACAGCTCGAGCAGGATAGCATTAGCATACTTGTTACAAGGGCTTGAAGATACCGACATGATGAGAAGAAATGAATGAGCAGGCCGAACAGATAAAAAAATAAGATGCGACCGATTAGTAGCTTGTAGTAGCTTGTATAAGCAGCTCAGACCCACTTGCAACTGGAATGCTGGAATCACTGGAAGGAGAACTGGATCGATGGATCGATGGATGGGTCAGTTGGCTTGGGATCGATGGGGGTGGAGCTGGTTGGGTATGGATGTCGGTCAAGATGATGGCAGGAGCAAGTTTAGAAACTGAAATTGGTTCTGAATCAACCACTGCTTCTAGATATAAATATCGATCTATATCTGTTGTGAGTAGCTAGCAATCTTCATATGGTCGTGGAACTGGATCCCTTGGCTACGAAGCCTCTTTTTGGTGCGAGTGTTACCTCCTTCCTATATTAGCAATGATGAATTTGACCGGACACTTCAATTAGGGTTACTTAAGATTGTTAGTGGTTGGGATGAAATTGAATGCATCCAATTCAAGTTCACACCTGTCAGTAGGTGGCCGACAAGTGAATGTATGAATGGAAAGTTTTCAGGTGCAAGCACTGATAATTCATGGTAGAAGGAGCACTAGTTTAAATGGAATTGTGGCCAGATCCCGTGCCCGCATCAGAGTAAGCAGAGGTGGAGGCAGGGTGATTCTTTCTTACCAGTTCTCGTGCTTCGCACCTTACTTCACTCTCACTTATTAAGGTCCGGATTTTATGCCCTTGGTGCTTATGTCTTTGCTTATAATGCATACGTTACTTATTCTGGTAAAGATTAAGCTGAAAACTGAGCTACAGGTTTGTATAGGGCGCATGGTCTGTTGTTGCATCTTTAAAATATATAAAGTGTCGAGCTTCCTTCCTTCCCTGCCTAGATTGCATTGCCCTCTTAGTTAGGTATTGAATCTAATAATAAGAACCAACGCTCATAGTTTAAGATCCTTCAGTCCAAGCATCAGATTGAGCAGCAGCTGAGTAAGATGCAAAGGTAGATGGAACAAAGCAGGTTCCAATTACAATTGATAAAATTCGTAGTTGAACCTGTTGATGTTTTCCCTGAAACTCCCAGCTTTGCTTCTTATAATGATAGTTCCTATGGTTCATCAATCGACTGTATAAGATTAACCGACTCTCTTAACAACTTGATCAACTTAGGCAACTGGGTTAATTTCATCAGTTCAGTTAACTATGGGTTAACTGAATCACGACGAAAGAAGAGACATGTAAAACCCCATGTGTGGTGGGACAGGAATGTGTGGTGTTATGGAGGTATGCGCAGAACTCTCACAACGCTCGGGTATCCTGCGGATCTGTCATGGAAAGGAGAGGAGGCGCGCTAGCTGCAGGAGGGAACATGATGGCGCAACAAAGAATCACAGTGGTTGAAAGATGAAGCTTCTGGGGAAGTTGAACAGAGAGCCCATCCAGAAAAAAGTGTCATTGATGGAACATATCAATTGTGCAGTTGCTATTGGTATTACTAATGATGCCTCGAGTTTCAACATTGTCAATGAAACCTGTGACAGGAGTTCAATAACTGTGCATGGAGGAATGTGAAGAAGCAAATCGATATTGCACAAAAGTGGCAACAATGTGAATGGATGACTGATTTGGCGCGCGTATGCTCAATGGGATGATGCACAGGAATATTGAAGTGTAGAATAACGGACTTGACACTTTGGAATTACTTACTCCTTGGGTCTGCAAATATGCAGCCGGAATTGATGTTGTTAACGAAGCGAAACCGACGGTTTAATACGTTGATGCCACAGGTTGAAAGTTGAAACCATCAGAGTGGGCTGCTTCGTATCAATGGTGACGGCCTCAACGTAAAAGGGGAAGACATACTCACCCACTTGTTGCACTTTTTGGTGAGCAACAAGGTTATTTAATGAGAAGGCCGGATTTAGAAGCACATGGAAACACTGCTTTAATTAAATACCAGGAGCTTGGCAGCAAATTGTGTTGAGGGAGCCTCACGCACAGTGTGACTAACCCAGAAATTTGTACAACGATATGTTTACTTCTATCAGAGGTCTTTTTCTGTTGTATTTATTTTTGTTGTTATTTTCCTTTTCTGGAACCCATGTAGAACAAAAAAATTCTGGGAAGAGTATATGGGGTGGTCTTCAATAAGACTCACACAAGTGTTGTTAGTTGGTCCTGATTAAATCAGTAGATACATTACTTCTTCAGTTGTCCCAGAACAACAGAAATCTCAGGGAAAGAGATAGTTTTATAGCCAAGACCCCCGATAGGAGCAAAGAAATCCAAAAAGATATAGTGATAGAGGAAAAAGTATCCACTTAGATGTAGCTGATAGGGTATACATAATGAATGTCACACTTACCTATTGGAAATTTCTGGTAATTTCAAACAAATAAACTGAACAGATAAACAATGCTCAAAAAAAAAATTTGCTGGAGAAGAGAAAACACTATGTATTCATTAATAAAAATTTCTTACAAACTTCTTCCTCTCACAGAGGGATTCTCCAAGAAGACTTCAGTTCCTCACAGAAAAAATTACTGTGTCTCTTCTGAAAATTTTACACTGCTGTGTTTAAAAATTTTCAATCTTCAACTATAGAAAATTACATTCACTGCTGTGTGAAAATTTTTTTTCAATACATTTATGTTGCTGCATATTCCATTACACGAAAAAAACATTCGTGTTGTTCTTCACAATGGCGCCAACCCATAATATTTATCCTTCAAAACGGATACAATACAATCTCTGCACTACTGTGCATTTCAATAATAAATTTCTGTGATTCTGCTTGCAAATCTACACTTCTGTGTAAACAAAATTTCATTCACACGCTGCTACATTTTTTCCCAAAAAAACATTTTGTTCACTGCACTGCTATGGTTCTCCTTCATACTGTCGTGTTGCTGCGCCTCTCTTACATTACATATGCAATGCACACGGCTGGAGATTGCATTTCAATAACAAAACAAAAAACCTTTTTCATTCGCACACTTTTGGTGAGTATTGCCCTCTCACATTTCATACAAAACAACAACAAGCATTATATTCAATCTCTCTACTACGCATTCCCTTTTAACAAAAAAATACCTTGATGTATTTACGCTTCTGCATATTACATTCATTCAACCTGCTATAAAATTCCTCTTTCACTTTTCATTTTCATTGCAATTTCAACGAACATAAATTACCCACGCGCTGCTGCGTGCTCTCTTATTCATTCAACTCTCCTCCGCTACATACCATACTCCAGAACAACAAAAAAAACTTACATTGTCAACAGGAAACATAAAACAGAGCATATACATTTTTTTACATCCCATACTTCCATGAAAAACAAAGATGAAATAAATTCTTCATCTACTTTCAACAACCGGAGTAAAAATTTAATTAATCATTGTACTCATAAACTCGCAGTAAATTAATTTTGTTTTGACAGTATCGCACAGAAGATCTATTCAGATATTTGAATTTTCTGAACTCTAATATCGGAGGTCCTCCCGATAACCAAAAAACATATGTCCGCTACCACAAACCGTAGATCTGATCGGTTGGCTGAGAGAAATTCCCCGGAGGTCCCATTTGCATGAACTTTACTTGTCGGGGGATTGGTGGTTTTGGCAAGGACAGGAGAGCCACGTGTCCGCCGGTGGATATGATCGCTGCCCCCTTCGGAAATACAGTCCTTCCGTAAAAGCGGTGGGAGGAAGGGACAAACGGTTTTGTTGTTGCACGAAGACCGATTCCAGTTGAAAGTACATTTCAGCACTCCCCTTTAATTTCAACTGCTGGGTTATCAGTCATACCGAGACATTTCCTCAAAAATTTAAAACTTTTCTGTCTATTCATATCAGCGTTCCTTTCATCGCTCTCACTGCTGTGCTCAGGCACTCCAATCATGTAATATCCTCTTTCTCTCTGCCTCATGCAAGATTTCCAACCTTTGCATCTCCAAGCTATCCTGCAACCTTTTCTTCTCTGCTTTTATGGCAGATTTAATTCCATATCTCTCCCCTAACTGTATGCATCGTCTCCTTTTGGGAGAGTCTTTTCAAAATAAACTTAGATTGGTTGAAGAGCTCAAGGGACTTTTGGACTGTATTTCCTTCCTTCTCCATACTTGTGTAACTTTCTTCTTTTGCATGGTTCTATCTTGTGTAAGAGCCCATGTTAAGTTACAATCACGTGCCATATGACCAATGTTATGACACTTGAAGCATTCTACATTGTTCATGAATAATATTTCATGATTTCTTCTTGTAAAATTGTTTCTTGGAGGTTGTCGGAGACTATAACATCTATCTCTATGAGATGTCTTACAGTCTTTTGCCATATGACCAAAGTTTGAACAAGAATAACAATAACCAAAAAATGAACTTTGGTACTTGGGAGATGGAGGTCTTCTTGATGTACTTTTGTATCCTTTCTGCCTTGAGATCCTTTGATGATAACCATTGCCTCTTGCCTCTTTGACATCATCTACATTTTATTTTGGAGCTGGTTTTCTACTTGAAGCAAGATTTCTTCTTGGAATAGGATTTCTTCTATTGTAGCCTTGATTTTTTTCCTTGCCTTTGCTAGAACTAGGAGCATCACCATTTCTTTCTGGTTTCTTCACCTCTCTTTTCCTTAAAGCATTTTCATTCTCGTTTGAGGGTTCGCCTACATACCCGAGACCTGATTTATGAGATGGACATATGTGATAGCTGAGAATGTCATCCAAGGCTTCAGAGCTCTTCATGATTTTGTTCATCTCTCTCTTCATGATTTTGTTCATCTCTTCAAGCTTTTTTCTGAGGAGGACAATCTTTTCTTCCAATATTTCACACTCATTATTCTTCTTTGCAAGTTGTTCCTCGGTTTCTTCCTTGCTATGAGTAGCTTCAACTGCTATTATTTTAAGGGAGATGATATCTGACTTCATTTTGAAGATTTCTTCATTTTTTCCTTCACTGCTCTCCATTCTCTTCTCAGCTTCTTGTGCCTCTTTCCCGGCTTCTTGTAATTGAGACTTATGGGAGGAGACCTCTACCTTGTACTGACCAATCTCTTCTTCAAGTTTGTTCACGCTCTTGTGCCTTTGTTCAAGTTGACTTGACAAGGTATTTTCCTGCTTCTTTGCTTTATTCAATTCCTTCTTAAGCTTGGCAAGCTCTTCATCCCTTTCTTGTACTTGAAGCTTGATAAGGTCAACTTTCTTTCTTGTTTGATCTTGGTTACCAACTGGAGCTATCTTCTTAAGTGCCTCATTTTCCTTTTTCAAATTGTTAATCTCTTCCATGGCAGTCATAAGTTGAGCGAGGAGTTCTTCTACAAAATCCTTTTCATTCTTTTCATCTTCTAGGTCTGCTTCAGCCTTGATGTCATCATTCTCATTTTCAGCTTCTATGATGGGTTCAAGATCTCCTTTTGAGTGAAGATCATGAAGTTTGACCATATACCCTTTGCTGATGAATATTTTCATAGATTCTTCTTTAAAGAATCAGGTAGCCCATTCAAGATTGTCTTTGTTGCTTTTGCATTGTACTCCTTGGATTCTCTATCCATCCTGCTATCATCAATCACTGATTCCCAAACTTCAATCCCTTGAGACTGTAATAAAGTCCTCATTTTTACTTCCCATATATAAAAGTTCCCATTGAACATTGGAGGCTCAAATAGAATGCTTTCAAACTAATTGTCTTCTATTTTAGTAGCAAAGGAATACACATCCTTAGGAGGATTGGAGACTTTCTTTCTTGACCTTGCCATTTGTGTTCTAAAATACCTGACTGTGTAATTAAAAGTAACTGACTGTCTTCAACAGCAACATAGAAAACTAGTTTGAGAAATATCTTGGATTTTTTTGATTGAGTCTTCAAACTGCTAGAGAAGCTGCTGCAGCAAGAAACCTTCCTTTAGCTTCAATGACACCTTCAAAGAGCCTGGACAAGCTCTGATACCACTGTTGGAAATTTTTGGTAATTTCAAACAAATAAACTGAATAGAGAAACAATGCTCTGTTTTTACCACAAGATCAAAAAAAAAATTGCTGGAGAAGAACAGAGTTTTCAACACACATGAAAACACTATGTATTCATTAATAAAAAATTCCAGTTACAAACTTCTTCCTCTCACAGAGGGATTCTCCAAGAACGCTTCAGTTCCTCACAGAAAAAATTACTCTGTCTCTTCTGAAAAGTTTACACTGCTGTGTGTAAAAATTTTCAATCTTCAACTACAGAAAATTACATTCACTGCTGTGTGAAAAAAACTTTTCAATACATTTATGCTGCTGCATATTCCATTACACAAAATAAAATTCATGTTGTTCTTCACAATGGCACCCAACCCATAATATTTATCCTTCAAAACGGATATAATACAGTCTCTGCACTGCTGTGCATTTCAATAATAAATCTCTGTGATTCTGCTTGCAAATCTACACTTCTGTGTAAACAAAATTTCATTCACATGCTGCTGCGTTTTTGCCCAAAAAAAACATTTCATTCACTGCACTGCTATGCTTCTCTTTCATACTGTCGCGCTGCTGCACCTCTCTTACATTACATATGCAATGCACACTGTTGGAGATTGCATTTCAATAAAAGAACAAAAATCCTTTTTTATTCGCACACTTCTGGTGCGTATTGCCCTCCCACATTTCATACAAAACAACAACAAGCATTATATTCAATCTCTCTACTGCGCATTCCCTTTTAACAAAAAAATACCTTGATGTATTTATGTTGTTGCGTATTACATTCATTCAACCTGTTGTAAAATTCCTCTTTCATTCGCCGCGACGAGTTTCACTTTTCATTTTCATTGCAATTTCAACCAACATAAATTACCCACGCGTTGATGTGTGCTCTCTTATTCATTCGCGCTCTGCTACGCTACATACCATACTCCAGAACAACAAAAAACTTACATTGTCAACAGGCAACATAAAACAGGGTATATACATTTTTTTACATCCCATACTTCTGTGAAAAAAAAGATGAAATAAATTCTTCATCTACTTTCAACAACCAGAGTAAAAATTTTATTAAGCATTGTACTGATAAACTGACAATAAGTTAATTTTGTTTTGACGATATCACACGGAAGATCTATTCAAAGATTTGAATTTTCTGAACTCTAATATCGGAGGTCTTCCCGATAACCAAAAAACATATGTTCGCTACCACAAACCGTAGATCTCATCGGTTGGCTGACAACAATTCCCCGGAGGTCCCATTTGCACGAACTTTACCTTCCAGGGGATTGGTGGTTTTGGCAAGGACAAGACAGCCACGTGTCCATCGATGGATATGATCGATGTCCCCTCCAGAAATACCGTCCTTCCGTAAAAGCGGTGCGGGGAAGGGACAAGCGGTTTTGCTGCTGCAGGAAGACCGATTCCTGGCAACGTAGTAATTGAAAGTATATTTCAACATTACCATTCATTTTAAGGTTCGAGGATATAAATTACGGCAACATTTCCCGATAGAGAAGGAAGTACTTCAGCCAAGAATAGATCAGTTGGTGGATTTGGACAAGACCCACAGGTATGCTTTTGATTACTTAGCACAGGGGTTAAATTTAACAGGTGACCCTACCCGTCAAGGAATTTTTTTATGACGTTTTTATTTTTAAACTGCCCATCATATGACTTTTAAAATTTATTTGTACAAGTTTCATCTAATTTCAAATTGTACTCATAATTGTTCAAATTTTTCATTTTTTGTTGTACAATTCGGCTCAAGTCTCATTGCTACACTTTGTTTTGAGACCTGCTGATCAAATTTTTCTGCAAATTTTCCAGATTGTTCAAATGTTCTGAGTTTTTTTGTTTAAAATGGAAACATTGATAAAATAGATGGGAAATATATATAATTCACCTTATTAATAAAAAAATAGAAAAATAATAAATCTACAACACTTCCATGCTTCTTACATTTTAAAAAAAATGATAAGCCTAAATATACCTCTTACAAAGAAAAATTTGAATACCTTAAATAAATAAAAATTATTTAAGAACGGCATATATATAATATTTTCTAATTTAATACATATAAAAAATAAAAATATTATAAAAAATAAACAAAATAAAATTTAAATCATTTAGTTTACCAACAAACCACCACAAAAATGTCTACATTGTTGTTTAAAACATCTTTTGAAATAATTGAGATCAAAATTCTGAATAAATTTTTCTCTATATTCTTTATATTATCTCTTAGACCTTCAAATGCTTTCTGAGCAAACAAATAAGACTGATATTTTATAAATGCAAAGTTACTCTCCAGTAAAGGATCTTGAAATTACCAGTGGCTCTGAGTCTGCGGTTCTTGTATATTGTCACAGTCATTGTACTCGCCATGCCCACTGCTCCGATTTGTTCTGAAATGTTGGAATCGTTTTCTACTTGAGTATCCACTACATTAAGAAACCCTGCAGCAAGGTCCCAAAGCTTGTTTCAATTGAATTATAGAATTTATACATTTGATTTAAGATTTTTGTGATTTATATTAAATTTTGATAATAAAAAAATTATTAGTCACATTACAAATTGTTTTATTAAATTACAAATTCTATAACCTAGATTTTAGATTTTTATAATTTATATTGATTTTAATAGTCTTTCAAATTAACCAACAACTCATAATATAATTAATCTGAAAAACTTTATAAAAACCCTATATTTCATATTTAACATGGATAATCATTAAATGTAGAATCCAGATTACTCAAGTGAAATTACAGAAAGGCTGAATTTGTTATTCCCTGTGAACGTACAGTGAAATCACTGCTAAATCACTACCATCAAATTTCAATTGAATACTTTCAAGACACTCTGGCATTTGCTCAACTTGCATAAGGTAATTTCTCAAACTACTCGGCCTTTGGTTAACAGTGGATGTCAAATAAAAAAAACAAAAGATGGATACATCTTAACCTGGATAACCACTCATGGGATTCAAAAAAACCCTCTGATTTTGCACTTTCAAATACTACTTATTAAACATGAGCTATCAAGGAGATCAACCCAGCTCAGCACATGACAGAATGCAGAGCACCTCTACCACTCAGGTAGGATATCATTTTTTTTTGTTATTATTAATCAGAATGAGTATTTTAGGAGAATTTGTAATTTCGTATGGCATTAAAGTTATCCAGGAAAAAAACCCAATTCCTTCACAATAAATATAAATATTCAGGCTTTCGACTATAAATCGTCCGTGAATGAGAAGCCAAAGAAATAAAACAAAAGGCAAATAAGATCAACATTTCAGCTAGCAATGCACCACACTATTGAACTTACTAGGGACCTCTGATATAAGCAAATAAAATATTGAATTTTATACAAAATTCAGTATGAAATTTTTTCAGTGTTGGTCGAAACAAAAGCACCTTTCTAGCAATAATAAGAATTCCTCCTTAATATCTTATAACACAGAGACTTAGCAGTAAAGACAGGTACGATAATTGAAACGAAAGTAACAGAATTAGCAGGAGGAATATCTTATAATACACAAAATTAGCACTAGAGACAGATACAAAAATCGAAACGAAATTAAAATATATATATATATATATATATATATATATATATATATATATATATATATATATATATATATATATATATGTGTGTGTGTGTGTGTGTGTGTGTGTGTGTGTTAGGCAGTTTTACCAAAACAAGTTCTCATTTTATGCTGCGAAAATCTGCATTTTGAATGAAAATTAGAAGGAAAAAAAAAACGCATTTAAATGAAACATCAAGAATGAGCTAGAAACGCGCTGCAAAGAAAATATAATCCGACAATACACACTGTTAACAGATAATTCGTCCATGCACCATATCATCCAGCCAGAAAATTAAATAAGAAGAACGCAATTCCAAACCAGACATAAAGATCCAGTGTCTTTGAAATGAATAACGCAGAAGAAAGAATAAAACAAAACGTCATAGATTCGCCAAAATCTAACCTGAAAGAAGCCGGATCAGCGCCAAATTCCGTCCGATATACTTTAGATATCGCTGTCTTGAGCCTAAACTGGCTATACCACAGACAACCCTCGTTATTTGCTAAAAGCAGCCACACTCCGTCGATCTTTGAGGTCGAAAGCACAAAAATCTTTGAGTTCGAAATAAAGAGGAAGAAAAGGGGAATTTCAGATGCACAGTTTCTCCGCTTTGGGAGCTAAGAACGCAGAGAAACGCGCAGGATTGCTCCTTCTATAGGCGATTAAATATCCAAAAAGATGACAGAGGAGGGCGGCAAGCAATGGATCGAGACCAGTCGGAAGCAACCTGTGGACAAGGACTCTTCCTTGCGAGTCTGTAACTTGTTACTTAAGTTTCCCGTTTCCATATCTTGGACACGCGGGCCGCGGTAGTCTGGTACTTGGTATTTGGTAAGTTTACAATAAATGCTCCAGCGATCAGACGATCCTAATAAAATCAAGACCCCACAAAATTTATTTCCATTCGTGAAAGTTGGTGGACGGCGGACGCATTTGTAGTCTCTGGGTAACAGAAGTTGCAATGTTAAATATATATAACAATTATTAAAAAAAACTTAAAACTTTTCATTTTCAAACATGCCCGTCATATTGACGGTATTAAAAATTAATAGCAAGTTACCCCTAACGTGGATATTTGAAATTAGAACGTATTTTACGTGTAAAAAACCTAAAAACGGGCATACGGGCGTCAAATTTAACCCCTGAATTAGCAGAGAAAAATGAAAAGAACGGATAACAAAGGGAAAGATCATAAATTATTTTGAATAGTTTTTTGTTTTTCTTAATCTTGTCACTTCACCAAGCAATCTTTTTAATAAAGAAATTCGAATATTTTCAAGAAATTCATATATTCTGAAGACATTAGATTTCATGTGTCACATGATGTTGAGAACGATACTCTATAATAACTTCATATTATGATGAAATTTATAAATAATATCAAACTTCTCAAGTGTTACATGATGTTGAGAACTATATTCTATCAATAACTTCATATTATGATGAAATTTATAAATAATATGAAACTTCTCAAGATAATATGAAGTAAAAAATATAAAATCTGACCCGTTTTAACTTGGTTTATGCCATGCACTCATCTATTGCAGGTGCAGAGGAACTAGGAGTAGACGTCTCATCATTTTTATCAAATATGTCTCATCATTTTGATCATGATTGAAATCTATTTGAAAACAGAAATGACGAGTTGCAGAGAACAATCCAAACTGAGGCGATATTTTGGGATCACTTGTATCTTCCGTGAGGTTTTCACACACGAAATTATGGTTATCCCTACCTCCAATTTCCCATTCTTTCGGAACAAACTCACTACCCGTAATGTTGATAACTTCAGGTGAGAAGGGTAGCCTCACTGAATCACCTAGTTTAATGTATTCTTGCTTGATAGTCATCGGACTAGTTCATAATTCGGAGCTCAATTGTCTTGGGTATCTTGGGTAGTTCAAATGAAGAGATAGTTTTGTAGCTCTCAACTTGTCTTGACGAGTGGTCAAGTAGTGACAGTACACACAATTAGTGCAGATAGCCACAGTTCCATAGCAGAGTTGAACCTGAAACTCGAGAATTACAGAAATTACAGAGATAAAATTGAAATGGAAGTTAAACATATACAAGATGTAACCAAAAGTTAAAGATCTTAGGTCTCCGCAGAAGGATGTAGTTTGCGATGAGCTTACGGTGTTGGCATCTCCCTAGGTAGAGCATGTTGGATCTTTCCGGGCAAAGGGCATAGACCCAAATGTTGAGCGACACATGGAATCATTAACTGGTATTACAGGCACATGTATCACAGGAAAATAGGCAAAACATGGAGTAGCCATGTGGTATGTGGTCAGATCAAATGTGGTATGCAGTCAGATCAAATTTGAATAGCAGGTCTTAATTTTAATTAGAAGAGTATACATTTAGGTTGCCCTTCCTTAATGAAAATTTTAAATAAAAAACATTTCAATTGACAACAATATATTATTTTTACATTTTATTTTCAGAACAAGAGCAGTTTAGTTTGAAACTTCTTCTATTATATTGGAGGTGAGCAAGGATGTAACCAGGTATTCTACATTACTAAATAAGTCCCAAAATTTGGTTGTAATGTTTGATAATTCACTTAAGATTCATGAGGGTGTTTTCGAGGTCAACATCTCTTTCCATTTTTTTGAAAACCGTATTACCGAGAACCCCAAATATTATGGACTAACAAGTCTGTTCCTCCCAATTTCAAAACCCTGAACTACCAATGGGAGGAATTGGTTTCTGGTACAAAATACATTTGATATTTAGTCACATAAATTGCAAGTACCATCAAATGTCTATAGGGTTTTTGTTGAAATTTATTTGTCAGCCTATACATATGATGAATATTGATGGTCAAAATTCCCATATGATTAGGTAAATGCCAACAACGTGACCAATGGCATTGACAATGGAGATTTTAGGGAAATATTTGTTGTCATAGATGGGTATGTTGAGGGTACTATGTGGCCTTTTCCTATTCTGTATGGAGGGAGCCTCCAATATATGTTATATCAACTAGTTATGGGCATTGGGGCTTTCAATATTCCTACATATGACCTTGAGGTAACCTCATTCCTTGGACAGTTTATGGATGGAAATCATCACACTTTTTCCTTAGTTGTAGTGGACACTCTTCCCAGTTGGCTTGCAGATGGAAATCTAAACTTCTGGTTGGATAAAAATAGTGTTCAGGCAGTAAGAAAATTGGGGATTATTAATTATCTGGTTTTAGCCCTTCTCTAGATTCAAGGTTTAAGGGTCCTGATAGGACATTTCATACACGAGGTGAGAGAACAATTTCATATTTTGAGTGGGTTAATACAACACAAGGAACCTTACAACTCCTTCTCTTCACAACTTGAATTACTCTAACTTTATCACAATGTATGACATAGCCCCATCAATGATGTAATGGCAATTTCCATCAATCATGAATGTATCATGGACTTTATCATTCATGGATGTTGACAGTGTCACTTTGTCATTAACCTTCCCTCAATTCCTTTATTAACATATCCACACACTTTATATAAAGTGGAAAGGATACATTAATGCCAAAAATTAAAAGTTTCAATCTTAGCTTTTTGAAAATTATTGTTTATTACAAGAATTCTCCTTCCACATTGGAGATGGTGTGGAGATTGTTGGAAGAAACTACCATATTACTGCCATTTTCGAGAATTTGTCGCACTCCAGAGATGGTGTGGTAGTTGTTGGAAGAAACTGCCACATTATTGCCATTTTAGACGCTGTGTGGTGGTTGAAGAAAAATTGTTACATTTTTGTTATGTTATAGATGATATAATGATGAATATCACGCATTTTATTTTCAATATTTAAAAAAACTAAAATATATTGTTGTGTATTGTAAATAAAGCATTTTCGACAAGGTAGTTGAATTCAATGATAAATTAGTGAGAATTGTTTTTTTACAATCCACACATAAGTATTTATACTACATTAATATATGATCTTTTTAAGCAAGCAAACATGCAGAAGCTACCAGGATTCTTGAAGCATTGGGGAATTAAGGTCTTACTCCTTCAACTCATATTTGGAATATATTAATGACAAGTATTTCCAAGAAATTGAATACATACATGCCTCCTAAACTAATTGATGGGTATTTTAAGAAAAGAGATATATGACCATATTTCAATCTATGGGCTGAAATGGAAGAAAAAATACATTTTCTTGATGTCCATGTCTACCCTGATTTCATCAATGAGCATTGCAAGAAAAGAAATGTGCAGAAGGCCCATGCGCACTTCATTGAAATGAAAACAATAAGAACATTTTCCCTAACAATTTCACCTACAATTCATTGATTGGTGAGCATTGTAAGGAAGGACTTGTCCTAGATATTTTCACTAAGAACATGCTCATTAATGGTATTTGTAAGCAAAAAAGGGTACATATGGTAAATAGGCTCTATTTCCTCATGCATAACAACGATTTGGTTCTTGATGTTGCTACCTACAACACTTAAATTCATGAATAATGTAAGACAACCAACATGAGCAAAGTTGTCGAAATTATGAACACAATGTCCTCAAATGGGTGCACTCTTGATAATTTTACATATAATACGTGGATTAATGATCTTCGCATCACTAAGATGATTCATTAAGATTTTAAGTTGTTGGATAGCCTTACTGCAATAGGAAATATTCATGACATAGTCACTTATAATACAATTCTGAAATTCTGAATGGTCTCTGTAAGGATTTACTTGATCAGGTTGTTATGTTGTCAGGAAAATTCCTAAAAATTGGTTTCATTTCTAACAATGTTACTCATAATATGATTCTTACTAGTTTCTACAAGTTTGGTAATGCATTTAGTGGTATACATCTACATTCATTTCAGCATATGGTGGTATAAGTCTAGCGTAAGGAATGCTCAACCATACATTCTTATATACCTACTATTATATGAGATCATGTACTCTCATCTTCTCCAATCAATTTTAGGTTGTGTTCCCCTTTGCAAGCACCCTTTAACCTCACTAAGGGGAAGTGAATTTGGTGATTTCTTGACTTTCTAGAAACCCCAATATTACAAAAGAAAAAGCCGAGGAGGTACTCCTGAACTCATCAAATTGTCTAACAACAAAATCTAGTTCAACTCCAGATGAGTCATAGCCCATAAATCGAAAAGCTTGACCCTATGATCAAGCTATGATATGGATACGTAAACTTTTCAAAACATGTTCTATTATGAATTTTGTTACATATATGATACTAAACAATGCTCATTTTTGTGGACCTCGGACTGCCAAGAAATGCCAATGAAAGAATTTATGTTGAATAGTGTCATGCAATTGATGATTCATTGTTAGCACAATAAAGGATGTGTGGAGATGACCGACGCAATCCACAATGACATGATAGAGGACTATGCTAGTTTTTCTAACCTATGTTCAAAGGATGCAAGGCATAACCTATATATATATAATTTTAAAATAAATTAAAAGAAATATTGCTCAAGAATAAAACTTATCATTTTATATAATTTTACATAAAAAATTATAAAGCACTCTTTCAAAAATACTAGTCTTTACTATATTTCCACCAACACATTGCATTATACACTATAGACATGACTGAACTTTCCCGACCTAAAATTTATTTTTTTTCCTCATTTCTCGAAGAGCCTTTTAAAATTTCCTCAATTTAAAATCAGGTCTGCTCTTTCATAGCATTCTTCAACAAGCTGCAGGTAGAGGAAATGGGTTTGTTAGGACAAGGGGCACCCACTATACTATGAATGGAAAACCTCTGTTCGTCAATGGGCTCACTCTTACTCATTAATGACTGTGGCAATAGATCTAACACAGAGAAATAAGGTTAGCTCTATTTTTCAACAAGCTGCAACTCATAGTCTTAATGTTACGAGGACCTGCGCCTTGAATGGTGATAGCCAGTACAGGGCATTGCATATTTTTCCCAGTGTATATGATGAATAATTATTTAAGTTTTGTGCATGGAGCCTGCATTACATCAAGTCTTCAAGACCTCAAACCATTTTTTTCCAAGATTTTGCTTTTGGCTTGTGGATCTGCTGGCATTATTTGTTTTATGGACTTTTGAATGGAAGAAGAAGGTCTTGGATGCCATAATGATCATTCTTCCATACAAATACCAATCTATTGGGCTTTGAGGTCATTTATTACATAATGGATGAGATGGGTTTGCAGAAAAGGTATCAGGAGCATGGAAGAGAAAATGAACAACAAATCAATAAAAATGAGCTAGATGCGCATGTAACTCACTCTTTTCTTTTTGGCATACTTTATTTTATGGAAATATTCATTCTTTTTTTTTAAAGCTTCAAAGTAATCAAGGATATCAATAATTTGGGAGGGGTTATGCATGGACCACAATGAATTTTTAATAGTATTATATTATGTGAATGGACTACTATGTTAGGATAATTGAATCCCACAGGTGCATAGGCTTCCCTTTCGCCCAATGAGATGCCATGGGTGGCTCACGAGTCACAAGACATAGGGTGACCAAGACAGGAGGAGAAAGATGCAACTCTTTTGGTAGTACTTCGTCACTCAAGTGTGAAAATTAGTGTTCCTTACGATTGTAACTTACTAATGTCAATTACTCCTATCTATTATCTATAGTCCACCTAATGAAAGGAAACCCCAAAATGGACTAGCCTATTTGAATTTTGCTCCTTGGGTATATTAGGCTTCTTGCCTATAAATGGGAGATGTTTTGTGTCTTCTCATAAGGATCACTCATTTCTTGTGTTGGATTTTCCCCTTTTTCTCATAATTCGTGGTAGAGACATTGGAAATTTCAAAACAAAGTTCAAATTGTTTTGGAGCTGAGTGTTTTCAGTTTTTCCTTTCTGAGATATCTGTTGTGGAAAATTGGGTATCCATTACTAGTTGTCTCTTATTGGGTTTTATAATTTGTATTTCAATAAACTGAGCACTACGATGTTGAATCGCCAATAGTAGGTTTTCCTTGTATGTTTGTAATTGTAGTCCCTATAGATTTAAATGGCCACACATGAGCCTAGCTCATTTTTATTGATGTGTTGTTATTTTTCCTTTTGTTCTTTTGATACCTTTTCTGCAAACCCATCTCATCAGTTATGGCATCAAGGACCTCAAAGCCCAATAGATTGATATTTGGATGGAAGAACAATCAGTATGGCATTAAAGAGAGCTATTTTGGACCCATTAAGACTCCCACCATACCCATCTAAGACTCGTAATTGAAGGTGCACTATTTTAAACAACCAACCAATATTTAGGTTCGAGAAAACTAAGAAAACCATCACGTCTGGCCAAGTAATGGAGGCTAATGCAAATGTTGGTGCCGAAGTATATCATGGCACTAAGACATGCAAGAAAAAGGTGTTGCAACAACTCCAGGAATCAGACCTTCCAAGTTATGAGAAGATTACTCCCTATGGAGGGAATAGAGGAGTGCAGGTTTGTGAGGGAGAGAGGGTTGAAGATTTGTGTGGGTAAAACGACAGAGGAAATATGAGTATCTTTACAAGACAACTAGAAGTTTGACATAAAATGGTCCAGAGGTGAGCACATATATTTAGAAGGGAAATATGAATAAGAAAAAGGGATCGAAGGCCAAGGAGACTCACATCTGGTTTACAGTCATTGAAATGAAAATTGATGACCCTGCGAGTGGCATGATTTATGTTAAGACTTCCATAGGTCTGGGTATCAAGCAATCAAGGTATGTGAAGAGGAGTATGATAAGTATATGGTTTAGATTTCATGTTTCCTATCAGAAAATTTATGATAATAAATTCAAATAGCATAATCAGATGCTATTTTTATCCAACATAGAAATCATATTACATCGAGGCATTCATTACTAGACCATTGGCAACCAAGGTTGAGATTGAGGTCGAGGCTGAAACATACCTGGTTTTTGTTTTTTCGTGTTCGATTGAAGAATATGTTGAGTATGAATGTGCAATAGAGGAATGGATCTTTAGCTGCAAGCATGGCTCTTTTACAAACTACAGTTCTTCTCCTTGGCATTGAGAGGGAAAAATATCAGTCACTGTTGAGCCTTCCATTATGATTGTTGTGTTGGAGTTGGCACTGGAAAATTGCAATGCAACAACTTTAGGCTCCTTACCATTAAGCTTCTTTAATGTTGCAACAACCTGGACTCTAAAAAAAACCTCAACCCAAAGTACAGATTTAGGTAGGTTAATGTTGAAACAACGTGGTCACTAGACTAGTGGCGTACCCTACGCAGAGTCTATAAGTGTAATGTGGTGACAAGTCAAACTCCAACCAGAGAACAACACAACTGCACAACAGTCTGCAAGTTGTAAATTTGGAGTTTTAACCTAAGTTTGGGTAAATTGGTAATGGTAATATATAAAATCAAAATTTGAAAAAATGTTGGACGCATTGACAACCATTCTTATGGCATCTAATAATATTATTCAAGTTTTATTTTAAAAGTGTAAAAACCAAATTTAATTTTTTTTTGACTGGTAAATTTTTCTGACTACTTCTCTAACATGCCAAAAGAATTTTAAAGGGCTCTGATGTGTTCAATTTTGAACACTGTATGTGGTCTCCATGCATGTAGTGTGTGTCACCTGACATATATATTATTTAGAAACTAAATAACCTAAAACATTCATCTAAACATTTAATGCAAATGAGCTAATGCTAGCATTAGTTTCCCAATTCAAAATGCGAAAGAAAAAATGAAGATAAAATATGGTTTTGATTCCTTGCTTTTGGAAGAGACCGAATAAAATGGTGAAAATGATTTCACTATGAAAAGTTATATCACAAGCCTCGAAACATTAGTTATTCAAAATCTTAACGAGCTCAAATTATTATTAATCTACACCATTATGATTACAATAGTCCTTTTCTTGGCTATGACATGGACAAATAAAGTATACATATTGTTAGTGATTCATAGAACCATTGTGCAATCAACTGAGGAATATAATGTAATGGTGAAAACACACACGAATTTACTAACCGTATCAATCATCATACCAAATACTGCAATCAAGTTTGTGTGGACCTTGGAAGAAACTTGAGTTGTTAATAATAATTAGCTAGCGCTTCTTGATCTCCATCACTCTAGTTCAAAATAGCCAATAAAGTGATAGAGGCTACCTACCATTGCCATTATTACAATATGAGAGCATAGATCATGTGATGGTGTCGACAAATTTCTGTCAATAATAAATTAAAATACATATTTTTCATTAACAATCATCTTGTTTTGTTTTTTCCAACCTATTATGTTAAGTTCTGCAAAGCTCATCTCATGTTGCATACAAATTATACCAATCAAAAATAAAAGAATGCTCTATTTCTCTAAAGTATGATAGTATCATGGGGTTTCACCTTCTTCACCAATATTTTACCACGTCCTTTATTAAATACGGTTTTAAAATTATGTGAAATAAAGTCAATATATTTTGGGTATTAGAGGAATGTCGAGTCATGGATTTATAGACATTAGGGGTATGAAAAGTGGTATCCAGTGAAAATAGGAAATATCTATTAAAAATAAGGGTTATTTTTACGAGAAATATGTGTTGGTTAGTTGGTTCGAAAAACATAATTTGGGAAGATTTGATCAATATCTAGTGATATTAGAGGTATTATTTGATATCTCATTAATCCAAGCACTATGACACAGATTGAATAGGTGGAGATCGTATGGAAATAATACATCACAAAATTAGGGGGTTTATAACCTAGGAGAGGTAGTTGTTGTCAGAGTGAGAGATGATCAATTTCAAGGTTGAAAGATAGTTAAACTACTTTGTCTTCATCCTTGAAATTCATCATCTCTTCCTCTCAAAACTTCCTCTCCTAGGTAATGAACCCCCTATTTATGTAACACATTCTTTCCATGGGGCATCCACCTAGTCAACTTATTTCATAACACCATCGTTAATGGGATATTAAAAAATACCTCTAATCCCTAGATATTAATAAAAATATTCCAAAGTCCATTTATTGAGCCATTGGCCCATGATCCAGGTGGATCTTTAGACACAATGGCATGGAAATGCTCAAAAATCAATGTGTTTGGAATGATTTCAACGCAAGACTAGAGCATAGATCTAATCCTCCTAATCGTGGAGGTGTGAACGGTTTGTTAATCCAACTCTGGATGGTGAAGTTATCGTGAAAAGAGTTGCCTTGGTTCCTCTGGAAAATGGAGGTTTTTCCCATAAAAATGGGTTTTTGTAGCCTTATAAGGAAAATCGGATCAGAGGGACTCCAAAGGGTGGACTTAAGGTGGACCTTTGGAACCACCGATTAGCGATCTCCGATTAATCAGGATCGGGGGCAGGCAATCGGCGATGACAGGACTTTAGAACTAGCGATGGAGTGACTACTGATATCAGCAATCAGAAAGATCAGTTGATTGGCGATCGACATTGGCAAAACCAAAGGCCAAGGACCAAGACCCCGAGCCGCAACGATTGAGATATGCGATTCGATCTCAACTATTGGATAGGAAACCGATCAACGGCCACGATTAAATCGGCAATTGGGAGATTGGTGATCCCGATAACAAGGGGGATCGACGATTTGTGATTCTGACTTGTGATATAGCACAGACCCGATCGATTTATAGGTCTGATTTTATAAAATTTGAAATCTAAAGTTTTGGACTTTTCAATGTTTTTCAGTGTTTTACAAGTTTTTGTATTATCGCTTTAAAACAATAAAAAGGCTATTTTTTGAGGTTTTTACACTCGCCAATTGTTCTATACAAACGGCTTCTATTCTTAAGCAACAGACTTCTGATTTTGAAGCAGCCTTGTCCAAACGTGTTTTAAAACATGATGGGTGACAAAGAGCCGAGGGTGAAGGAGGGAGAGAGAGCCTGCATGCTAGAGAGTGCCTGAGAGCCTGAAAGCCTGTGCTAGAGTTCGAAGAGCATGGATGCAGAGAGCCAAGAGCGGCAAAAGGTTGTGTAACAGAGGGTGAGAGCGGTGTAACAGAGAGCCCAAAAGTTTGCATGGAGAGACTACGTGGAGAAAGGCCCAAGAGCCTGAGCACGCAAAGAAGCATGAAGCCAGAGCAACGCTTTAAATCCACAAAGCTACAAAGCTACAGAGAAGCATGAAAGTCAGAGAGTGCTTGAATTTTTAAAAGATCACATAGCTACAGTGACATAAGCTAGAGTGCTACAGAGCCAGATAGCCAGCGAGCTATAGAGCCAAGAGTCAAGAGCAGCTAGTCTCTTTGAGATCGATTCTTCTTCTTTGATCGATTGTTCTCCTTATGATCGATTCCTCGTGTTCGATGCTATGAGATTGATTTTTCAACACGTTGACAGCTATGTTTAAAATGTCCACATTCCTGTGCAAAGTAGCCATCTTCATAGATCATCACCTTGAGATCGACAGTCTGAGCAGCTTTAGTAGTGAGGCATCCACTTCTTCAGATGGCCCGTGGTGTGAGGTATATGATTTGATTATATACTTCTTATTTTACATTAGGTTGCATAGATCCTTGATTGATATTGGTGCAAGATCTTATTTATTATCTGTTGTCATGATTCCTTACTGATTTGATGTGGAATCTTCTATATGATGTACTTGATGTCATAACTCTTCATGTTATGCTTTGAGATCCCTTACTGTATGTTGTTGGGATACTCTTGTTGTCGTCATGCATGTGTTTTGCTTTGACATCCCTTTTGTGCCATGTTGGCAGGATGCACACCATGCTTTTTTTGTGTCATACTAATAGGAGTTTGATTGAGAGTTCTAAGTGTGGAACATCTCGTAGAGCCACGTTTGAGTGAGGTAATTTTTCCTTGTCTGATCAAGACATCATCTCTGTGTGTATCACCATTATTGACAGCATATAATGTAATGGCCTACACCATCTTGACACGGGGCTTTTGTTTTCATGTGATGGTGATTGTTATGTTCCTCTCCTTTACAGTCTACAGTTGAATTCATTAATGTTCTTTTTAAAAGCAGTTTTAACACATCACGAAATTAAAAGGTCTTAGAAAGGTCCTTCTTCACACCCGGACCTGGATCAAGTCGTATCAGAATGGTCTTTGTGTTCATGTGAATTGCAGTGTGAACAATGGAATGAACAATGATAGAGGATAAAAGAGCGATGTATGAGACCATCCTTAGTATTTCCAAGAAAGTGGAAATTATGTATAAAACTCTACCGAAAGAAACTGAGGAAAAGGAGTGATTACAACTTCAGTTGAAAGCCACAAAAGAGGCCATGAAAGGACTAAAGCAAGACAGACATAATCTTCAAACAGAGAATGATGAATTGAAGATGCATCTACATGAAGAGAAAGAGGAGAAGAAGAGTTTGTTACTACAACTGCAAGACCCATGTGAGGCAAAAAGTAGTTCTCCATCTTCATGTATGTTTCCTGATAATGATTTTGCTGTGTTTGAAAATCATACCACAGGAATTGGCTCCAAACTACTAAAGAGAATGGGATATGAAGGAAAAGGCTAGGGTTTTAAGGGCCCAGGCATTGTCAATCCCATCCAAGTAAAGGAATTACTGTGTTGAGTAGGACTTGGGTATGTTAGGAAAGAAGTTAGGGAATGCACAAAGACAGTTAATGAACCACCAACAATAGTTGATGAGCAGCCCTCATCAGTTCTTTCCAAATAAAAAGAGAAGGTAAAAGATGTTGATTTCTTTTCGATTTCATCTTTTGATAGTATGATGTTTGTTGGAGATTTGGAGATCCCAATTACAGGGACAAATATGAGGCTCCTTACAAAGACAAGGAAGGAGTAGAAAGAAGAACTTGGTACTAATAACCAAGGCATCACTCAACCTTTGGAGGTTGTGCATGAGTAGCGACTTACACGCTGAAGGTACACTAAGGGAGAGTGCTCAAAGGTGGCAGATTCATCAGAGACATCGTCCAAGAACGAGAATGATGGGAAAACATCCCCATCATCCCATGGTAGTTTCCATTGTAGGGAGAGAGCTGAGGAAAGCTCTCATTGCCATACTGACATTAGAAAGAACAAAGGAAGTTATAATCACTTTTGATCATAGAATGTTCATTTTGATTATGATAAATTTGTTAATAATGAATGAAGATCAAGGAATTGGAAAACATGCACCTTTTGTGGTTCACCTAACCATACCTTTTCCAAGTGTTGGAAAAGAATGGCAGCACTCATGAGGTGTAAAAAACCCTCTCCACCACATGAAAAGAAACAGGTTAAGAAGATATGGAGGAAGAAAGCCTACTGCAATCATTGCAATAGAAATGGCCATCAAAGAGCCACTTTCTGGAATCATTATCTAGAGCAGCACCTTAAAGACAAAGCGTTGGTGCGTAAACCAGGTAAAGAGTTGTTCGACAAGAAAAACCACCTCAAGGAGGTGACCCATTCAAAAATATAAGTGAGAAATGGTTTCTAAACATGTTGTCATTTCATGGTCATTCTTTTGTAAATCACTTGTTGCACTTTAAAATGTAAACATGATGATGCATTTCCATCACGTAGTCAGCGACAATGATGTTTGATCATATTTTGAGTCACATATTAATACTCTGAAAGTGATTTTATGTTTCCATCATGTATCGAAAGAATAGTGTTTGGACTTATGTATGTAAATCATGCGTTGCAATGATGATGTGTTTTCCGTCACTTTTTGAAGCAACCATGATAGGTTGGCCTTGTTGTCATATCTGGAGTATTACGTCCATCTTATTGTAAGCTTGACCACTGAGTATGAGTTATAAACTCGTGGCAAGTATGGGACTTTAGTTGGTCATGCGATTCAAAGCATGTAATTTGCAAAACAATGCACTGCAAGTTGCAGAGGTAGCAAGTGCCGGTTCATCGCTTAAGGCTCCAAAGAACAAAGGTGAGTGAGATGGAAGCAAGACCTTTTCAGGACATTTGTGATGCAGACAAGGTGTAGAGAAAGATGCAGATTACTTTTCATGCTTTTGGAGGAGCAAAAGCTCCTCAGTGGGGAGGATTGATCCAGGTGGATCTTCAGACACCATGGGATGGAAATGCTTGAAAATAAAAGTGTTTAGAATGATGTTGACATAGCACCAAAGCATAGATCTCATCTTCCTGATCATGGAGGTGTGAATTGTTTGTCAATCCGAGTCCAGATGATGAAGTTATCACGAAAATAGTTGCCTTGGTTCCTTTGGAAAAAGGAAGTTTTTCCCATAAAAATGGGTTTTTTAATCCTTATAAGGAAAATCGCATCGGAGGGAGTCCAAAGGGCGGACATAAGGCAGGCCTTTGGAACCATCGATCAACGATCTCTGATTAATCGGGATCGGGGGTAGGCAATTGGCGATGAAAGAAATTTAGAACCAGGGATGGAGTGATTGCCGATATCGGTGATCAGAGCGATTGGCCGATCGGTGATCGGTGTCAGCGATCGACATCAACAAAACCTAAAGGCCAAGGATCAGGACCCCAGGCTGCAGTGATTGTGATATGTGATGCAATCTCAGCCGTCGGATCGGAAACCGATCAGTGGCCATGATTAAATCGGTGATCAAGAGATCGGCGATCCTGATGACAAGGGGCGATCAGAAATCTACAATTCTAACTTGCGATATAGCACAAACCTAATCGATTTATAGGTCTGATTTTGTAAAATTTGAAATCTGAACTTTCAGAATTTTCAATGTTTTTCAGTGTTTTTCAAGTTTTTGTCCCAAACGTGTTATAAAACATGATGGGTGATAGAGAGCCAAGGCTGAAAGAGGGAGAGAGAGCTTGCATGCTAGAGAGTGCCCGAGAGCCCGAAAGCCTATGCTAGAATGCCGAGAGCATGGATGCAGAAAGCCGAGAGCAGCGAAAGGCTGCATAAGAAAGGGAAAGAGTGGTGTAACAGAGAACCCAAAAGGTTGCATGGAGAGAGGCCCGAGAGCCTGAGTACATAGAGAAGCATGAACCCAGGGTAGTGCTTTAATTCCACAGAGCTATAGAGCTACAAAGAAGCATGAATGTCAGAAAGTGCTTGAAGTTTTGACAGGTCACAGAGCCACAGTGACATAAGCCAGAGTGCTATAGAGCCAGATAGCCAGCAAGCTACAGAGACAAGAGTCTAACACAGTTATTCTGTTTAAGATTGATTCTTCTTCTTTGATCGATTCTTCTCCTTATCATCTATTCTTCTTATTTCATGTTGTGAGATTGATGTTTCAGCATGTTGACAGCTATGTTTTAGATGTCCACATTCTTGTGTGAAGTAGCCATCTTCATATGATCGTTGCCTTAAGATCGATGGTCTGAGCGCTTCAGCCATGAGGCGTCCACTTCTTCAAATGGCCCATCATGTGAGGTATATGATTCATTTACATACTTTTTCTTTCACATTAGGTTGCATAGATCCTTGATTGATATTGATGCAGGATCTTATTTATTATCTTTTGTCATGATTCCTTGCTGATTTGATGTGGAATCTTCTATATGATGTACTTGCTGTCATAACTCTTCATGTTATGCTTTGAGATCCCTTATTGTATGTTGCTGGGATACTCTTGTTGTCATCATGCATGTGTTTTGCTTTGACATCCCTTTTGTGCCATGTTGGCGGTATGCACACCATGCTTGTTTTTGTGTCACACTGATAGGAGTTTGATTGAGAGTTCTAAGTGTGGAACATATCGTAGAACCACTCCTATGTGAGGGAATTTTTCCTTGTATGATCGAGATATCATATCTATGTACATCACCATTATTGACAACATTTAATGCAGTAGCCTACACCATCTTGAAACGGGGCCCGGAGACGTAGTCCCTCCTGGACGAACTCCATTATCAATGGCTTTTGTTTTCATGTGCTGATGATTTTCATGTTCCTCTTCTTTACAGTCTATAGCTGTATTCGTTAATGTTCTTTTTAAAATCAATTTCAACACGTCATGAAATTAAAAGGTCTTGGAAAGGTCATTCTTCACACCCGGACCTGGATTAGCCCAATACACCTTTCTAGTAAAAATAACCCCTATTTTTAAGTAGATATCATGTATTTTCATTGAATACTGCTTTTTACACCACCAATGCCTATAAACCACTGACTCCATATCCCCCCTAATACCTGTTATAGTTCCAATAAATATTGAAACCTATAAGCTTACGTAGCAATCTTATCAGTTGTGTTGTCAGTCTTATACATATCGATTGACTCATCAGTCTTATCTTCTAGCTATCTCTATAAGCCTATATTGTTCCTATAAATTATGTTCATGTATAGCTAATTTTCTCAAGCAATAAGTTGTGTTTTCTCTTTATTCTTCATCTTGTGATCTCCTGGTAGAAGGAATTTTTAGTTCTGTAGTCTGATCCTTGGGTATTTTGCTACTCTTCACACTATCAAAGCTTAACTGTGAGTTCCCTTCTCTTTTTTATTTTGAGATCTATTTTAAATATTTTAAGATCCATTTTTGGATCTAGATATATTTGGGGTTTGTTAAATTCCAAGGTAGTGTGTAAGTGACAATAGTTCATTTTCTAATCTCACATTTCTGTAGACCAATTCCAACCACTATTACAGTGAAATTTCATATTTTTGCAGTTGTTCATAATTGTGGTCTTTTGAGTAGGTGGTGGAAGTGTTGTAATTGTCCAAAGATAAAACAAAAGAGTTATATTAGAGATTGGAGTAGTGCATTTGTAGTGCACGTAGATTCATTAAATAGTCAGTTGTAATTTATTTGTAGTTTTCTTAATTTTACCCACAAACATTTTTCAAAAAAGGGAGAAATGTTGTTTATAATTTGCCCATTTTGGTTTCTTAAATGGAGAAAGGAAATTTTTTGGTCCAAATAAAAAAAGAGAGACCATAATAAAATAAAAAAAGGTGTATTTAAGAAAAACAGACAAAAGAAGCTTGAAAAAAAAGGAAAATTGGCAAGTCTTTCCCTTTGTTTGTCATTTTAATTTTCCATCTTTTAAGAAAAACCCGAACATGGTATTAGAGCCTTGGCCAAGGTTCTATTTCACCACAATTTTGGCATTCAGTATAATGTTGGTTCTTCTACGGTTGTAGGTTTCATTGATTCTGAATGGGCTAGATCAGTGGATGACTAGAAATCCACCCTTGGATTTGTTTTATGTCTTGGATCTGTTCTTATTGCTTGGTCTTGCAAGAAACTTTAAACCATTACATTATCTTCAACAAAATCCAAGTATAGAGCTACAATTCTTGTAAGTCAAGAATTTCTCCTGCTACAACAGTTATTTCTTGAGTTTGACATACAACAGGATCAACCTACTCTCTTATGATGTGAAATAAAATTGTAAAACAAATTTCTCGAAATATTTTAGAGCATCGGCGGACAAAACACATTGAGATTCATATGCACTTGATTCACAAACTTATTCAAGATGGTGTTGTTGATCTCGAATGAAGAAGAAATAACAAATATTTTTACAAAGTCCTTGGAATCACCAAGGTTTCTTCAGTTACGGCATACGCTTAAAGTAAAGGAAGTTGTCGTTAGGGGGTCGTATTGAGTCCTCCTTCTTTCACATTTTCCTTTTATTTGATTATTTCTTTCTTATGAAATGTTGTAAATGGATACCTAAGAAAGCCTGTTGGTCAGCACCCATTATTTGTGTTTCTTTCTTTATTTTCCACCCTACATTTCTCTTATCACGGTGTGTTAGAGTTCCAAGAAATATTGAAATTTGTAAGGTTATGTAGTGATCTTCTCAGTTGTGTTTTCAGTCTTATCCCTATCTATTAAGTCGTCAGTCTTATCCCTATCTATTAAGTCAACATTATTGTCTTCTATCTATTGCTATAAGTCTATATTGTTCCTATAAATTAGGTTTATGTATAACTCATTTTCTGAAGAAATGAAGTGTGTTTTCTCTTCATTATTCATCTTGTGATCTCTTGGTAGAATAATTAGCTCTGCATTCTAATCCTTGGTTATTTTGATACTCTTTCAATATCCAAAATATATTGACTCTATTTATCACAATTTTAAACCATCTTTATGAATGAACATGGTAATTTATTGGTCAGGAAAGTGAAACCTCATGATCTTGTCACGTTTTAGAGACTCTATAAACTTTTTTCTCCTATCAAATGATCCTATACAACTTAATTTTACTTACGTTGCCAAGTTGGCATTCAACCTAATTTCCAATTACTAAATGAACTTTAATCAAGGATTTCCGAGCCAAGAATGCCTCTATAGAAATGTTTGAAAATTAACACTTATATCAAAATCTAGTAAGGGTCAAGCTGAACATGGGCTTAGACTCACCCATGACCCAAATACGTTTTAATTTAATGAATTGAGTTACTAACAAAATAATTAAAATGTTTAATAGGAATTGATATTTTGAATATGTCTTCTAGAATTTTTATTTAATTATCAATGATTGATAATTATTATGTTGATGGTAGGGATTTAAACTCCATGGAATATTCTAGAATATTCACAGTACTATACACAAATCAAAGGCTCATATTTATTTCCAAAATAGCTAAGGCTCTTTTTCCATTTTAATTAAATTTATTAAATAAAAAAATTCATGTTAACACATTCCATATGAATTGATTTATGGAATTTTGGGCATGTCCTATTAATAAACGATGTTATTTTCTCACGATATTATTCTAAAGCCTATTTATATATTAAGAATGTCCATGGTAAAGTGGGAGCTAATATTAATAGTTAAGAATATTTTTCCATGCTTATCTATATATATATATATATATATATATATATATATATATATATATATATATATATATATATATATATATAGATATAGATATAGATATAGATATATATATATATATACATATACTAGTGTATTCATCTAAATTAAATGACACAGTATAAGAATCAAGACACTTACTACATTACTACATGATAAACATCAAAATACTTAGCTAATTATATATTTCAAATGGTTTGTATTAAAACAAAAACTTTAAAATTAACTAAATTATCACATTATTATTATTAATATCATCATCATCATCATCATCATTATTATTATTATTATTGAAATGAATTGATATGGGAAGGAATTTTTTTATGGTTTGAGCGCTCTTCACGGGCTCCCCTCACTCCTCTAGTTTAGGACCTTAGTGCCCTGACCAGCATGGTGGATCTGAAACAACATCCTTGTGCCAGCTCCTTCGAGGATATTATCTCTAGTCGGCCGTCAGACCAGGATTCATTCTTTATAATGTTTGCATTGAGCTGTGCCTTCTGCATGCCACCAGGTGGAAACTCTGACAATGAAGGGACAACACATCTATAGAAAAAAGAGTTTCCTCGGAGGAATGAACATACAATGAAAAGGAGAACCAAGGATATTCGTGCAGAGAAAGGTAAGGTCACAGAAATTCCCTTCCATGCTAATATAAATCCTTCAAAAACTCAGGTAGTAGCCCTAGGATCAAGGGAAAAAGGCAAAGAATAACTACAACCCCAAAGGCAGGAAAATCCTAGAGCTAGAAATTTAGGACCCTAGGGTACTAGTATATAGGGAATATATGCAAGAACACATAATAATATGCAAGTTCATGGGCATCTAGCAAACTAAAAGAGACTTTAGCTTGTGGATTCAAAGCAAATGGAAACCCAAAGGGGAGATCAGACTTGATTTGGGCTCCAAAGGATTCTTTATAGTCATCTTTGACCTCCTAGAAGATAGAGACATAATATTTGAAGGAGGACCCTATTTCTACAATTCAACGGGTTTATACATGAGATTTTGGAGGGACAACTTCACACCATAAAAGGAGTATTTTACGAGGGTTCCAATATGTGTACGCCTCTACTCCTTACCAACTAATTACTAGGCTCCTTCAGTCTCAAAAGGTATAGGAGACTAGCTGGGGGAGTACATCAAAATTTTTGAAGGCACTAGAATGGGTGACTATGTTTCCTATGCCAAAATCTATGTATATATAGACTTCTTTGCTACTTTGCCATAAACAATTAAAATAATCTTCAGGGACGAAGTCTGGCTGGAAAGTATAGACTCTGAACATATTCCCTTCCAATGCAGAAATGTCATGAGCATGGGACTCTCTTCTGAGACTTCTAATGAATAAAACCCGTCAATCACAAGAGAAATCAAGTGAAAGAAAAGATAGCAAAGGATTTAATAAATCCATCTCCAGGAACAAGAACAATAGGAAAAACTCTATCCCCATGAAGAACCAATTTAAAGAAGTAAGCCATAACTAGTTCAATGCATTAAAGGGCACCTAGGAGAAAATGGATCCTAACAAAATGATAGGAGATGAAGCAGGAGAAGAAGAAATGATCCCAGTAAACAATGATTACGATGAGAGAGACACAAGTTATACCAATAGAGGAAAGGATTATATGCAATAGGATACAAAAATGGAGCAAATAGAAACAGAGGAAACACTACAGGAAAGCACCATAGAGGGAACTCTAGAGCGGGTAGACCTTGAAACCATTGTAGAGGAACGGAAACAAAATGGATAAATGCCATATCAGAACACCATCTACTAGAAATCGAAGGAGCTTATCTCCTTTAGGAAGATCTAGAACTCAAAGCTCACCATCCAGCACAATAAAGCATAGCATCAAAGGGCACATTAGGAAATAATTCAGTAGAAGGACTCAACCTCAAAGGCTCAAGTTGAAAGAGAGTTTGAATTACCACCAGTCAGCTCCTCCAAGAACTCGGTGCCAAACTAATCAACGAATGAAAGGTAATGTCTCCGGATCTATACCCATCTCCATGTCAATGAATTACAGCGCTTGGAATATTATAGGAGTGAACAGTCTTGGGAATAAATGTATCTTAAAAAGTAGAATCCTATCATATCATTGTGACATCCTGCTAATTCAGGAAACTAAACTAGAGTCGTCTCAGCCCCCTCTTTCTCAACTCTTCCTTCAAGCCATATAGCTCCTTAACCAACATGACTACCCATACAGTGGGGGGTATAATTACCTTTTGGGAAAACTCCAAATTTGACTTCATGTCATCTTTGGCCATTCATCATTCCATAACATTGATCTTGGGGATCATAGGTGCGAAGGAGAGCATTTTCATAACTAATATTTATGCCCCGCCCAAGGTGACATAGCAAATCAAAATGCTCCAAAGAATTTTCAATCTCTTAGACCCATTACACCATCCTCTAAAAATCGTAGTAGGTGATTTTAATATGATAACAAACTTTTCTAAGAAGAAAGGGACTATATAAAACCTTGATAAGGAATTTGAGGCTTTTCTCACTAGCATTGAGAACCTCAACCTCATCAAAATTCCCACTAGCAATGGCATTTTCACCTAGAATAAAAGAAGAGTAGGAGATCGTCAAATTTCTCCCATTTATACCTCTTCCTCTTATCCGAGGCAACTTATCTTACCTCGTGGGAAATAGTGGTGAGAATCCCATCAAAAGAAGGCTTTGATCACTAGCCAATCTCTCACAAGATACAAATTTTCGATGGTCCAAAAAATCATCCTTTCAAATTCAAGGCCTTTTGGTTGGATCACCAGGACTTCATGGAAAAAATGAAAGAATGGTGGACTTACACTCCCATCAGAACTGGAAACAAAATGTACACTTTCCAACAAAAGTTAAAATATATCAAAGAGGAAATCAAAAACTGGAACAAAGAAACATTTGGCAACATCATCGTGAATAAAAAAAACTTGGAGCATCAATTAGAACTTCTCCAAAAAAACATAATTGAAGAATGGCTAATGGAGAAAAATAAGCAAGAGGAATGAATATTACAACAAAGCTGGGATGAAAGAGCCATCTAGGAAGAAAGGTTGTGGCAACAAAAATCCTAAATAGATTGGCTGAAATGTGGGAAAAAGAACATGACTTTGGCCCATATAACTATGATACAAAATAAGAGAAACAATAGATATTTGGCTTTGAAGAACCAATATGGTCATCTCATTCACTCTCAAGAGGAGATGGAAATAGAGCTCAATCATTATTTTAGGTCTCTTCTCAAAGAGCCAAGGAATGACCAGGATCAAGACATTAAAAAATCACCAAGCATGTCCCCAAAATCCTCATGGAGGAACATAACAAAATGCTCCTAAGGAAAGTCTCCCTCCAAGTAGTGGAAGATGTGGTCATGGGAATGCCCAATGGAAAAGCACCGAGTCTGGATGGTTTCACCATTCATTTCTACAAAGCTTGCTGGCCTATCCTCAATTTGGAAGTTCTTGCCCTTGTGGAAGAATATTAAATTCAGAAGTTTGTCCTTAAATCCCTTAACTGCACCTTCCTAAATTTGATTCCCAAGGCAAATTATATTGATTCCCTAGAAAAATTTAGGCCCATATCCCTCTACAATGTCATCTACAAAAGAATCTCCAAAGTTCTCTCCAATCGAATTAAGGTCATCCTCCCTCTCCTCATCTCCCATCAATAGTCTGGCTATGTCGAAGGAAGGAAAATCATGGATAGTATCATCATGTCTCATGATGTTATCCACTCTCTTAAATCCCAAAAAATAACTGGTACGATGATTCAGCCAGACATGTCAAAATGCTTTGATAAAATTAGTTGTGACTATATGAGACAAGTCGTGGAAGCATTTAGGTTCCACAAAGACAACATCAAGTGGATCAAGGCTATGGTGTCAGGAGCCTTTTTCTCCATCCTCGTGAATGGTTCCCCTTCAAAACACTTTAATATTTCCAGGGGTATCATGCATGGGGATCCAACCTCTCCCTTCCTCTTTGTCATAATGGTTGAAGGGCTAAGTCATTCAACCTATGTTTCCCTACAAGATAATAATCTCTCTGGTCTCCATCCCCATGCCTCTGCTCCCCCATCCACACACACATAGTTTTTGGATGACACCCTTATCATGGGCCTCCCATCTATCGAAGAAGCTTCCTATTTCATTTACATACTTTTTGACTTCTCTGCTACATCTGGAATCTCTATCAACCTTGAGAAATCCAAGTTTTTCTTCTTTAACAATGTGCTGCCCATTTGCAGGAGCATCACCGGACACCTGGCCATTCCCATTAGTACCCTCCCCTCCACTTACCTGGGCATTCCCCTTACTGACATGCCTCTCTTTTGGGCCACTTTGGATGACCTAATTAACAAGATGGAGAAACGAATTGCCAATTAGACCTTCATATCTCTCAATCTTGCAGGTTTCTTATTATGGTCAAAGTTGTTTTACAAGACATCCCTCTCTACTTGTACTCAGTTATGGCAGCCCAAGAAATGATTTCAAACAAAACCAGAAACTTTAAAAGGAATTTCTTATGTAGAGGCATAGACGATAAACAGAAATGGGCTCTGGTGGCATGGGAAAAAAAATCAAGCCCAAGAAAGATGGTGACCTTGGTCTTAGAGACATAGGCCTCCTAGGAAAGGCCTTGAGAGCAAAAAACTTATGGAGATGGATTGTAAACACCAACTCCCCTTGCGGAATCCTACGGAAAACAAAGTATACCCCCTCCCTCTTGCAAGAGAAAATTATCAGGATAAATGGAAATATCAATAGTTTATTCATCTGGAACCAAGTGTGGGAAAATAGCGATATCATTCAAAATCATAATTTCTCGGAAATAGGAAATGGAAACACTGCTCTTTTATGGGAGGAAGCCTAGAAACAAAGTTCGAAGCTTGATCAAGATAATTATCACCAAATCAAGGTTTATATGAAAAACATAGGGAAGATCAAAGTCAACCAATACTAGAAAAAGAGTTATGAAAGGAAAGATGGAGAATTTGGATGGAGCAAGAGGATTGAACTCCCCATATGAATCCCAAGCCTAGTTGGACATCTCATCAAAACTATGAAAAAGAGAAATACTCCTTCACTTTGTAGCGGATCAACTCAGATGGGGGGGAACTCAGCATGACATTTCCATTTAAAAGATGCCTATAGATACATTTCCATGCTAGCTCAACTTCAGCCAAACCTGAAGTGGAACTCAATTTGGGATAGGAAGCACTGGCTCATCTATCTTTCTTTGTTAATCACGCATAGAAACATTTTAATGTGGGATAACCTCAGAAGAAAAGGCTTCATTGGTCCATCAAGATGCCCTCTTAGCCAGCAAGAAGAAGAAACCCCCAATCATCTGCTAAATTTATGCCCATACGCGTCCAATTTAGGGGATTAGATTTCATTGGTTTTCAGTAGCTTTGATCATGACCCCTTCTCCATTCAAAGCACCATCCTGAACTGGAGATTTGTCTTCTCCTCACATCCTCTGGTTAACTGCACATGGAATTTAACTCCTAGCCTGATCTGTTGGGCTTTGTGGAAGGAGTGCAATGCAAGAATATTTCATGGCATCTCCACTGAGGAGGAAATCATAATCTTGAAGATCAAAAGTGTGATCCAGGAAAAAGTGAGCTCTCTACCTACTCATACTGTCAAAACCCCTCCCACCATATTCAAAGAGAGAATTCTCTACACGTTGGATCTCCTTCAGATCAAGGTCCACGAAGTCACCCCCCTCTCCAGTCTTGAGAATAAATAAAAAAACATCTGGATGTCGCCAGAGAAGTGGACTATCAAGCTCAACTATGACGACGTAGCTAAAGGAAATCTAGGCCAAGCCGATTTTGGAGGAGTCTTTAGAAACTCTAAAGGAGAGATAATCTGGATATATGAGGGAAATATAGGTTTAGCCATAAACAATGTCGCAAAACTTCGTGCCCTGGAAAATGGAATCACCATGGTGCATACCTAAAGCTCAGTCCTCTGATCATGGAAGGAGATTCCACATTGGCCACTCAGGTTGGCAAAAAATTTTAGTAGGGCATCAAGGTGGAAATTTTTTTAGAAAACTGGCACCTAAAAAAAAAATACATCGGATCAAGTAGAGAATTGACAGAATGTTAGGCATCCACTTTCAAGCCATCAGAAGGAAGGGCAATAAACTTGTGGATAGGCTGGCAAATGAGGGTACGACTGGTACCCTACACCTAAGGTCTCGAGCATGGTAGGATTTTGAGGAAGGTGAACTATGTTAGCAATGATCTTCAATCAATGATGAAGATAACCACTCCACCGAACAATAATTGTTTTTCATCCCCTTCATCATTTCAAAATCGATTCTCTATTCCGTAGGAATGATAGATGGATGACGCACACGTACAGACTCATATTTGGCCTACCTGATTCTACAGCTTGTGATGCCACCTCCCCTCTCGTTTGTGTGACTTCCACCTACCATTCACTTCCTCTCTTCTCAAAAATTCTTCCACTGCCTCACATCAGAACTTCGCATGCTTCCCCTTATCGCCCCTTATTCCTGCTCCTAGCCTCCCACCGTCCCTCAGCTTCTATATATTTCCCCCTTCTTCTTCTCCCCCTCATCCTTCTCTATTCCTTCATCCCTCTCTGTTGGCCCTTTTCTCTTTGGTTTCCCTCGCTCCCTATCCCTTCTCCTTCTCTCATGGCCCCAAAGAATTGCTCCACTTCTAGTTGGGGAGGTGTGCGCAGTCACGCTACCTCCTCCTCACAGTCCCTGGGTTTGTCCCCCACCACTTATGTGAAGACCTCTGTAAGGCATGCATATTTATGCTACACAATGGCGGTTAATACTAAAACTCAATAGCGCATCTCCAATTTAGAAGCACAAGCAAATGATCTCCATAGAGACGTCACTACTGATGAAGTCAATGCTGACTTTGCCTGGATTCCATAACCTTCCTTCACCCAAGTGGGTAAAAACCTCTATGCATGAACTATCAAAACATGGTGGAAAATTAAAACCATCATGGGGATAGCAATGCATGAGTAGGAGTGGACCAAGGCTCTAGAAACAAAGATTGATCGACTATTTGAGAAGTTTGTGATTTATGTCGAAGCCATCCACCACTGTAGATTCATTGCATGGGACACATTGAAATACACTATTATCGAGAATAAGTTGATGATAAAGGTCCATTCGACTGTTGAAGGATTCCCAAGTATCAAGGAAGAGGTCGTTGGGGCCTCCACAATTTGATAGAACCCCATCATGTAGCAAAAGGGAAGCTCCCAGGAGACTCCCATTTGCTTGGACAAGGTTCTAGTAACCATCAACCAGGAGTGAATTTGTCAACATCCTTTTTTTTTCTTCGTCCACGGAGGACTATCTATCACAGAGGAAAATGACTCTTACCTTGTTAGCCTCGCTATGGTTTTCTTCTATTCTCTCAGTTTCTATACTCTCAATTTTGAGAATATTGTAAAGAGGGTTCTTCTCAATTTCCACCTTTGGACTCAAAACCCACGTTTGACATGACTACACTATAAAATAGACAAATCCATGTCCACTTCAGGGATTTATGTTGGGTCTTCTATCGAGCTCTCTCTCCCACACAACCCAAGTTATGTAATCTGTCAGTTTCCACAATAATATATTTTATCCTATTCACAAAAAAAAATGAATTGATATATGATTTAAACAATATTCTTAACCACGAAGATTCACCGCTACTTTACTATGGAGATCATCTTTTGTTTCAACACCATGGGCTAATACTATAGTTTATCATTTCCACATGCCCTATATGACACATGATATTACATTTTTTTAATTAGTTAATTTGAGACAAATTAATTAAAATAGCATAATTAACTGGGAAATAAGACTTACCCATTGATTTGTGAATACTATTATGAATATTCAGACATATTCTATGGAGGTTAAATCTCTACCATCCACCTAATAATTAATGATAATTAAATTAAAATTCTAAAAGGAATATTTTAAAATAAACATGTCTATTGGTATAATTAGTTTTTTGTAATAATAATAATAATAATAATAATAATAATAAGTGTTTTTATTTTTATTATAGATATTATTTAATTTATATGGTTTTGTTAGTTATAATTAAATAAATAAATTTTGTAACCCTACTCGAAATTCCAAAAGCTAATAAATACTCAATAAAAAATTGTAAAATTAATAGAGATAATATACTATTATATTTACCTAATTTGTTTTAAAATTATATTATTAAAATAAAAAATTTAAATAAGGAAAAAAAATCCTTTAAAAATTTGGTTGTGGGGAGGTTGAGAACCAACCTGGCCAAATAAATAAAAACTCATCTAATTAGCGTACCAGGGTATCAAACAGGTTCCTCAACAAAGATTTGACTCGCTTAGCATGACCAAGTCTGAGTTGACGAACTTTAGAAACACTACTCTATATACTTTATATTACTCCTACGTCCACGGAAAATCTACACTATACTATATTTATGACATACTATCTTCCACATCTATAAAATAAGATTTTCATTGGATTGGGTCTTACTATTTATATGTGCACGTAATCCTATATTTGAGTTATATGTATTCACAATAAGTATTCAACATGCTATAGAGTGGTTGTATAGGTCCAAAGTTTGATTTTTCCAAAGACAAAATCCAATAGTAAGCATATGCAACCCCATTGATTTAATTCTTTATAGGAGGTTACTTATTTTCAACCATATGTATGGATGATAAGAATAGAGTAGATGAACGCTTATTCTAAAAATTATTTAACTATTTTAAATATTGAATCAATTAAAATAATTTTGTTTGATTTAGTAATATTTTTTTATTAGACTTTTGTAATGGTGACATTTTCAGCTTTAACTACATAGTTGTTTATGATAAATTTCAAGTTTTGATTAACTGTAAATCTATTCTTCCTAAATATATAGATTATTTGAGTTTTATAGATCTCCTCAGGTTTCCTTTAAGGTTTTCTTAGAACATAGATCAGTATATATAATGCAACGTTGCACCATGGTTGGTTTTCATTTTGACATTTTTTTGGTGAAAATGTTATGTTGGACCATGGTTGACCAAAGTTATAAATCCTAGGAATATATATAAATTCCACAAATTAATATTGTAAATGCAATGGATTAATACTAAAAACCCTAAGGATTATAAACCCCAAGGAATAATGTTAAACCAAGGGATTAATATTATAAACTCAAGGTATACAAAACCTAAAATAAATATTATAAACCCTAAAATAAACATGGTCCACCATGGTTTACCAAGGTTAATTTTCACATTGTGACAATATTTGTCACATTGTGATGTTGTACCATCGTTGACCATGGAGGAGATTGACGCAGAGGGACAGTGCAGAAACTAGAGGACATTGACACAAAAGTGTTGGGAGATAAGTAGAGATCAGTTCTAGGAATCATTGTCGGTCATTGGCAAGAAAAATCTTGGTTTCATATTAAATCCAGTGATTAATATTATAAAACCTATTAATATAATTATAAACTAAGAATATCAAGCCTTAGATTAATAAACCCAATGGATTCATATTATAAAACCAATGGATTTATACTAAAAATCTTTGGGACTATAAACAAAAGGGTATAATATTAAACCCAAGGGAAAATTGTTATAAGCCCAAGGTATATAAACCTTAAGATAAATATTATAAACCCCAAAATAAACATGGTTGCTCATGCTTTACCATAGTTGATTTTCACATTGAGATAATCTTTGTCACAATGTGACATTTGACCATAGTTGACGATGACTCATAATGGTTAATTTTCATATTGGGAAAATCTTTGTCACAATGTGATGTTGAACCATGGTTGACCATGGTTTACAATGATTATAAACCCAAGGGATCTATATTAAATTCAAGGATTAATATTACAAACCCTAAGGGATTAAAAATCCAAGGGACTACTATTAACCCAAGGGATTAAAACTAAAAACACAAGGGAATAATATTAATCCCTAGGGATTAATATTATAAACCCAAGGTATATGAACCTAAAGATAAATATTATAAACCCTAAAATAAACATGGCTGACCGTGGATTACCATTGTTGATTTCCATATTTCAACATTCTTTCTCACAATGCGATGTTGGACCATGGTTGACCATGGTTTATTTTCATATTGAGAAATTTTTTCATAATAAGGCATTGGATCATGGTTGACCATGGTTGGCCATGATTATAAATTGAAGGGATTTATATTAAAACCAAAGATTAATATTATAAACTCTATGAATAATATTATATACTAGGTATATGAACCCTTATATCAATAAACTAAAGGGATTGATATCATAAACCCAAGGTAATATTAAACCCAATGGGTTAATACTAAAATCCCAAGGGATTATAAATACTAGGGAACAATATTAAGCTTAAGGGATTAACATTATAAACACAAGGTATGTAAAACCTAGGATAAATATTATAAACCCTGAAATAAACATGATTTACCATGGTTGATTTTCATATTGAGACAAACATTGTCAGCATGTGATGTTGTACCATGGTTGACAATGGTTGATTTTCATGTTGAGACAATATTTGTGACAACGTTACATTGGACCATGGTTGACCATGGTTGATGATGATTGATAATAATTTACCATTTTTGGCAATGGTTTACCATTGTTAACCATGGTTGATGATGGTTGACAATCGTTGAACAGGGTTGATTTTCATATTGAGACAATATTTTTCACAATGCGATGTTGGACCATGGTTTTCTATGATTATAGACCTAAGGGATTTATATTAAACCTAAGGATTAATATTACAAATCCTATGAACAATATTATACCCTAAGAATATGATCCCTTAGATTAATAAACCCAATGGATATATATTACAAATCATAGGGAATAATTAACCCAATGAGTTAATACGAAAACCCCAAGGGAATGTAAACACAAGGGAGTAATATTAAAGCTAAGGTATTGAAACCCTGAAATAAACATTGTTTTCCATGGTTTACCATGGTTGATTTTATTATTGAGACAGTCTTTGTCACAATGTGACGTTGGACCATGGTTGACCATTGTTAATTTAGATATTGAGATGATCTTTGTCACAATGTGGCATTGGACCATGGTTGACCATGATTGACCATGGTTGATTATGGTTGACAATTGTTTACCATTGTTGACAATGGTTTACCATTATTGATGATTGTTGACAATGGTTGATAATGGTTAATTTTGATATTGAGACAATATTTGTCACAATGTGACATTTTACTATGGTTGACCATAGTTGACCATCATTATAAACCCAATGGATTTATATTGGACCCAATGATTAATATTGTAAACTCTATTAATAATATTATAGCCTAGGTATATGAACCCTTACATTAATAAGTGCAAGGAATTGATATTATAAACCTAAGGTAGTAATAAAACGAGAGGGCTTAATACCAAAACCCCAAGGGTTTATAAGCCCAAGGGAATACTATTAAACATAAAGGCTTAATATTATAAACCCAAGGCATATAAATGGTTAGATAGATATTGTAAACCTTGTAATAAACATGGTTGATCATGTTTTACCATTGTTTATTTTCATATTGAGACAAACTTTGTCACAATGCAATGTTGAACCAACGTTGACCATTGTTTATTTTCATATTGAGATAATATTTGTGAAAATTTGACATTGGACCATGGTTGACCATGATTTACCATGGTTTATGATTTTTTATGAAGGTTGACCATGGTCTACCATGATTGATTTTCATATCGAGGAAATCTTTGTCACAATGGATTAATACTAAAATCCCAATGGATTTTAAATGCAAGATAAAAACTTTGAGCCCGAGGGATTAATATTATAAACCCAAAGTATATAAACCATAAGATAAATACTATAAATTCTAAAATAATCATAGTTCACCATGGTTTAATAAGGATGGTTTTCATATTGAGGAAATATTTGTCACAATTTGACGTTGGACCATGGTTGACCATGATTGATTTACATATGGAGAGAGGATTTGTCACAGTAAGATGTCGTACCATGGTTGATTTTGATTTTGAGAAAATATTTGTCAAAATGTGACATTGGACCATGGTTGACAATGATTATAAACCCTAGGAATTTATATTATAGCTTGGGATTAATATTATAGACCCAAGGGGTTAATACTAACAACCTTAGGGTTTATAAACCAAAGTGATTAATATTATAAACCCAAGGTATATAAACCATAAAATAAATTTTATAAACCTTAAAATAACAATGTCTCACCATGGTTTAACAAGGGTGATTTTCATATTGAAACAATATTTTCACATTGTGACATATGACCATGGTTGACCATGATTTATTTTCATATGGAGACAAATTTTGTCACAATGCGACATTGCACCATGGTTATTTTTTATATTGAGAAAATGTTTGTTAGAATGTGACATTGGGCCATGGTTGATCATTATTATAAACCATAGAAATTTATATTAAAGCCAAGGATTAATATTATAAACCTTATGAATAATATTATACCCTAGAAATATGAACCCTTAGGTTAATAAACCCAAGAGATTCATATTATAAACCTAAGGGAATAATAAACCTAAGGGATTTATACTAAACATCCTTGGGATTATAAACCTAAGGGAATAATATTAAGCCCAATGGAAAGTTATTATAAACCCAAGGTATATAAACCTTAAGATAAATATTATATACCCTAGAACAAACATGGTTGACCATCCTTTACCATGGTCGACTTTCACATTAAGATAATATTTGTCACAATGAGATGTTTGACTGTAGCTGATCATGGTCGATCATGGTCAATGATGACTAACAATGGTTTACCGTTGTTGACAATAGTTTACTATTTTTTACCATGGTTGATGAAGGTTGACAATGGTTGATTTTCATATTGAGAAAATATTTATCACAATGTGATGTTGAACCATGGTTGGCCATAGTTTATGATGATTATAAACCCAAGGGATCTATATTAAATTAAATGATTAATATTATAAATTCTATGAATAATTTTATACCCTCAGAATATGAACCCTTAGATTAATAAACCTAAGGGAATAATATTAACCCAGGGAATAATAAAAACCCAACGGAATAATATTAACCCACGTGATTGCTATTAAAAATCCAAGGTAATAATATAAAAACTTAGGGATTAATATTATAAACTGAAGGTATAAACCCTAAGATAAATATTATAAACGCTAAAATAAATAAGGTTGACCATGGATTACCATTTTTTATTTCCATATTTAGACAATCTTTGTCACAATGTGATGTTGGACCATGGTTGACCATGGTTATTTTTCATATTGAGACAATATTTTTTATAATATTAAACCCAAGGATTAATATTATAAACACTATGAATAACATTATATACCAATTATATGAACCCTTAGATTAATAAACTGAAGGGATTGATATCATAAAACCAAGGTAATATTAAACCCGAAGGGTTAATACTAAAACCACAAGGGAATATAAATCCAAGCGACTAATATTGAACTCAAGGGATTAATATTATAAACCCCCAAGATATATAAACATAAGATAAATATTATAAACCCTGAATTAACCACGGTTTACCATGGCTAATTTTCATATTCAGAAAATACTGTGACAGTGTCATGTTGGACCATGGTTGACCATGGTTGATTTTCATATTGAGATAATATTTTTCACAATGTGACATTGAACCATGGATGAACATGGTTCAAAATGACTCATAATAATTTACCATTGTAAACAATGCTTTACCATTGTTAACCGTGTTTGACCATGGTTGATTTTCATATGGAGACAGTGTTTGTCACAATGAGTCGTTGGACCATGGTTGACCATGATTATAAACCCAATGGATTTATATTAGACCCAAGGAATAATATTACAAATCCTATGAAAAATATTATACCATAGGAATATGAAACCTTAGAGTAATAAACCCAAGGGATTGATATTATAAATCTAAGGGAATAATTAACTGAAGGGGTTAATCATAAAACCCAAAGGGCTTCTAAACCGAAGATAATAATATTACACCTAAGGTATGTAAACCCTGAAATAAACATGGTTGTCCATAGTTTACTGTCGTTGATTTTCTTGTTGAGACAATCTTTGTCACAATTTGACGTTGGACCATTGTTGACCATTGTGGATTTATATATTGAGATCATCTTTGTCACAATGTGACATTGGACCATGATTGACCATGATTGACCATGATTGACCATGATTGACCATGGTTGACGACAATTGACAATGGTTTACCATTGTTGATAATGGTTGATAATGGTTGATTTTATTTTTGAGTCAATCTTGGTCAGAATGTGACATTTGACTATACTTGACCATGGTTGACCATGATTATAAACCCAAGGGATTTACATTAAACCCAAGGATTAATATTACAAACCCTATGAATATTATTATAACCTAGGTATATGAACTCTTAGATTAATAAGCACAAGGGATTAATATTATAAACCCAAGGTAATAATAAACCTAAAGGGCTTAATATGAAAACCCAAGGGATTTTAAACCCAAGCAAATAATATTAAACACAAATTCTTACTATTATAAACGCAAGGCATCTAAACCCTAAGATAAATATTACAAACCCTATAATAAACATGGTTGATCATGGTTTACCATGGTTGATTTTCATATTTGGACAAACTTTGTCACAATGCGATGTTGGACCATGGTTGACCATGATTGATTTTCATATCGAGGAAATCTTTGTCACAATATGACATTGGAAAATTGTTGATTTTCATATTGAGAAAATATATGTCACAATGTGACATTGGATGTAGTTTGACCATGATTATAAACCCAAGGGATGAATATTATAAACCCTATCAATAACATTAAACCCAAGGAATGAATATTATAAACCCTAAGATAAATATTATGAACTCTAAAATTATCGTCGTTCACCATGGTTTACCAAGGATGATTTTCATATTGAGGAAATATTTGGCACAATGTAACTTTGGAGCATGGTTGACCATGATTGATTTTCATATGTATATAATATTTGTCACAATGAGACATTACACCATGGTTGATTTTCATTTCAAGAAACTATTTGTGAGACGTTGGAGCATGGTTGACCATGTTATAAATCCTAGGGATTTATATTAAAGCCGAGGATTAATATTATAAACCCAAGGGATTAATACTAAAAACCCTAGGGTTTATATATCCAAGGGAATAATGTTATAAACCCAAGTTATATAAACCCTAAGATAAATATTATAAGCTGTAAAATAATCATGGTTCACCATGGTTTCACAAGGGTGGTTTTCATATTGAGACAACCTTTGTCACATTTTGACGTTGGACAATGGTTTCCCATGCTTTCCCATGGTAAACACCTATTCAATCTTTGTATTCTTGAACTATTACAAGTTCCCAGGGCTAAGGATTAAACGCATGATCCTTCTTTACTTCCACACAACCTTGAATATATTTTATCTTAACTCCCTTTGGCTCATGGTCTTCTCCTTGTCCCTCCAGACCTAACCTCTTTATCTTAGGCATGGATACATTCCTCCACTAGAATGGGGTCCTTCAAGTAATGGCCAATATTAATTTCCAAAATCACTGGAAGCATGCAATTCATTTCTCTTTTCCCACGTGCTCTATGTATAAAATCACCACAAAACAACTATAATCACACAACAAATATCAACAAGATAAGTAGAGTGTAGGGAGCCTTCCCTTTTGATTTCATCAAAAGTGGGCATGGGGGTGGGGGTGTCGCACACTTATTATAGCCCCAACAATGAATGGAAATTTTTTACCAGAGTTAATTGGCGGTTTCCAGGGGGACCCTGACAATGAGGAGGGGGGTCTCCACTCTTTGTTCCACCCCTCATTTGCAAATATGATCATAAACAGTAAATTTATTGTTAATTGATGAAGATATAATTTCAATCTCATATTGTGATTTATCTACAAACTAATGGGACTTAACTTTGATCAAACACCTACATTGTAGCAACTGTCTAGTCAGCGCAAAAATTATCGACTTGATCTCTAATGTTGAATCACTTATAGGATGAGGTTATCGTTGTAACCCAATATTTTATCTGCTCTAGTGTATTTTGCTTATACATATGATTTCAAGGTTCCAATATTTCCTCCACTTGTAAGGGTTTCATCCCTCTACAACTATGTCTTGATGATATTTCCCTATGGGTCAGGACTATTAGCTAATAACACAAGGATTCACTCTCTTGGATCATTATGCTAGATATTGATCTTGACTATAAAACAAAACCCACACACATAAAATCAATTGATTTTAACATAGTTACACTTTCCCATCTACACAGGTGAGCAACTCATGTTGAGATAGAGAATTGAACATGGGTAATAGTTGAATAAAACTGAGATTCTCTTATTACTCCACAAAATAATATTTATAGAGGAATTATAGTGGGCTCACTTCTTAAGCTCAAATACTCTCCCTTAATCTCTCTCATCCTCCTACTATTTGAGCTCTACCTCATGAGATGTAAACTCTAAAATCCTCTAGGCCTCGTTTTCTCTAACTATACACACCAATACATATACAACTTCTATCAGCTAAGAAATATCCTAGAAAAATACAGACATGTTTGAAATTTGTCTCAAAAAATATAAAACCTCAACCTAACCCTTATTAACCTTACAAATGCCCACTTGGCCATAACACCATCTCATCAAACTATATAATAGACCATGAGACTTAGATTATTCTAGAATGAAGACACATGTAACTTCATCCAAATCCTACTATTTCTTATTTATATAATTCACATTTGAGGAAAAATAAATTTCTCTTCGGAAATTTCATGACTCCCTTATGTCTAATCAAAAGTTGTTGACTAGGGCTTGATGCTCCTACATCATAAATTGAAACCAAATAACCACTCAACCATAGAACCTAGAACAATATCTCACCTACTTCTCCCCACAAAACCAATGAATTTGTCATTAATTTATGTCGTGAATGGACTTTATTCATATACATATTTATGCATCCATTTTTTACCTAATGTGTATGAGCTAACCTTTGGGATGATGCTTGAGCCAAATTTTTAGAGGAGTCGACCATGTGACCCTGAAAATATGACCTTGTCCCTTATTATTTTTTGTGTCAAAATCCTTTCGGCTTTGACCTTTACTATTTATGACCTAATCCTTAAGGGCCATGGTCATCTACTTGCTGACATCAACATTGCATCATCAATATATGAGGAATATTAAAACTTTAGTTCTCAAATACCTCTCTTAGGGCTTATGTTATCAGCTTCCAGTTCTCCTGCAGTGTGTCCAACACAAAAAACATGTATTCATTTTCACTAAAATAATTAGTACAAATTATTCATTTTATTTCTTTAATACAAAAAATATAACATATATTATACATAATGCTACCTTATTCATTACATTTATTAACTTCCAAAAATACATATTTAACATAGATTTCACAAATACTCGTATACTTATTTGTAATTTTCTAGAAATAGATTAGAGTTTGCCACATTCCGCCCAACCATTGAACTGCAATTTCAATTGTTCCCCACAAAATCTACGCTCCTTTGTGCCAGGAAAGGAACTCAATAGTCTTTCGTAGCTTATATCTCCTTAAAACCAGGAAAAATCATGCTAATTATGGGTTTAGTTCCAGTATTTCTTCCCCATTGGCACCTTTCTTTTGTCCAGAGTACCCTTATCTCTTGTGGCGCATTTTCACACAATTTCGACACATGAAATTTATCTTCACTCACGCGTTCCTTTTAGTGGTTTTCTTAGATCCTTATTGCACATAACTAAGTCCAACTATTTTCCTAATAGTTACGAGTCTAATCTCTCACATGATAGCCTCTAATGTATTTCAAAAATAAAATAATAATAAATAAAAAAAAATTCTTTTGTTTTATTAATTGTTATAAATATACATTATTCAAAATAGACTATATTCTAAACAATAAGAACACACACATATATACACAGAGAACAACAGATTATCGGGAAGAAATTACAACCAACATTCTATTAGGCTTTGGATATATTTATACATAGTTAGTATAGTTAGAGTGGTTGTACCCATTGACAACCAACCCTCATTCACTTTATCTTACAAATTTACGAGAATTAATGTCATTTATAGGATACATAATGTATGATGACAACATAGATCAAAATAACCTTACAACATCTCCTACACCCTCAATTCCTAGCTTGTCCTTAGCAAGGATGCATAAATGTCTTGGACCACTACTTCATCTAAAATTATCCTTAATGTGCATCAACCATGTGTACCAATCTCCATAGGTAACTCAGTCCCAACAACCATCAGTTGGATAGGGAGGTGCACATATATGGGTTTCACTGTGAATTCTTCATATCGGATGGCCACTTCTTGTAGATTTCAACTGTTCACATCTTTTGTAGTGTTCTCAACCAAGTAGACTTCTACTCTAACAAAGAGGCATCGACAACTCGTCTCCAATCTGAGGGTTTCCTTTTCAATCTTTATATGGATGAGTCCAATGCAGGAATGTCATTCCTGGGCATCCTTTATCAATCATAAGATGAGTGAAACACCTACATAAGAACCATCCCACTTTTTCTTCTTCCACAATCCAAGAACAATTCTACAATCTTTATACTAGGGGGAATAGACAATATGGTATAACCGTGTCATCATCTTTAGCACTTTAGCTCAATATGTTTTGTTATCATCATCCATTTTATGTTATGTTATATCGTAAATACGTACATGATCTTATTTTTAAAGTATTATTCAAAATATTTTATGTTTAACAAAGCTTACAGTTGGTCAATGATTCAGAGCAACCATTCAACAATAAACTAAGGGATATAATGCAATTGTGGAAACATGGGCGAAGCTATCAACCGCATCAGTCATTATACCAAATACTACAATAAATTATGTGTGGACTGTGGAACCAAGCCTAGTTGTTAAGAATAATTAGATAACGCTTGTTTATCTCCATCACTCGAGTTCAAAATAACCAATAAAGTGATAGATGCTACTTACCATTGCTATTATTACAATATGAGAGCATATTTCATCTCATGTTGTAGACAAATTTCTTCCAATCATAAATTAAAATACATATCTTGCATTAATAATTATCTTGTTTTATTTTTTCAATATATTATGGTCAACTTCTACAAAGTTTGTCTCACATTGCATACAAATTCTTCCACTAAAAAATAAATAACACTTTATTTCTCTAAAGCATGATAATATCATTTGGTTTCACCTTCTTAAGCAATATCTTACCATGCTCATTCACAAATGGGTTTTAAAATTATGAGAAATAGAGTCAATATATTTTGGGTATTAGGGAGAATGTGGAATGAGGGGTTTATAAGCATTGGGGGTATAAACTATGGTATTCAGTGAAAATAAGAAATATCTATTAAAACTAAGGTTTATTTTTACTAGAAATATGTATTGGGTGGTGGGTTAAACAAATGTACTTTGGGAGGATTTTCTCAATATAAAGTAATATTAGAGGTATCATTTAATATCCAATTAACGCAAGTGTTATGACACAAATTGACTAGGTTGAGATCCTATGGAAAGAATACATTACATAATTAGGGGGTTTAATAGTTAGGAGAGGTAGTTGTTGTGAGAGTAAGAGATTATCAATTTCAGGATTGAAAGATACATCAACTACTCCATATTCATCCTTGAAATTGATCATCTTTTACTCTCACAACAACTTCATCTCCTAGGTAATGAACACCCTAATTATGTAGCACATTTTATCCACGGGATGTCCACATAGTCAACTTGTGACATAATACTTGCATTAGTGGGATATTACAAAATGCCTCAATATTTGTTGATCCCTCGACCCAATACACCTTTATAGTAAAAATAACCCTTATTTTTTAGTAATTCTCCCCTATTTTCAGTAAATACCACTTTTTACACCACCAATGCCTATAAATCAACTCTATTTCTCACAATTTTAAAACCATCTTTATGAATGAACATGTTAAGATATTGGTCAAGAAATTGAAACCTCATTATCCTGTCATGCTTTGGAGAGTCTATAAACTTTTTTCTCGTATCCAAGGATCCTATTCAACTTAGATTTACTTCCAAATCCAACTTGACATTCAACCTAATTTCCAATTAAGAAATAAACCTTAATAAAGGTTTTCCAATCCAAGAATGCCTCTATAGATTTTTTTAAAAATTAAGACTTGTATCAAAATATAGTTTGGGTCAAGTTGATCTTGGGCTTAGACTCACCTATGACCCAAAAAAGTTTTAATTTAATGAATTGATTTACTAACAAAGTAAATAAAATATTTAACACGCAGGTATATTTTTAATATTGCTTCTATAATTTTATTTTAAGTGTTAATGATTAATAATTACTAGTTTGATGGTTGGGATTTAACCTCCATGGAATATTTTAGAATATTGATAGTAGTACACACAAATCAATAGTTGAGATTTATATGCAAAGTAGAATTTATTTGCAAAGTAGCTAAGACCATTTTTCCATTTTAATTAAATTTATTAAATAAAAAAAATGTCATATTAAAAAGTCTCATATGAATTGATTTATGGTTTTTTGGCATATTCTATTAATAAACCATGGTATTATGGTAAAGCCTATTTGTATATTAATAATTTCCATGATAAAGTGGGGCTAATCTTAATGGTTAAGAATCTTGTCCTATGTACACACACACACACACACACACACACATATATATGTATATCTAGTGCACCCATCTAAATTAAATGACGCAATATAAGAATCAAAACACTTAACCAACTATATATTTCAAATTGTTAATATTAGAAAAAATCTCAAAAAATAAGTAAATTATCACTTTATTATTATTATAACAAATTAATATATGATTTAAACAATATACTTAACCACAAAGACTCACCCCAACCTTATCATGGATATTAGCTTTTGTTACAACACCATGGGTTAATACTATGGTTGCTCTATACCACATGCCCCATATAACACATGATATAACATTTTTTTAATTAGTTAACTTTATATAAACCAACCTAGATCCATCTTAACTCCAGATATATCAAGTGTCGAGAGCGATCAAATCTCTTGAGGTGAAAACCTCTCTTTTTACTAAAAACTTGAGGAAAGGTTTTCACCTTGAGAGATTTGATCCCTCTTGGAGCTTGATATATCTGGAGTTAAGATGGATCTAGGCTAGTTTCATTCACGTGTGACCAATGAAAATATACCAAAGATATGATTAATTTTATCAGTAATATACAAATATATCTAATATTAATATAATCATTTTAAATATGCTAAATATGTCTGAGATTAACCTAGTCATTTTAATTTTAAATTTTCTTTGTTACTTTAATTTGTTGAGATTATAAATATTGTTAATAACTTTAAAGATGAAAAATGATGAAATAAAAATTTTGAATGCAAATTGACAATAATAATGTTGAATGGTAGAAAATGTCAATAATAAGAATGTAATCAATTACAAATAGTATTCATTATGATCAATCTCAAACTATTTTCTTCTTCTATTCTTATTGTCAACCTTGTTATTTATGTCATCTTTCCATATTGATTATATGAAAAGGACAATTGAAATTGTAAATAATTTAAATCTTTAGCTCGAGTTGTTGTAGTAAACATCATACCTTGTCTCTCTTGCTCTCCAATATCAATAGGTTGAATTACTATAACACAAAAATAAATGTACATTGTTAATAATGTTTTGTGTTTACACTAAAATCTATGCACCATATTAATCCAATCACTTTAAAAGTAATGTACCATCATACATCCAATTACATCAAATCAGAAATCAACATCTACACTTAAACCAATGCATCTAATGCAAGCAATCAAACAAGATTAGAAATCAACTTCTACACTGAAATCAATGCATCTAATGTAAGCAATCAAATAGGATTAGAAATCAACATATACACTCAAAAAAATGCATGCTTACTACCTCTCCCTCCGTCTTCCTTATTGTTAACACCAGAAAAACATACACATGTTTTTACAATCTAGAGGAGGCTAGAATACATCCATCTAAATTCACAAGTGAATACTTTCTAGCTAAAGACATCATGGACTTCAAAACATTTAATTTCTCCTAAGAATAAAAGTTTAGAAGGTTAAAATGTTGAGGATGTCTCATATATTTCTTTGATATCCCCTTGCATGTGAAATATCCTTTGAAAGTCATGTGGTCGAAGAAAAGGATGGCTCAGTGAATTCAGGACTACTCCACACACTTGGATCTGGTTCCCTAACAAGATATCAGTCTAGGATAGTTGAATTTGAGTCACCCTGAAGATATGCAACCTTGATTGGAATCATCTTGTCTTACTCATGAGTCATTGTCATGCATGAACCAAGAGAGGGAATATGGATTCAGAAATTCTATATAAGCAGACCATCGTAGAGCCAAAATATGAGACATTATTATGTAGGCCAAATTGTTATGATAGAAAATGAACATTCCATTGTTGAAGCCAAATAAAGTAAGAGCACTAGCATGTTGGCCATATTTCTTCTAATCAATCCACCATCTTTATGAGAGACGAGGAATCCACCATTGGAGAGTCTTCATACTTCTTTGAGTGAGAGGATAAACTTGCAAAGAGGTTGAGGAAAAGAAACCCCCTTGCTGAGGATTTTTTAGCACCAATTATCAAAGAATTATCTTCAAGTGCTTAATATTCATCTATTGTATTCAACCTCTACTACCAAAATTCAATAAAGAGAGTTTTTTCCATTATTTTGTTGACTTGTTTTCTCCATTGAGATTTTTTCTGGTATTTACCTCTTTGTTTTACTTTATGTTTGTATATGCATTGTTTTCACTATTTGCAATGATTTTGTCTATCTAAGTCTGTCAACTAACAACACCAGTTATACCTGTGATCCTTTGTAGGAACAACGAACTATTAAGGAGGTGTCTTTTGCTACACCATTGCCACAAAAGCACTAATATACAAGAATGACAACCATACTATTCTCTTTTCTTTACTCCAAAGGTTTTGTTTGAAAGACCTTCTCTCTACATAACCACTCTATCTGATTCTCATCATCTCTATGAAATTTTCGTAGGATCTATATGACCTATTCTAAGCCCACGGAATTTAGTTTTCATTTTTTCTGCTCACTCACGCGGAATTTTCTATGACATACATGGGTGCGCATTTTTGTGTGGCTTAACCCTCTCAGTAACCAGAAAATAAAAAAGAACCTTGTTTTTTCTATTTTCTTAGGTGATTGGCAGCCTTTAGTGAATTGCCTTCACCTCTGCATTTTTTATTTTTGGTTTAGTATTCCTAGTTGCTTTACTAGCCTCAATTAGTGGAGAAATTAGAGTATTTTTTCATCTGTATTTGCAATACACACATAGCTTAGTTAGGATAGAAGGAAGTGGCCCAAATCCACATATGATTTTCAAACTATTTTTTCTAAAGTTTTATGCAAATGACATAGCTTAATTAGTAAAGGAGTAACTGACCCATCATCCACAACATTTACTACTAACCAAAGAATTCATTTTTTCATTTTTGGGAATATAAGAAATTTTTATTATAGAATGTAAGTAATCTTTGCTTCCCTTGCATCTCTTGGACGAACCTGGGTTTGCATATGAAATCTTTCTTAAAGCATTTGAATTTCAATCTCCCTTGTTGAAACTGACATGGCTTAATAGAAAAAGAGTAAGTGGCCCATTATCCGCACCATATTTACTTTTCAATTCAAGGAACAATCAACACTTAGTGTAATTAGAATGATGTTGTAAAGGATCATCAAATATCTACATCTTACCACACTGTGTATGTTCACTTGCATCACACATTAAGCTTCTATAATCTTTGTACTAGAATTCATTGAGTGTGCGGAGCTTTGTGCAGTTAGTTTATTTTTTGTTACAATATCACTCCCTAAGTGAATTAATCTCCTTAAAAATAATCATAACTTGATCCAACTAAGTTTCCCCATAGGGGCCACCAAAAAAATTATAGTTTAGGTTAGGACCATTGGGGGTAGGTATCCCATAATCCGCCATGGTCATGTCACATATTCAAAAAATAGATGTTTAATTTTTAGGGATATTAAAATCATTCAATTATCCCACAAAAAATATTACCCGAGTATGGAAAAGACCCGATCCATAGGGGGTTCGACTTACGCCTAGTGTGTACAGTGTTCTTCGGGGTTACCTGACCCATCTAGTGCGCGGTATTGGTAATTGAATACCAAGAATCTAAAGACTTGAATTCTCACATGGGATGAAGGTACTTTAGTGTCTAAAATATTAGTCATCCTTTCCTTATAGGTGATGGTGTGGGATCACTTGAGCCTCATTTCCATTACCTTGGTTGATTCTCTAGCTACTAGAAGGCATCAATGGTTCTTTTGAGACATTGCCCCAGGACCCATCAGAAGATATCTTCGTAAGGCCCAATTACTTTGAGAGTAGCAAGGAATATTAGATGTGCGTAGGATTTTTTATCATATGCAACAAATGAATACCATTTTTCATTTGACTCATCATATAGTTTAATTGTAAAAGGAAAGTAACCATTTTATTTTTTGTTTTATTTTATCTATGTGATTTTATTTCATTGATATTTATCTACTTCCCTCATGTACACAAAGAAGAACACACGTTAATCGACACCACAAGGTACCCCATGAATCCCCATCGATCTAGATGCTTCTTAAACCTCCCCCATTACCAAGATGTGTGTCAGGACTCCCGCCATTTCATCGTAGAGGATGTCACACAAACACAATTATATGATCTTCCTTCAATGGTGCATGTTTTCTCGGGACCTCTCCCGATCAAAGAAATCCCTTCACAACCCCACAAGGGTCCCCACATGCTACCCCTTCAGGGAGCCCACACACCACTTCTTCGGATAGTTGATGAGACACCCATCGAGGTAGCTCTCCTGAAACTTCCCCACAGATCACCCCTTTGCATATAGTTATCCAAAATCATTTCATGATGGTGGATAACTCGTCTATCCAATTCCTAGATTCTTTAAACCTACTGGAAAGTAAGCTAACCAATGACCTCATCGCTCATGGCCAAAATTGGCCGGCTTTACCCACCAATCTCGCTATTCGAAGGGAAGTAGGGCGAAGACCGAGGTAACCATGCCATGGATTTTCGCCTGTTGTGTTCATCTAATAGTATCACAAATGATACTATTAGATTAAAACTATTGCAACACACCCTTACTAGGCCTGCAACAAAATCGTATAGTGACTAGCTTTCTGCATCACATGGGAAATTTAGCTCACTAGCTATAACTTTCCTCACAATTTTCTAGCTTCTGGTTTTTCATGAATTCGACCTAGAAATCCTCACCCACATCAGACAAACACATGTTACCCACATATCAGATCATATACATGAATGGAGGAAATGTTGTAGCTTGTGTAAAGCTTAGTTTTAAGATAAAGTCCTCCTAGACATTTTTTTTAAATATCTCACATTGGAAATCTCCAAAGACGTGGAAAATGCATCCCCACATAACGATGAAGAAGCCATTAGTAAATATAAATAGTTAAAGGTTATCTACACTGAGTCTAGATACATTTATGATGTGCTTTCAAACAGCCTGCACCTCCAAACTTATAAAGACACACCAGAGGCATCCAATGTCGTTGCTAGATTGATTGGGTCCATAACCCAAAACCAAATCAGTAATAACTACTAGTACTCTCGATACTCATTCAATGACCAATATTTTGAGGCTACACAAAATGTACCACCATTTCAACATACAGAATGATACTCCGATCAACCTACAAAAATGCAAAATATGGTTAGTCGGGTTAACCAATATCAACCCCCTTATGGAGGCTCATATCCTCCCCCACTTGGAAACCGGTACTCCTCTAGGAATACATACATAATGTCCTCTTCCCATAATCCATATAATAATAAAGGACAAGGAAACCAATATTCTTCTTCCCCCACACAACAACAAAATAACCCACCAACATAGAATAATGGAAGGATTAATTTAGTGCAACCTTCTATTGCTTCACATCAACAATCAGAGAAGTAGTTGAATCTAGCTAACCTGCCTAATGTTGCTAAGAAAAACCAAAAAATAAAATCGAAGGGAGAACCTGAACAACGGGGAAGTAACCACCAGAAACCCCAAGGTCATTAGAAAGGGTTAACCCTAACCAAAATCAAAACCAAGTATCAATCAAAAATAACCCATAGAAATAGAGCAAGAACACAAGTCTACTGAGTAAGCATTCATGGGCTATCTGTGGGGAATATGGTCATTATACGAATCCTTGTCCTCATCTCCTAGAGTTAAAAAGGATACAGGATAATAGGAATAAGGAATTCAACAAACTATAGTAATGAAAGAGCATTTCCCCCATCAGGGAGTGGTTAACACTCAACAACAATCATCCCACACTCATCCTTCTGGAGGGAACCCCCATAATAATTCTAATCATGAAATTTTCATGACAAGAGAAGATATATTCCTACAAACATGAAATAGAAGTTATGAAGCTCCCCTAAAGCCCGACCTATCCACCTTGACCATGGTAATAGTTACAGGGTCATTGGCCATTCCTCAACCTTCTATAGAACCTATGCCAAAAGTAGTCAATGAACCTTTATGGTGTGCATGACATAACTCAAAATATGGTCATAGCTACATCATAATCAATGACTTAGCACAATCACCATCTTCTATGTTAGCAGTAGAGTTCCTGCAAACATGCCCAACTCAAAGGAAAGCCTTACTTTCCACTCTATGAGTAATTGATCTAGCCGATTCTTGCCTAATGGTCTTTGAATTAGATATTAAATATACCCCATGACTACCATGATTAGTTTCTTTCCAAATTCCACTCTCATTCCAAAACATTAATTTTCATCATTGCATTGTTGACGAAGGGGCCTCCACATGTATCATGTCGAAATCTGTTTATCAAGAACTAGTATCCCACAAACTCAAGACTTTCAATATCACGCTTAGAGCATGCGGCGAGCACCCTTCTCCTCCCGTTGGCTTGTATCCTAGCGTGTTAGCTAGGTTAGCTGGGGAAATTGTGCTAATAGATAACAAATTACTAGACACCCAATTAGACTACAATATCATGTTGGGCCGATGTTACATGTACAAGATGCTATCAGTTGCCTCATTGGTCTTTAGGATAATGATGCTCCCCCACGATGGAAAAATAATTACAATAGATAAACTCACATATTATGCAAATATGACATTACCCGCACCTGATGATGTGTTACCCTTAGTCTTGTCTTCTCACAAACTAATCATTACTTATATTGAGCTCAACCCTGACTAGTTTAAGCCATTAATGCTCCTATATACATTCCTAGGAGACCCTCCAGTGATAGAGTAAATTTCCCCAACCAGTGGAGCACCGATGTGCATGATGATGTCATCAAACACCTCCTAAAGTTAAGAACCAATTTGAGATACTAACAACAATGTTACCAATTTGACTTTCTTACCAAATTCCATCACTCATACACCCTTCTTATATCCCTCACCTATTTTTTTCTTGCACCAATTCAGCACAATGCTCTCATTGCCCCATATGGATCTCACAATACTAATATAGTATTTGCCTCCTTACGCCATGCCAACAAGTACAAGAATCATTGCAGCCGAAACATTCCTATTCCTCCTCAAGATAGAATGACACCACAAACAACGCCTACTCAAGTAGCATCTACACCACAAGTAGCACCTACACCAACACTAGCTGGTGATAGAACATAGGATAAGAAAAATGTTAAAAAGCTGGAAGCTTTAAATATTGCCTCATCTAGGGTCCCTCAACCCTGCGCGTTATGTGAAATAGTGGGGCACCCCACCAAAGGTGCCTTGAGTTAAATGATCTCAAATCTCTTTTGCATGCCCCAAAAGCGCCATTAAACCTTGCTCCCCCAACATAGAAAAGAGCACACCCACACCTCTTTAGGAATGTGTGCTAACCAAAGATGCACCATTTGCATAGAGTATGGGCATTACAATCATCACTGCCCCAAAATCCCTCAATATTGGGATGTGTTAGGTGCACTCACCCAATATAATACCACATTACTTTCAATAGAGGATGGATCCAAAAATATTTTTTATGTCATAAGGGAAGAAGATTCTTACTCCTATCCCTCACCTTTTCCATCAACCTCCTGGCATTATCAAAATTAACCTAAACCACCAACCAATCTACCATCACCCACTTTCGCTTTGTGTGATGTACCAGATCATTTGATCAGCCAATGCCCCAAATTAGGGTCCTTTAACTAATTATATCTGGTTCCCTGCATTGGTCAAATCACCAGACCCATGAATAAATGTCACACTTGCCAAATTTGTGCATGAAATCATCATGTGTGACACTATCCCAACCTTTCTCGATTTCCTTCTTTGTTAGGGTTCATGCAGCGATTTATCATTGAGAATTATAATTTAGTCAGATTAGATACCGAACCATCAAATCATACCACACCATTAGCGATTAAAGTATCTAGGTCCATTTTATGTGTATTTAAGGAGAAACGACCACCAACAAAGAATCAAGGCCACCATCATTACATCTCCACTCACCATCATCAATCTAGATCTGGGAAAAAATGATCTAAGGTCATCTCACAAAGAAGATCACCCCTCACATGTTCCCTATGTGATAAACCCAACTATTTGGTGAATGAATATCGTGAATTGAGTAATTTTAATGACATATTTCACTTAGTTCTCCAAATTCCACACATCCATCTCTCTAATCAAGAGAAAAAAACATGTTGTTATTGTTTCATCTTCTCCCAATTTCATCATATGAGGAATTTTTAGTCGCCTCCACATTTTCCCGCAGCGAGAGAAGAAATGAGGCCAGCCCACATGAGGAATCCATGTCATGCCAATACTAAGATCTAGATATGGATACCACCTTAGGATATTCCATCTCATCACGACAACCAAGCATCAACATCTCATACTATGAGTAGTACCACCTCCCATACTATCCATTCAGTTAGCTCTAGTCTAGTGTGTGGTATTTGTATCAATATCTCTCATAGTACTAAGACATGCCATATGTTACAAATATTTCATAAGCTTAGGATTCAACATCAAACAACTATATAGGAAGCTACTTTTTCCCCTTGTACGATAACAAGAATGCAATAAATTCTTCCCACGCAACATCAACCCACCATAACTGAAATTATACCACCCCCCAATGCTAACAACACACAACACCATATATGATTCATTTCATCATCCCTAGGAACCATGATTCATTCTCTCTTCTCATCATTTGTCTGTGTCGAGACCAAAAAATCCGCCTCACTAGTGGTAACACCACTGACGATGTAAAATCGTCCCATCTGCACTTGGTCAACCTTGCTTGGTTCTATGGCATCAACTAACAGATCATATTCTTACTTATCAACCAACACAACTAGTTCCAAATCCCAACCTCAAGATCAGGTGCAACCTAAGTCAACGCTAGATAATCGTTTTCACTCAAATGAAAATATTACAAAAGCCATAATGAAACCCAAATTTCCTTGGGATTCCATGTGCCATAATTCATGTTTTCTACCCAAAAAAACATTTGTACCCACTAATAGACTAACCAACAATATCTATGTCACCAAGTCAAAAGATTTCCTCCCACTATGAAAGTTCGATTGGTTCAAAAATCCCATCCTCTCACTAGATGTATTCAATGAGGGGAACATGTCAAATATTCCACCTACAATCAAGGTAAATATATCAAACAAACCTAGAAAATTTGAAGAGATCTCCCTGGGGGCAGCATGCTCTCAAGAATAAATAACCACATACACATCCTTGTTCCAATAATCCAAGGATATTTTTTCATGGGATATGCCAGACAACATTCCCACCATTGTGGAACAACATATTGAAATGTGGCCTAATGCCCATCCCTTCAATCATAAGCAACATCATGTTTGCTGATTTAGAGAACCCATTAGGTGTGCCTTCTTGTGTCTTTGGTACATCCTTCTTTCTATTTTTCATATTTTGATAGATGGATGTTTTCACTTGGGGTATTGGCTTTCGAAATTGTAGGATATCAACACTTTCACAAGAATCTCATTCCCATGGTGGCAATCAATAGTTAAGGTATCTTCCTCTACTCGGCATGGTAGGCTTCCTCCGCCGCCTTGCATATCCTTCCTGTAACACCCTCCTTGCACATCTACCCAAGTAACCGGCCAACAAGGGTAAACATGCAACAAGACGCTATTATGGTTGGATTCAACCTCCTATGTGACCTTAAAGAAATGGAATCATTGGAAACAAAACAAACAAACCTTCCACATCAACTACATGACCCCTAAGAACCATTCCAACACTTCAGGAAACTTTATGTCGGGTCCCACTGAAACTTCTAATCACTTTCCCTCTGGATGCTCTCATGCTATGGGAATGCCAGCAACTAGGGACCTCTTGATGCTATCACAGGTGTACACGTTAGTATCTAGGGCCAATTTGTCTATTTATGTGCTAGTGTCCCCGGGATTTGAGCCACTTTTTTCGGCCTAGAGCCCAGGTCATTGGCTGAAATGGAATGATATCTTAAGAGCAGTAAAATAACAAGGAAAAGATGAAGTAGAAGAAATTATTTAAGCATGCCCTTAATTACACCCCTACTAGACATGACTGGAATTTCATCAAACATATCGCAAACATGTAATCTACAGCTATAAACAACAAAATTAAGCATAGGGAACTCATACTTATCTCAAAATCACTAAGAACCATTGTTGCCTCATGTCGTTTACTACATTACCATCTATTAGGTCATGGACATATTGTCCATTCATTTACAAGTAAAACATACTGAGAACCGTACATAGTTGTTTTCATAAAATAAAAATATAACTAACATACTAACAACAGAAATATCATAAATATATGAGATATAAAATCAACATATAAATCAATACATTTATACATGAGAACCAAGGGAATCAATTTCTCATTAATGAATACAAAAACCAACCAGATATGGGACTACCATGTTCCACCTAACCATAGATTGGGTGAGCCAAGTCTCTTTTGAACCAATCACCCCCGTGCCATATTCCAAGCATGAATGTAGGACTCATAACCAATTGAAAAGAACCAAACAAACATGGATGATGTCAGAGTTATCGACGTACACCATGAGGATTTTGAGTACCTCCTAGTCTCTCAGGCTTCACCGTAATCCATAGTCTAATCCAGGGATCACTAGGCTCTACACCAACATCCACTCTCTAGGATTTACCATACATCCCATCCCCAAAGTACTAGGCCCAATGAAGAGAAACCTGCCTCTTGGCTTTACCGTATATCCCGCCATTCACCTGCAAGGATTCCTAGGCCTACCAAGGTACACACTCTTCGATTTACCGCAACCCACAATTTGGCTCAAGGTTTACTAGGCCTGTCAGATTATCATGATCCATAGTCTGGTTCGGTGAGCACTAGGCCATGTGTCTATCATTTTAGAGATCCACCACACTTAGCGTTGAATCCATCTAGCAATCCATCTCAACCGAAGTATGAGAACCCATCTCATCAAGGCTATCAAGAAATGGCAAGGCTGGAATGAAAACATTGTCACACCTAGAAAAAACCATGCCATGAAAGAAAAAAAACACATGTCACACCATGGATTCCAAGTCTAGGAAGGAAAATACACATGCAAAATTCATACCTACAATTAATCCAACTATAGCCTCTTGATCCTTCCTTTCCTTGCTTGATCTTTACTTCATCCTTCCTTCTTTTCTTTTCTTGCTCCAATTCCAAAGTGCTCCAAGAAAACTCTAAGTGTCCAAGTCTGTGTGCGAGAGAGAGAGAGAATAATGAGAGAGCTCCAAGATAGAACTAATAAAAGGTTCCTAACCGATCCTTAGAAGCCTTTTTATGAATGAGTCCTCTATTTTCATCATTTCTATGATTTTCCTTCATTTTACCCCTCACATGAAACCTGCGACCTTTCACCTCCATTTTCTCCTAATTTCAATTATTTTCTTAAACAAATGTGCCAAAAATGACATTTTTCCTTTCCAAAGCCTTATCCATTTCCTTTTCCAATTTCCTTAGCCATTAATTTTTCCAATTTCCTTAGCCATAAAGAACCAAATGAACACCCCCTAGGATGTCTTTCCTAACATTCAGCTTGGAATGAGTGTCCCATCAACTATGGTTATTAATTTTTTTAAACTTTTATTACATGGAATTTTCACTATTGTTATTACAGAACCCTTCCCCTTGGGGGACACCATCCTCAGTGTTCAATCACACATATACCTTAACAAACAACTGGAAAGAAAAATACTACTCATGGAGCTTTATAACATTGCTCAATGTATTATTTACAATGATCACCCTGTTGAGTGCCAACTGACATGACAACATAAAAACATGATATCATAGTAACATGACAATATAACAACATGAAAATCATAAGGACATGACACCCATATCACTTATTGGAGCTTTATAAAATAACTCATGGCGGTATTTACATCCATATACTATGTACATATAGAAATATCACCAAAACATATAACCAAACAACACATCAAAACATATACCAAAACACCATATCAAAACTACTTTACCACAACTGGAAAACAAGGAAGGATACATGGTCTGCATCTGATCCGCCATCTCCCATGTAGATTCATCGGGCCCAAAGTGCTTCCACTACACCTTAACTTGCTCGATTGCTCAGTTCTGGAGCATGGGCACCTTTTTCTGCAATATACACTAAGGTTGTATCTAGAATTCTGCATTTGGTTCCACCTACAATACAGACCAATCAATCGCATGATCAATGTCCTTAACATACCTCTTAAGCAATGACACATGGAAAACATCATGGAATTTCACTATTGTAGGCATTTCAATTTGATAGGCTATTGACCCAATCCTCTCAACGATATTGAAGGGTCCACAAAATTGTGGTGCCAACTTGGCACATGATCCACTCCATAGGGAGCTCTTCTTTGGTTTGATGTGCAAGTACACTTGTTGCCTAATATGGAACTCACTGAACAACCTATTTCAATATGCATATATTTTTTGCCTATCATGTGTTGCCTTTATATTCTTCTTGATGACCTACATTTCTTGTTTCATGTCTACCAACATGTCTAGTTCAATCAACACCCTATTAACCGAATCACTCCAACAGATAGCAGTATTGAAAATCCAACCATACAATGCCTCAAAAGGACTCATGATAACCATTTTTGTATGAAAACTAAACCAAGGGAGGATACTCATCCCCCTTCCACTGTTGATGCATCACATACATCCTTGGCATGTCCTCCAATGTCTTATTGACCCTCTATATCTGTCCATCTATCTACAAATGATAAGTTGTACTGAAGACCAACTTTGTGCCCAAACTTGCTAACAAATCCTTCCAAAATTTCGAGGTGAACTTTGCATCCCGCTCTCACACAATCTTCTTTGGAACACCATGCAACTTGACGAACATCTTTGATGAATACTTATGCCACATTACTACCTGAGAATGTATACTTCACTGGAATGAAGTGTGCAACCTTTTTCAACATGTCCACCACAACCATGATGGAATCATGTTGTCTCACTATCTTTTGTAACCCTGTGATGAAGTGAATGGAAATGACCTGCCATTTCCACTCTCGAATCATGATCAGTTGTAGAATTCTACCTAGATGTTTACACGCTACTTTTACTCACTAACAATCAAAACACCTAGCCACAAAATCTATTATATCCCTCTTCAAATTTAGCCAATAATAAAATTTCTTCACTGCAGTCCATGTCTTCTAACAACCTAGGTGACCTGAATAAGGTTTTGCATGAAATTCTCTCAAGATCGCCTTCGTGATCTCGCTTCTATCTAGCACATATATACTCTCTCTGAATATAACCAATCTATCTATCGTAAGACAATAGTTCACATCCCATGCACCTACACCTGTACCTGCACCCATACTACCACTTGTACCTTCACCTATACTATCACTTGTACCTGTAGATATACTACCACATGTACATGTATCAGTACTCTACTACAACATATGCACATTCTCCATATACCTGACATCCTGCTGACCTGCCTGCAAGATCCTGTCATGTAAGTTTGTCCCATAGGAGCTCATAGTTGCCAAATGATTTACATGTACCAGCCTTCTAAGAGCATTTGCCACCTTGTTCTCCTTACCTTTGATGTACATGATATTGAAATCAAAATCAGTAATCGTGACCAACCATCTAGGTTGTTGGGCATTCATATTCAGTTGGTCAAACAAATACCTCAACCCAACATGATAACTATCAGTCCTACCAAGAAAATAGTGCCTCCACATCTTCAATGGATGTATGATTGTTGCTAGCTTAAGATCATGTGTCAAGTAGATATGTTCATGCTTGTTTAGTTTTGTGACTCATAGAATAGAACGTACCCATCTTGCATAAAGTCTCCACCAAGTCCTCTCGTAGAAGCATATGTGCACATTACAAAATCTTTTTCTGGATCGACAATTTGTATCAGTAGTGCATGTGTCAACAACTGCTTAAGCTACTCAAAACTAGCATCACACTCCTCTGTACATTGGAACTTCTTACATTTCCTATGCAACAATGTGATAGGATAAACAATCTATCAGAAGTTCATGATGAACCTCCTATAATAGCCTACCAACCCGATGAAAGATATCACCTCATCACACTCTTACGAGCTACCCGCTCCATGATGGCCCTTGTCTTCTCTAGACCTACTACAATGCCCTCCTTGGAGACAACATGTCCTAAGTAATATACCTTAGTCTGAAATAAACTACACTTGTTGAGCTTAGCATATAACTGATGCTCCCTCAACAACCCCAACACCAGTGGTAAATTCTTGGCATGGTCTTCCTCATTTTTAGAATATACCAATATATCATCAATGAACACAATAACTAAATTATCCAAATATGAATGCAACACTCTATTCATCAAGCACATAATCATATTTGATGCATTACTTAGGCCAAATGGAACTACAACAAACTCATAATGCCCATACCCAGTCTGGAAAGATGTCCTGTAAATGTCCTCCTCTTTGATTTGTACCTGACGGTATCCAGATCTCAAATCAATCTTCGAGAACACTTCTTCTCCCTTTAGATCATCGAACAAGTCATCAATCATCAATAAATGGTACCTGTTCCTTATCATCACTTTGTTCAAATTTCTATAGTCAATGCATAATTTGAGAGTTCCATATTTCTTTCTCACAAAAAATATCGGTGTTTCCAAAGGGGATACACTTGGCCCAATGTATCCCTTGTCGAACTATTAGGTCTTGTTGTGGTAAAAACACAACCCCCCCATTTTTTACTTGTTCACTTCAAATAATGGTGACCCTTTCTATAAAGATTTTGGCTAAACACCTTTTTGGATTTTTATTTAGTTGATGGCCCTACGCTTTTGTTAACTTTTCATTTTCTTTCGATTCTTGTTTGGATTGATTTGTTAAAATAATTTTTTTATAAGCTTCCCATTGACGCTTGTTTCGCCTCATTTGGTCAACTGGTTTGAAAATGGCACTCCTTTGAAAGTCTGATTATTTATGTAGCCTGGGTTAAAAATGCATAAAATGTACAATATTTCATTTTGTAAATAAATTAGTTCAATAACACATTCATTTTAAATATTAACCTGTAGCGAATTTTTACTAACATTTTTCCATTTTTAGTTATGCAGCGAAATCATTAAGTATTGGGATTTAAGAAATTTACTCCAATTTCAAAATCAATTATTAATATTAAAAACCCATAATACCCAAGTGGTTGTAGTTTAGATAATTTCATAACTAAATTTCATTAAAATAAAATAAAAAAAAAAACATTAATTTTATATATTAAATCTCAAATTAATTAAATTGATTATTACATAAAATATAATTAATTTAATTAAATTAAAATTTAATATATAAAATTAATATATATAAAATAAAATTAATCGCATCGGGAGTTTACATCGCATCGGGGGTTTTCACTTTATACATCTCTTAAAACCCCGACACCTCCCGATTTGCCGATTGTCGATACCCCTTATATCCCCTATCACCGATAAACAAAAAGTCAAAGGGATAATAAATTATGCAATCGGATCGGAGCTATTGCATATGACAAGTTTAAAAACTCGCGATAGCCTCCTTCCCGATCGCCGATATGTGATGGCTCAATAAGGCATGGGGCATTAAAACAAAGGCCTATCATAAGTTTTATATGTGTTTGAGTTTTCAAATCACTCATACATATGAGTGAATTAAATAAATATGAATAGTGTAGTGTAAATATCAAAATAAAAGTTAACATGTAATATTAAATTTTAGATTAGTTAAATTAATGAATATATAAATCATAATTAATTCAATTAAATTAAAATTTTATTATTCAGATTAATATTAATTAGTTTTTTATTAGACTTAATTTGTTTATAAATAATTAATTATATATTAGTTAATTAGATTAATGTTAATTAATAATTAGTTTAGTTTATAATTAACAACTAATTTAGAATAATTTAGAATTCTAATTTAGGATTTAATTTTTAATGAGAATTTTGATTTGTTAGCCGAGCAACAAAATTTGCAGATTCATGCTAGATTTGATCCATCAACATTGGAGACTCATAAATTGACTTATACTTGGCCAAATGAGGCCCAGGATAGCCCATTGGAAAGAGAAAATCAAGGAGAACATTTTTGAGGAAGTTTCACTAACAGATTTAATCATTTATTGAGTCAAAAATCAGGCAGAAGATCAAGCTCCGATTTTTGAAAACAAAATCAATTTTCTGAGTTATTTTCTTCATTTACATTTGTCCAAAGCCTCTTCTAATTACAGATCCATTGGTTAATAATATCTTTGGCCAATTAAACCACCCCAAACATCAATAGAGAGCTTATATTTTATTTTCAATTATTTATTTAAATAGAATTTGATTGGATTTGATTTAATTGCCAGAAATGATATTTTGATTGCATCTTAATTTATTTTGATTTCTTTTGTAGGAAAACAGTGGAAGAAATATGGAGAAAAAAATCTTAATCAATGAGAATGCTCCAGCAATTGAAGATCAGGATTTTTGAGCAAATAAAATTAGATTTGACAGATTTCTCTTCAACAAACTTTCCTCTCAAGAATTCCTTCACAAATATTATAAATAGCAGATTACATAATGTAATTAAGGGCTCCTCTCCTCTGCAATTTTGGACTTCTAAAAGCACTACTGTAATAGGAATTTAGAGTTGTAGAAGGGAGGAGAGAAAATCTCAGATCTGGGGATTATTGAGGATTTTTCCTTTGTATCTTAAATTATGTATGAGAGGTAGAGTTTGCACTAATGTGGCTCTAGTTTTGAAGGAAAAAGTTCAAGCAATGTAAAGGACTGTTGGAGACCAAGGTCAGATAAATGGATGCAATAAATTGGTATTTCTAATACTACTATTTCAAATATCAGTTTCAGTTTTATGGTAACAGGAATGTCTCATTTTATTCATGTTTGTGCACTCTTGTCAATATGGGTAATTTGTCTCAATGTTGTTATTATGTATCTATGTTCTTATGGATTAAATTATGATTTCTAAGTAACTACTTGCTCAGAAATCTATCTTATAAAACTGACTTATTAAATAGTAATGTGTTATGAACTATTTCTACATATCATTGTTTAATTATTGGATTTATTGATTTGATAATCAATATCATTTTTGTGAACTACTTCCTGGAATGTTGTTGGTATATTATTTCAGTTAAAAGGTTTCAATAGGATTTGTTTTGATATCCACAATATCAGTTAATTGAACTACTTCATTAACTTGATATTCATTATAAGCAAAGCATGTTTAAATCCCAATATTTTAATTATCTTGCTCTTAGTTGGGTCAGATCTATATCTACCTAATTAAGATAGGATTTAGATTAGTTTCTTTTGCTTGCATCTTAGAATAAGCTTGCATTTAGAGTAATTTCTACATTCTTTCAAGTCCTCTTCTCAGAGAGGCAAAATTTTAGTTGTGGCTTGCCTGAACCCAAATTAGCTTAAGGGTCATTCTCTTGCCTGATCAGAAAGAAGAATTGATCTGATATCCCTGTCTATTGGTAGTTAAAGATATAAAATAAACCAATAACGATAGGGAGAAGGTAACTAGACCTAGTTAAACCAGTCGAAGCCACCACACCAAATGGAAAAGGAGCTGCTTTAATGTTCGGACCGGGTGGTTATCGCCCATTGTTGTTGCAGTGATTTTCAAAGCATCAACATTTTTGGTGCTAGAAGGAGGGCCTGAGATTTTTTCTCTATTGGAGTCTTTTCAATTTTAATATTTTATTTATTATGATGGCTCTTCTTAAACTTCCAATTTGGAGTTGTATCCATGGACGTGCACCTTCCAATACTCCACCCGAAGTGGTAAGACTCTTGTCTCAGGTAAAGTTTAATGGTAAGAGGAATTCTTCTGCTTTTAATCATGTCCTTCAATTTATTCAAAACGTTTCAAATTATGATTTTCAAGGAATTGATGAAAGCATATTATGCAGAATTTTTACTCTCACATTTGCGGCAAAAGCCAGAAACTGGTGTAGAACTCTTCCGATTGTCTCAATCCACAGCTGGGATAAATTTGTTACAATTTTCATTTCTAAATTTGACGGCTACGATTATGAACAGGTATGTGAAGAAATTGAATATCTACGAAGGTTTGAAAATGAGTCTGTTAATGATTTTAATATTCGATTTCACTTGAATTGTTTAAGATTTAAAGTTGAAGATAAACTTACGGAATAAGAATCACTAGATTGGTTTGAATATATTTGTTCTCTTCCTCCCATTCCCAATACATATGAAATTAGTTCAAGTTTTGTTTCACCCCCTTCTAACATAAATGAGAATTCCAATATGGATGTGCAAATAAATTGTGATGAAGTGGTTTCACAAAGCTTAGAAAATATTTCTATTCAAATGCAGGAAGACAACAACAACAATTTTGAAGAAAGAACTGCCTTGGAATCTGAAAATTACTCTGCGGTAAATTCATAAAATCAAATCAAAAATCAACAAGTACAAGCAGCAATCAAAGTAAATAATAACACACAACCTGCTGTACAAATTTCTGAATTTTTCCATGATGAGCAAATGCTGAAATCAGAGCAGCAAAGCAGCCTTCTTCAAGAAAGCATGAGTACACAAAGGAATGATTTAGAATCTGAAATTTACAATGAGCATAATGCAGAAGAGTTCTCAAACAGAGACAATCTTAAATGCATTGTTTCAGGTTCACATTTTTCCCTTTATCTTGATATTTTTAATGATGGTAATTTTTCCCCTCTTGGTATTAGTGATATTTTAGAAATTAAAGAGGATGATTTAAATGAATCACCGATAAATTTTTATCAAGATAAAGAAACAATTAATGATCATTCTTTTTCCATTAATGAGAATGAAATTAGAGGGAAACTATCCTTCCCTCCATGAATTGCACAATCCTCTTTGAGAGCTTGCTGGGATCCAAGATGGAGGAATCGTGCCAGCCAACCCTCCAAATAGGATTTGTACAAATTTTCCTAGCAGCGGGCTATTCATCGTAGGACTTGTGCAAATATGGGTAGCAGTCAGCTACTCTTCGCAGAAATTGAACAATCCCCTTAGGCAATGAGCTCGGCTCACAGCCAAAAATGTGAATTTTTCTCTAGAAGTCATGTATTCTCTTGCATGTTCAGCTAGGTTGACCAATTCCCTCTGGGACTGAGAAAAAAACACTTGCATTCATGGGTTTCTTCTCTCAAGGGAGCATTCAAAGGCATCCCCTTGCTTCAGGGATCTATGTTTAGCAGTTGCAGGTTACATGCAAGGATCAATTCTGAAACCTCCCACCAAATGTCGCTTCCCCTAGATTCATGGCATGCACCTCACAACCTTGATGTTATCCAAACTCATCAACTCGACATTGCAGAGCTAATTCCTCACATCAAACATGTAGCTCTGACATCCCACATCACATCTAGGAGCAATCGGCACATTCAGCTCGCTTGTTTTGGGGTAAGGCCGCTTCCCATGCCTTGTGTTGCATTTCTATTTATTTTTGTGTTTTTACTTTGTGGGAGGATTGTTTGCTTGATTTCCTTGAATGCTTGTTGTCATTTGCATATATACCAGCTTGTCCTAACTTTGTTTCAGTTTTCGTTGCTATCTCACTACTGTCACATGCATGAAACTGCTTTGCACGAACGTTCACCCAACTGGTGAACTGCCTCACCAACATGCATGTTGATTTGTTTTTTGAATCTTTCATTTGTGTTTTGGATGCACTTTTAATCACTTCTACTATCACTTAGTGTCACCATGTATTTATTGACTCATTTTCTTTCAGTTGCCCATTGGCGAGTAGGGCCAACCTTGGCCCGAACTCTTCCTTCACCAAGGCTACATTACACAAATTGGGGAGGGAAGGCTCACCTTCCTCTCCATATTTGTGCATTATTTCCCATCACTAGCATCCAAGGCTATTTTACACATTTCTGGAGGAAAATGGTTGCTTGGCTTAAGGAATTGCGCAAATGTGTCCCTAGGCTAGCAATCCTTCCCCACTGGAATTGTGCATTGCACAATCCCAATAGGAAACAACCAAAGTGGACTATGCATTGTGTAGTTCGAGCAGTTAGCTAGTCTCTAAGTGGACCAGACTGTGCCTTGTGCAGTCTTGGTAGTCGGTCTCTCGACGTCTGGGCTGAAATTGTGCATCCTTCAAGATCATTCACCCAAGTATGTTGCAAGTTAGTTCTCACATTCATTCTCATTTTTGACTGACATATTCCTTGCTATGAGTGTTGCCATGTCTCCACGTATCACATGTGTTCATCTGCCTCTCATAAGTACAGGTACAATGGCTTCCATGAGAGAAAATACTAAGACACCATTCAGAGCACGCTTGGGGATGCAATCGATCAAGTGTCTATGAGCTTGCCTACTCACAAAGACATCAAGTTGTTCATGGACAAGGCCATCAAGTAGAAGCATCACAACAAGAAGTATCATGAAAAACAGCTGAAGACAACATACAGAATGCAGTAAACACAATGAATGTAGCGAACGCAAGAGGAAGGTTTTTGACAACATAGAGGTGGAGAAAAGCTACAAGATCAAGCAGATCTATTGATAATGAGAGCAACTTTGGGCACTCAGGCTATGAAGTGATGGCGCGACATGAAGATCACATGAAGGCAGAAGATGGAAGAAAGAAGGAGTTGCATGTGCTGAAGAAACAACTTAGGAATAACATGAAGCAGCATAGAGAGTCCAATGAGTTGCAGCAGGAATAGGAACAACAGTGGGCGCGACATGCACTCTCGGATGAAATTGCGCTAGTAACATAAAGAAGACATGGTGAGTAGTTTTGTTGATCTCATGTAAGGGATCCAACAGCATGCATGTAGTTGAGCACATGCATGCAATCCAACCCATTGAACACACTCACCAAGGCGAAAACTAGAAGCAAGTCCAACTGGGGCTAAACATGTACTTCGAAAAGTTGATGTGCATGACCACCAACATACACTTGAATATCAGAATGGACACTATGCATCAATGTGCTGGCGGTTTAACCATACATAAGAATACCATGCACATGTTAGCAGATGAGTTGGATGAAAGGGGATCAACCAATGCACCAGTTGCAACGGAGGCAAGAGTTCACTTCAACAAGATGTCACCATGAGGTGCATGCACACCATCACAGAAGACCAAGCTTGGCATCAGCTCACCACCTTCACTATCACAAGCATGTCTAGTAGTTGGTTTCATCACAACAGACCAAGTGTCAATGATGTCTTTCAAGGCTTGCTCAAGCCATGTTGTCTCACATGAGTATATGTGCATTGTAATGTTGAATCATGTCAAGTGTAATTCAAGTGTCAATGGCTCGATGTAACAGTCATAGAGTAGGTGAAGAATCATGAGGGTAGTTGAACTGTCACAAAGGGGAATGTCAAGGGTCACCCCACCCTTTGCTATAAATTATCCCTCATAACTCATTTCCAGGGCTTTTGGTGAGCCATGCTCCTACTAAGACTATCCTGAAGAAGGCTTGGACAGTATTGGACCCTGCCTTGGCTTCTTCACTATGCGGAGCTAGTACATTTCTTTGGAGGAACAAGCGGATGTGGCTATATTGTTCCATTATTGGGGCTAACAGGTTTACATGGTGTATTGTATGATTGTGACTTACAGTTCTTTAATAATAAGAGCCAACAAATTCTTATGCATATGTTGTTATTGTAGTTGGACTGATCTAGATGCCTTAATGATATATGTTGTTTAACTTACGCACTTGTGCATGAACTTATTTGTATGCAATTATATGAATCTTGTTGTTAATGTGTTGCATATGTTGTTAATGTTGTCACCATCCGTGTCGACTGCTCTTCTAGACACCATATAGACCTTCCTCATGAGCCTTGCTATATCAATCATCACACTCATCTCTGACTGATCCATGAGTGTTGTTTGTGTTATCTTACCTTGTATGTTGTGACTGCCACATACGAGTAGACAGCTCTGCTAGAAGTCGTGCATGTCCTTTTTGTGGAGCATTCCTAGTTGAGTTGGGACTAATCCCTTTCAACCTGGAACTTACTTTCACCTTCTCCCCTCTTCAAAGTGTTGGAACCTCTTGTACACCTTTCTTGACTCTCTGCATCAATCACACCCTTGCTATCGACATAGTTATCTTACTTGTGTGTGTGCGACATCACAGTCAAGGCATTACTAGCTGACCCACTACTGGGACTCCTACACCAAACGTTCTGAGGTATAATTTGGACTTCTTACCGGGGAGATTCCCTTGACATGTTGGTGGGTACAACACCATCAACAATTCCATGAGGTTAAAATGGAAGCCTCTCTCATGTCCCTTAGTGTCGATGTTTTAGGATATGTATTGATTGAATATATAGTTGCATCAACTTCTCCGAGAGACCTAGATGAAATAAAATAATATGTAACTAACAAAAAACCTATGAATTGTATTCACTTTAGCCTTAAACAATTTGAAATAGTGAAAGTAATGCATTTTCATATAGCTAACTAAACATTGTACAAACTTAAAAATATTTATGAAGGAGATGAAAATTTTAAGAAATCCAAGCTTCAAACCTTCAAAATGAAATTTGAAATCTTGAGGATGATAATATTGGATAATACTTTATTAAATTTGATAAGGTTTCAAATATGATTACAACACTTGGTGAGGGCCTCAAAAATGAAGGTTTTTTTCAAAAGGTACTAAGATCAGTAAAAAATAGGTTCAATGCTAAGATCTCTATAGTAGAATAGATGTCTCACTTGAAATATATAAGAGTGGATTAGTTGCATGGAGCTCTTGTCATTGGGATCATATGATGGCCTAGAAAGAGGGAAGTTACTAAGCCTTCAAGGGAACATCATGCTTGGTCTTATTATTAGCATAGGAAACAACAAAACTAAACTTTACACACAGCTTATAAATATCATCATTCAATAATCAAAAGATGAGTATTGCACTCTTATTTCCTTAGCCATCTCCCAGGTGGATTCATAAGTCCAAAGTGTTTCGATTAGACCTTGACCATCATTATTATTACATTGTAGAGCATGATTTTCATTTGATCTAGGATGCATATTCGTTCTAGTTGGACCTCTCCTTCTTGTTCCACCTATATTACAAACTATACAACAACATGATTAATGTCATGGACATATTTATTAAACAAGGAAAGATGGAAAACATTGTGTACTTTCGTTGTGGGTGGCAAGGCCAATATATAGGCCATTGGCCCAAACCATTCCATATCTGGAATGATTTGTTATATATGAGTTCCAACTTGGCCCATGAATCCATTTTTAATGATATTTTCATTGGATTAATATGGAGATATACATGCTCTCCTACTTGGAACTCTTTATGTAATCTCTACTTATCGGCATAATTTTTTTTCCTATCCTAGTTTGCCTTTAAAATTTCGTTTGTTCTTGATCATCTCCTATTTCATTTATTTTAGAATATCTTACCCAAATATTACTTTTCTTATTGTATCATCCAAGCTAATATGTGTTTTTAATTTCATCCCATAAAGTGCCTTAAAGGGACTCATTCCCAATTATTCTTGATAGCATTTTTGTGTTCAAATTCTATGAGTGGAAGGTAGTCTTCACAATTTCTTCATCACATTTATCCTCAATACGTCCTCCAATATTATATTTTCTCTCGATATTTGATCATTGGATTGAGTATGATAATTTGTGCTAAAGGCTAGTTGAGTTTCAAACAAATAGTGACTTCCAAAATTTAGAAGTAAGCACGAGTCTCTGTTTGATATTATCCTTTTGGGCACTTTATTGCTTTGTCACAAAAATCCATCATCTTCATGTGGGATGGAAATCCCTCCTCATTAGGCCATCATATGATCCCAATGACAAGAAGTTTGATTTGACTGTAGTACTGATGGCTCAAATTTCGTCATTGAAGGATTCAACAATATATGATATTTGTCTCTTTGTCTCAGTGGCCATCTAAACATGCCATGATTCATCATGGTTTTTCTTTGAAAAATCACATTTTTCCATAAGATTAGGCATAATATAACTGAAATTGGATCTTGGTTAAATTAAAACAACTCATGATTTTTTTACCATGCCTTCCATTTGAGTGATGATTTCTTGTGAGTCTTAGGTTCCTCCTTCCTACTATCTAGCATTATGTATATCCTTGGGATTCTCTCACCCACATTATTCATAATTATTTCCTCTTGTAAGTCATATAGGTTCTTGCTAGCCTTATACAATATAGGAAAATTTCTTGGAAAATGGTTTTCTCCACATTCTAAACATTGTAGGTTATCTTTCCCAAAACCTTCACCTTACTCATTCACTAATTTCTGGTATATATTTTTAGTGATTGTAGAATTTTTTATTGATATTTTCTATCGCATTATTTCCCCTATTTATAAGGGCTAATTCAACCTTTAACAATCTGTTGGTGACTTACCTTAACTTCAAATCTCTTACAAAAATTCATATCAACTTAAAATGAAACAAATGTTTTCATAACTTCAAATATCTTGAAAAATGCATATCAACCTGAAATGAAACAAATGCTTTGGTAACAAACAAGGATTGCTGCTAAGCAGCAAGTCCCTGCCAAAGTCTTGCTAGTGTCAATAGAAGAAAATAACCAATTTGTTTTTGTCTTAAAATAGATTTTTCTGTCAAAGTAACAAATTTTGAATTAATTTTATATTACAAGTAAGCTATTATGTTATATTTTGTTTCAAATGTATGCACTAATTAGTTTTTATCTTTGCTATCAGAGCTTCCTTTTAGAATCTCAACCTAGTTCTTCTTTGAGAGTTATCTCCACATCTAGATTATACATTCCAATGTCCACATGTAGATTATACATACCAATGTATGTTATGCATTATTCTTTGGTTAGTGGATAAATAATTGTGTGAGTTGGTTCTTCATAAGTATTAATGTAATTGTTTTTTTCTGCTAGTTTGGTTCACTATTTCTGGTACTTTAGCTTTCCAATCTCCCTGTAGCCCTAATCCCATACTACTACAATGTCTTTGACAATTCTTGCAAAGTATTCCTTAAAACCCAAGTTCAATTGATTGTTGCATTTTAAACCCATTATGAATATCAAAAGTGAGATTTCAAGTAAATGGACGACTAACGTGTGTCATTCTTGTATTTACCATGGATATGTAAGATAACCTAAATTTCTCAATTAGACCTGCCATCAAAAGATACATAAACTTCACCTACAATCACTAGTAACTCACTAGTTTCTAGAAACCTATATACATCAAAAAATATAAAAGCAAACACATCTACAAAAATTGGGCTACTTGAGCAATGAGAAAAAAATACAAAACATTTGTTTCATTGGATGTTTCCAATAAACATTCAACAAAATATTTGAGATAATAGAAAATCTCTATTTCTTTGAGTACAACAACAAATCCCAAACCAAACATTTTCTCTTGTGAAGTGCATATTGTATTTCTATATTGTTCTCTCCCAAAAAAAAAAAAATTAAAACCATAATCACATAAGTATAATGTTCGAGTAGAATATAGGTACATATGGACCACCTGAATGTTCACCTGCAGTAAGTGTGTCTGTATACTTCTGTCGTGCCCACAAGTATTTAAAGCGTTTAAAATAGACCATAAGGGTGCATCCTTTCCATAACTACTTATTATTGTTTCCCACGATTACAATTCCATTCCATGAGACCTCCTTTCTTAAGTTATAAAAAACAACTCTCGTAGTTCAAAATCAACCATAAAATTGTGACATGTTCAAAGGATGGGAGAAAGAGATGAAGGTGTTATGATTTATCAAACCTGTAGTTTCATCCAATTACGATAAAAATTGTGGTGCAAATAACATATATTTTCTAGTATAAAATTAATGTAGTACAAATGATTGCAAATATATTCTGTGCTTGTAGATCTCTATTGTAGTACCATCCAATTACGATAAAAATTGTGGTGCAAATAACATATATTTTCTAGTATAAAATTAATGTAGTACAAATGATTGCAAATATATTCTGTGCTTGTAGAACTCTATTGTACTACCAATCTTCAAAGAACATCCAACAAGTCAAGGAAGTTATGAATTGGACCCTGGATAACTTCTATTTTGATCCTGTATTATTGAATTCAAAAATATGAATTGGATCCTGTATGCGAACCCTTTTCAAGTTTGTCAGATAGCCAACAAAACTAGCACAAGAATCAATGTTCGATGTAGATATTTAGAAATAAGATATTTTGTTCCATCGATACCAAAAAGACCACAGCCTGCTAATTTATCATTTACTGAAAATAGAAGAAGGATTTACTGGAAAATAGAAGCTTTGTTACTAGACTGTCAATAACAAGTAGAAATTTTTTATTGACTATTATTTTCTTTGGTGACAACATAAAAGGAAAGAACATTACCTTCTCCAATTCCCCTCTACTAGCACGATGCTTTTCCATGAGCATGGACCTATGTAACTGTTGTACTTTTGTGGTGGATTAAAAGGTAAAAAACGGACTTCAGTAATAGTTGTTCAAGCCTGTGAGTGAGCGTCGAAAGAGAATCAAGCTCCCATTTAAAGATCATGCTTGGTCATATGATTACGGATATTGAAATCTCTAGCCATCCTTCTCTGCATGATTATTGTTACGAAAGATTGGGAAATTTTGCAGGGAGGCCATGCATTGTACAAGGATCTAATGGGACGGTTTACTCCTGTGGAGATGTTGATTTGATTTTAGGGACGGCTTTGTTTTTTACAATCTTGACATCGATTTGATTTCGGGGTCGGCCCTGGTTTCTCCAAGCTCGACATCTGACATGGAAATGTCGTTATGCTATTGCTACCTACTACCCAATTTCTCAAAGTTCTAATTGTTATTTTAATGATGTTCGAGGCAATGAATGTGAAGAATTATATAAACCATAGCTAAACCTCATGGGCTCATAGACGTCTTGAACAACATGGTTCTACGGACTCTGGAGTCCACACTTGGGCTACATGTATGGTCCGTGTATCAACCTTGTATTGCTTTCTTTTTAATTTAGGCCAACACATATAATAAAAAGTTTAAAATTTAATTAAATATAAAATAAGTAAATAATAAATAAAGTAAATTTCAAATAAAAGGAAAAGGCTTGTGAGGCGAAACTTGCATAAATTCTAAGTGTCTGAAACTTCGTAAGTTCGAATGTTTCACATGTTTTGATCCTCTAGTCACCACAATTGAATGCTCCATTAGTCACCACAGTTGAGTTAATTCCAGAAAAATGCGGGAAATGTTTAATATAGGTTGTGATACAATGAGTCGTTCCATTAATCTCATTGCGGACATGAGAAATGGCTTCATGTGAACATTTTTGTGGTAATTTCTGTGATCAACTCTATGTACAATCTTGTCCCGATAAGCTTTGGATATTCAAACTGTTGTTTGATGTCATCAGAACTTCCATATTGCCCGAAGATAAGGAAATGGTAGGAATTTAGACTGGTATTAGATTCCTACATGATTTCCTACTTTTGGATGGACAACTGTTGGATCATCGGAACTGACTTCTTGTATTGATTCACTATAGCCAGACCCTGAAAATAAGAGTGAAGCCAAAAGGAAAGAAGGGAAATGTAAGAGCGAAGGACAACTGCATTATATACATTGCGGAGCTAATCTCATAACCTCTATTCAGAGAGATTACTCATATTCCAGATGAAAATTCAGTTAATGGAGAGGGAGTGGAAATTTAGTTGGTTAGTTCCATCATTCCATCTATTGGGTTTCTCATCAGCTAAATTGTTTTTACCAAATCCATAGTAATTTCGATATCTACTACCTTGTCCCCAAAATGCAATTGACCTACAAGCAGGAGAAAAGGTAGGTGCAGGTTAATATCTTACCGGTATAAGTATGATATTATGAGGGGCAGGTTAATATCCTATAGTGAGATCGATATGTCGATCCATATCCAGTTATAAGAGATAATACATAACCATCAATGACAGAGGTAGAAGTAGTGTTTTAGCTAGCCTTAGCCTTTATGATAACAAGCGATTTTAAATTATAAGGGTTTTTTTTGGTAAACAAGTTTTCTTTCGGTAAATTATAGGTTGATGGTATCAACATCTCCTCGTCTTAAAAATACTAACGAGAAGTAATGTGAAGTTCCATTATTTTCTCAATTTATTTTGATGGTTCTGAGCAACATTAATCTAAAATAAATTTGGCATTTGAGTGTTTTCCAGGTCTAATTGTATATATCGCATCCTCTTTTCAGACAGTGTGGTGTTGATTTCCAGGTTAGCCACAATGTAGTGTTGGTTTCCAGTTTAGCCACATGAGAGTCTTAGCTTTTTCTAGTTTTTTTCCTTTGATAATAGAAAATTAAATGCTATAGTATTCATTCTGCACAGACAGGTACACATTCTACCCATTCAAACCATTATCTTGGTGAAAAGAGTCCACTTTCTTGTTAACAAAAGCATAGAATTTCCTTTCGCACGAGGGGAATTCTTTTATCATTTTAGTCGATTATTTTTTCTCATAGCCCCCATTATCTCTTCATGCCTTAGGAAGCTTGGCTGGTTTCTAGAAGTAAGAAACCTAGCCTACATGCCATCACTCACTCATTTTTGACTCTCTGATACACTCTGTAAAAAAAAAATACATGGGTTGACCTTATTTGGAAACTCAAACAAAATCTAGATGAACGTATTTAAATAGTATGCCAGATTTTGCCTAGTATATTCTTCCGAAGATTAAACACAAATGGTGGTATGTAATTAAATAAGTTGATTCTTCAACAATAATTAGATAGACCAAATCATGAATCCATTCGTTAAAGACCGAGGTGTTGCAATAAGGAATTGAAATAACAACATTTACGCAAGAGAAGGTAGCAGTAGACGTTGTATGATGCATTGCTCTGAATCGCACAGATCATGTAAGTTAGGCCTGCAGAAACATATGTCCATAGAGGAGAATGTAATAGGTGAGTAGTATATTTAATTTAGAAAATGAATTATTTTGTAATTTAAATCCGAAAAATTGTAATGTAGATTTAAAAATTTTAAAATTCTCCTGATAGGTAGTGTTGGTTTCCAAATTAGCCACATGAGAGTCTTAGTTTTTTTTTAGTTTTCTTCCTTTGGTAATAGAAAATTAAATACTATAGTATTCATTCTGCAAAGATATGTACACATTCTACCCATTCAAACCATTATCTTGGTGAAAATAATCCACTTTCTTCTTAACAAAAGCATAGAATTTCCTTTCGCAAGAGGGGATCTAATTTTGTCGACCTGGACATGCGTTTCTTTTATCATTTTAGTGGATTTTTTTTTTCTTTTAGACCCCATTATCTCTTCATACGTTAGGAAGCTTGGCTACTTTCTAGAAATAAGAAACCTCGCCTACATGCCATCCCTCACTCAATTTTGACTCTCTTTGATACACCCTGTAAAAAAAAATACCTGATTTGACCTTATCTGAAAACTCAAACAAAATCTAGATGAACGTATTTAAATACTATGCCAGATTTTGCCTAGTATATTCTTCTGAAGATTAAACACAAATGGTGGTCTGTAATTAAAAAAGTTGATTCTTCAACAATAATTAGATAGACCAAATCCTGAAGCCATTCGTTGAAGACTGAGTTGTTGCAATAAGGTTTTGCAATAACAACATTTACGCAAAGAGAAGATAGGAGTCGACATTGTCTGATGCATTGCTCTGAACAGCATGGATCATGTAAGTTAGGCCTGCAGAAACATATGTCCATAGAGGAGAATGTAATAAGTGAGTAGTGTATTTGATTTAGAAGATTAATTATTTTGTAATGTAGATCTGAAAAATTGTAATGTAGATTTGAAAATTTTAAAATTCTCCTAATAGCAAAATTTATGGAAATTGAACACAGGAAAATAATAGGAGGCCTGTAAATATATATCTTTTTTTTGGAAAATCGTGTTCCTGCATTTAAGTCATAGAGAGAATTGTACGCAATGAGAAAGATCATTTAAAGTTACATTGAAGGACGTAGAAATACACTTCAAGTTGATAATTTGTTTTCGTTTTGTGATAAAATAATCCTGCAAATGAGAAATTCCATAGCATTTTATTTTCTAAATCATAACAAAAACTTGAATTTCCCATCCTTATTTCGAGCTCTATTGATCAATGATAATTTTGTTTTCGTTCTGTGATAAAATAATCCTGCAAATGAGAAATTCCATAGCATTTTATTTTCTAAATCATAACAAAAACTTGAATTTCCCATCCTTAATTGGAGTTCTATTGATCAATGATAAAATTAATATTAATATAGTATTCTCAATGAAGTCAACTTGAGTTTCAGGGAGAACCATAAACCAACATCAAGGAGTAATCCATTTGCAGAGGCACCGTCTTTATCCATAGGTTGCATAGAATCAGCGAGAAGCAAAGAATATCTCCCTCGCCCTTCCGTATTTTTGCAAGTGCCCTCCCATTCACTAACTTCATAGTAGACACAACACCACCATAGCAGACACAGTAGGAGCATGGAGCATGCATTCACCGCGTGGCCACTCCAGCCAACAGCTGCATTTACTCGATGGCAGCTCCATCGGCCTTAAATGACTTGAGGTTCTGCCGCCTAGTAACATAGAACAAGTTTCCATAATAACATAGAATTATTTCCCAGTATTTAATAAAACTAAGGTGATGCTAGAATTAATTCATATTCTCAATATGATTTCAAAAATATGAATGGAATAAGTGAAAAAGATGAGAATATAACTTAGGATTATGGCCTCCCCACCTCACGAAGAGGTCTTTAGGTCAAATAAGACCGTGAAAGAAAAGTTCAAGGTTTAAAACTTCAGTAACAAGCTTATACCACCTTATTCTAGAGAGTAACGAATTAATAAATTAATTTTAATGCGGTCATTTCGATTCCTATAGTACTTGCGGTGGTTGAGGCACGGACTAATAATATTAATGAAAAGGTGTAACACTAATATAGAATATGAAAAGGTGTAACACTAATATAGAATATGATCAGAAATGATAATAATATAATTAGGTTCTATCTGAGAAAGAATTTAAAACCTGTAATACGCTTTCTTTTAGTGGAAGTTAGTTCCAAAATGGACATATCAAGTTTGAAGTTCTTTGTTCAATAATGCATATCACCTCATAAATATGTTATTATTAATGGAAAATGTGGAAAATGTTATATTATTAGTTTAATCTATTTTCCTATTTTTTCTTAAATTTTATGTTAATTTTTTTATATTTAAAAACGATATTATATCAAAGTAATATTAGCAAAATCATATTAATAAATGTGGTTGATATGCATTGTTGGTATATATCAATAATCTACCATTGTTAGTGAATGAACACTTTAACTAAATGTGTAAAGGCCTGTGAAGAAAATATGATATTAGACTACCCACTTTTAAAAGCTACTTATATTCATGTATTTTCATTACATTGAGTGATTAGCATGGATAATTTTATTCATGTATTTTCATTATACTGAGTGATTAGCATGGATAATTTTTTAACTACTATAATAAGAATTAATCTAAAGAATCTTGTGTACCCTTAGTGCATACAAAGTAGTTGGAATAGCTTTGTGTTTGACAAAACTCACCCATACCTTTGAAGGTACTTTAACTTAGCGATACTTTCTTGATGCTTTTATGTTTTTATATTTTACTTATATGCCTTAACCCTTCCATTTCTATAGATAAGAAATAGTTTGTTCTTAAAAGACCTATCTAATTCTTAGCCACAAACCCAAAGTAGTTTACTGCTATGTGCTTATTCCCACCATTTTTTCATACAATTAATTAAAAGAAACATGCATAACATGACTATCCAATAATCATTTATCATTTCATCCTAAAATTTGAGAAATTTTTATTAGCACCTTTTTTAATACAATTAATTAAAAGGAGCATGCATAACATGACTATTCAAGAATACTTTATTATTTCATCCTAAAATTTGAGAAAGATTTTTTATGATAGTGGAAAATACAAAACACTTTAAAATTACATGGCAAACTAAGATTTTCTAAAATGTAGATGTCCAGCTAGATTTACCTAAACAATAGAAAATAAATGATAAATGAAAAGTACCCAAAGTCTTTCGAAAATGTCATGTGAATTGAGAAATTTTTTAAGAGTTAATTTTAATTCCATACATATATCCAATGTCTTTCTCAATGATATCTAAAAATAAATAATAGCAATACTTTAACCATTAAATGATAAGGGTAAAGTAATGATAAATAGTAATAAATGAAATACATTCACAATAATAGAATCACGGGGGCTTCACTCATGGAGCAATACCATACCACCTGGGTTCATATAGCGGGATATATATTGAGGAAAGTTGAAATAATATATTGGGGGATATATAGGGGTTAAAGGGTTTTTATATCGGCACGTATAAAAAATGGAGCTCGAAAAAATATAAAGGGGTATAAAAAATGTTAATGAAAAAATTAATACCTAGAATATCTAGTGGGAGTTGGGGTTTTTAAAATTGGGAAAGTATATTGGGTTTGTATTGGTAGGGGTTTAAATAATGTGATTTTTAGGGGTATTTTTCAATATTTAATATGCCATGAATGCACATGATAGGTGAGAGGTTCATTGAGTGAAGCCCCCATGAATAGAATATGGAACATAAAAAAAACTCACAAAAGACATTGCAACAAATAAAAACATTTCTTTACATACACAAACTGAGCCACAATGTGATACATGTAATATTATTGATTATAAGAAAAACACATATTAATTATTTAAAAATAAAATGCGTTTAATTAAACCAACCAATTTTTGTACTTGACACCAACAATTTGGATTTTAATCAACTACTACAAAGGTATTTGTCTTTATTGACCTCGGAGACTACAAAGGTCTTTTCCTTTATCGACCTCGCATAGTTTTGAGCAACTGGAGGCCAAGGTTTTTGTCCTCGGTGATAGAATTTGAGCTCCATATATTTTTTTTAAATGTATTCATGAACTTCCATTTTCACCTCATGTCTCATCTACTTCTATGTGGGGCTTTTTTAGCTATACTCTATCGGTGAACATTATGAGCCATGTAGAAGTTGATGAAACTCAAAGACAAAATGGGCAATCGAGAATAGCATATAAAGGTAGATCCCAAACTCCTTTTATGAAGACAGATTTGTGGGACGAGATGCTCCACACCATGCTGACCTTTATCAAATTTTTCATTGTTGGAAAGGAAGAGGAGCTTAAAAACAAATTCACACACAAAACACACAAGATGAGACTCTTCTATTGATCACAAAGAAATTAACTGTTACGATGAGCCAAGTGAAGCGTATTTAACCTTTTCCAACTAGCAACTTGCCTAAAATATCTAAACATGCAACCACACACTAAAATTCGTCTATCACTTAACTCGACTTGACTCAACACTCCAACACTCAACACGTAACACTTATTTAACTAACTCTCTAATTTTAGCTAACTCCTCATGCGGGAGTAATTAGCTTATTTTATCACTCCCCCTTAATTACAACCCCTAAACTAAAACATGACTAATGACAACTCAAACATGCCTGCTAGTCTATGTTTCATCTAGGCTTACAACACCCAAGTTTCTTGTATGAAACTCAAACACATATCTTTTCTAATGACTTAGTAAATATATCATCTAATTGATCACTAGATTTACAAGGCTTCAAGTCAACTTCTCCATTTCTCACAAGTTCTCTAATAAAGTGGTATCAAATATCAATATGCTTGCTCTTATGACGAAACATATTATTCTTGGATAGTGCAATAGTTAAGGTGTTGTCACAATTATTGTTGTTGGTCCTTGTTGTTTCTGCTTGAGTCCATCAGATACTCTTCTTAACCACAATGCTTGACATGTTATTGATGTTGTCGCTACATATTTTGTTTCTATTGACGGAAGTGTCACAATGGGTGCTTCTTAGATGCCCATGAAATCACACCTGAACCAAAATGGAACAGAAATGAGAAGTGTTATTCCTATCATCCTACTTCCTGTGAAATCACTGCGTGTCTCTAATTAAATCCTTATTTTATGTGTTTGCATACATTATGCCGCAATCTCTAGTTCCTACTATGTATCTCATAATTCTTTTTCCTGCACTCTAATGTGTGTCTTTTGGAGTCTCCATAAATCTATAAATAAAACTCACACCTTGCATGATATCTAGTCTTGTAGCTATGAGATATATGAGGGTGCCAACCAATATTTTTAATACAGTTGGATTGACATTTGACCTTCATCGTACTTGCTCAATTTTGTACCTATTGCAGCTAGTGTAGTGAGAGGTTTGCAATTTTCCATCATGAATCATTTCAACAAATCTTTGGCATATTTATTTTGACAAATAAAAATTTCTTTTTGAAAATCCTCAACTTCTATGCCAAGAAAATATTTCATGAGACCAAGACGTGTCATCTCAAATTATAACATCATGGGTTCTTTAAATTCATCTATCTCAAAATCACCTGTAAAACTTGTGTCATCAACATATAAGGAAACAATCAAAATTTGTCCATGCTCGTTTACCTTTCTGTACAAGGTAGGTTCAATGTTACTTTTGCAAAATCCATTCTTGATCATGTAGCTATCAATTTTGCTATAACAAGCTCTAAGCACTTGCTTCAGTCGATAGAGTGCTTTCTTCAACCTATAAACTTTAGCTTTGTTATCTTCATCTTCATAACCTCGAGGTTGCTCCATATAAATTTCTTCTTCTAGAATTACATTCAAGAAGGATGATTTCACATCCCTCTAATATACCTTCCACTTGTTCTGAGCTTTTGTGGCTAGAACTACTCTTACAGTATCCAATATGGCTACCGAAGAAAACGTTTCTCCGAAATCTATTCGTCGTTGTTGTGAGAATCCTTTTGCTACAAGTCTAGCTTTAAATCTGTCAATTTCACCTTTCTCATTCAACTTTGTTTTGTACACCCACTTTAGACCAATGAGATTTTTTTCCTTCAGAAAATAAAACAAATCCCATGTATCATTCTTTTCAATAGCTTCAATTTCTTCATCCATGGCTTGCACCCAATTTTCATCTCTAATTGCTTATTCAAACGAAGAAGGTTGGAATGACAACAATGCAAAATTTGAACTAACAAACAAATCATCATAAATATATTTCAAACTTCTCCTCTTTATCTTTCCATTTCTTGGTTCCTCACCTGACTGATTGAGGGGAGAATCTCGTGTAGAAAATATTGTAGATTCACAAGTTAATGAAATGTACTAAAGCACAAGACAGGGATCTACTTCTACTATCAACGAGAGGAAGCCAAATAGATCGATGAAAACAATATGAACAAGAAGAAGATAAATCAAGGGCACATAACACAAGATGTATATGAGGAAATCCACTACTAAAAACACTACTATCTGTATTGCATATATCAGAAATATGAGTGAAGATACAAAGCTTGTTCTCACTAGAACGATTCCGCACAAGAACGTTGAACTCTCTGAGCTCAAAAGGTAGCTCTTGGCCAATACTTAGCCAATTGTGTAGCTCTCCAATCTCCTAATCTATTTTTTCTAATTCCTAGGATGAATAGCTCATACTTAAAGGGAATTCATGCTTCCAAAACTACACAATCGAAACATAAGATCAATCTCTTATGCATGCATGATATTTACACTCTAGTAAATAATACCACTGATAGTACATTGTCCCTACACTCTACTCTCAACTCGGTCTTTCTCTAAACTAACATGCATGAGTTTCTCATGAGGGAATATTTAGTTAATTGGAGTAGCACTAGTGGATGCATTAGTGCACCAACTGATTTCTAGTCCTATATTAGTTCCAAAAACAATTTGAAATTAATTTAACTTAACTTAACTCAGTAAACTGAGTGACCTAATTTCCAATTCAAGTTACACTCATACTAGACCCCTCAAAATTGGGGAGAACATATATATGACTATAGAAAGACTTACAACTCGAAATTCCTATTCTAATTAAGTTTATTAAACTTAATTAAATATTTAAAAGTTGTTATCAGAATATAATTCAATTTCAATTCTAAATTTAATTGAAGGACAGATTAAACTCGAATTTATTATTGCAATTTCTTAACATTCCCTCTCAACAAGAAAGGGATAATCAGCTACCCCGATCCTGTCTCTGTGAAACTCAAATTTACATCTTGATAATGCCTTCGTCAGAGTTTCATCATCTTGTTCCTCTGTGGGAATGTACTCTAACAACATAATTCGCCTCAATACACAATCTCTCATATGATGATATCAAATATCAATATTCTTGGACCGATCATGAAAACCCGGATTTTCAGAGAGTTTGATACAACTCTAATTATCACAGTAAATCACATTTCGATCCATCTACTGACCAAACAAACCAACCAAGATCTTCCTCATCTAGATGACCTCACATGTCACGTGACTCGCAGCCATGTACTCTGCCTCTACATAACTGATTGCAATCGATCCTTGTTTCTTATTGTACCAAGAAATTGTTATTGACCCAATACTGAAGATCCCACTTGATGTACATTTCTGGTCGGATGGACTCCCTTCCCAATCTACATTAGTGAAGCCTTGAAGCTTCACTCCCTTTGTCCATCTCTAACAATCCATACTGAGAGGTGCCCCTAAGGTATCTCAACATATGCTTTGCCACCTTCAATACATCTTGGTAGGCCTAACCATCGCTTGACTAAGTTGGTTAACTGCGTAGCACATATTCGGTCGTGCATTTACCAAATACATGAGTGAACCCACAAGATGCCTATAAACAATAGCTTCCACTACTTCCCCTAAAGTAGCTTCCTCCTTCCTCCAGTTACCTTCTAGAGGAGTCTCCATGGGTTTGTTTCTCTCCATGCGGAATCTTCTGAGTATCTTGTTGGGATAATTTTCGTGAGACAAAAACAAATCCCCATCTCCCTGTTGTTATCGGGAAAGCTAGTGTCCATTCAAAGCTGCTAGTCCCACTAAGACGGGTAGCTATCTTAGAAACAAACAGATTAAAGTTACTTGTGTTTTTCTTTATGAGAGATAGATGAGAGAGAAGTAGAGAGTACCAACCTCAGTCTTTCGCTTGGCTCCTTGCTTCTTTCCTCCCTCCTTTGACAGAGATTTGCCACTCCTTCCTTACTTGTCCCGCTTCAAAGAACACCTATAGAATCAAAGAAGCATAATACCATCAAAGCATAGAGATCTATAACCATAAACAATATAGGATCATATGTATATTAACCATATAAATGAATACATAAACAAGAGATTCAGAGATATATAAGCATATGGATGAAAACTCAAATAGCTTTATTGATAGAAGTAGTAGAAGAGAGGATTACAACGAGGCTGTCTAGTCCAGCATCATCCTCCCAGCATGAAAGCCCTCTTCAACTCATACAAAGCAAGATCACCCAACAATGTCTTCAAAGAGAAACCAACAATACTTCCTTGCAAATTACAAAATTCCAACCTCTCGATCTCTTCAATGAGGGATCCATATATAGATGTTTTCAGGAGAGTGAGTCAGCTTCTAGGATTTTGATTAGTGTCATTTTACTGATAGTCCTTGGTTCCACTTGGAGATTTTATATCTCTTACTCATCATTGGGCGAATTCAGAGAGTTATTTTCATATGAGCAGTTCCTAGAAGATTCTCTGGGTTTCCACCTAGCAAACTGCTTCTGCCATCTGTCTGCTCTCGCTCATCACACCATACAGAAGGGATTTCTAGTATGCATCGCACCCCGTGTGTGTAATAGGTGAGATTCATCACACCCTATGCATGGAGCAGTCTATATGGTCTTGTTTTGACTAGTTCTGAGTAGTTTTTTCATGGAGAACTTCTGGGAGATGATGTAATTAGCTGACCTTGTTCCTTTAGGGTATGAAACAACACTTTTTAGGGGTTTATAAGCCCTGGGTTTATGGGCATATGTGATTGTGTTTGCAGTGCCCAAATATGTCTATAACAGTTGCCCCCTAAAGCATGCGGTTGTAAATCCTTTTGATGTTGGGTGAAATGCTTTATAATGAGGATCTGAGGTTTTCTGAAGTGGAAGGTGACCTATAATAAGATACAGCACAATGCATTATCTTCATAATATTTTCATGATCTATCTAAGGTGGGCATTCCCATGCTCAGATTTATAAATTCATATTCATGTACATTAGACAGATAATCATCAGTGTGGCAAACTGATGATTCTGGTAGAGCCATCATCCCTTAACTTGGATGATTATCTGTGCAGTTGTGATGTACATTTGATGTCTTTATTTTCCTGAATAAATCGCAGCCCAGATGAATGAAACTAGATCCGTGGTCTTCAAACTCGTTCAATCTTTGCTTGAAGTACAAGTCGATCCATGTGAAAAGATGTTCTGACGTCGAACACGGAAAGACATCTCCTGATTACTAGCCTATGATGTAAGCGGTTAATAGGCGCGAGAGGAATCACCGATAATGATGATGACCCTCAAGGTACCGTAGTACAGTTCATGTGGTGTGAATACATGAACTGATTTCGAACACCACGTAAAATTTTTCTATTGAAGGCCATTGATGTAAACCTGTTTTCGGAAGAGAGAAACTTGCCATTGAGGCATGCAGGCTTCAAAGTACTAAAAGGGTTGTCCCTAAGTCAACTTCTTGGATAATGAGCTGATGTCAACAAGAAGTGACAATTCGTACGAGGGGTTTAATTAATCCCACATCTACAACACGGAATGGAGCAAATGATTTTGCGGAGGTGAAAACGATCTGATGATACAAGGTTCAGGGTGGCGGTCATGAAAAATGGAGAGTGAAGGTATTGCAGTGGATGAGACATTGGCTAGGTTGGTGAATTCTCTAAGCGAATTCTCTTGAACATACTGGCGACACTGAAATGGATTGGTAGCGTTAACCCCAAGGTGGATGGTACGGTGGACCAATGGTCATATGACCAGTGAATGGAATAACCCAACCCGACTCAATCATGGTGATGGAGTGAACGTGTCATGTTCAAGAGCGACCTGCTACCAATGAAGCTATTCAAATTTTCTTCCCATTTTCCCCAATCATTGTTGACTAGTACCTCTTTATTTTTTTCAAGCTTGAGGAGGGTAACATATGCTTGTTCTATAATTTTCTCTTCGGGCAAGCCCGTCACTGTGTTTTAACGAGCCTAGCAACAGTGAAACTCGATCTTGTCTGCATGGACAAGTTTTTCGCTATTTTTTTAACGAGTCTAATGACAAAGATAACTCAGTCCTTTTCAATTTTAGAGAGTCTAGAAAGGGACATAAAGGCAACTCCAATGGTCCTTTTTCGTAATGTAATCCCTTAAGTTCGAAAAAGTGTAAAATAATATGAAAGGGATGACTTTTCAATAGTTTTAACGATCCAAACAAGATAAGCACTCGATCTTTTTGTGTAATAATCCCTCAGGTCCAAAAAGATTAAAATCTAGAGGAGGGATAACACTTCTGGTCGCTTTAACGAGCTGGAGAGGCCAATTTCTCAGCAATATTTTCGTATTTTACGAGTCAGATGAAAAGAGCTTAAAGGAGACTCATTTTTTGAGGAACGGGTGATGTTTTTGGATAGCAACTGGTTCCAGGCAAGGTTTGGAACTTTTCAATCACGACAATGGAAAGAGGGTGGCTAATAGAATCACTCATCGCAGTTGTTCCTCAAAAGGGTAAACAATCAAATGGGGGCATATGATCGGCTAAAAAAGAGTGGAGGTGATGGTAAGAACACAACCAAGGTTCAAAGGCTAATAGTCATGCGATCAAAATGGCTATTTACCAGGGGGTGGGGTTCATTTTTTAATGAGCTTGAACTCTATGGAAACACTTTCTCATTGCTAGGCTTATTTTTTAACGAGCTTGAACTTTGTGTAAAATTTCTCGTGGTGAGGTTTATTTTTTAACAAGCTTGAACTTTGGTAAAACTTCTCATGATAATAGTCAAAGATGTTGATTTTACCATTAACACTATGTTCTTTTGACGGTCATGCTGCCTGTTCAATTACTCCATCAACATGATTAGAAATGTAAACACGTGCTTGAAAAATTCGTTTAAACAACAATATCTTACTTGAACTAGGTGAATAGTAACATAAAAATAGTTTTTACCTCTCATTTTTACCATTTCATTCAAATTTGGGATTTTTGGAGCTCTAGAGGAGTTTTCCCCTTTGATTTTCACCAGCTGATTCCGGGAGATTCTATGAACTATTTTCGGCACCTTCTGGACTAGGTAGGAGCTAACCCTGAGCTCTTCAATTGCATTCTTTCCTTTTCTGATTTTGAGCATGCTTTCCTGTTCTGCTGGGCCTCTGGGGTTTGAAAAATTCATTCTCTCCCCATCGCACCCAATGTATATTGAAAGGTGTGATGCATACTGAGCTGGCCATTGGCTAGTCAGGATGCATCTCACCCAGTACATAGCTGGGGTGCGATGGGCGCAAAAGGGCAAGTATATGCATTGCTTTTCATGGAAATTTTTGCCTGTTTTTGCCTGAATCAGGATCCTAATTCTTCTCTTGTTTGTTTTTTAGAGATTCATTGGATCAAGATGGTCATTACATGGCATGAACATGAGCTTGAAGAAGAGGACATGGTTGCTTTACATGATCCAGGTACAGTGACTACTTTGCGGAACTGTGGTTTTCTCAAATTCTTCCACATATCGAGCATGAGGCAACAAATCAATTTGTTGCAATATTTTCTCGATGCATGGGAGCTTACCAACCAAGTGTTCTAGATTTGAGGTAAATCCATTAGTTTGACAGTTGAGGATATCTACTTCTTGACCAGTTTATCAAGGCAAGGTGCCCCTCTCTTGCTATTAGGATCCGCCCGTGGAGGTGAATCTATGAGGGATTATATTCGCCGATTCTATAGAGATGGATCTCAGCCGAGCAGGGACAGCAAGATTAGTACTTGTGATGTCACTGACTGATCCTTGAGGACTATATTATTCACCTTTACTAGATTGGCTAGTAGCATGGCTCTTCATTTGGCCAATAGGTCATATATGCAGTATGCTCTAGAATGCATTGAACTAAAGGTATTCAACTGGTGTGATGCAGTACTTCCGATTATAAAAGAACAACTCACCAAGGTGAAGAATGGAAGATGTAAGAACTTTGGTTATGGTTCTATTCTCACTGCCTTTTCCTTGGAGAAGATCCCACTGATGCAGCCACAGTACATTTCACTCAGACCATCAGTACCAATGGAACCACGAATACAGAGATGGGTCGATCTTATGGCCAGACATGCTGGTCAGTCATACATTTCATTCTCTGATGCCTTCTTTGAGTGGTTCGACCATCAGGAGATGGTCTTTGCTGAGTATCCATATGCTGGGATGGATTTCTGGGGTGACCGAGATTTGGTGCTACCGACCAACAAGCAGTGGGGTGTTATACGTAAATTTTTTGACCATATCCCTGTTTATTGTTTTTATAATGTTCTTATGTCTCTTAACGCTATCAAGACTAATCAAACTCATATATTCATGCAGATATTGGACCCATGCAGCCAGCAGTGCGTCCGAGGGTAGCAGCTGTTGTTCCAGCAGGAGAGGCTATAGGGAGGGTTGTCCTCTACGATCTAGATGTAGCCGAGACCCTTGCAGTATTGCAGGATCATATTGAGGGTCTCACCCTAGGTATCCAGGATGTGAGGACCGAAAAGTTACCTTTGAGATTACAATGCCATACTATTGGCGTGCCGAGTCGATGGACTAGGCTCTTATGTATGATCACACAGGTGGTGAATTTTTATCACCAACACCATTAGTGTAGGGTGCTTCTCTTCATTTTTTTATTTTTTGGGTCATGTGACCGATTTTGTATTGGACACAGAACATCTTTGAAAAAATATAAATATATAAATATATAAATATATATATATATATATATATATATATATATATATATATATATATATATATATATATATATATATATATATATATATATATATATATTATTTTTATTTTTATTTTATTTTCAGAGCTTTATTTTGGTTAAGTTATATGATCCTAATGCAAATGTTGATTTGAAATGCTTTCTTTTAAAAATGCTGCAAATGTCTATCTAACACATAATTTGTCAATGAATCAATTAATGTGTTTAAGTTTCTGGAAATGTATTGATATTGAATAGAATCAAACTGCCTTTCCAAAATCCTAACCCTTACGAACATACGATAGATAGCTAGATTCCGAACATAATATATGCCAGTAAGTTGTAGGATGGCAAGTTGTGAGTCTAGCCTAACAAAAATTCGACATATGTCACGTGTGATGGCATTAGAGAGAATTTCTATCAATGTGATATATTCAACAATGTTGTTCATTGATCGACCTATACACACTCCTTTGAAACTCACTAACTCACCGCTTGGATCAAAATGGCTCGGGCCACAGAAGATAGGTTCTATGCACTACGACTAGCTTCGTCGGCATATCCAACGAATGATTCCAATAGGTTCGACATCTGTAACAAATGCAAGAATGGATTACCTAATCAAAAAGATCACTCTTGACGAAAACAAAAATGTAACAAAAGCATATAAAGAGGTTATTGTACCTAGTCAAGCATAGTAACGCTTAAGGTACAACCCATTTCGAGGTTGTGCCAGTGGAATTCCATTGTAATCTACTAGCTTGTAGACTCCTTTTGCTAAAACTAGTTTAACAATATAGGGACCCATCCACAGAGATTGGAACTTACCTGCTCCAAATTTATCGGATTCCTGATCGTAAAGCAAGACCAAGTCACCTTTTGAGAAGACACGGGGTTTGACATTTTTGTCAAACTGTGCCTTAACTCATTTCTTATGGGCTTCATTAGCCAAGGCGGTGTCACGACGGGTTTCATCCAATTGGATTAGTTCCAAGAAACGAGCCTCTTCCTCTAAAGTTCTAGCGAGAAGGTCGATTGAGAGCTTGAGAGATGAAATATCACATTGAATTGGTAAGACGGCTTCCAGGCCATACACCGGCTGAAAGGGTGTAAACCCGGTCACATTTCTTACCGAGGTTCTGGATGCCCATAAGGCTGAGTACAAGATTAGGTGCCAACTCTGTTTATGGACTCCGATAATCCTTTGCAACATGTGCTTTAGGACTTTGTTGATGGCCTCAACTTGTCCGTTAGCTTGTGGATAATATGGAGAAGAACTGTCATGGGACAATCCTAGTTTGGCAGCCAATTCGACCATCATGTGATTGCGAAAATGCAATCCATGATCTGTGACTATAGCCTGCAGAATGCCGAACCTAGAGACTACATGATTAAAAAAGAAAAGAGCAGTTGTTTCGCCAATGTTGTTTAATGTAGGCATCGCCTTGGCCCATTTCATAAAATAGTCAATTGCGACTATGATATACCCATGCCCCCTGGCCGAGGTGGGGTTACATGTCATGAAATCTATGCCCCATTTGGCGAATGGCCCAATAGAAACTACTGGTTGCAAAGGTGCGGGTGGTGTTCTAGTTTTGCGGTCGAAGATTTGACTAGCATGGCAACTTCTAACTATGGTTATGCAATCCTTGAACATTGTTGGCCAAAAGTAGTCTGCTCGTAAAATCTTTTGTACAATGGCATAACCAGATTGATGCCCCCCACACGCGCCTGAAAGACAATCATTCAAGACCTTTTTAGCCTCCTCATGGGTGAGGCACCTTGGCAGATCTGTATCGGTACCACGATGGTAAAGCGTATCATTGACGATCATGTAGTCTTTTGCTTGGTATCAAGTACGTCGTTGTTCAGAGCGAGAGGTATTAGGCCTATATGTTTGGATTTAGAGATAGATGATTATATCTCTGTACCACGGATCGCTTGACGATATCAAAAACAAAGATTCATCCACGATTGTTGCTTTGGATGTTGAATCATTGGAAGATGATGGGAAATCACATAATAACTCCACGAAAACTAGAAATTTCTTTGATTTCGATTTTACGAATTCTAGATCAAACTCTTGCAAAATAGCTATGCACTTTGAATATTTGCCCCCAAGTAATAGATGCGACAGAATGTAAGTCATTGGGTTCCAATTTGATAAAATGATAGTTTTGCGAAATAGGATATAGTGTCGAAATCTTTGTACTGCTTGAATAGCTCTGAGAGCCAGTTTTTCAACATAGGAGTATTTTCTTTCTATATCATTTAAGTTTCGACTTAAATAATAGATAGGATGTTTGATTCCATTTTCTTCTTGATCTAAAACCATTGCAATGGTTGTATTTGCTGCAGCTAGATACATGTTAAAGTCTTTCTGATAATCAGGAGCGTACATTAATGATGCTTTTATTAGGTATTCCTTTAGAGCATCAAAGGAATCTTGCACAACCTGATCTTAGTTAAAGGGTACTTATTTTTTCAAAAGACGCGTATAACCTTTAGCAAGTTCGGAATAATTTGGAATGAACCTCCTCAGAAAGCTTGCTTTCCCTTGGAGTTTCTGAATCTGAAGAAAATTTGAAGGTGGAGGCATATCGATGATTGTCTGAACCTTACATGGGTCGAGTCAAATTTTGTCCTTAGAAATATGAAGCCAAGTAAATGACCAGAACCGACACAAAACACAAACTTGTGTGGATTGAGTCATATCATGTAGTGTCGGCAACGTAGAATATAGCTCTCAAATGCTGCAGATCATTAGTTCGCTTTCACAAATGAGCAGGAAGATCATCGAGATATGGTTGAACGATGTTCTTGATGTCATGGAAGGCATAAATCATAGCCCTCTGAAAATTTACCCCTGCGTTCTTTAAATTGAAAGGTAATTTGTGGTAGGCGAATGTGCCCCATGGATATATAAATGTAGTCTTCGACTGGTCCTGTGAGCGGATATTTATTTGATTATGCCCAGAAAATCCATCCATAAATGCAAAGATTTTGCATCCGGTTCATTCATCAATTATCTGGTCGATGAAGGGTGTAGGGTAGTTGTCTTTTGGACAAGCTTGATTTACATCCCTGTAATCAATGCACACTCTAATCGTTCCTTTATTTTTCATCACAGGAACAATATTCAATACCCAATCAGTTAGAGGAACCGGGTAAATGAAACCAGCATGTAAAAGTTTTTCAACTTCTACCTTGATGGCAACGGCTTTCTTTGGGTGCACCTGCCGAAGCCGTTGTTGTATCGATTTAACATCTAGATACATCTTGATTTCGTGTTCAACTATACTCGAGTCAATGCCTAGCATTTCTTCGTATGACCATGCAAATACATCTCTGAATTCGCAAAAGAGAGCGCAATATATTTCCAGTTCTGAAGAAGAACAAGATTTTCCGACAAGAATATTCTCTACAACATTAGGTTTGATCGAGATATTTATGGTGCTAGTTTCTTCAATATTGAACAGATTTTGCTGGGAATCCACCGTGTTTATAGTATTTGATAGAAAATCAAAAACTGAAGGATGACCAAGGTCGTTGGAAAAATCTTCGTTGTAATCCGGAAGATGGGAACGATGGTGGTAATCACCCCATGGTGCCTCTTCTGTCATCATCGACTAAATAATTCCTTTGTTTGTAGAATGTACGTGTGACCAAGGATCTGAAGAGGTACCATATTCCTTTGACCTATCTACCCAAACACTCGATGAGAATTGATTTGGGTTTGTCACCCAGGCTGATAAAATTGATTGCTATAAAATCTCTATTGGGCTTGGAGGTAAAACCTGTTGATGATCCATGCTAAAAAAATGTTTGGAAATCTTCTAAATGGAAGATATCATATTGCAGGTTCCTACTATTACCACTTCCGCCAGATTACTCAGAGGCAGTAGGGAAAAGGTACCCATCAATGTGGGATCTTTCAGTAGGCACACTCCGACATTTTGAAGCAAATGAGAGCTTCCATGGATCATTGGAATGCTTCCTGAAACTTGTGAACTGTTGGGGAGAAAGGTTTGTTGATCAATGATTGTAATTCCTCCTTTGAAAGGAAATGCAATCTTTCTAAAGTAAGTTGATACAACAACAACCATGGCATAAATCCAGGGCCTTCCTAGTAAGATATTGTAATCGAGGTTTCCATCAATAACTTCGACGTCAATTTCTACTATTTTTCCCCCCAGTTCAACTTGTAAGTTACCCAAAATCCCATATGGGGTGCATGTTCATCCATCGAATGCTTTTAATGTCGTTGATGATCTTCACAAGGGTGGTGATCCTAAAGTTTTCCAGCAACTCATTGACATAATGTAGGTAGATGCCCCCTCATCAATAATTGTTCAATGAATAGTTTTGTTGAGGGCTTTCACTTGGATGAGGAAAGAAAGTTGAGCTGGTAACTGAGGTTCAAATCCTTTATGATTAAAGGCCATAAGATTGGAATCCGTTGGGTCAATCCCACCTATTGCTGATAATAGAGCCTGCTTTTGGGAGGGGAAATTTTGTAGTACTTCAAGTGTCGACATAGCGGACGACGATTGGGCCAGATCCTATACTATATTATAATTCATTGTTGCTCGAGCACGAGGATTAAATGTCGATTTGTGTACTACTCCCTTTGGTGGCTTTATTGTTAGCTCAGGAACGATGGGTGGCACAACTTCGGTTGAAGTTGTTGTTTAACTACTAGGTTGATCTGCAGCCTTGTTGTTCGACAGCTATGGACTCCCGTAATATTTATTCCTTGTCGATATCAAAGCATCATTTTGTTGTTTCGAAATTGACAACATAAGCACTTGGGATGGGGAAGAATTTTCGTTAGCAACCAAATTGGTTTCTAGGTTTGGAAACAGATCCGTTAAGACTGCCGAGGTTCTTGAATTCTCAAAGATTTTCTTAACTTCAGCTCTATGTGGACAATCACTCATCCCATGGTATTCTTCACATATGTGACATGGTGAAGGAGGTTTCTTTTTCCCATAAGGGTTTGCAGAAGAGTTTTCAGGAGACGAATCATCCTATTTCTTCTTTGTTCTTTTCCCTTTCTTCTTGCCCCCTGGCTGCTTCGGGTCTTTGCCTTTGTCGGTGGACACGGCATTAACCTCTGAGGCAAGAAGTTCTTAATTTGCATTTTGACTAGAAACCGCACGAGCTTTCTTAGATGCAGCCTTCACGGTTTTGTGCCTATCACACCATTGCCAACATGAGAGTCTTTGTTTGATTTACGAGGAGGAGGAACGGAAAAATCTGGTCTAGGAGCATCAGGGATTTTGTCGTAGAGCATGCTATACTGAGTATAAATCAAGTCTAGATATTGTGCATGGGCAATGACTTGCTCTTCAGTGACAACGCCCCCCGTTTAGCCACATCTTCTGTAATGGAAGGTAACAATGACTTAATAAACCATTCAACTAGCAGCTGATCAGGAACATATGTTTTTACCATTCAGTGATGACATCGCCACTCATGAATATGATCTAATATATGAGTGGTTTTTGTTTGCTTAAAATTTGTAAGAAGCTCTGTTCCTGTTTCATACCTTATGGGTAGCTGAAAATGGGTTAAAAAGGTCATGACAAGGGTGCTGAAGTTATCGAATGAAGCTCTTGGCAATTTGATGTACCATTTTGCTGCCAGACCAGTTAACGTTCACTGAAACAGGCGAAGCCTAATCGAATCATCATTGAGAGTGTTGGATGAACACCACAGATGGAAGGTCATCACATGATTCGATGGATCTTCAGCCATATTTCCACTGAATTTAGGAATATCTGACAAAATTTTATGAGAAATGGCTAGCCACCAAGGGGCGTAAGCAATTAGATCATTTGTTATCTGATTCAAATATTGTAATTTCAATGTTGCGATGAAAGGAAACTGTTGATTCAGGTTTGGCGAAGTGTACCCAGGATAAGATGGGATCACCTGAGCAGTGGGTCTTTGCATACCAGCATAATGTATTTGATGCTGATAACTTTGATAACGTTGATGGGCATAACCATTATGATATGGTTGATGGTGACCGCTTTGAATATATGGTTGCCCATTACTCGCAAAGATTTATTGCTCAGGTCCTCGGTAAGCTTGCTAGAATTGCGGTTATTGATATTGCACCAACCATGGTTGTGAAGCCATTTATTGTTGTCCAATACTAGATGTTTGACCAAGATGAGGGGTGATAGTACCCATTTGAGCCTGAGTCACTTCAATTAAGGATCCACTAATCGGAAATTGTGGTTGAGTCATTGAGACAAGAGGCTGTTGTATTATGGCTTGAGAGACTTGAGGTTGGAAATTGGATCATTTGTTATCCGATTCAGATTTTGTAATTTCAATGTTGCGATGAAAGGAAGCTGTTGATTCAGGTTTGGTGAAGTGTACCCAGGATAAGATGGGATCACCTGAGCAGTGGGTCTTTACATACCAGCATAATGTATTTGATGTTGATAACTTTGATAAGGTTGATTGGCATAACCATTATGATATGATTGATGGTGACCGCTTTGAATATACAGTTGCCCATTACTCGCAAAGCTTTATTGCTCAGGTCCTCGGTAAGCTTGCTAGAATTGCGGTTGTTGATATTGCACCAACCATGGTTGTGAAGCCATTTATTGTTGTCCAATACTGGATGTTTGACCAAGATGAGGGGTGATAGTACCCGTTTGAGCCTGAGTCACTTCAATTAAGGAGCCACTAATCGTCGATTGTGGTTGAGTCGTTGAGATAAGAGGTTGTTGTATTATGACCTGAGAGACTTGAGGTTGGCATACAACAGGTAGCGCTTGTACTCGCGACACCATTATGATAGCTGGTGTAGTGGGAATATTTGACATAGGTAGATTTGGTTCTATTGAATATACAACCCTTGGTTGTTGAGGCAATATTGGCACCCAACCACTGGATGCAATTCCAGCTTGACCTGAATTTTGTTGTGAGCTCTCATATGGTCATTCACCTGGAGGGAACAATGAGAAGGCATACTACCCCCCATATGGCGGCAATCTAGTGGTCAAAGGAAAAATGGGTCCTTGTAGACTGGACTGCCCATATTGATACTGTTATGGAGGATCAATTTGTTGAGACTCAACATAAGAAATTCCAAATATTACTCCAGACGAACAAACGGGAACAGACCACACTATCAAAACAGTCCCTAGGTGGACTCCATCTAGCGGTTGAGAGCTAGTTGTGATAGATGGTACACCAGTGAGCATTGTCAAAGTAGTGTTAGGAAGTTCTGCTAAAACTGTATCAGATGACACAGTCCTAGATGTCGATGGTTGTTCAGACATATTGAGTCTATCCAAAAGACTTCCTAGTGATTCTATAGGAATTTGCGATGAAGGTTGACTATCTTCTAAATTAGAAGGATATAGGTGGATCCCAGTTCCATAATGTAATGGGGTACTAGATGGAAGATCCTCCACAATCTCTTTTATCGCAATCAGTCCAGGTGGAAGAGGCAGACCGTCAGGTCCGTAAAATATGTCAGGTGCAGAAGTAGGTGCACACTCTCTAGCGACATATGTTGGAGGGTTAACACTTTCCGAATTAGTCCTAGATGAAACTGGTTCAGGAATAGATGTGTTTACCACTACAGTAGGATCAGTTCAGGTGTCCTCTTGTAACTTTGGAACTTCTTCTGTAGAGGCAGGGATACTAGAAATAGTTGGAGTAATTGGAGTTTCTGAGGATGTTGAAACACAAGTTTCAAACAAACCAGGATACTTTGATCCAGTTAAATGAGATCGCTTGGCCCGAAATGGTTTCGTTTCTGGAGACAAAGACGGTTGACTCGTTAGTCTCCATGAATGACGGGGTTTTGAGTGACTTTATTCCACGATTGTGGATTACTTGATCAACTCAAAATAAGAAGGGGAAAATGTTATTCCAAATTAAATGAATTTTATGACGCTTTGACACAACTTGCTTTTTAAATTTTTAAGAGTCGAGAAAAAGCTAAAGATGACTCTGGTCACCTTTGATTTTTAATGAGACTGGAGTGACAAGTGCTCAGATGGACCTTTTCTATTAAAGAGTCTGAAAAGGAATGAAAGTGACTACTCTGGAAATCTAGACAGAGGGATTACCAAACCAATCGCAAAATTGTAGAATAATTTTTATGGTACGATAGTCAATCCTCCCGATTGTTGTGTTTAGTGCATTTCTATTGATAGGGCAACAGACATGGTTTCCTAAGGATAAAGGATATAGCCTATTGTGGTCTCTCAATATATACTCGACGGTACGTGGGAGCACAAGTCCCTACTGGAACTTGTCGTCTCGAAGAGGAGGAATCACCCAACCTACAATGAAAGTGATAGTTACCAGGCTTTATGATGCCGGAATACGTCTCTAGCCTAGACTTCTAAATGTTGTGCGTTAGGTTCCAAAGCGTTTTTATGTTCATTGAATTTATTTTATAGTTGATCTTTCTTAAGAAGCTTGCCTTTAAGGTTCACCATATGATGTAGATATACAGATCCTAAATATGCAATCTAAGATGATAAACAGTCGTTTACTTTCTTTTTGTAATGAATGTCCTAGCTACTAAGGAAAGAGAAGCAAAATTCTTTCAACATAGAGCAGAGAGCACACACTAGATGCACTTTTCCTAAATCAACTTCAGCATGCAATCTTAATGCAAATGCACATGCATGTATTGTTTTTCAGTTTCCTTAATGTGAAAATGACAAAAAGAAAACAAAGTAAAGATCTAAACTATCTTCTTTCAAAGTGACAGTACTAACAATTTTCTTTTCAAAAAACGAAAGTAAAGCCAAGATGACACTTTGCGAGTTCGAATTAAAAATTGATTTCGACACTTGAAATACTAATGATTCAAATAAAATACAATGGAAAAAATGTAATCGACTGTCTAAAAGAGGAATGCTTTGTAATATTCTTTTTCTTGACTAAAAATGACACTTGTGACACTTTCAAATCAAAATACGACAGTTCGATTAAGCTACTATTTGCACAAGAGAACTGTAAATGACGAAAAATACATAAAAAACATTCTCAATTCTTTATCGATGGAGGCTGAATAATGCAAAAGAAGGGAGTTTCAATAGTGATACACTGATCACAGATAGCAAAACTCCTAAATAAAGCTGAAGACAATGAAGAAAAAACCAAAATCTGGAGGCAGAAATAGTCTTACCTGATCATCACACCTGTAACATAGGGAAACAAGGATGCATCTCACCTACAACACACGGGAGGTGCGATGCATCCAGACTGCCAAGAAGAACAGTGTCATGGTCTAGGGACAAGACTGAGCTTGGTGTTTTCTCATAGTTTGCAGCTACGTTCGTGGATTTAGGCTGAGCTAATGATTGTTAGTAAACACAAAGTATAGGGGGTGATCCAATGAGGTTATTTGAGCTACCACCAGGGCACTTAGGATGTTTGCAAGCTAGATGTTGAGTTCATAAACCAACATGGAGATTGACTGAAGTAGCGTTGATCTACTTTGCACTTGCGTAGCAAATGCAGTTCGAAGGCTAGCTGGATTAACTTCATGCTCTGTCTGTAGTTTATGAAGCAAAAAAATAGAGACAAGCAATCAAACTATTCGATCCCCAGTGGAGTCGCCATTTGGTTATCAGCAAAACTAGTGTCCATTCAGAGTTGCTAGTCCCACTAAGACAGGTAGCTATCTTAGAAACAAACAGATTAAAGATACTTGTGTTTTCCTTTATGAGAGATAGATGAGAAAGAAGCAGAGAGTGCCAACCTCAGTCTTTCGCTTGGCTCCTTGCTTGTTTCCTCCCTCCTTTGACAGAGATTTTCCACTCCTTCCTTACTTGTCCTGCTTGAAAGAATGCCTGTAGAGTCAAAGTAGCATAATACCATCAAAGCATAGAGATATATAACCATAAACAATATAGGACCAGATCTATATTAACCATATAAATGCATACATAAACAAGAGATTCAGAGATATACAAGCATATGGAGGAAAACTCAAATAGCTTTATTGATAAAAGTAGTAGAAGAGAGGATTACAACCAGGCTGTCTAATCCAACATCATCCTCCCAGGATGAAAGCCCTCTTCAAATCATACAAAGCAAGATCATCCAACAATGTCTTCAAAGAGAAACCAACAACACTTCCTTGCAAATTACAAAATTCCAGCCTTTGGATCTCTTGGATGAGGGATCCATATATAGATGTTTTCAGGAGAGTGAGTCAGCTTCTAGGATTTTGATTAGTTTCATTTCATTGATAGTCCTTGGTTCCACTTGGAGATTTTAGATCTCTTACACATCCACAGGTGAATTCAGAGAGGCAAGTGTCATGTAAGCAGTTTCTAGAAGATTCTCTGGGTTTCCACCTAGCAAACTATTTCTGCTATTTGTCTGCTCTCACTCATCGCACCCTACAGAAGGGCCTTCCAATATGCATCGCAACCCCCGTGTGTAATAGGTGAGATGCATTGCACCCTATGCATGGAGCAGTCTGTATGGTTCTGTTTTGACCAGTTCCAAGTAGTTTTTTCATGGAGAACTTCTGGGAGATGTTGTAATCAGCTGACGTTGTTCCTTTAGGGTATGAAACAACACTTTTTAGGGGTTTAGAAGCCCTTGGTTTATGGACATATGTGATTTGGGTTCCAGTGCCTAAATATGTCTATAACGCCTACCATACCTCCATGCCAAGAAATTAATGAATGAGCCCCATGTCCTTCATCTCAAACTCTCTTGCAAGGTCCTCCTTACAATACTTGATCAGCTGATCATCACGTGTCAGTATGAGATCATCAACATAAAGTACAATGATCAACGATTTACCTTAGACCACTAAGCGACACAGGTTTGCACCCGATTCACTCTTCATGAAGTCCAAACCAATGAAGTAGCTCTCTATCCTATTGTACCAAGCATGAGGTGCTTGCTTCATCCCATACAACACTCTTTTGAGCTAGCACACATCCAACTCATGGTCAAAGGTTGCAATACCTTTAGGCTCCTCTATGTAGACCTCTTCCTCAATCAAGCCATTAAGGAAGGCTTTCTTCACATCCATATGGTTTATCTCCCAACCCATCTATGTGGATAGTGCTAATATAGATCTAATTGACAATAATCTTGCAACAAGAACAAAGGCCTCATTGTAGTCAATCTCCTCTACTTGTGAAAATCCATGGGGAAAAAATCTAGCATTATGTTTCTCCACACTACTATTTGTAGCTTTCTTTACCTTGTGGAACCAATAGGAGCTCATCACTGACTTGTCCTTTTGTCTCAGAACCACATCCCAAACACTGTTACGAACTATGGAGTCATACTCCTCCATCATGGCATGAACCCAAATAGACTACTGCACTTCTTACTTAAAGGAAGATGGCTTTGTCGCAACACATTTTCCCATAAGAGCCATGTATATAGTGTACCTCTCACATGACCTCCTCTGCTTTCACTGATAAGTGAGTGCTCCCGCATTCTCCTGTGCATCATCGAACAATATGTCAGCCCCTCTTGTGTGCTTTCTTCCCTATGTGGAAGACTCTACTTGAGTGGATGTGTCCACACCCAAATTCTTTGCATGTGGCTTCTCCTCATCAATATGAGGCTCCTCAACCTTAAGAGCTAAAATCTCCTCACCTGCATGTAGATAAAGCTCCCTCTCAAGTGAAACTCGTGTGGCCTTCTCCTAATTGAATTTGACATCCCTGCGAACCAATGTAATCTTGCTGGTCAGAAATTACACCCAATAGATGTGAGGTGTATCAGTGTACTCCACAAATATCCCCAACTCTGTTGTTGGCTAAAGCTTCTTCCATCTATCTTTCGTCACATGGAAATATACCGATGAATCAAAAATGCTGAAGTGACCATCATTTGGCCTCTTACCAGAATAAGCCTCCTCTGTTGTTTTCATCTCAAGTATCTAATGTGGGCTATGATTTTGAACATAAACCATTGTATTGCATGCCTCAACCCACAAGTGTAGTGGTAAGCCCTGATCATGCAAAAATTTTCTTGATGCCACTACTATTCTTTTGTTCTTACTCTCGGCCACCCCATTTTTCTCAGGGTTATGGGGTGCTGTCAACTACCGCTTAATTCCTTTCATTGCACAAAATTTCTTAAAATAATTTGAGATATAGTCACCACTATCATCACTTTGTAGAGCTTTAACCTTCTTTCCAGAATCTTTCTCCACCAATGATTTAAACTCACACAACTTTGTGAACATTTGATCCTTTTTTTACATGAAAAATATCAAGCATTTACGAGATATGTCATGAAAAATATAATATAATACCTGTGTTTGGCTGTGGATGGTGTCGAGAATGGTCCACACACATTTGAATGGACTTACTCTAGAACCAACTCTACTCGACTGTCTCTGTATTGAAAGGAATACTTCTTGTATTTTCCCAAAGCACATCACTTGCATGTATCATCTTGCTGAAGTGTACCTTTGGGAAGACTAGTAGAGATCTACTGCAATATCTTCAAAGCCCCATGATGCAAGTGGCCCAATTGTGTATGCCACAACTCACCAACATCTCGGCTCTACACCCTTTCTTCTTTTGTGCTTAAAGAAACACAATCCTCTACCTACATATTATAGATATTATTCACCCAAGTCCCTATCTTATTTACTTGACCTATGGCTATGTGTCGAAGGAATTCATTTCCTTTCGAGAAGATCACATCATAGCCTCTATCCTTAAGAATGGCAATGGATACAAAGTTATTCTTCAGCCTGGGAACATATATACCATTATTAAAGGTGAGTGGAGCAACATCTTCTTCTAAAAACTAATCGTACCCAATCCAGTAATGCTATACTTCCCATCATCAAACATGTCGATATGCATCTCGAGATATTTCTCCTCTAGGTCACTGAATAACTCCTTGTTGTTCATCATGTGGAATGAAGCTCAACTATCTAAGTACCATATACTTCCCATCATTGATCACACCATGCATGCAATGAGGGAAATGTCCAATTCGAGTTGAAAGGCCAAAGCCTCACCCACCGCTCCTCTAGAGGACTTATTCTTGGACTTCTTTAGTGGAAAATTTGTAGCAAAATGGTTGAGTTCATGACAACGAAAGCACTTAATTTTCTTCATCTCTTTCTTCTTACCTCCATGATAAGAATTCGATTTGGAATGGGAAGTTTTTTCTTTCCCCTTCTTCACCTTAATCACTAAGACGCACTTCTTTTGATCATTAGTCTTTGATGAAGACCCATCCCTGGTGTTCCTCTTGATCTCTCCCACATCAAATCCGACCACAATTGTTCCCAATCTGGCAACTTCTCTTGGCCATTGACACAATCCTGATAGCTATGCCAACCCTTTTGGAGTATTTGAAGAGAATAACTCACCATATCATCCTCAGAAACCATGACTCCAACACTTCCAAGCTCATCATGACACTGAGTGAACTTGGTCCAGTATTTAGAATCATCTTGGCTTTCTCCATTTTGATTTTTCAAAGTTTGTCCCGTTGAAATGTGGCAACAAGAATATTCCAATTTAATTTTTCCTTGAATTAAATTGTGACTTAAAATCGAATTTAGTCTTAATAGCTACTTGGAAAAAATTAATTAAGTTATTTTGACTTAATTAGTTGGAGAAATTCAAGTTAGAAGTATTTTTGAAGTCATGCAGGAGTTATCCCTTAAATTAAGGAGATAAGATTGAGTTATATTTGAGTTGTAATTAATTAACTCAGTTTACTGAGTTAAGTCCAGCTAAATTAGTTCCAAATTGTTTGAGGAACTAACAGAGAGTTAACAATGAGTTGATGCATGCATTCACTCAACTAGTGTACTCCAGTTAACTGAAGATTCCCTCACCTGTAACTCATGCATGTCTATTCTAAGAAAGACCCAGTTGAGATTAAAGTCAAGGACAATGTACTATTAGTTTCATGTGTTTTCTTATAAGGAAAGCTCATGCATGTCATCAAGAAATCATTCCTTGAGGGTTGCACTGGTTTGATAGTTTGTGAGATCGGAGTGTTCCACTTGGTTGAAGGTGAATCATCCCAAAGGAACAACACAAGGAAATAGGAGCTTGGAGGGCAGAGAGGAAGGTTGGAGAGCAGGAAAGATTTCTTGTGAGCATCTATGACGATTGTACCTAGAGCTGGCTAGCTATGAGAGCTAAGGCTTTGTATAATTCCTATGTATTTCCACCTTGTATGATAATACAGATAGTGGGGTTTTCAGGTGAGGCTTTCCCCAAAGTATTTTCATGTGTATTGTGCATTGATTCTTCTTCTTCTGGTTATATTGTTTAGCTAGATATTTAATATTCTACAAATTGATAGTAGAAGTAGGTTATAGTATTCTACTTTTATTTATATTGCATTATCGGGTTAACCTATCACAGATTTTCTACATGGTAAAAGAGCTAGATTTGTAGAAATTTTTCCACATTGTAACTGAGCTATGAGCAATATACTGAGAAGAGAATTCAAAGTTTGAAGTTCAGGGTTGCAGGTGCAAATAGAATTGATATCATACTTCAAGGTTGGCCAATGGCATTCTATGTCTTGAGACTCGAGTATGCCTTGGAAGGTAGCTCGAATTACATAGCATGGAAAGATAGAATGGAGGTTGTATTAGAAGACAATGGATTGAAGGAATTCATTGATCAAGAAATCCCAAAGCCAGCTTCAAATAATGCACAAGAGTTGGATGAGTGGAAGAAGTGTGTGGCGAAGGTGAGACAAATCATCCTTGAGGGAGATCGAGACCATATTTCTTGAGTCTCCATGGGAAGGATACTTCATTTTCAATGTGGAAGACACTGAAGGACCTCTACGAGAAAAGTAGAGACGAGAGGAAATTGGCGCTCAAGGATAAGCTTCGAAGAATCAAGATGGATAAGGGCGATACTATTTCCACATATTTGAGCAAGCTCACCTCCTACAGAGATGAGCTTAGTAGTGTGGGAATAACTACTGTCGATGATTATATGGTGAGCCTCACTCTCCTTTCGCCTTCCAAAGAGTTGGAATAACTACTGTGACTCTGTGAATGGAAGGGAGAAACTGCCAGATTGGGAATGAATGTGGTCGGATCTTATGAAGGAGAAGATCAGGAGGAGCACACGAGATTGTTCTTCATCCAAGAATGATGATGAAGAGAATCTGTCCTTAGCAGGTAAGGAAAGGAAAGGGAAGGGGAAGGCTTCCCATTCCAAATCAAATTCTTCTCATGGAGGGAAGAAGGGTGACAAGTCTAAAGTGAGATGCTTTAATTGTCATGAGATGGGATAGTATGCGACTAATTTCCCATCGAAGAAGTCCAAGAATGGATCCTCAGAAGGATCGGAAGGTGAGGCATTATCCTCTCAGTTCGAAATGGACTTTACCCTCGTCGCATTCATGGTGTCATTGATGTTGGGTTGTGTTTAGTATATTGACAGTGGAGCCTCATTTCACATGACTAACGATAAAAAGTTATTCAGTGCCATGGAGGAGAAAGACCTCAAGATGCACGTAGATATGGGTGACGACGGAGGGTATATTGTTTTAGGAGTGGGTAGGGTTGCCTTTTAGAGGGAGCGTGGAGCTCCTATCACCTTGACAGATGTGAGGTATGTGCCTGGACTGAGGAAGAACTTGGTATCGGTCACGATGTTGGGGGAAAAAGGCTATGATATTGTCTTCAGTAAAGGAAAGGCATTCTTAAGACACATAGCCATGGGTCATACCAAGAGGATAGGGATGCAGGTGAAGAATCTCTATAAACTAGAGGTAGATGATTATGCACGATTGAGTATGAAAGTAGAATTGGTAAAAAGCCAAGACATTAGCGAGTTGTGGCATAGGTGGTTCAGCCATTTGCATCATGGGGCTTTGAAGATAATGCAACAGATATCTACAGGACTTCCTAAAGGTAAACTTGAGCAAGTTGATAGATGCAAAGGTTGTACCTTGGGAAAGTACACCAAGTCTTCCTTTCATGATCGAGAGAGTTGAGCAGAGGCTATCTTAGAATGAGTTCATAATGATGTGCATGGACCATTCTCGATGACATCCACAACGAAGCAAAGGTATTATGTGATTTTCATTAATGACTATTCTCGTAAATGTTGGATTTATTTCATGCAAAAAAACGAACAAACTTTCACAAAGTTTTGTGAGTTCACAGCTTTGGTCGAGAAAGACCCAAGGAAGAAGAACAAGGGCTTGAGAAGTGACAACGATGGAGAATATGTCTCTCAAGAGTTTAAGGACTCATGTGCAACGGAAGGAATTAAACGAGAGTTGACATCACCTCATAACCCACAGCACAATGGGGTGGTGAAGAGGAAGAAAATAACTATTGTAGGGGAATCATGAGCAATGCTCCATGACCAAGGCCTGCCACTTCACATGTGGGATGAGGCATGCAACACAATGGTCTATTTGTAGTATAGAAGCCCACATCACATACTTGTGATGAAGACACTAGAGGAAACTTTCTCTGGTAAGAGACGAAATGTGGGTCACTTTAGGATCTTTGGCTCATCGGTATATTGCCATGGGACAAAGGATGCATGGAAGAAGCTTCAGTTGAGAGCAAAGTTGAAGATACTTGTGGGGTACACTCATACACCTCACAAATATCGGGTGTACTTTCCTACCAATCGAAGGACAGTAGTTTGCAGAGATCTCAATTTTGATGAGCAAAAGGCCATGCGAGCTTCCCTTAAGAGTGAGCTCGAACTACAGGCTATGGAGGAAATATTGGTTCCTAAGGAGGAGGAGTCTTAGATTGACTTAGAGTAGCTGCATGCAAAGGTTCTAGGAGTGGAGACATGCACTCAAGCAGATTCTTCTAGAGATGGACAGAAGTGCACAAGAGAAGTTGACAGATTTTTGGAGGATGTGAGAGAGAATGTGGGAGCACCATATTCTCAGTGCAGACAAAGGAGGTCACTTGGGAGGCACACTGAATACATGGCCCTTGTTGGGGAACATGTTGAGACGAAGCCATCTTCCTTTGAGGAAGAAGTGAAAAAACCGATTCGGGTTGATGCTATGGTGGAGGAGTGTGACTCCATAGTTCGTAACTGTGTTTGGGACGTGATTCTGAGACTGGAGAACAAGTCAGTTATGAGTTCCCATTGGATTTACAAGGTAAAGCAAGCTGCTGATGATGGGAGGATCATGTTGGTGCAGTATATTTCTATAGAGGAGCAAGATGATGACATTTTGACAAAGACATTGTCCAAGTGTAAATTTGACATCCATAGAGACAGGATCAGGGTGGCAGATACTCCCTTTCTTATTGAGAGGGAGTGTTGAAATGTGGCAACAAGAATATTCCAATTTAATTTTTCCTTTAATTAAATTGTGAATTAAAATCAAATTTAGTCTTAACATGTACTTGGAAATAAGTAATTAAGTTATTTTGACTTAATTAGTTGGAGAAATTCAAGTTAGAAGTCTTTCCGAAGTCATGCATGAGTTATCCCTTAAATTGAGGAGATAAGATTGAGTTATAGTTTAGTTTCAATTAGTTAACTCAATTTACTGAGTTAAGTCTAGCTAAATTAGTTCCAAACTGTTTGAGGAACTAATAGAGAGTTAACAGTCAGTTGATACATGCATGCACTCAACTAGTTTACTCCAATTAATTGCAGATTCCCTCATCAGTAACTCATGCATGTCTATTTTGAGAAAGACCGAGTTGAGATTAAAGTCAAGGATAGTGTACTATGAGTTGCATGTGTTTTCTTATAAAGAAAACTCATGCATACAGTCAAGGAATCATTCCTTAAGGATTGTGCACTTCTTACAATCTGTGAGATCAAAGTGTTCCACTTAGTTGAAGGTGAATCATCCCAGAGGAACAACACAAGGATATAGGAGCTTGGAGGGCAGAGAGGAAGGTTGGAGAGCAGCCAAGATTGCCTGTGTGTTTCTGTGAGGATTGTACTAAGAGCTAGCTAGCTGTGAGAGCTAAGGCTTTCTATGATTCTTATGTATTTCCAACTTATGATAATACAGATAGTGGGGTTTTTAGCTAAGGCTTTCCTCAAATTATTTTCATGTGTATTGTGCATTGATTCTTCTTTTTCTAGTTATATTGTTTAGCTCGATCTTTAAGCTTCTGCAAATTGATAGTAGAAGTAGGTTATAGTATTATGCTTTGATTTATATTTCATTATCGGGTTAACCTACATACAAATTTTCTACATGTGCTTTAGTTCCAATTTCCTTTAGTCACTGTTGTTCTAATACAAGTCTCTCAATGTTTTCCACATAGAATATAAAGTTTCTTTGCCATGGAGACTCGATACAATGTGGTCTCGAACTCCATCAAGGATTATCCACCTCGACTTCACCACACACTTTTTCCATTCAGCAAAATTCTGTGCATCTGATGCTTCTCACTTAGGAATTTCTTTATCAAAAAATTCCTTCAAGCCATTATCCACTAGAAAAATCCCCATTTTTTCCCTCCATGCCATAAAATTCAAGTTTCCTTCCAATCCATACTCGAGCTACAAACAATAGAATGCCATCTGCTGATCGTAAAGTATGTATTGCAAATTCGAATTTCACTTGAAACTCAAAACTCGAAACTTTGAATTATCCTCTAGTATACTATTATTAGCTCCGATAAAATGTGGAAAATCATATAGATTCACAAGCTCATGCAATGCACTAAAGCACAAGACAAGAATCTACTTCTATTATCAACAAGCACAAGTCAATAGCTCGATGAAAACAATATGAAGGAGAAGAAGATAAAACAAAGGGACATAACATAAGGTGTATCTCGGGAAAACCACTTCACAAAACTTCACTATCTTTATTTCATATATCAGAAATATGAGTGAAGATACAAATCTTTTTCTCACTAGAACAATTCTGCACAAGTATGATCAACTCTCTCAACTCACAAGCTAGATCTTGGCCAACACTTAGCCAATTGTGCATCTCTCCAAGATCCTAATCTCTTTTGTGTAATTCCTGGGATGAATCGCACATATTTAAAGGGAATCCATGCTTCCAAAACTACCCAATCCAAACATAGTATCAATCTGTGATGCATGCATGATATTTAACATTGTCCCTCCACTCTAGTCTCAACTCGGTCTTTCTCTAAACTGACATGCATGAGTTTCTAATGAGGGACCTTCAGTTAAATGGAGTAGCACTAGTGGATGCATTACTACACCAACTAACTTTTAGTCCTCTATTAGTTCCAAAGACAATTTGGAATTAATTTAACTTAAGTTAACTCAGTAAACTAAGTGATCTAATTTCTAACTCAATTTAAACTCGTACTAGACCCCTAAAATTTAGGGAGAACATATACATGACTATAGAAAGACTTCCAACTCGAAAATACTAAGATAATTAAGTTAATTAAACTTAATTAACTATTTACAAGTTTCTATGAGAATATAATTCGATTTTTATTCTAAGTTTAATTCAAGGACAAATTAAACTAGAATTTCTTGTTCTCATTTATCAACATCTTGACCTATTGATTTTCTTGAAGATCCATGTTACTCTAAAATTCTTCGAGTCCTTGTTGGTGTGTTTGTGTTTGGTGTCTTCAGCTGTGATTCTTGCTGCTCCTTTTCTGCTACATCATATTCTTCCACAAGTGGCACTTGTGAGTCAAATGTTTTGTCTATAGCTCCATTCCATGACTCTTGTTGTTTGAACACAACATATTTACTAATTACATGGTCTTCTTTGTGATAGGGTTATACAATTTGTATGATTTTGATTGCTCACTATAACTAGTAAATATGCATTTTTCACTTTTATCATCCAATTTGCCTCTTCTCTTGTTATGCACATGTGCATAAGCTACACATCCAAATACTCAGAGATGAGATATGTTGCAAGACATACGTGACCATGGTTGTTCTGGTACTTTTTTCATCATACTCTTTGTGGGATATCTCTTGATTGCATAAATAGCACATGCAACTACTTCTGCACAATACTCATTTGACAAGTTTCTTCCTTTCATCAAGTTTCTCTCTCTCTGCTACACCATTCTGCTACAGTGTGTATATGGTTGTAAACTATCTTTTCATTCAATGTTGTTTGCAATAATAATGGAATTCCTTTGAATCATATTCTCCACCACTATCTAACCTCAATGCCTCGATGTCTCGATCACATTGCTTCTTTGTTAAGGATTTGAATACTTTAAGACTTGCAAAAGTTTCAAACTTCAGCTTCAAGAAGTAAACCCAAGTCCTTCTGTTATAGTCATCAATGAAAGTGAGGAAGTAACTACTTCCACCAAATGAATGTGTCCTTATAGGTCCAAATAAGTCTGTATGCACTATCTCAAGAGGTTTATTTTCTTGATATGCAACTCCCTTTCGAAAAATTTCACACTGTTTCTTTCCCAAGGTGCAACACTCACAAGTACTAACATTTTATTTGATGGGAGGTAATCATCTCATCATATATTTCTCCTGCAACAATCTTAAACCAAAAAAGTGCAAGTATCCAAATCGAAAGTATCATAACCAATAATCATTAGGACATGCAAGTTTAAAAAAAGTGGCCTCATCACCATATTCATAATTAGAGGAATGAGTTTATTGTTTGTCATCTACACCTTCACTATCAAATGCTTGTTTGGAGGCTTGTCATGTATAACACATTCTTGACCTTGAAAGATAACTTTGTATCCTTTTTGTGTCAATTGACCAACACCTATCAAATTAAGTTTGACACTAGGAACATAATATGCCTCTCATATTGTCTTTAGCTCCCACTACTTGTTCACAATATTGACCACTCATTTTCCGCCTACATCCACAGTCTTGTGAGTCCCCAACTTTACCTCTGTTTTCACAAATTGATGCAAATTTGCAACCAAATTCTTGTTGCATGTCATGTGGTTACCGCAACCACTATCCAATAGCCACACATTATCAGAACGTTCATTCATGGTATGGAAAGCTAGGAATATGGAGTTAGTACTCCCTATAGTGACATTAGCTCCTTGGTTCCCTTGATCACTTATCTTCTTCCTGCAATCATGAGCACAATGGTGAAATTTATTGCAATAATAATATCTCACCTTTGATTTGTTAACTCTTTGATAATTATTGAAGCTTTTGTAGTTTCTTCCACTTTCATGTTCATGCTCTTCTCAGCCATCTCTCTCACCACCATATCTTCAACCTCGGCCTTTGCCTCAACCTCTATCTCTTGAAATAAAAACCTTACTTTTGAAAGGGGTCTTTAAAGTGGAATCCTTATTTTTTATATCCTTGCGTCATGCGATAGAAGTGATCCCCTCAACTCATCAACTCTTACTGATGCCAAATCTTTGGCTTCTTCTATGGTTGCTAACACAACATCAAATTTGGTAGACAAAGATCTCACGAACTTGTCAACCACTCTTTGATATTTAATTTCCTCACCATAAATTTTTAACTCATTTTTTAATGTCATGACTCGATTCATGAAGGAAATGATGTCCTATGTCTCCTTCATCTACACACTTTCAAAATCTCTCCTAGTATTCTGCAACTTAACAATATTGACTTTGGTCATACCTTTATAGCTTGTAGCCAAAGTATCTCATGCTTCCTTTGCTAAAGATGTGATCATAATCTCCTTGCTCGATAAGCTTCAATGCTTGTGTATTCTTCTTCTTGTCTTTCTTCCATTGCATTGTTCCCTCTCTTGATTAGTGAGAGCTTGTTCTCAAAACCCAAACTCGCAGAATCTCAAACATTATGTGGATGCAAAGTTGTTGTCGTCTTAAAGGCCCACACATCATAATCCTTTCATCTAAACAATACGAAGAGGGGCTAGAAATTTGAGAAGTCCATATTTCTCCAAAAAAAAATTCTCTTAAAAAAAAATCCTCTTTTGCTAAAAATATTTATAAACCCCTTTTCAATAAAACCCTAAATTTTTTAATAAAAAAACAGCTTTATAAATTACTCACACTCAAACCCTTTAATTAATTTTTTTTTTTTAAAGTCTCTCATATAAACTTTTACGTTATATCAGCTTAGGATCTTGACTTCACTCTTTTTAAAATATTTGAAAGGTACTCCACGTGATTTTAAAGTACTCCACGTGAACAAATCCTTCTGAAAACGTTTTTCTATGACTTCTAAGGCTAACGCGCTGTGGAGTAAATAAGTTTGAGTGTAACTCTCCTCGTGACGTTGACGTGCAGCGTTAGTCCTATAACGCCACGAATTTAACTTTGACCGGCGTGCATGTTAAACAAGATAAGTCTACTGTAACGCGGCTTTATCTTAACCCGAAGAGCATTATAAGGTGCGTTATAGTTAAAAGAACAAGATGGAAAAAATATTTCACACCGGTTAAACGCAAATTCACAGGGTTTTCCTAATTGATCACAGAAGTTTAATTGATTGTTACAATAAAGTCCTTTAAATGTATTTAACCTTTTTCAAGTAGCTAAGCGCCTAAAATATTTTAACATACAGCTACATACAAAGTGGTATATTATTTAACTAGAATTAACTCAACAACATACTTAACACTAACCATCTCCTCATAACAAAGTAATTAGCTTATATACCTACCCTTTCATTCCCACTAATTCATCTTTCAAATTATAACTCAATTTTAAACATTAAAAATATTAAACATGAAAACAATTTATAAATAAAAAATTTACTACTACACATGTTAACTAGCCTAAACATCACATTAAAAAAAAGCTCTCTAACAATCAAGCATTTAATTGTAACCTTAACAATCAAGCATTTAATTGTAACCTTAAATAACTGTAAAAAAAAAATCCCTAAACCCCTTACGTTCATGGTTTGAATATTGGACATGGATCCTCTAACCGTTGATAAAGTAAGTGGCCTACCATGGAGAACCAAAGAGCACTTGTTACTAGAGGTTGGGGGCTTGTTTTAAAGTATCCATGGAAAAAAAAGAGAGGTTATTATTGAAACAAAATCAATTAAAATGAAAAAAAAAAAAACAATTCCAATTCCAATATGCATAATGGCTTCTCTAATTTAACTAAACTATGGATATGTAATATTTATATTTAATATATTATTTATTGGTTTGAAATTCAAATATTTTTCAAATCATCTATGATGGGTATAATATTAAAAATATTTTTTTGAAATTAAATGTTTCATTAGTTTATTAAAAAATCAAAATTCCTAAATCTACATCCATAAGTTCAAATAAGCACATTTATGATTGAATTAAAGTAATTTGTCCATAAATTGAAATAGACACATTTATGGCTTGGTATAATATTAAAAATATTTTTGAAATTAAATGTTCCATTAGTTTATTAAAAAATCAAAATTCCTAAATCTACATCGATATGTTCAAATAAGCACATTTATGACTGAGTTAAAGTAATTTGTCCATAAGTTGAAATAGGCACATTTATGGCTGATGTAAAGTAATAGTAATTTGTCTAGTATGAATGGAAGAAAGTTGTGAATAGAATGAACGAAGAAATTATTTTACATTATAATATTTTTATTAATTCAAAACATGTGTGAATATAAAATGAAGTGGTACTCACTTACAGTTCATCAAGAAAATTGTTTGTTTACTTAAAAATTCTTCATTTCATCTATTTTCAAATTATGTGAAATAATAATAACGTTCAAAAATACTTTTTTCAAGGATAGTTTAGCATTGGGTACAAGGGAGTTCAAAATATAGTGAAAACCTCATTTTAACTAGTGACTTATTTTTACTATTTTTTTCACTTTTTTTAATATGTATTACAAAGTATGTTATCTTTTATGAATGTTCTATAAAATTTATGTAACTACCACAACCGGTAAATGTCAATATCAATAAACATCAATCCATGATAATCATCAAAACATTTACCTAACATACATGTCATATTGGTCAAATTAAAAATAACACAAAAATTAATTAAATTATAACTTTATTATTATTATTATTTACTATTATTATTAATAAAAATAATTAATATATGACTTAAAAATTATGCTTAAGTATGGATATTCACCTCACTTTATCATGTAAATTCTTAACTTTAAATCATTTTTGTTACAATACCATGGGCAAATACCATGTTTGGTGAATACCACATAATATAATGCATGTTGGTATGACATTTTCTCCAATTAATTAATTTGAGATAAATTATTTAAAATAGCATAACTAACTTGGTGATAAATCTTAATCCATATTCTATCTATACTATTATGAATATTCCAGCATATTCCATGTATGTTAAATCTCCACAATCCACTTAATAATTGCTATACTATTATGAATATTCTAGCACATTCCATGTATGCTAAATCTCCACCATCCACCTAATAATTGCTAATAATTAAATCACAATTAAGGAAGACCTATTCTTGACTTTGAAATACAAAACCTCTTAACCCACATATTATCTATGTGGTGGAATCTATTGGGACTCATTGTTTACTTGATCTTTAGGAGATAGTTGTACATCAAAGACTCATAAAATAGCATGAAATTGACACCCGGATTTTTATCTACATCAAAACCTCAATCAAAATTTTCAATCCAGTTGAAATCAACCACCTTAAAATACTTAAATTCAAGTTCTTAAAATCTCTTCAAATATGTCAAACCTCTTTTTACATTAAAACAGTGTCCATATCTTTCAGAAAAATTTTACATGAACTTGAAAAGATTATCCAATAATAATAAAATACATAAAATTACCTACAAATTACTTGATTGCATCAACAATTTTTTTTTTTTAATGTAAATTTTAAATTGTGTTGCATTACAATAAGGACAAACTTACACTCAACAGCTTCAACAATTTTCAACGTACCTCCTTACATAATTTGCAAATTTGAAAAAGCTATTATAGTAACATCAGGATAAAAAATTTCAGCATTTTCTTTTTAAATAAAATCCAAAAACGATATTTCACAACCTGAGTACTGAAACTTAATTTGTAACGCTCAGATATAGCGGATCATTGAAAAACAAATTGAAGGAAGATCTCCAGTGTAGAACATGCACGCACATCCTAGAGATCTCCAATGTAGAGCATGCACCCAAAACCAGCACACGGAATAAATGATGGCAAAGGGCTAATGCAACATGGGACAACATGCTCCCGTCATTTTTATCATAAATTTTACTCACTGGAACAGTATGCAGGGATTGAACATTGGTCTCTAAGGGCGAAAACGGAGAAATTTGCAAGTAAAAAATCCCATACCCAAGAGGGAAACGAACAAAACTGCAACTAAAACATCCCATACCCAAGAGGAAACGAACAGGGCAATTAGCAAGGAGACCCACAAAAATATAGAAGGTTTCTGAGAAGATTAATTATGTCTAAAGATTTCTGAATTACTCAGCCATATTTTAATTATGAATAATTTAAAAATTCTTGAACCTAAAAATGCGATAAAACAAAAAAAAACTCAAAATTCAGTGACATTGTGAAATCATGTGAAATTTGAGACTTAATCCTCCCGTATGTCACCGAAAGCCTGAAAGAGAGTGACTCGAGTCCTCGAAAATGGATGACAGCTTCTTGAAAAACAATGGCAATCCAATTCAACACGGGAAGCAGGCAAAGTCCTTTTCCTCCATTATCGCCATCATGCTTTGATTTTTTTGGCACTGAAAGGATAGGCTGTTACAATCATGATCAATATTTTGATGAAGATTTACATTACAGGCATTAATAATATGATAACGTGCACTAGAAGATTACGCTGTGGTTTACAACTGCAACTTTTTTTTAGACAGTTAGACTCAAATCCTGCTTTTACATCTGGCAAATCAGTGTTTTAGATGTCCCAGCAACATCTATTGTTACCCAGGAAATCATGACAGTGGCGTAGTCTAATTATTAGATTATTTTATTTCGCAGAATTTTTGCTCAAACGAGATAGCCTTTCAAATTTGACAGTATTAGGAATCTTTATCATCCACATTTGCAAATTTATAAAAAGTAAAAACAAGAAAACGAAAGATGGAAAAGATTTCACTCGACTGGACAATAAAATCACTTTGTGATCGAATATTATAAATAAAATTTTATTCCAATAATAATTTCTAAATTTGATAATAATGGTAAATTTGATAATAATGGTCTTCTGAGTGTTATTAGAACTTAAACGCAATACAATATATTTTTTAATTGGTTTCTAAATTTTTCTTCTAAGTGTTAAAGAGTCTTAATTTAGTTATTTCTTTTCATGCTATGTTATGAGTATAATGCATTAGAATATTAATAGTTATGTAAATGAATTTGCAATTTGAATCTTATGTAGGTAAATTAATAATAACTTTATTTAAGAGGTGTAGATTAATTGATTTATAAGAGATTTTGTTTCTATTAGATTATTATTTCAAATCTAATGACAGAGGTTGAAGATAAAAATCACTTTTGGTGGAATTAAACTATCTTAATGGAAGTCCAAATTCAATAAAGCTTACCACCAATCTAATCATAATATCTCATTGATGAGTTCCTCCATCAAACATCAATAATTCTAAAAAAAATTAATAATATTTTTACTTATAAAATTTAAATATTATATGTTAATTAATAATATTTACATTCATAAATTTATAAGATTTAATATTATAATTTAAAAAAAAAATTATCCCGATTAATAATTTTGATATTAAATTTATTTATTAAATTTGTAAATAATAATATTATTTTTTATCTATCCATTAAATAATTGTAAATTATTATTAAATATTAAATTATTAAATTTTTTTTGGGTTAAATTTGTAATTTTTAATTATCAAATTTGAATGACAAAAATTCTTTCATTATATACCGTTTCAATACGATTAGATATATAATAGTTTCAAAGTGATTGGATATTTGATTATAAATGTTACTTTTGATTAATTAAATATAGTTTTTGTAAGGTTTTTTAATGCACTTGAAAATTAATATTATATTTAAAATATAATTTAAATTTTATAAAAACAAAAATATTTAATATTTTGCAAATTTTAAAATATATTTATGTTATTTTATTTTTTTTAAAAACAAATTCTAATTATTTTTTTTTTAATTTCATTATTTTTTCAGATTTCTAGAAACCAAAACAAATTGTTAATTTTTTATTTTTTTTTCACTTTTCCAAAAAACAAAACCAATTTTTAATTAAATTTCTGAAACATTGAGTGTATAATATATTTTAGAACTTTTTTATGGGGAAGATTTAAGCATGTTTTAGTTTAGAAGGGCTTTCCAACCCAAAATAACCCAATTCTACTTTAAAATGAAAATAACTTAAAATAGTGGTTTTTGAGCTCCTGCTTTATGAGAATTCATAATATTGGTTCATGCTAGTCATGTGTAGTGTAGCTTATTTAATGGAGGAAATTAAACTAGCCTAGATCCATCGTACCTCTCTATCTACTAAGTGATGAGAAATGAAACTAGCTTAGATCCATCTTACCTCTAGATCTCATATGCAAACTTATTTTAGACTAAAAAAGAGTTTGGTCCCTTAGGAGTTTGGTAGATCTAGAGTCAAGATGGATCTAGGCTCATTTATTGAAAATTTCAACATGTCACATACACCATGAATGTACCACATATTTCACAACTTTTTCATGCGAGAAGACTTAAGTGATATTGAAAAAATCATCCTTGTAATATAGAAGCCTCATTTTTTTATTATTTAACTCTTAATGAGTAATTAATTCAGGAATTTTTGATGATCTATTTTGCATTTCATATTTGTTGATAGCCCCAATTTAGCCTAACTAATGGGAGGTCATTGGACAATTCTCCTCAAGACCATGAGGGTTAGGTTTACTAATGTAATTCATCCAATTAATATGAATTTATATAAAATATTTCAATAGGAATGATTAAACAAACATATTATGAAACATACTACAATATGATCACATATATATGACACATACTAGAATATGATAGTGAATATGCTATTATTCAACTTACCTTTACCTACATTTTTCCACCATCATATCCCAACTATTTCTCTAACCTATATTGTTATAGTGCATCCAAAACCATTGTGTAGATTTGCTCTTATGTTTAATCTATTTACTGTAGTACATGGGTACCAACCCCAATATTTTTCACCTACATGGTTCATCAATCTTGTTAAACTCTCTTTGACTTGGTGAGTTATATTGTAACTCTATCTCACATTCCCGACTCTCCCTTACTTTGTAGTGTGTTTTGATAGAAGACTAACTTCTTTAATTACACATCAACCTTAGATAACATTACATCTTCCACCCTCATACCTACCTAGTTTTCAATTCCACAATTTGATGCCACATCCTCTCTCCACATAAGAGGGATAAACACTACATGCCTAACTCAACAAGACTTACAACAGACCTCCTAAATCAACCAATATTTAGGGTTTTCTAGTACAATTGATCATGCACCCTTTTCAACACATATGCATGATTGCAACATTGTCAATTCAAGTATCACAAGCAGTGAAAATGATTTACAACAGCAAATAGATTAACAATATTCCTATGTGACGATCATTTACCTAAACATATAAGCCCATTTACACTTCATCACAATGGATCACTTTTTACTGCTCATTTAGCTTCTCCTTTAAAATTATACACAAAACTAATGCCTTCATCTTTTATATCTGCAACATTTATTTTTTTATCTCTTAAATTCAGATACTTACATGTAATTTGTTCCCCTATCTAATTCATGGTATGTAATACTAAATTGACTAAACTTAATATAACTCTTACCTGTATTAAATTCCAAGGCATGACATAAGAGAAAATCTAAACATAGGAAATGTTTCAAAGACCTTCCCACCACAATCAAGGGTCTTCAAGAACATACACAAGCAGCAATCCAACAATCTAATCAGTGTTTATCAAGCAAAAGATACGATTTCCTCAACCTTGTAAAGTAAAATTTAGCTCCACCATTCTCATCCTCCAAATCTGTTACAATCATGAACAATATTTTGATGAAGACATAAGTTACACACAGTAATAATATGATAACGTGCACTAGAAGATTACGCTCTGGTTGACAATTGCAACTTTGGTTAGACAGTTCGACTCAAATCCTGCTTTTATTACTGGCAAATCAGTGTTTTAGATGTCCCAGCAAGTTCTACAGTTACCCATCAAATCATGACAATGGCGTAGACTAATTATTAGATTATTTTATTTTGGGGAATTTTTGTTCAAACAAGATAGTCATTCAAAATTTACAGTATTAGGAATCTTTATCATCCATCTCTGCAAATTTGAAAAATGTTCATAGTTGTCAACAATTTCCATCTCTGCAAATTAAACAAAAAAAGTGAAAAGATTTCATTTCACTTGAAAATAAGATCATTTATCTATGAAATTTTACTCCTAAAATAATTTCAAATTTTATAATAATTGTATTATGTGTTATAACTTAAAAACAATAGAATATATTTTTTATTATTGAATTGACACTTCTGTGATCCATATCAATTTGTTGAGGAATCTTAGGCCAAAATCACATAGAAAAACTTTTGTTGACGCCTTTCGAACCAGCCAGTGTGGTTCATCGTCACGACAAGTTGAATGAGGAGATCCTACTAAGCACATTAAATAGATAGGGCACAGAATCTCATGACTTAACCGTTAACAACCAACAGCTAGAATGACTCAGATAAAGGGTCTATATATATATATATATATATATATATATATATATATATATATATATATTATTCATTTTCTTATTTTAATTAATTTTAATTTTTTTTGTTCTTAATATTAAAATTAAAATGAATTAAATTAAAAGTTTATGTAAAATAAATTAATTTCAAAAATATATTAGTTAGTAATAAATAAAAAATGGAGTAATAGTTAATTATATTATAGTGTTATAATATTAAAATTATCCCAATTCCATCACCGGAAATTTAGGGAAGCCCTTGAGATTGAAAAAAAGCGGAACAATCTTAATAGAGAAGATGGCTTGAAGATTAGCAGTGGTTGGGTCCCAGCCCTCTCCTCCTAGTCGTCTTCTTTCTTTTCCGCCCTTATTTTTGTTATGTTTTTGATTTTTTTTTTTATTATTATTATTATTTATTATTTTTTATTATTTTTTTGTTTTTTTTTTTTGGTGATTTCTTATTTAAACTTGATTTATTTATAAATTTACTAATTTCAATTATTAATTTAAACTAAACTAATCCTCTTTTTTTTTTTAACTAATATTCTAATTTAAAATTTTAAATATTATAATATTTTTTGAGCGAATATTCATAAAAATATATATATTTTTTATTATTAACCATTTCTATTTATTACTAACTAATATTTTTTTAACTAAACTATGGGTCTATTAATTTTATTTTTAATTCACATAAAATAAATTTAGAATTAATCTATTTTATAATTCAAAGCTAATTTACTATATTAATTTTAATATTATAACACTATAATATAATTAACTACTACTCCATTTTTTATTTATTACTAACTAATATATTTTTGAAATTAGTTTATTTTACATAAACTTTTAATTTAATTCATTTTAATTTATATTCATTAATATATTTACAGCATTTATATATTAATTCTAACATTACATTTTAATTTTAATATTAAGAACAAAAAAATAAATTTTAAAATTAATTAAAATAAGAAAATGAATAAGAAAAAAAAAAATTATATATATATTAATATTAATTGACCTTTTATCTGAGTTAATCTAGCCGTTATCCAGTCAATTCTAGCTGTTGGTTGTTAACCGTTAAGTCATGGGATTCTCTGCCCTATCTATTTAATGTGCTTAGTAAGATCCCCATTCAAATTGTCCAATGAACCACACTGGCTGATTCGAAACGTGTCAACAAAAGTTTTTCTATGTGATTTTCGCCAAAAATTCCTAAGAAAAATATATTTTTTAATTAGCTTCTGAATTTTATAATAATTACATTTTCTTTACCAAGTTACTTTGCCAATATAATATTAAGTATTTTAATCCATCTTGATGACATATATATCTTAAATAACTTTTCCCTTTTGGAAGCCTATTTTTTTTATAATCGTTTTCGTTAATTTATATTTATAATTTGATAAATAAATATAACATAGTGTTTGAATGTATTTAACATTATGGGATATCCTATTTGGTTTTGTAACCATTTCTAAAAGAGTATTTTTTTTTGTGCTAGTTTTTCATTGGGCAGTGATATTAATGATGAGTACAAGTGATTATAATATTAATGATCAGGTAAGTTTGTGGATTTGCAATTTGAATATTAGGTAAGTAAATTAATAATAATTTTTTCTATAAGCTGTCGATTAATTGATTTATGGGAGATTTTGTTTTTATTATTTTATTGATTTTAATTTAGTGAGAAGGGTTGAGAATATGAATCACTTTGATGGAATTAAAGTATCTCAAAAAACCTCCAAACTTAATTAAACTCTTTACAATCTAAACTTAATTAAACTCTTTACAATCTTAGTAATAACATTTAATTGATAAACAATATATTTTCAATTACGATAATAGAACTTATTTTAGTTTAAAAAAATATAAGTTTATAAAATTTATTAATGTAAATATCATGTGTTAGTTAATATTATTTATATTAAAAAAATTATAACATTTTTTATATAGTTTCACAATTAATATTATGATATTAAATTTATTTATTATATATTTATTATTTTTAAATAGTAATATAATTTTTTATTCATCTATTATTTAATATTAAATTACTATAATTAATATTTTTGATATTAAATTTATTTATTATATATTTAATATTTTTAAATAATAATATTATTTTTATTCATCTATTATTTAATATTAAATTACGTCGTAATTTGTAATTAATAAATGTGACTTTCAAAAAATGTAATGACAAAAATGCTTTTGATTATAAATGTTGTGATTTTTTTAAAATTAAACATAATTTTTTAAGGTTTTTAACTAAGTTGAAATTTAACATTATTTTTAAAATATAGTTTTAATTTTTATGCATGTAATTTATAAGAAATTTTGTTCAATTTCTTTTTTTAATACTTTAGAAATTTTAAAATATTTATTGAAATATTTAAAATATATTTATGTTATTTTATTTTTTTTAAACCATTTTTAATTATCTTTTTTTTTTTTACATTTTGAAAAACAAATTGAAATATTTAATTAAATTCTTTATTATATAAAATATACATTAAATGTACAATAAAGTTTAGAATTTTTTATGATAGAATATTTAGGTAACTCTTTTTTGAGCCAAGAGATGTTCTCTAGAAGAGTATAGTAGAGTTCATGTAACATAATGTAATGTAATGTTCTAAATAAAAATAAAAATAAGTGAATTTTACTTTACAATAAAAATAACATTAAACTAAAATAATAAGGTAAATTTGACTTCATATGTTATCAAGCTCTTACTTTATAAGAACTTATGGTATTGGCCCATGTTATTCATGTGAAATACATATTATTTAAAAGAGTGAATTAGACAAGCATAGATCCATCCTACCTCTCTATTTACCAAGTCTCTATAGGGATCAAATCTCTTGAGATGCAAAACACCTCTTTTAGAGTGGAAAAAAAATGATCTTTTAGATCTTGAGTTAAGATGGATCTAGGCTATTTTTTATTGAATGTACAACATATTTCACACTTTTTCATGTCACAAGGCTTAAGTGATATGAAAAAATCTTACTTGGAATATAGAAGCTGCATTTTTTTATTATTTAATTGTGAAGGAGTCACTCATTCATGAATTTTACCATGATTGATTTTGCATTTCAAATTTGTTGATAGCCCAATGATTAGCTCAATTGATCTAGTTCCTTTTCCTAAATAACCTAGCTAATGGAAGGTCACCACATCAATTTGACCATGATTGATTTTGCATTTCATATTTTTTTATAGCCCCAATTATTAGCTCAATTGATCTAGTTCTTTTCACTAAATCACCTAGCTAATGGAAGGTCACCGCGTCAATTCTCCTAAGGCCATGAGGGTAGGGGTTACTAATGTAATTCATTCAATTCTTAATAAATTAATATGAAACATTTAAGAAATAATAATAAAATTCAATATGGATTTAAATAAAATATTTCAATATGTGGGATCATGTAAAATATTCTTATGGTTAAATATTTCAAATAATCTCACTATTTTACAATTCTACAATTAGCAAACAAGACACTTCACACAAGGAGGTACTAGGTACTCATCAAGTCAAACATAAATTTGTATACTTTCTTACAAACATATGTGTGACACATACTACAATATCATCATGACTATGCTATTATTCAACTCACCTTTCCCTGCATTTCTCCACCATCCAATGTGAGTTATTGTTATAACCTCTATTGTTATTGTGCCTCCAAAATCATTGTCCATTTTCTCTTACCTTCCCTTGGGATTTCTTCACAATGGGATTTATTCTTCTATCTCTTTTACCAGCATAAAATTGATTATTTATGTCCATATAAAAATAAATTCATCTACCTAGGTACATGGGTACCATCTCATGTACTCCCTAGTTCTCTAGGAATCCTTTTCACCTACATGGTTGATCAATCATGTTAAACTCTCTCTCACTTAGTCCTCTTATATTTTGACTCCATACCACATTCATTAACCCGTACTTTAATGGAAGACTAACTTCTTCAATTTCACATCAAGCTTAGATACTAATACCTCTTCCACCTTAGTACCTACCTAGTAGTTAATTCCAAAACTTGATGTCACATCCTTTATTCAGATAATAGGGATAAACACTACATGTGTGACTCAAGAGGACTTACAACACACCTAGGGAAATAAAATTGGACCAATATTTAGGGTGTAGACAAAACTCATCATTCACCCCTCCGACACATATGCATGGTTACAACAACCTGAATTCAAGTATCACAAGCATTGAAAAGGATTTACAACAACAAATATATCAACAACATTCCTATGTGAATATCATCTACCTAAACATATAATCTCATTTACACTTCATCACAAAGCATCACCTTTTACTAATCCTTTGCCTCCTCCTCTAAAATTATTCTAACAAAACCACTATATGTAATACTTAATAAATTTGCTAGACTCAATACAACCATTAGATGTATTAGATTCCGAGACATGAAATAAAGAAAAACTCTAAACATTGGAAAAAATTTAGAAACCTTTTCACCACATAACGAGAAATCCAACACTTTAATCATGGTTTATCAACCAACAAATACCATTTATTCAAGTTTGTAGATTAAACTCTAGCTCCACCATTCTCATCATTCAAATATTTCTTCAACTTTTTTATTCCTTCACAGTAGTAGTGTGGGTCTTTGAATAATTTTTCATGAATTTGTGATATCAACCTTCATCTTCACATAAAACCCACCTTTCTTTCTCAAATTGTTGATATTTTCTTGCAACAATATTATTACTTATCTCGCTCCATACAATTGTATACCCTCACCATCTCCAATATTAAATTGGTAGAATTGACATAAACAAGGACTCAAGCTTCTATACACAACAATATCTAGCATTGCCACACCATCATCAAAGTTACAAATGGTGTTCACCAGCACACTCATGAGGGTTGTAGAAATGGCAAGGTACTTTTCTTGATATGGAAATGGAACCTCCCCGTGGGTTCTTATTTGCATGCTCACAATTTCAATATCACACTCCTTCACTAGGACGCACAACACACTTGCTATGCAGTGGGGAGACCATGTACAACCTTGCTCTTCCACTTACCAGAGTCCTCACATATACTTATCCACATCAAAATTTGCATATCCCTTGATGACCTCATGATGTCCAAGATACATGCAATTCGACGTGTATAACTAAATAGTCTTCAAGGGACTCAGGACCCACACTGTAGTGGAATGTTCTGACTAGAGAATGGAATCCTCTCACGAGACACACAAAACATAATTCTTTCCACTACATTCTCTCATCAAAATGCAAAGGCCTCTCTCTCTGAAATAAATTGCACGCTTGTTGACTTAGATTCACATAAGGAAACACGCTCTCATCTCTCCACAATCTGCAAACACTTGGCTTTCTCTAGCTTAGTTTTTCACCAATAACTCATCTCCATAGGATGATGGTAAAATCATACCTATTATACTATTTTCCCTATGATCTCAGTCCCTTATGTAAGAGATTTCAAGAGAGGCCAAGCTTTGATACCAACAACATAAAATTACTTAGCTGGAGAGAATCTATTAACCAACTAACTAGGAATAGCTAACCTCCTAGCTAATGGGAACAAAACCAGAACACATATTGAGACAAGTGAGAGTTGCATGATCTCTATCTTTTATATATATATAGAAAATAGAGGAATCAAATCTCTTGAGGTGCAAACTTTCTTCTACTTTTGCACTTTAGAAGAGGATTGTACTTCAATAGATAGATCTATGCATGCTAAGTCATGAGGAAAAAGACTAATAAGATCATATCATGACCCATATTCCACAGTCTAAGACTTTAATAAAACTATATTTTATTTATTTATATGTTGATATTAAATTTGAAGAAAAATAAATCAAAATTTTAATACTTTTCGTGAGTTAACAAGTATGAAAGTCCATAATATGACATATATTTTGAAATTAAGAATTAATATATGTATCATAAAAATAATTTTTGATATTTTAAATTGAATAGTTTTTTTGAGTTACTAAATTATGAAAATCCATAATACCATCCTAGATCCATCTTAAACTTGAATCTATCAAGGGCGAACAATGATAAAATATATAAAGGTGAAAACCTCTTTCTTGAGTGCAAAACATGAGGAAAGTTTTGCACCTTTAGAGATTAGATCTCCCTCCACGCCGAGGGTTAATGCTATATCTTCCTCTGTGTCTCTTTCTTATTCCATCTCTCTCCTCCTTGTTCTCTATGTCTGTCTCATTCCAACTCTACTTCTCCCTCTCCCCATCCCTCTCTCTCCAATATCTCTCTCCTTTAATCCCTCTCTCCTCCATCTCTCTCTCTCATCCTATCACTCCCTCTCTATGTCTCTCTCTTTTTCCCTCTCTCTCCCGCCTTCATCTATATGCATATCTCCCTCCATCTCTCCTTCTTTATCTCTCTTTCTCACCTCCCCAAGCATACATGCTCTCTCTCTCTCCATATATATCTCTCTTCCTCCCTCTCTCTCTTCTTCCCCCTCTCCCCCCTCCAACTATGTCTCTATCTCTTTATGTCCTTCCTTATTCGTCTCTTTATCTCACACCCAAAACAACCTCAGTCTCTCTCTATATATCTATCTATCTATCTATCTATATCTCTTCCCCTCCTTCATGCCTCTCTCTCCTTCTCTCTCTTCCCTATCACTCTCCTCTCTCTCACACACACATTCTCTCTCCATCTCCCTTGTCATTCCCTATTTCTCTCTACCTTTCTCCCTCTCTCTTTATTCTTCCCTCCCTCTCTCTACCCATCTAACTCCATCTTTCTTTCCTTTTTTCTCTCAAGTCCTCTTTGTGCCTCTTTCTCTCCCAGCTTTCTCTATCTCTCCCCACATATCTCTTTCTTTCTCTCTCTCTCTCTCTCTCTCTCTCTCTATCCAGCTTTGTCATTATCTCCATCCCTCTCCCCTTTTCTGGGCCCTCTCCATCTCTATGTGTACCTCTCTCTCTTCCCCTTTTCTAGGAACTCTCCATCTCTATTTATACGTCTATCTCTCCCCCTTCTCTTCATATCTCTCTCCTCTCCTCTCTTTCTTCCCTCTTCTCCTCTCTCCCTCACTCTATTTGTATCTCTCATTTGTCACTCCCCCTCATAGGTTTTAGCAATTTTTTCTTTTTCAGTGCGCTTAATGGAACCAATAGCATCAATGCACTACATATATAAAAGAACCAGGCTATATACATAACTAAAGCACTGAGTCATTGAAAGCAAAGAATATTAGTGTGTAATATATATCACACTGATGCCAAGAGATAAAAAATCCTCTGGTTGTTCTTCTAAAGAATGACACCACAACGCACAAAAAAATTATTATCTCGATCTTTTTTACTTTAACTTACAACACCAATGTGTATCATTAGTATAAAAACCCTGGTTCATTAGTTATAAAAAGGTCGAATGTTGTTATTTTTCATCAAGCACGAGGGTGAAAATAATATTTTGTAGGACTGGGCATTTAGTTATATGAAAGCAATGGTGTGTTTATGATTACGACACACTCGGCTGTTAATCTCAAACAAGACCACTGCTTGAAGTAATAAACGCATTGGTGCTCTCATTTTCTTAAAAGGCATTGGACATACAAAATGATGTCATCACGGTGCTTTTTTATGTTATAGATGCACCAATTTGTTGACTGAAATTTTCGTTTTTTTAGAAAGATCGACTTGTGACACTACAATTATTGTAATTTTTTAAATCCATTATTCATCGAAAAATTGACATGTCTTATAGAAATATTCATATAAATTAATTTTTTTTAAATTCATTTGTATATTATGTTTATATTAATTTATTATATTATTAGATTTTGCATCTCTTCATTATGATATTTAATCATCCATATATTTAATCAGTGGTGTAACATTTCATAGTGACATCAAATAACACATTAGAATAAACCAAAATGTATTTTATTATATATCAATAAGAGGCTCTTTTTCATACAAAATGGGATTGTTATTGGTAACCCTTTGTATTTTAATTGGGACATTATGTCCATTACATTAAAAAAATGTTTGCTTTTCATACACAATTCTTTCAAAAAATACAATAGGTTACTTTGATATCGAAATCGATCATAATTCTTCATTGGAACTCTTGTCACTGCCCAAGTTACTTATATCACTTGCGTTATTTGGATGAATGTTTTGTTGATTGCATCGATTTTTTTTCTCTTCTTTAACTTTTTCCGTTTGCAAACATAAAAATAAAGTTTAATGATCATATCTACATTACTGAGAATAATGAAAATTGAAATAAACAATATACATCAATGTAAATCGAAGAACAATGTACTAGAGAAATAAGTGACTCATAAATTATGCACATAGTTTCGAAACAAACTTTCATGCTTTGTTGCAAAAAATCTTATGCTAATGTAGTTTCATACTTTGTTTCCTACATGTTTTAAACCACATTATAAATCATAGATTTAATATAAAGGATTTTTTGTTCTATTAATTATAAAATAAGAGAAGTAAATCAACATAGATACTTAGAAATTCCAGAACTAATTTTTTATATGCCAACATATACTCACAACCCTTATTTAAACCAATATCAATTAGTTCCTCGAATGACTCTTATTTGTATCAATCTTTGAATTGATAAAAACAAATATTGACAATTACTCGCAAACTTTGAAATCAACCATTTTCTTCCTTGTTGTCATGTTTTATGCACTGAATGAATTTCATCATTTTTTCTTTTTTGTAAGAAAATATTTGAAAATTAATATTTAACACTAAATTATTTTTTATATATACAAATCCAATCATGATTACATACATTTGAAGGATGTTGTTGTTGAGATAGCTCCTCATGTGATGCAATTATGTCCATTTCTTTTACCATATATTTATACACTTTTTTGGACATTTCTATTAGCATATTTCTCATATCAGCGTGTTGATCATTTGGGATTTTCATAATCTTCCTCAAAAAAGTCATAAAATATTTTTATAATGATATATGAAAACTAAATATAACAAAATGAATATTAATAAATGAATGATTTGTAGTAATATATACATATAATTCTATAAAATCATCTTATATAAATAGGAATATTAGCTTTTAAATGATTCTTTTTTATTTTTATATATTTCTGCTATTGCAAGTGTGACATGACTCCTTGACCATTGCTCTGGAAATGCTTGTTGTAGTTTATATATAATTTGATTCTTATAATCATTGGATTGATTTCTGTATTATAAGTGGAAAGAAAGTCTATACATTCATTCCATTAGATCCCTCGAGTTCTATAAAAAAATTCCCCCCTTTCATTAACCTTTGGCACCACTCTAGATGAGCTAAGGATCAATTCATTGTCATTTACATGTTCTATAATTTTTCTTTCCTTAGAAGGAGATTGATCTTTTCCTTAATTGTTGCTCCATGTAGAACATTAAACATATATGAATTAATAGATTTCTTGGAACATGTTACTCAATTCTCTTAAGTATATTATTAATGAAAATTCAAAAAACAGAAAATACCCATCTTGAATTGTATTTTTTCATTCACCTAATTCATCATTTTACAATTTTTATATGAGGTTTTACGTTCTTTTGCACTTAGATTAGAAATAATCTTTATCAACCTGGTTCATTTTGCAGCTCTATGTTAAACTTACATATAGCTCAAACATATTAATTTTGTAAATTATTTAAAGAAAACATTCCTTCTCTGTTTCTTTTGTGTGTTATCACTGTGTCAATTAGTATTTTTGTTACTAGATACCATCTAAAACATTTTTTATCAATATACAACTTATAGCATTAAATATACTTTACAAATAAATCAAATAATTTCTATCCAAAAAGCTCTAGAAACAGGTGTGTTTAACTAACTAAAAGCACTATTCATTTGGAACATGATTAGCCTCGGGGTTTTAATTGTTGAAACGGACCATCATGAAAAAATATGTTTTACAAGTAATTTTAATTTACTATGTTTCACATTTTAAGGATAAACGCAATGAAATGATTTAACAATACTATTCTGAATAGGCGCTTAAGTGTGTTATATTACATGTGGAGCAATGATTAACATACTGGAAAAAATAGAGAGTGTTCAAATATCTCGGTGTGTTCTACTACACGGGGAACGGGGAACATTAGCGTGTTTTATTAACTATTTTAGAGTTTGGATCTTACTCAATAATTAATTTCCCTATTTTACATGTCAAACACTCTATATATAGTATGTACACAAACCCATTAAATCTAAAATTCTTAAATTGAAAAAACATAATTGTGAAGTGGTAAAAGAAGTTAAACCCTAAGGTAAAATTTTACACGAAGGAGGAAGGGTTTAAAGTATGTATTGAACTCATTTTCTTTTTATCTTAATTTTAATTAAATTTAAATAGGCAAGAATAAAATCGTAAAAAAAATTACTAGTAAAATCTATAGTAATTTTTTTTATTATACAAAGTTTTTTATTTTATTTTTTTTTAATTTTGAATAAATATAACAGAAATTGTAAAATATTTGTGAATTTAGGCTTCTGTGATTCATAATGAATTAAGAAAAGTCTTTTTGTAGAAATCACATAAGAGAAATTTTTGTTAGATATGTTTTGAAACAAAAAGTGTGATCCATCATGAGGATGAGATGAAGAGGTAGACCATGGAAAATGGTTAAATAGAGAGTAATGTAAAGACCATAATTTCAAGTAATGTCTATATTTAAATTATGATATTAATTTATTAAAACTAAATATTATTAAGTAACGCCTAGTTTTTGAAAAATAATATATAAATTAAGATATTAATTTATTAATTTATTAAAAGAATTCTTTTAATAATCGAAAAAAAAATAGCTATCAAGAATTAAAAAAACCTAAGTCAAACTCCAAATACAGAGGGAAGTAAAAAATTATAAAATGATTCAAAGCCCTAATTGAGACTATATATATATATACAAAGAAAAGTAGTCAATAAATAAAATAGGGTGAACGATAAAATATGGGGATCAGGCCCATTAACAATTAATATATGAGTTAAACATTATTATTTTTAGTTATGGAGACTCACTTCCATTTTTTCATGGAAATTTTAAATCATTTTTGTTACAATATTATGGTTGGTCAATAACACATAATATAATGCATGTTGATATGACATTTTCTTTAATTAATTAATTGAGATAAATTAGTTAAAATATGATAAATAACCTCATAATAAATCTTAACACTTGTTCTAAGTATACTACAATGAATATTCTAGCATATTAAGTGGATGTTAAATCTCCACCATCCACCTAATAATTGCTAATAATTAAATTACAATTATTGAAGGTCTATTCCAAAATACAGATGGTACTAGGACATATTAGGAACACTATAGGATTTCTCTAAAGCCAAAATCAATATGGACTATTATGGCTCTCCCATTTTGTAATTTCACATTTTGTATACCATAGATTTTTAGTAATAAATACAAAGGCTTATATACTTCCCAATTCCAATTAAAAATAATAATAATAACAACAATAATAACCTATAAGGATTCTATAAGGATTGTGTGTATGCTTCTCTCCTCATTAAGTGGAATGAGTGTTTGTGAGTCCATGTTTCGTTGTGAACTTTTCAAACGTTTCTCTTCCAATTCAAGATTTTCTACATCTGGCTCATTTGTGAATAATGTCTCAAACTAATACCCTTAGCTCATCTAGAGTGAATAGCATTGGCTTTTGTATGATAAAGCCAAATGAGTGGGTACTTTTGATGTGTTTGGTTCCATTATAGAATGTGAAATTCTTGACTTTGAAATGCAAAACCTCTTACCCCGCATATTATCTATGTCATAGAATCTATTATAGAATATGAACTTTTTTTGAAATGCAAACCTCTTACCCTCGCATATTATCTATGTCATAGAATCTATTGGGACTCATTGTTTACTTGATCTTTAGGAGATAGTTATGGATTTAAGACTTATGAGATTGCATGAAATTAACACCTAGTTTTTTTTTTATCTCCATCAAAGCTTCAACCAAAATTTTCAATCAAATTGAATTCAACCACCTTAAAATACTTAAGTCCAAGGTCTTCAAATCTCTTCAAATATGTCAAACCTCTTTTTACATTAAGGTAATGTCCAAAAGAAAATTTTTATATACGCTTGAGAAAGATTGTCCAATAATAATAACGTAGATAAAATTACCTACAAACTAATTGATTGCATCCTCAAATTCTTTAGATTTGACAAACTTACACTCAATAAGTTCAACCATTTTCAACGTACCTCCTTACATATTTTGCAAATTTGAAAAAACTATGATAATAACATCCCGATAAAAAATTCATCATTTTCCTTTTAAATAAAATCCAAAAAGAAAATTTCACAACCCGAGCACTGAAACTTAATTTCTAACACTCAGATATAGCGGATCATTGAAAAACAAATTCAAGGAAGATCTCGAGTGTAGAGCATGCACGCACATCCTAGAGATCTCCAATGTAGAGCATGCACCCAAACCCAACACACGGAATAAATGATGGCTAATGCGACATGGGACAACATGCTCCCTCCATTTTTAACATAAATTTTACTCACGGGAACAGTATGCAGAGATTGAGCGTTGGCCTCTAAGGGCCAAATCAAAACCCACACCGAAGAGGGAAACGAACAAAATTGCAAGTAAAAAATGAAACCAACAAAAATATAGAAGGTTTCTGAGAAGATTAATTATGTTTAAGAATTTCTGAATTACTCAGCCATATTTTGCTCATGAATAATTTAAAAATGATTGAACCTACAAATATACCGAAAAATGCAACAAAACAAAACTCAAAATTCAGTGATATTGTGAAATCCTGTGAAATTTGAGAGTAAATCCTCCCGTATGTCACCGAAAGCCTGAAAGAGAATGATTCGAGTTCTCGAAAATGGATGACAGCTTCTTGAAAAACAATGGCAATCCAATTCAACAAAGGACGATAACACGGAAAGCAGGCAAAGTCCTTTTCCTCCATTATCGCCAACATGCTTTGATATTTCTGGCACTGAAAAGGATACGGTGTTACAATCATGAACAATATTTTGATGAAGATTTACGTTACACGCATTAATAATATGCTAACGTGCACTAGAAGATTACACTATGGTTTACAACTGCAACTTTTTGTAGACCGTTCGACTCAAATCCTGCTTTTACATCCGGCAAATCAGTGCTTTAGATCTCCCAGCAAGTTCTACAGTTACCCAGGAAATTATGACAGTGGCGTACTCTAATTATTAGATTATTTTGTTTCGCAGAATTTTTGTTCAAACGAGATAGCCTTTCAAATTTGACACTATTAGGAATCTTTATCATCCATCTTGACATAGAGATGAGAATAACGGAAGACTCCATTATTCTCTTACAGTTTTACTCCACATCACATTCATTCCCCTACTTTAATGGAAGGCTAACTTCTTCAATTGTACATCAAGCTTAGATACTAATACCTCTTCCACCTTAGTACTTACCTTGATGTCACATCCTTTATTCAAATAAAAAGGATAAACACTACATATGTGACTCAAGTGGACTTATAGCACATTTAGGAAAATAAAATTGGACCAATATAAAAGGATAAACACTACATATGTGACTCAAGTGGACTTATAGCACACTTAGGAAAATAAAATTGGACCAATATTTAGGGGTATAGGGAGAGCTCATCATTCACCCCTTCCAACACATATGCATGATTACAACAACCTAAATTCAAGTATCACAAGCATTGAAAAAGATTTACAACAACAAATAGATCAACAACATTCATATGTGAATATCATCTATCTAAACATATAATCTCATTTACACTTCATCCCAATGCATCACTTTTTATTGCTCCTTTACCTGGAACTCTAAAATTATTCTAGAAAAACCATTATATGTAATACTTACTAAATTGACTAGACTCAATACAACCATTACATGTATTAAATTCCCAGACATGAAATAAAGAAAAACTCTAAACATTGGAAAAAAATTGGAAACCTTTTCATCACGCAACGAGCAATCCAACACTTTAATCATGGCTTATCAACCAAAAAATACCATTTCTTCAAGCTTGTAGAGTAAACTGTACCTCCACCATTCTCATCATTCAAATCTTTCTTCAACTTTTTTTATTCCTTCACAGTAGTAGTGTGGGTCTTTGAATACTTTTTCATGAAATTGTGATATCAACCTTCATCTTCACATAAAACCCGCCTTTCTTGCTCAAATCGTTGATATTTTCTTGCAACAAAATTATTACTTATCTTGCTCCATACAATTGTATAGCCTCACCATCTCCAATATTAAGTGGGTAGAATTGACATAAACAACGACTCGAGCTTCTGTACACAACAATATCTAGCATTTCCACACCATCATCAAAGTGCAATTGGTGTTCACCCCCACAATCATGAGGGTTGTAGAAATGGCGAGGTACTTTTCTTGATATGGAAATCGAACCTCCCCGCGGTTCTTATTTGCAAACTCACAATTTCAATATCACACTCTGTCACTAGGATGCACAACACACTCATTGTGCAGTGGGGAGACCATGTACAACCTTCCTCTTCCACTTGGCAGAGTCCTCACGCATACTTATCCACATGAAAATTTGCATATCCCTTGATGACCTCAAGATGAGCTTCTTCATGCCTCTCTCTCTTTCTCTCTCTTCCCTATCACTCTCCTCTCTCTCTCTCTCTCACATTCTCTCTACATCTCCCTTGTCACTCCCTCTTTCTCTCTACCTTTCTCCCTCTCTCTTTATTCTTCCCTCCCTCTCTCTGCCCATCTAACTCCGTCTTTCTCTCCTTCTTTCTCTCAAGTCCTCTTTGTGCCTCTTTCTCTCCCAGCTCCCTTTGTCTCTTCACACATCTCTCTCTCTCCAACTTTGTCACTATCTCCCTCCCTCTCCCCTTTTCTGGGCCCTCTCCATATCTTTGTATACCTCTCTCTCTCTTCCCCTTTTCTGGGCACTCTCCATCTCTATGTCTACCTCTCTCTCCCCCTTCTCTCCATATCTCTCTCCTCTCCTCTCTTTCTTCCCTCTTCTCCTCTCTTCCTCACTCTATGTCTATCTCTCATTTGTCACTCCCCCTCTCTCTCCACCTCTATTTATATATGTATATTTTCCTTCTCTCCTCTCTACCCCTCCAACTCCATCTCTATCTCCCTCCCTCTCTCATTATCTCTCTCCCCTCCTCTCTCTCTTCCTTCCTCTCTCTCCCTCTCTCTCTCGCTCTTTCATCCAACTCTATCATATATCCCTCTTTGTTTTACCCCCAACTAACCTTTTATCTATTTCTTAAATTTGATCACATTATATTGTATTTATGAAAGTATGTAGATTAAAAAAACCAAATTGATTGTAAAATATTAAACCTATATTTTGGACCAATCATGTCAAGTAAAATAACATAGTAAAAAAACTTTAAAATTCATGGACCATCTTTCCGCTATCATTTTTGGTCACTTTATTTGCTCTCATTGCTTGTATCCTTAGTTAATTCATGGATATATGCTAGTTCTTAGTAATGCTATTTGTATTATATAAATGTCACATCTCTATATAGAAAAGTATTCTCATTTATAATTTTATTAAAATGTTAATTAAATTTATGTGGGAATCTTTTTAGTAGTGGTGAGGATAGAGAGTTTATATATATCTCAAAAGTAATTATAACCTTTTTGTTTTTAAATTTAATTAAACAAATTTTATAAAATTAAATTCATATAAAATACTTTTAAAATATTTTGATTGTGAAAGAAGTTATGGATTTTGTGCATGTGGTATTGATAAGCCATGGTATTTTCCCATGGTATTGTAGCAAAGCCTATTTACAAGTTAATAATATCCATGGTAAAGTGGGCCTGAATCTTATTGTCTTATTTTTATAAAATATTTTGATTGTGAAATAAGTTATGATTTTTGGGCATGTGGTATTGATAAGCCATGATATTGGCACATAGTATTGTAACAAAGCCTATTTACAAGTTAATAATATGCGTGAAAAAGTTGGGGTGAATATCTATGGTCAAGAATCTTGTTTTATTATATGTTTATTGCAAGTATTAAGTTTTTATTTAAAAAATGTTATAAAATAAAATATTTATAATTTTTATTTTCATTTTGAAATGAGTTGTTATTTTTGGGTATGTGGTATTTATAATCCATCGCATTGGGTCACGGTATTGTAAGAAAATCTATTTAAAAGTTAATAATATCCATGGTAAAATTTAGGTGAGTAATAATGGTTAAGAAATTGTAGATATTAAATTTGTACGTGATTATTATTTAAATTTAAATATGGTTACGCAATAATTATTTTAATGTATATGATAAAATGAATGTTAATTTATAACCACTAATTATATGTTATATATTTTAATGTGATATGTATATTATGACTTTTTTATCTAAGAATTTGTTCATAATTTTGTTAATTAAAAAATATCTAACATTTAAACCTACACATCAATCCTAATCTTTATGCAACGCCTCTAGATGCAATACGTATCGGCACAATTACAAATATTTAAATATTTGTAATTGTTATTGCAACTATAGGGGCTCAATTTAGGGTTGATGTATAGGCATTAGATGTTAAATGTAGAGCACCTCTAGGTGCAATACCTCTCGGTATTGAATGAGGAGGCCCTCTACAACCCACTTTAGGTTTGATGTGTAGGCGTTAGATGTTATAAGTTTTTAGGGTTGATGTGTAGGATGTTAGATGTCAAATATTAGATATTTTTTAAATTCAAAGTATTTTACATTGTAATTTTATTTTTATTAATAAATTATGAATAATTTTTTAGATAAAAGAAATTCATAATAGTGGTAGTCTAACTTACAGACTAAATAGCCTTTTTTCCGAAATTCACCAAAATCCGGTAATACAATTTCAAGATTTTTTTTGTCTAAAATACAATTTTGAATGCATAAATATATTCCCCACCCTCAAAAACCCCTATTTATGTGGATTTTTCGAAGCTTTTCCCTTGGGTTTTTAGTGGGAATTATTAGGGTGCTAAATCCATATATATAGTAAAAAAGGAACTTAAATAACACACACAAATCAAGATTTCACCTCTAAGCTCAAAAATTCGCACTAAGGACATTATTTTTTTTTTTATCTAAAATATAATCTTGAATTCATAAATGTATTCATCACCTATAAAAAACCCTCGCACATTACACAATTTAGACTCAAGCGTTTAAAAATATCCATCATATTTTGATTAAAATTAACTAGAAAAATGGTCGTGAAAAATGCCATTACTATGCAGTCATAACATACATATCACATTAAAATATATAACATATAATTAGTGGTTATAAATTAACATCTATTTTATTATATAAATTAAAATAATGATAACCATACTTAAATTTAATTTATACATATCACATTAAAATGTATAACATATAATTAGTGGTTATAAACTAACATATATTTTATCATATAATTAAAATAATGATAACCATATTTAAATTTAATTTATAAGCACATAAAAATATAATATTTGCAATTTCTTAACCATGAATACTAACCTCCATTTTACCATAGATATTATTGATTTTTAAATAGACTTTCTTACAATACCATGGCCCAATACTATGGATTATGAATACCACATACCCAAAAACCACAACTCATTTCAAAATAAAAATAAAAATTATAAATATTTTAATTTAATTTAATTTTATAATATTTTTCAAATCAAAACTGAATACTTAAAATAAACATACAGTATAAAAAAATCCTTAACCATGATATTCACCCCACTTTTTCATGAAGATTATTAACTTGTAAATAGTCATTATTACAACACCATGGTGTCAATACCATGACTTATCAATACCACATGCCCAAAAACCATAACTTATTTCACAATCAAAATATTTTATATCATTATGACATGATCCTTAACCATGAATCTTCACTCCCACTTTACCATGTATATTATTAACTTTTAAATAACCTTTGTTACAATACCATGTGAAAATAGGATGAATTATCAATAGCACATGTGCAAAACATAACTTTTTTCACAATCAAAATATTTTATGAATATTTTATATTAATTTAATTTTATAACATTTTTTTATTTATATCTAAAAAAATTTATAATTACTTTTGAGATATTTTTAAACCCTCTATCCTCACCACTACTAAAAATATTCCGATAGATATTAAATCAAGGCTTTAATGAAAATATAAATGAGAATAGTTTTATATATAGAGATGTGAAATTTATATAATATATATAATATTATTAGGAACTAACATATAAGCATGTTTTAACTAAGATCCAAGCAATGAGAGCAAACAAAGAAACTAACAGTGATAGGGGAAAGAGAGGGCATGATTCTTTTAAGTTTTTCAATTTTTTCATTATTGTATTTTCTTTGACATGATTGGTCCAAAATATAGGTTTAATATTTTAAAACCAATTCAATTTTTTCTATTTAGTTACTTTCTTAAATACAATACCATGGGTTAAGATTTAAGAAAGATAGAAAAGGGGGGCAACAGTAGGGGAGAGAGATAATGAGATAGCTGGAGAGAGACAGAGAGAGAGAGAGAGGAGGGGAGATAGAGGGAGGAAAGAACAAAGACATAGAGAGAGAGAGAGAGAGAGAGATGGAGAAAGAGTGAGGGAGAAAGGAGAGGAGGGAAGAGAGAGAGAAGGAGAGGATAGAGATAGGGAGGGAAGGGGAAGAGAGAGAGAGAGAGAGAGAGAGAGAGAGAGCATGATGGGGGCAGAAGGGAGAGACAAAAGGAGGTGGGTGAGAAAGTGAGAGATAGAGAGGACTTGAGAGAGAGAGGGGGATGGAGTTAGAGGGGGGGAGAGAGGGAGGGAAGAAGAAAGATATATAGAGAGAGAAAGGTGGAGAGAGAGAGGGAGTGACAAGAGAGAGTTAGAGAGAGAATGAAAAGGAAAGGAGAGCAAGAGGCAAGAGAGAGAGAAGGAGAGGGAAGGATAAGGGGAAGAGTGAGAGAGATAAATAGATAGATAGATATGGAGAGAGAGTGTGTATCTTTTCGGGGGGTGAGATAAATAGACAAAGAAGAAGAGACATAGATAGATAGAGATATAGTTGGAGGGGGGAGACTGGGGAGGAGAGAGAGAGAGAGAGAGAGAGAGAGAGAGAGCATGTGTGCTTAGGGAGGTGAGATATAAAGATAAAGAAGGAGAGATGGAGGGAGCAGTGAGTATAGATGGCATGGGAGAGAGACGGAAAAAGAAATAGACATAGAGAGAGGGATAGGTTGAGTGTGAGAGAGAGAAAGAGACATAGAGAGAGGGATAGGCTCGCACAGAGTGATATGTGAGAGAGAGGGAGTGAAGAAGGCAGAGATTGGGGAGAGATGGAGGGGGAGAGAGAGAAGGAGAGAGGGAAAGATATAGAGATATGAAATGTGAGAGAGGGGGAATAAGAAAGTGTCCCAGAGGCAAATATAGTATTATGTAAACATTTTAGATCCATATTATCTCTCGATCTATCAAGCACTAAGAGGTATATAATATCTAGAGGTGCAAATTTTTCCTCAAGTATAGCACTCAAAAAAGAGATTTCCACCTCAACAGATTTGATCCCTCTAAGATCTTCATAGATATTTATTTAATATGAATCTAAGTTCATGTAAATGTAATTTACTTTCCATACATTTTCAAATTTAGAATAATATTTGAAAGGAGGTATGGAAGGTGTTAGGTGATTTATTGATTTGGGGTAAGGCTACATTTTGAGGATCGTGTAAATTAAAATACACGAGTTTTGAGTGAGAGACATACATACGGAGTTATCCTTCATCAACAACATGTGCACGATCTTGTGTTGGATAAAATTAAAAAAATCACCGGCCTTTTTCTCTCGTAATTTCCATGGTGTCCACTTCATTTAGTGAATGCTCCTTAAACTTCATAAAATAATATTGTGTGGTTAAGCTTGAAAAGGTCTCCGATTTATTGAAGAATATGATTAATTGAGTCTATTGGCAATGTTCAATGTACTGGACCAAATTAATAGTGTATCAACGAGGATGATTTGTTCTCCATTTCTCTTAGTGTAATTATGGTTTAATCATTTCACGAAATTATTTATTTGGTGAAACTTTCCAAAGCCATGGTTGTATCAATTGAGAGTGTGAGGCATTGTAATGATGTGAAAGAAAATCGTGAGAGGGTATTTTTGCACAATGCGTGTAGCATCTTGAATAAGGAGATCGAAGATTTTTGTTAACTCGTACTCAAAGCTAAATGACGAACAACACCTCGAATGGAATTTACAATATTAAAAATTCCACTTGGTGATTAAATACACGAAAGGCTCTACAAACGTTAGTAAATTGGTTGAGTCACCTTTCAACTTATGCTCTCATTATTATAAACATTAATATTCCTTCATATGAAAGCTTCATATGAAAAGGGACAACAATAGTACGTTCAAAATCCATATTTAAAAAAAAATCAATACCTTATGGTAGCCAACGGAGGCAAATCAAACCTCTTTCATGGAATACATGATGAAGGACATTAGCTTTAAAAACTCAAGCATATTTGTGTCCCCAATGGTATCAGTTTTACATTGTTATTATTTATGACGCCCATTAGTATAGCACCAATAAGTCATTTTAGCATCCCTAAATAATTTTTAAGAAACCAATATTGAAGAAACAAGTCAATAAATTCATACATCACTACTCACTATGTTGTGAACTAAATATTTCCACTGATAAGCTCAATATATATTAGCCATGGTTGGTTCCCTCAAAGCCTAGGAGTTTGTTTCCATAGACTTATTTAGTGGATTATCTACAAACTTGTAGAACCATGACAATATGTCTATAGAATCATTTGTATTTTCACGAAGGGCCTATTTTATATCTTTCCCACCATGTCATAGCATATTTAGTGGATTATCTACAAACTTGGAGAAGCGTGACAATATGTCTATAGAATCTTTTTCATTTTCACCAAGGACCTATTTTACTTCTTCCCCATCACTCATGGCATAGAAAGAAACAAAATTATTATTTTAACATGTATAATATTAACTTGGACTACCTATCACTCTCATTTTTAATTGTGATTACCATTCCCTTAGCCATTTTTGGAACACATGTGGAATCTCCTAGATTGAAAACTCCAATATTCAACCACCTTCTACCATAGGTATATGGACATATCTAAGCCCTAAATAATATGTTGGTGTAACTTCTTTTCACTAAATATTCCTATAATAAATAGTGGAATAATTCTCGTCACATTATCTAGCATTATTACATGAACTTAATTCTCTTCACATTATCTGGCATTACTAGATGAACTAAGCAGTGCACTTTTCAACGAGGCACTCACCATTTAAGGTATGCTATTGAAACTAGTTATTAGATCTTTATGTATTCCCTATGCTCTTTTCTAAGCCCTCTTAAGGCTAGAAACTTAGATCCTAGCAAAAGGTATTTAGTTTAGTCTTTATAATCTCACGAAACTAAATCACGAAATTCAAGTGATCAAATATGTCTTATACATATTCTTGAAGAAAATAGTCACATGAAACTAAATCACAAAATTCAATAGATCAAATATTTCTCATACATATGTTTGAAGAAAATAGTCAAGAATAGTCATGTGTGCATTCCATATAGAATTTCCTCGATATCTAGGTATTCATGGCATAATTATCAACACAACTTATATGAGCCATCCTAGCATAAAAAATATATAATTATCTCCAACCCTATACATAATGCACTAGATTTTCTACTCCCATTAGATCAAAATACTTTGTTACACATTCACATTATCATAACCTATAAGGTAACGATTTCCACGTACTTGGGTTAGGCTTAAAGGAAAACTAAGTTCTAAGGCTAGGTAGATAGGAGATGATGAGTTCATAATATAGTTTCCTCATTTTTAACCATAAGTAGGTACATTTAACCATAAGTAGGGACATTTTAAGTTTAAACCAATTTGTATAAATGAAAAGAGAAAGTTCTCAAGCTTCTAGTGTAGTGTCCATGTAAGCATGCTAGTCAAATAAATTGGAAATTCATAATAAATAACATATAAATTCTTGATTGTATAGTGGAATCTATATTATGAATATTTATAATCTATTGTAGAAGAGAGGAGAGAGTGACCTTTTGAAACCCATTTTTTGTAAAACAAATAAAAATCTATAATTTACTGAAATAATGGACAAAAATATTGGTTGTCAAATATTAATACTATTTTATGTGCTCTTTAGATATGGATGTTCATCCTCCACCTAGTTAGACATATTCTCTCTATGTGCCTAGGATTCCATCCTTATTGAGAGCATGTTACTCAGGGCTACATGGGCTAGCCATGATTTATTGAGGAACCCTACATGCATCCTCGAGTAAGAACAAGTTTATCAAGGCTATATTGAACTATCATAACCATGAAGAAAAACTTTTTGAAGGCTATATCAAAACATCATAAACATCAATTTGGAATAGGACAACTCTTAATAAATTTAGATTATGAAAGTAACAGTCTACTATTTTCTATTATGATAGTGAAAGTGTTATTCATATAACATCAAATCATGTTCCTTCTCGAGGAATATATATATATATATATATATATATATATATATATATATATATATATATATATATATATATACATACGTACGTTAATAATTAATAAATTAATTGATTGAGAATGATGTTCAAATAATTTATCAACATTATATTTAAATATCATATACATCAATGTGGAATTAAAAAATTCTTATGACTTCACATTATAAAAATAACAACTTATTTTTTCTATTATGGTAATCAAAATATTATTCACATCACATCGAATCATGTTATATATATATATATATATATATATATATAATTTAGCTCATAATTAATAAATTCAAAATGATATTCAACTAAGTAATCCTCAATGAATATCTTAGCTTAAAAAAAAAATTATGAAATCCATATCTCCTTTCAAATTGAAAACCATTACTAAAAATCAAGATTATGGGGACATAGAATTTAATGGAAATTAATTCATTCTTTAAATTTACGGTGTAGAAAATATAAATCTTGTACTTACTCCACATTAGTTTTTTCTTTCCCACTTTTCCTTTTTCTTCAACGTACACATAAGTGTGAGCTAACTCATTTTACACAAAGTACATGGCTTTCCCATTAATTTCATATGGAAACCATTCAATTTGACATGGTTGTAAAAAAAAAATATTTTTACATAAAAGAGTTTTTGAAGATTAAGAAATAAAGAAGATAAAAATAATAATTTTGATATTATATATATATGTATAAAATTTGGTATTTTATCATATTTAATTTCATTTCATTTGTAAAATTTAAATTATATAATATTTTTATATTTTTTAAGAAAATATTTATTTATGGCATATACTTCGGTAATATAAATATTTTTCTTTATTTATATTTTCTATTGCATTGTTTCCACTATTACAATGGCTAATTCAACCCTTATCAATGTCAAATCTCATGCACTAATGCATATCAACTTAAAACAAGCAAAGGTTGTCATAACACTTTAATATTGATAAAAAAGTTTAATATTGATATAGAATAGGAGTGGAATCTAGTTCCTTTTAATGTTTCAAGTTCCCTATTTAATAATGCATTTCATCTAATAAATACATTAAACAAGGGTTGTTGCTCAACAACAAGTCCCTGCCCCGCCCCAATGCTAACTCAATGGACTTGCTTCGTGGTGAGATACTTCAAAATGAAACTTGTCTTCATGCCTCTGACGAAGACAACCACGTGGTGAGAGACTAAACCAAAACAGAAACAGTTGTTTCATCCTCTCGAAAATATCGAAGTGAGTTTCCTATGTGCTTGCCTGCCCTGGTGTGTCCGCCTCCAGAGAAGCCGAGAGAGCCTTTAAACTTGGCCTGTCACTGACTTTTTTGACTTCAACTCAAGATGAAATTCCTGCATAAGTAAGATCCATTTTGCAGTTCTCCCTGTCAAATATGATAAGTAAGATCCATTTTGTAGTTCTCCCTGTCAAATATGGCTTTTAGGTTAGAGACTTCAAAGGATCATCTCTGCGTATGATTTTGAATTCCTGGTTTAGAACATAAGGCCTAAAGTTCTTAAGTGTGAAAACAACAGCTTATTACACCAGCATCTGTGTTCCAGTTCCACCAGTGGCAGAGGCAAAGATAGCATAATTTTTTTGGCGGATGACTCAGTCTCAGAAGTTTACTGATTGGGATCCATGAGAACCATAAAAGGTAGCGGGTAAAGATCCAGTCCCAGGTGAAGCAGAACCATATGCAGATTGAAACACGGTAGATTCTGTAGCAGAGATAACAAAGGAATTTGTTGATATTAGGAACTACTTTTCCCAAAGATAGATTAGATAATGTCAAGCAAACGAATGCATGTCAGACTGGTTATGATCTGAAAGGGCACAAAATACTTTGTTTGGGTTGATACCTCTGAGAAAGCCTACCTTACTGAACTCACATAGAGGCCATAGATTGAAGTCACATGGTCAAGTTGCACAAGTTCACCTACCCAGTTAACCTCACTCCTTCTCGCCGAATTACTACAACTTGGAAGCTTTTCAGCTGCTTCACGAGATCCTATCTGGAACCTTCATCCAGAGGCTTTTAAACTTAAGGTAGAATTAATTCTTTTGATTTATTTAATAAAATCGATCTTTAGTTTCTCTCTTGAATCCCTAATTAAGGTTTTGAAGCTCGAAGATGGTTGTACAATTCATTAATGATGAAACTGGTGAAGAAGAAGTAATTGAATCGCCATTCGGTAGAGACCAGAACTTTCAAAGAGTCACCACCAAACTCGGTGACTTTGTTTCATCTCATGAACTTTAGAGGCTGAAAACAGATATATTTCAACATAGCTCTGATGTTGAGGGTTCGAATGAATCCTTCACCGACGCTGAAATTAAGTGTTTGAGGATAATATCAGGTGATCATCCTTACTTAATCGATGTGCTTTGTGATAATATTCAGAGACAGTCATTTTTCAATGAATCAAATTTGGAAATTAGTATATATGATTCCAATGTAGGTTCGGAGTCCTTGAGGGAGGATGATCGGTTCCGAGGATTTGAATACAAGCCTCTCGGGGAGCCTTTGTCTGTTTTTGAAGCTGGGAGTGATTTCAAGCTAGGTTCATGGATATAGAAGGAGGCATACTTACCATTTGGTTGGTTCGTCGTGTTTTTAAATGTAAATTGGTGAATTTGGACCATCAATCTGAAATATTTTGAGTTTTTGCGACTACAACATGTAACCCTAGGCACAATTTTGAGCTTTTGAGCATCTAAGGGGAAAGAGATTCAGTCGTTGTCCTTTAAGGTCCTACATATGTTGCTGCTTGAAAGGGAGAAAACTTTGTTGGTGCTGACTATTTAGGTCCTCCACTTCTAGTGAATGGTAGGGTTCTCTACTCCTTCTTCATTGATCCAGTTGATCTTTTGATCTTTTACCTTCTTTTCTGCCTCTTGGCCTAAGTGGATTGCTCCTTGTGTTGGTGCTTATAACCTCCTTTGCAATCGTGTCCGATTAGCCGATTAGTGTTAATTTAGGCAGTTGAGTTGTTGCTTGAGTTTTTGATTAGTGAGTTGTTGATCAGTGTTAATTTATGAAGTTGAGTTGCTACTTGCATTGTTCTCCCTTTTGTGTTAGCTTCTTGTCTTCGGCCTGTAGTTCATGCAAATTTTAATACCAGACATGAGATTTTTAGTTCACCCAAAGTTTAATACCATACTTAAGATTTAATGGATGAATCTTATGTACTCCGTAATTCTCATCGATAAGAATTGATTTCTTTTCGGTGCTATGTCCTTATATCTAGAGAGGGTTTTCTTGACATAAATTCAATCATCCCTGAAATCTGACTATGTGGGTGTTTCTGCTTTAATTCCTAGTTAATTTTGTTGAAATCTCTAATTGCAGTTGATTAATAGATGCAAGTCATGTTGCAGACTTTTTTGTACAAAGAGCTAACCTCATTCTTAAACACATATTCTTAAACACATATTGATGTTTCCAAAGAAAAATAAAGTTGAAATTAGAAAGCAATGCCAAATAACACGGAGAAGCTCGAACTATAGATCTGCAGTCACCCAACAATACTGCATGCCAATGTACTCTCCCCTCAAGAATAGCTACCTACTCTACTTGAAAAAGGCCCCAGACTTGCCAAAAGGGCTATCCCATAGTAAATGCTTCATCGTTTCCGGAGGCAGGAAGGGATACCAGACTTAAGATTTAATGGAGGAAGCTTATGTACTCCGTAATCCTAATCGATAAGAATTGATTTCTTTTCGGTGCTATGTCGTTATACCCAGAGAGGATTTTCTTGACATAAATTCAAGCATCCCAAAAATTTGACTATGTCAGTGTTTCTGCTTTAATTTCTAGTTAATTTCACTAAAATATGTGATTGCAGTTGATTAATGGATGCAAGTCATGTTGCAGACTTTTCTGTTATTTAAGTGCAGTGATCCTAGGGTTAATTAAACATAGACAATGCCCCCTTCGCCTCTGTAGGCGACCTTAGCCATCAACAGTGGCGATCTGTAAGGAAAGCACGCGCTAAAGACCTCTGTGTTGTCTCCATTGGCCACTTGCATTCTCTCATCACTCGCATTCATTTTGCAAGAATCCAATGTTCGTTCTGTGTTCTCCCATGGTATAAAGACTAATATAACTGTAGTTTTGTTAGCCTTAGTGTTGTAGTATCTGCCTTAGTTTTCTATAGCTGCCCTACTTTTTTTTTCTCCTTTTTCTTCATCCTTTTGTAGTTTTCTGTGTTTTTTTGTTCTCCATACAGTGTATCTCGAGCATCCTACCATATCTACAGATCCTACCATATCTACAGCGTGGCTTCAACATTCTGCCATGAGAGTGATGAGAGACGCTCATATTTGCAGATCATGCCATATATGTGGCGTGGCTTCAACATTCTACCATATTTGCAATGTGGCTTCAAACATTATGCCATGAGAGCCATTAGAATCAAAGCATCCAACATTGGAGCAATTTTGGTGTGTGAAATATGAAAAAAGCTAATCAAGTCTTGCTGCGATATAGTCTTTGGAATATAGTCTTTGGAAGTGGACAAATGGGTACTGCCTTGCAAATTACTTTCAACATGTGTTAGCCATGTGTTTAAACATGTGAACTGCTTGCCATGTGTTTAAACATGTGAATTCTCTATGGAAGTTAACGGGTGGGGATGGATTAAGCATCATGGTACGAGGCACCTTTGGTAACTAATTTAATGACCCTTCTCAAACCAAATATTTGATGTCAATAAACAATGTTGGCATTAGTTTATCTTTCGAAAATATTAATGAAACCAATTTTTGGTATATAATCTTTATGGCCTCTTCGGCTCGGGAAGAGGCCAAATAAGATCAAAAAGATTATTATTGGTCGTAAAAGCCAATGCATTTATTCGATAGGTTAATCAAAGGTATTTCATGAAATGCCAATGGAAAACTTTAGGTTACTTACAAATAGATTAATGCTAAGACTACAAACCGATTACTATAGTCCCATGCCACATGCAATAGGGACTAATAAGGTAATAGTAGCTTACCAATTCACATTTCTTATTCTGAGTTCTTATACTAATACTTTTGACATCATATCAACGTAATTTGTCTAATCTGAGTTGAAGAAATTTGTAAGAAGTTATTTATAGAAGAATAATTCTTACTTTAGATATTGTTTTTAAGGGAATATGTCCCTACCTATTACTAAGGACCCACCTAAGGAGCCACCTCTTAATAAGTGACTCATTCTCACTCTCTTAATTTTTTTAATGTATTACAACATATGTTATGTAACTAACATTTTTTTTTTTTTTTTTTTTTTTCTATGTTAAGACTAACCTATGTACCCACGGGGGGTTTGAACCGGTGACCTATCGCAAGGAGTGTCTTAACAAGGCACCCATTCACCGTCAATCCAAAGCCCCGTGGGCATGTAACTAACATTTTTAGTATTAAGAAATATTAGGAATACCACACTATTTTTGCACAACCAAAATTGATATGGACTATTATGGCTCTTGACCGCACACAACTAATTTTGTATTATCTTTCTAATATTCATAGATTATATATTTTTATTAATATATATATATATATTAAAAATAATAATAATAATAATAAATAATCTAGAAGGATTATGTATATTATATTTCTCCCATTAAGTGGAAGAGTTTTTTGTGAGTCCAACCATCATTGTAAAATTTTCAAGCCTTTCTCTTTCAATAAGCGACACCATATTTTTGATCAATGACCAAAGAAAAACCCCCTCTCATGAAAACCCTTTGAAATTCTTCTTCTATGAGAATGACCAATACAAAAATCATCAAGCAAAATTAACCCAACAACATTCAGAAATATGTTTCAAGCATTAATCCATATCAAAGACAACTTTTCTTGTATGTGGTCAGCTCCGGTAAAATGTCAAATTGTAAACCTAGATCCCAATCGCACGTAGGAAGAGGTATAGGTGAGGTTGAGAGATTCCAACCGCATGGATGAGCATGCATGCTTGCGGTTACAGCCACAAATTTCCTTTGTCAAATGCATGGTTGGAAACCAAAACTCTAAAACACGTGCAAGCTTGAGACCATGCAATGTCACACTTGTATGAACCATTCTCCTCGACCCAACCTCATACCTGTGCAAACGTGATCCGGGTTCGGGTGTGGCAAAGGACCCTTCCAAGACCTTTTAATTTCGTGATGTATTAAATTTCATTTTCAAAATAACATAAATGAATACATCTGCATGTTGTAAAGAGGAGAAACATGACAATCATGAGCACATGAAAACATAAGTCGATGATAACAGAGTTCGTCCAAGAGGGACTACGTCTCTAGGCCCCGATGTCAAGATGGTGTAGGCCAGCGCATTAAGTGTTGTCAATAGTGATGATGTACATAAGAGGTGATGTCGCTATCATACAAGGAAAATGCCCTCACGCAGGAGAAGCTCCAAGAGATGTTCTGCTACAAGATCTCTTAGTAAGAAAGGACTCCTATCAGTATGGCACAAACTTAGGCATGATGATAATGAGCATCCCGCCAACATGGAATAAAAGGGATCTCAATGCAAACATACATGGCGACACATGAGTATCCCATCAACATAACAACAAAGGGATCTCAAATAAAACATGGCGAATCCTGATAACAAGTACATCACACAGATGATTCCATGTCACATCAAGCATGAATCATGAAAACAAGTAAGAAACAAGATCCCTCATCAAACATCAAACATGGATCTGTGCAGCATTTGTTGAGAGATTAATTTCTCAGATTAGATCCCTTAAGATTAATTGTCAACCCGAGGTTCGTAAGCACGAATTGCCTTGCAATTCCTTTGTTCAGGCTATGTCAGAGTGTAATGTTTTCCTTATTAATGATTTACGAAAGAAATACCTGCAAATCTTATCGTCTAATGAGCAAACCCAACAATAAAATCTTACCTAAAATCTTCATAAATCACAAAATCTGCACTTAACTAAATATTCCTAATAAAAATGAACTTCTATTCACACCAAACCCTAATCAAACTTTGCATGTTGGTACCAGACTCTATATAAAAAATCACTCAATCAAATATTCTGTAATGACAATTCTTTGAAAGAAATCAAACAACCCTATGATAATTACCACTCTTCTTATTAAACTATTGATGCCATAAGCATTCGTCACTATAACAAATCAAGATAACTAATCTATGACAATCCAACTACTAATTCAACAAGTGATCTATCATGTTAATGCTTCAATCAACCAATTATCCTGTACTTAAGGGTTCATGTTCAAATCAAGGATTAGGGTCCAAGCACCAATTGGGAGAATTACTCTTTTTTTCTTTCTCTTGCTACTTTGGATTCAATGGATCACTTACAGAATTCTCCTAAATGAAAACAACTAGGATACTATCTCATTAATGCCAGCTATCAATCCTGAAAGATGTATCTAATTCTATGCTACACTCAATCAAATCATAATGTTGTGATCAAACAAATCACTATGTTGCTGTTGATCAGAACATTGAGCTATTCATGGAGTAAACATCCTAATGTATGAATTGAAAAAAAAATCATTCATTCACAGGAGACTGTCTTTTGCACAGAAGTAAGGATGATCTTTCGATTTATCGCCGGTATTAATAGTTAAATGAGCAGAAGGGGATAAATGGTAACTATAGGATGGTTCTTTTGGGAACCTCTCTAGAATGTTTATACCGATTCACAGTGCATCCATCCACAGTAAAACATTCAACTAATCATTTGTTCATTTCAGACATACATTTATTTAAACTACCAGTTTGATCATTTAACTAAGTTCATTGAATTTCTCGAATAATCTAGCTAGTGTCAACCTATCTTCAATGCCTTTGTAATGCTACGATGGAATGGATTTAAGTTGATGCTAATGAAACAAAGGTGGAATTAGGGAAGACAGACCGAGCCTATTCGATGCAATTTAAATCATTTGTGATCTAGTTATTTGAAAGCATTAGGGGCTCTGATATCCACTACGGGTGACAATTCCAACTGATATATCAATGATCCTATAATGAGTTCCAGGTGAGGGCAACCAAGTGATGTGGTGGCTCTGGTTCGAAAGGCACGAAATCACACCAAACCAATCGTGATTCATACAAATGAAAAGACTACTGCAAGTGTAACCAACAATCCGTCAAACAAATGATAATCCACATGATTGAACTGTAAAATTGAATTAAGAAAATCGAGGGTTATAGTGTCACTGCTGTTCAAAAATAAAAACAATCCCAAATGGGTGGGCCTGGCCACACCTGGGATTGGAGAACTTACAGTAGTTTAATGATTTGATATACAATTAAAACATGAACGTCATTCCATCAACGCATTTGGAAACCTCTCAAAACAATAGCATTTATTCAACTGGTTTGAACATACATCAAAATTACTTCATAAGTTTAGTGCCACAGTGCTATAGTGTCCCCCTAACATATTACATTCAATCGCCTTTATAGGCATTTCACTAATAGTTAAACATAAACTAAAAATAACAAGTAAATCTGCATGACTCCTTTCAGGTGAGTTGGTTGAAATAGGCATCTCAAATTTGGTCTATCCATAACCAATTCCCAATTTTGTATATGCTTCAATCGAGGGAAATTGGACAACGATCTCAGGATCATGATTTGTGTTGCATGTGGAGATGCCCTCTCGTCTTCCAGAACATGTTGCAATCCTATCCATTTCGATATTTGAGCGCCCATCTGCATATAACCCTTGAGTACCAAAGTAGAAGATCTTCATGCATCAATAGATCCTTCTGGGGATCGACCTACATATTCAGTTGAGAGTCTACACTAGATAACAATAATAAGCTAGTTTGATAATATGCCACTTCTATTTTACTTAAATCTACCAATAATTAGCTAAATGCAACCATGAGAAGGTTTACCTCAATTGGAGAGTAAATATAGGATTAGGATAGTGATTTAGCAGAGAAATGGGTTACATGGTGACAAAAAGGGGCAAAATGGGAATTAAATCCAACAGTGATAAGAAAAAAACTAAGGATCAACATCCTCCCACTCTTAGCCTGATGCATGTCCTCATGCATCCAACCAAAAAGGAATTGTGCCACTGAAGGGGACTGCTGTCACAGACTAGCAGTCTTAATTAGGACTTCTATCCCTTTTCCAATCCATGGTGAACACTTCTGGAATTGCAACACTAGTCCCTTAGTGTTCAATTATTTCATAGGTTTGTTCCGAGCTGCCTTCCAATGTAGGAGGTGCTTATTTTTGTGTACCAAGGCATCATTCGATGCATATAGCTTCATATTGGAATCTCGGACTTGTTGGTTTATGTCCTGAACGAATTGAAACAAAACCTTATATTTGTGTGCATACTCTCTCAATTTAGCAATTGTCTTCTGCAGCTTCACGAGCTTTATTTTCAAATTTTTGTCTACGTGCAATGTAGGACTTTTCGCTCGCGTTGTGGATTTTTGTGACACACTCCCTCTTGGCAAGTTTCCTTTCTGCTTCTTAGATGGTAACTGATGCGAGGTAGGCTCTGTAGCATTCTCCCCCGTTGTTGGTTCAGTAGGAGAGAAAGCTTCCATATCTCGTGCGATATCCTTCACAATTTGGAGCTTGATAAGGGCAGTGACCTCCTCTTATGTGGGCAATTGGGACTACGGGGAACTGTCATTGTGGGAAGAAGAAACATGGACATGGACCGAGCTAGTTCCTTTAATCATGGTCTGTGTGGTGCGGCCCATACTACGGGTTCATCGGCCTCCTTGAGCCAAGGTTTCGGCCACAACAATCGGGGGAGTGTTACAGGGAAATGAGGGTATTCGGTGCTTAGGCTTCAGAGTGATTCTTTTAGGATTGAAGGGGATTTTCTCTGAGGAGTCCAGATCATCGCTCTTCATCATGGGGTTTTGGACTAGTTGGATGGCCTCTACCTAATCACCTTTCCTCTTTCGTGATGGGCTTGAGTGGGTTTCCTTCAGAACGTTTCATGTGCCATCCTTCACATGATTTACAGTAGTAGGAGGGGGTGTAGAAATATGGGTAGGAGAATGGGTCAGGGTAGACACATACCTTGATGGGGGAGTGGCTTCTTTAATTTTGAGGGATCTACCCACTACACACTACTGACCTTTCATTTGTGTCTCCTGTCCACGGAACACTTCTATGAGGAAGTCCTCCCACAACTGCCTTCATTGCCTCAACTCAGCCACAATCAAAATCTGAATTAAACTGTGGTGAATAATGCTGTGTCGTGCCTTTTTACCTGTGACTATATTCCTTTAGCCATTTTTCACAAGCTCAACCTTAAGAAATGAGCGATATTAAGATGCTTACCCTTTGTGAAGTGAACCAGGAGCCTGATGTGATAGAGGAAGACCACATCGGACCTCCCTTCATAGGTTATGAAATGTTGTAGCATGGTTAGGAGTGGATACCATCGTTTTTCTATGCAATTACGCAACACCCCCTTTGTCCAGCTGATTGTCTTGTAGGTTGGCTTAAGAATTTTGTGAAACTTGGTATTTCCAACTCGTCACCTTTGAAGAATTTCTCACCATCGACTAATAGACCCGTGGCCTTACTAATTGTTTCCTCTGTGATTTTAAAGCTTAAATTGCTGACTTTGGCCTTTTCACCATCGAAGCTCTTAGCAAATGTGAGCACTACTTGGTCATTATAGCCTTGGAACTTGGGAGAAAAGGCATCCAACCTTTTTCTTCCAGGTTTCCTTTACACTACTCATACTCTAGGCTGCGTAAGAACTGAATGAAGGTTGGCTCGTGTCTGTTAGCTCCCATGGTGCCTATGGTTCAACTACAATTTTCATTGCTAGACTCTAATTAATTCTCAACCCCTATCTTCAAATTCCTCTATTTAATTACCACTAGATGATTGTTGTGATAATTGAGCTAGCACAGGGGATCGGTTCCATAATGGCAATCAGATACTAGGCATTGGTTCCCTGGTGGCAATCATTCTACCTTCTCTATTGGGAAGCATGGGTAATTGAGTGCGGAATGCAGTTGGTGGGGAGAGCATGTGAGTTCCTCTATGATGAGGCGACAGGTTACCACCATGACGACAAGGGATATGGTGGAATGATCGTTAAGCGAGGAGCGGTTATTATGACAAAATAAGGATGAATAGCCCATGATGATTGTGGAATACAAGGAATATTTGTTTATGAAATAGGGACTTAGGCAAGCAATATATGAAATGGATGATTATGCTGATCAGATGATGGATCTCGAGGCGTGCTTCAAAATGATTAACACATAACTACTGATCAGTGAAATTCCAGCAAAAATAAGCACATACCTCAACTACTTAAGTGATTTGTCATCGAGTGTGAGCTCCATGAGTTTGAACAATGCCCCTGCGATTGCGTGCATGGTGCTTGGATTCTGTAAGGTTGACATGCTATGCTTTGTGGATAAAATATTGATTATGTGAACCTGTTCTTTAATTGTGAGCGAATTGATAGTCCCGAGCATTCATCGACTACATATCAGATAGGCCTGAATTTATATGCATGAATGCTTTAAGGTGGTCTTGTGTGTGTGTTGGAGATAGCTGAGGGATTGTAGGACCCTCCTTTAAGCCAAATCTTGGTCTCGTATGTGCACGAGGAGACACGTTCTTGGAAAAAGTAAAGTGCAGAGACCTTTATGACATAAAACTATTCTGATCAGTGACAAAAAGCAAAGTCACCTAAATAGAATTAGGTAGCACCAGATTCTGAGATTCACACGAAAACATTTGGAATGAACATAGTGTAGTGTATAGTTCAACTAACACCCTCCTAAAATCTCTAGCTTGGTTATCATAGACCAGATTTGTTGTTATCTTTATAAAGAACTGCTTACCATCCATGAATTTTTAACTAGGCCTGCAACGATGACTGACTGGGGCATTCTTTTTAGGGAGCTGGAAATGGCCAGAAAGAGAGCTCCAGGGGGGTTCTTTTCCGTAGTTATTCCATTGGGTCCGAAAAAGAATAATTCTCAGCCTAGAGGATCCTTATACTACTACTATCTTATTATTTTAATGAGCCTAAAGTAGTTAGTTCTCAAGGCATTCATATTTAGAGAGTCTGAATTGCCCAAAGTAAACTCCCCAGGTTTCCTTTCCATAATCATTTCCTTTAGCCCGAAAAGGAACAATTTTGTACTCAAGGAATCCCTAGACTACTGCTGGTCCATCTCATTTATGAGCATGGATCAGCCATTGCTTGGGAGCTTCATATTTAGAGAGTCTGAAGACTTACAAGGGAGACTCCACGAGTTTCTTTTCCATATGTAATCCACCAGGCCTGGTTAAAGGGATAAACATTCTCCTGGTGAATTCCTCCTTTATTCTTCATGGGCTGTGGGGAAGACCACCTATGGATAACAAAAAGGACAACACACTGTTATATATATATATATGTGTGTGTGTGTGTGTGTGTAGATATATATCTATATATATATATATATATATATATATACATACATACATACATACATACATATATACATATAAGATAGATAAAAATTAATTAACTGAACCAGCAAGGGGCTGGTCCTTTGCATGGATCATCTCTAGTCCTGGGTCCTTTTGAATTTCTTGCAAAAATTGATCACGTGAGAGTGGCTTATGATAAACTTTAAGCCGATGACCATTTACCACAAAAGAAGTCCTGTCATTATCAATAGTACAAATGTGAACTGAGCCATTATCAAAAACATCAATTACCTCATATGGTCCCAACCATCTAGTAGAAAATTTACCTTTGAAGTGCTTAAACTTACTATTGTATAATAAAGTTGAGTCACCTGGATGGAAGAATTTCTTCTTAATGAATTTATCGTGCCATTGGGCTCTTTGGTTCTATACTAATGTAGTTTGGTGATAGGCATGTTGTCGGGTTTCATCTAGCTCATTTAATTGCATCAATCTTTGCTCTTGAGCCTCGTTTAAATTCATGCCTAATTGAATAGCTGTTCTAAATGTTTTTACCTAAAATTTGATGGGGAAAAGTACCTTCTTACCATAAACTAGCTCATACGAAGTATGCCAAGTTACATTCCTCCATGTGTTTCGGTAAGCCCAAAGTGTCTCTGGTAATTTTTCCACCCAATATCTGTGATGCAGTTGGATTGTCTTTGTGAGGATGGATTCCAACACCTTGTTCATGGACTCCACTTGCCCATTAGCTTGGGGGTAGTAGGGAGTCGATTTGCAGTGCTTCACTTGGTATTGTTTTGTAAGTTCTTTGACTAGCTTTGATGTAAATTGGGTTCCTTGGTCAGTGACAATTTCCCATGAAAACCCAAATATTATAAAGATGTCCTCGAAAAAGAATTCTACCACCGCCTTTTCTGTGGTAGCCTACAGTGCCTTAGCCTCTGCCCACTTGGTGACATAATTAGCACACACTAGAGTATAAATTTTTCTTATTTGACATTGGGGAGATGGGTCGTACGAAGTCCAATGCCCACCTCTCAAAGGGTTCCATAGAAATTTGTAGTTGAAGGGGCATTTCATTGGAGGCCACTGGCCTCCCCATTATTTAGCAAGCCTCACAACTTAAAACAAGATTCTTGGCATCCTTGAAGAGCATATGCCAATAGTATCCGGTGCGGAGAACTTTGTATGCTGTCCTTTTATCGGAAAAATGGCCGCCACAAGGCTCGCTATGACTAGCGCTTAGTATATCATGCATTTTGTCTTCTCACACACATCGCCTTATAATCAAGTCTGGCCCTATATAGAATAGATCTCCCTCAATCCACGAATAACTCACACTCTGTTGGACTATGTTATGCCTTTCCTGAGTCGATACGTTCTGAGGCATTTTTCCTGATACCAAATAATTAGCCACATCAATAAACCAAGGAGTAATGGTAGAAATGGAAAATAGATCTTCATCGAGGAATTCATTGGCCACTGGCATTGGCATGTTCCCCTGCACAAGGTTTAAACATGATAAAAAGTTAGCTGCTAGATTATCCTTTCTAGGCCTATCAATTATAGTTATGTTAAATTCTTGTAAAAGCAACAACCATCTAGTTATCCTACCATTAGTAACTGGTTTATTCATTAAAAATCTAATAGCAGAATGATTTGTATGGACAAATGTCTCATAACTAGTAATATAATGTCTAAACTTTCCTATGGCATGTACAACTGTTAATAGCTCTTTTTTAGTGACAGTATAATTTAATTCATCAGGAGAGATATTTTTGCTATCAAAGTAAATGGCATAGGGAAGGTTATCCTCCCTTTGTCCCAAAACTGCTCCTAGTGCGGTATTCGATGCTGGAAATAATACTAAGAGGGGGGTGAATCAGTATTATCAGATCAATAATTTATTTTCCAAAACTGATTTGTATACACTACTTTAGCTTAGTGAACTAGCATGTATACGCAATTGTACTTAATGCAACCAGCATATATACAGATACCCTTTGATTTACCCAAATTATCATGCATTGAACTTTAACCAGTATATCAGGAAATCATTAAACAATGCAGTAAAAACAGAATAAAGCATCACACATAAGCAACACACATGAACACCAAGATATAAGGTGGAAACCTAATGTGGGTGAAAACCACCAGATGCAATCGTCTCGACTTCTTTTAATAATAAGAAAAATTATGTTTACAATTCTTGTACTTGTGCAATCTTATACCAATACGTAGGCATCTACCTATAGAAGGCTACAACCTTCTCTTGTTCTCCAGTTTCTATTGGAAGGGAGCTACAACCCCTTAGCTCTTATACTAGCTGATATGTTTACTAGTATGTAGGTGCTGGCCTATAGAAGGGTACAAGCTTCTCTTTTCTTCTAGGGAGCACGTTTCATAAATTTTTAGATTGGATCCATCAACAACATCATTCAATCATCAAATGTATCTACATCAACCAATCTCCTTTTGAACCAACCACAACGGAATCAATCAATCACTCCATCAATCTGATCATTCAGAATACAGTAACCAGAACCCAAGCTAGAACCCAAAACATTGCAATAGCAAACAGAAACAACTAAAACATATTTTATAAGGTATACACTACTTCCATGTGTCGAATCTGCGTGCATACATGCTTTCCTCAAAGCGAACCAGCGTACAGATTTGCAAATCAAATTTATGATGTATATGCTGCTTTGATATGTAGAACCAACATGTATACGCTCCTTTTCTAAAGTGAACCTGTGTACAGATCTGTAAATGATGATTTAAACATTACAACTATTCCAAACTTCAGTCATAACCAGATCATCATATTTGCAGACTACAACATGCGCCAGTTATTTAGATACATGATCAAACCACATAAAGATAATTCACTCCAAGCCTTGAGATACTTATACATCATTAGATATTATCGTTCATCAAATGCTAAGGTTCATCCTTTTTTCAGATCAAGCACATCACCGTAAGCCAATAACCTGCATATTAGATCTCACACTTCATCAGATATTCGATACTTGCACACCTTGGCCTAATGATCTTCTCCTCCTTTTATAGTTTTAGGCCTTTCTCAATACCATGGACCAAAACCACTTAGGACCAATACCTTGGACCTAATACCTGGGGTCAATACCTCGGACCAGATACCTTGGACCAATACCATGGACCAAATACTTTGGACCAAAATTTTAGTTTTCCAAGGTATACACGCTTTTCTTTCTGTGAAAGTGTGTGTACGTATACGCGACTTGTAAACATTGAACTTGTGTGTATACGCATCTTGGTCAATGGTGAACCTGTGTATGCCTCTCTTTCTTCATTCTGTGAAGACTGATCTATAATTCTTTGTTGTGTATCTACTATACTGTGATCTTTCATCTGAGTTAGTCTCCTTTTGAAATGATTCCTTGAAGCTACCCTACATTTCATCACATCTATAAATACTACTGCCATGCATTTTGTCACATCTGATATCTGTTCTGTAGATTCATCTAATTACCGTGTAAAAGTGAGTTGTTCTGCTACAAGTGTGTTGCCATCAAGTACATCATAATGCCAATAATCTCCCCCTTTGGACTTGATGGCAACAACCACGCCAATTCACTCTCCCCCTTTGACATCAAGGGCAAAGGGTCATGCTCCCCCTGAGTGCATGCTGAATTCTCTGATATGCTGAAGTGTGTTGATTGAGCTCCCATGATCAAGTCCATGCTCCCCTTGAGCATAAGAAAATTCTACAAAAATATGTTCTAAAAGAAGAACATGACTCTATACATACATTACAAATGACCTTCCTATCACTAATGACTCAGAGATACATCCATCTCCCAACCAAGTGGGGATATACTAAATTTGACTCATCCACCCAACCAAGTGGGGATATATCAATTGTTTATACATGTCAAAAACAAGAAACATTACATCATCCATCCCATGCATAGTGGGGTTACAAATTAGGTCTTTTCATGACCGTTACATTAAAAGATATACATGACATATATAACAGAGACCAAATATCTTAAATAAGACCATGATAGTCATCAACAACTATCATATGATCTGCACCATCAACAGCATCTGTCAACAACATCTACACCAACAACCTATATATGTCCATCATTAGTTCCCAAAGTATCATCAACCATGTTCTCCCCCTGAAACTGTTCCACCTGTTTACTGTCAGATCTGATCATTGCATATGTCAATAAGAGATATCAAAGAATCATCATCAATCAGATATATATCAAGTTATTAACAACTTTAAGAGGACCAATATATTTCCATACATTATCAGCAGATTGAAACCATCATCAAACAGAGCAGATAATTGACAGAACCATAGAAGACCCCTTTTTTCTGAGTCTGGCGCACTGTTTTTCTTTAAACCAACATATACGCAAATGTGTCCACAGAAACTTGTGTATGTACATGATGACACTTCACGAAACTCGCGTATAACAAAATTTCTCTGAAAAATAGGATTTAATAGCAGGATGATGCAGAAACTACTCCCAGCTTTTGTCTAAGATATTCAAATGTCTCTCTGGGTAGTGGTTTAGTGAATATATCAATAACCTATTCTTTGGAGGGAACATACTCCAATTTGACCTTTTGTTCAAGCACTTGTTCACGTAGGAAATGATATTTGATGGGTATGTGCTTGGTCTGGGAGTGCATGACTGGATTCTTTGAAATACCGATGGAACTTGTATTATCACATTGATTGGAGATGGGTGGAGTACATGTGATATAAATATCTTGCAAGGTTTGCATCATCCAAAGTAATTGTGTGTAGCAAGATTTAGTAGCCACGTATTCTGATTCAACTGTAGATAATGCAATTGAACTTTGTTTCTTGCTGAACCAAGACACTAACCTGGAACCCATATAGAATGCACCACCACTAGTTCTTTTTATTTCATCAACACTTCCTACTCAATTTGCATCTGTATATGCATGAAGTGTAAGATCTATATCCTAGGATACCATAAACCAAATTTCTGTGTTCCTTGAAGATATTTGAAAATCCTTTTGACTGCCTGAAGATGTGATTCCTTTGGATTTGCTTGGAATCTTCCACCTATTCCCACTACATGCATGATGTCTGGTCGGGTACATGTTAGATAAAGCAAACTGCCAATCATGGATCTGTAAGTTGGTTGATGTACTGCTGCTGATTCATTATTTGAGCTAAGACTACATCCTGTTACCATTCAGGTACATACTGGTTTAGAATCTTCCATGTCGTACTTTTTCAGGATCTGTTTGAGACATTTGGTTTATGAGAGAAAAATACCTTTTTTATTTTTCTGAACTTGTAGACCAAGAAAATAGGTAAGCTCACCAAACAAAGACATTTCAAATTATTGCTGCATTACTAGAGCAAAATTTTGACTCATGGATTCTTCATTGCTACCAAAAATGATATCATCAACATACACAACAATTATTAGCAATTTACCAGTGTCTATCTTTGTATATAGATTTCTATCTGCTGACCCCTTTGAAAAACCCTGTTGGTGGAGATATTTGTCAAGACAGTAATACCATGCCCTTGGAGCTTCTTTTAGACCATAGAGAGCTTTTCTGAGTTTGCATACAAGTTTTGCATAATTTCCAAGAACAAATCCTTTTGGTTGTTCAATATAGACTTCTTCTTCTAAGTTTCCATTAAGAAAGGCAGATTTTAAATCCATTTAGTATACATTGAATTTCTAAAAACTAGAAAGATAAAGAAACATTCTTATGGCTTCATGTCTGGCAACACGTGCAAAAGTTTCTTCAAAATATATACCTTCTTGTTGATCATATCCTTTACAAACAATTCCGACATTGTTTCTAATAACTTCTCCATTTTTGTTCATATTGTTTTTGAATATCCATTTAGTTCCTATGATATTCTTATCATGAGGTCTAGAAATTACTTCCCAAGTATTATTCTTTTCAATTTTCACAACTTCTTCATTCATGGCCTTGAGCCAACATTCTTATCTACATGCTTCATTTACATTTTGATGTTCAATGGAAGATAGTAAAGCTAGATAGCTTGAAGCTTCAGCAATGGTTCTTCTAGTCTACATGCCTGCCCCTTTTTCTCCTAAAATTTGAGTTTCTAGATGATTTTTCTGAACATACTTGGATAGGGTCTTTGCTTCTATCATTATCTCTTCTTCTGGTGCTTCATTGGTTTCTTCTTCAGAATCAGTGTGATTTGATGTGGGAAAATGATCCCCATCTTCTTCATTGTCATAATATTTGGTTTTTATATGTTTTGGATTTCTGCATGCTTCATCAACCACGACATCAATACTTGCAATAATTTTCCCATGTATTTTATTGTAAAATCTATATCCTTTACTTTGGGAAGAGTAGCCAAGAAGAATACCTTCATCTGCTCTGGGTTCAAACTTACCAAGTTTTTCATCAGTCCTTTTGATGTAACAGTTTCTTCCAAAAACTTTGAAGTATTTTATAGTAGCAGTCCTACCATACCAAAGTTCATGTGGAGTTTGAGTGTTGTTTACCCAAACATTTGCTTGGTTGAGAATAGTAACGGCGGTGAATGCAGCTTCACCCCAGAAGGTTGCAGGAGTTCCAAATTCATCTAGCATAGCACGAGCCATTTGTTGAACAGTTATGTTCATACTTTCTACCACTCCATTTTGTTGAGGAGTCCTTACAGTGGAGAGCTGCCTTTTTATTCCATGTTGTTCACAAAAGTCAAAGAATTCATCCAAGATAAATTCCCCTCCTCGATCAGATCTGAGGCATTTGATTTTATGATCTGATTCATTTTCAACCAAAGCTTTGAGGGCTTTGAAATTTTCAAATGATTCATCTTTATGCTTTATAAGACCTATCCAACCCGTTTTGGAAAAATCATCAATGAATAATATAAGGTATTCTTCTCCACGAGGTGATTTTTTCCTTGATGGTCCACATAAACTAGTATGAACAAGTTCAAGAGGCTTACTAGCTGACCCTTCCTTTTCGATGAAGTGAGATCTGGTTTTCTTACCAAATTGACATGATTTTCATATAGTATTTTTAGGAAAGTTGATATCTGGAAGATCATGAACAACTTGGAATCTGCATGCTTTTCTTATTTGAGAGAAGCTTAGATGTCCCAATCTTCTGTGCCATAGCTAGTTTTCATCATTTTTGCTTAGATAGTATTGTTGTTGTCCTCCCTTGAGTATGTATAGGTTGTTTGGAGTTCTTGTCCCTTTGATCATGGTTTCTCCTATATCAAGCTCACGAACAACACATCCATTTGATTGAAACACTACTTCATTTCCTTGATCACACATTTGACTCACACTCAACAGGTTATGCTTTAAGCCATCAACATAAACATTCCCAGATTTAAATTTTCCTTTTAAGAAAACAAAGCCTTTACCTTTTATGATAGCAGGAGTGTCATTTCCGAATGAGACACTCTTTTCCTTTTCTAAGGAATTATATGAGTGTAGATTTTCTTTGTCACCTATCATGTGTTTTGAGCATCCACTGTCAATGTACCATTGGTTTTCTTGTCCTTCTACATACAAGCCTATACCACATCTTTCTATTTGTGGTTCTTTCTTTCTCCATATTTTGCGATTTAATGGATTTTTCTTCTTTTGAGTTATTTGCCAAAATTTACTCTTGCATTCAGATTCTTCATGGCCAAAGTTGTTACAGATTGAGCATTCTATTTCATTTTCAAGAAGAGAAAAGCTATTATAGGAACTTTTCTTAATCCCTGTCACATTCCTTTGATTTCATGCTTCTCTATTCATGATAGTTTTGTAGGCAACACATTGAGTAGCTGTGTGTCCAAAATTATGACATGAGAAACATTGACCATTAAATAAGTTCTAGCGATTATCGAATATGTTGACCTGTTGATTGTAGTTTCTATTGATATTTATCTTTGAAGAAAATTGAGTATGATTTACCTAAGGTTGATTGTGGCTTCTGTTCATCCTTGAAGTAAATTGATCCTAATTCACCTGGTGATTTTCTTTATGCCTTTGCTGACAATTGTCAAACTGTTCACTGCTCTTTGTTGCATCAAGATAGCTTTTAGTGGAGGTTGACGGCTTCTATGATTTAGATGTTTCTTCAATATATTCAAGACCTATCTTTATCAGAGGAGAGTGCTGCACTTCGATAATTTCATTTAAGTTTTCTTATCCTTTAGCAAATCTAATATTGAGAGCTTTTGTTTTCTCAAGATCCTTTCTTAGACCCACAATTTCACATTCTATCTTTTCATTGTGTTTTTCTCTTTCAGCAAGTTGGTATGTCAAGGTATCTATAATCATATTCTTTTCTTCTAAACAGATTTTGAGTTTAGATATTTCTTCATAAAGGTCATCTTCATCTAAAGCATCCAAGAAATCATCATCTTCATAAGCCATTAGAAGTCTATAGTCATTACTATTTTCATCTTCACCACTATTTGATAAACCATTGCTATCTTCATGAGTATAGTATCACTTTTTACTTACACTTTGTTTTCTATTCCACTTTTCACATCCCTTCTCTTTATCATATTTATCTTTATGAGGACATTTGGTAGCATAATGACCAACTCTAGCATAGGCAAAACATTTGAAAGGTAGTTTACCTCTGAATCTTCTGGAACCCCGTTGAAGCTTCTTGACAAAGTTCGTCTCCTCTTATTCTTCTGAAATATGTCCGGATTCATTGAGTTCTTCTTTTCCTTTTGCTAAAGCTTTAAATGCAGCTTCTCTCATATCTGGTGGACCTCCTTTTCTCATCTCAAAGGCAGTTATAATTCCATGAAGCTGTGTCATAGTAATAGTCTGTAGATCCTGCTTTTCTTCTATGGAAAATACTTTTGATTCAAATTTAGCAGATAAGGATATTAACACCTTTTCAACTAAGGTAACTTCCTTTATCTCTTCACCCAGATTCTTCTTGCAATTAACAATCTCATCTATACGTAAGAAGTAACTAGCTATACTTTCATCATTGTGCATCTTGAGAGTTTCATATTGAATTCTGAGAGTCTGCAGTTTAGCATGTTTTACCTGAGAGTCTCCTTCATAGCTTAGAACGATTTTGTCCCATATTTCTTTGGTTGATTTGAGCTGCAAAATGTTGACAAACTCTGATTGTGATAGAATTCCCAGTAATGTATTGACAACCTTGGCATTCATTTCATATTTCTTTTTACCTGCTGTATCTATAGGAATTGTTGATGGAAATGTATATCCTCCTTCCACGATTTCCCAAACATCTGTTCCAAGAGATTGAAGATAGGCTATGGTTCTTACCTTCCAATAAACAATGTTGCTCCCATCAAAGATTGGCAGTCTAGTGGATCCTCGGCTTTCTTGATTACTCATGATGATGGATCTTCGTTCAACTGATCAAGCTTCTTCCGAAGGACCTGCTATGATACCAATTGTTGGAAATAATACTGACAAGGGGGTGAATCAATATTACCAGATCAATAATTTAATTTTCAAAAATGATTTGTATACACTACTTTAGCTTAGTGAACTAGCATGTATACGCAATTGTACTTAATGCAACTAGCGTATATGCAGAGATCTTTTGATTTACCCAAATTATCATGCATTGAACTTTAACTAGTATATCAGGAATTCATTAGATAGTGCAGTAAAAACAAAATAAAGAATCACACATAAGCAACACACATGAACACCAAGATATAAGGTGGAAACCTAATGTGGATGAAAACCACCTACTGCAATCATCTCTAACTTCTTTTAATAATAAGAAAATTTTGTTTACGATTTTTGTACTACTGCAGTCTTATACGAGTACGTAGGCTTCTACTTGTAGAAGGCTGCAACCTTCTCTCGTTCTCCAGTTTCTACTGGAAGGGAGCTACAACTCCCTAGCTCTTGTACTAGCTGATATGTTTACTAGTACGTAGGTGCCGGCCTACAGAATGCTGCAACCTTCTCTTTTCTTCCAGGGACCATGTTTCATAAATTTTTAGACTAGATCTATCAACAACATCATTCAATCATCAAATATATCTGCATCAACCAATCTCCATTTGAACCAACCATAACCGAATCAATCAATCACTCCATAAATCTGATCATTCAAAATACAGTAACTAGAACCCAAGCCAAAACCAAGAACACTGCAACAACAAACAGAAGAAACTAAAACATATTTTATAAGGTATATGCTACTTCCATGTGTTGAACCTGTGTGCATACATGCTTTCCTCAAAGTGAACTAGTGTACATATCTGCAAATCAAATTTATGATGTATACGCTGCTTTGGTATGTAGAACCAGTGTGTATACGCTCCTTTTCTAAAGTGAACCTGTGTACAGATCTGTAAATGATGATTTAAACATTACAAATATTCTAGACTTTAGTCATACCTAGATCATCATATTTGCAGAGTACAACATGCGCCAGTTATTCAGATACATGATCAAACCACATAAAGATAATTCACTTCAAGCCTTGAGATCCTGATACATCATTAGATCCTATCCTTCATCAAATGCTAAGGTTCATCCTTGGTTCAGATCAAGCACAACACCATAAGCTAAGAAGCTGCATATTATATCTCACACTTCATTAGATATTTGATATTTGCACACCTTGGGCTAATGATCTTCTCCTCCTTTTATAGTTTTAGGCCTTTCTCAATACCATGGACCAGAACCACTTAGGACCAATACCTTCGACCCAATACCTGGGGTCAATACCTCAGACCAGATACCTTGGACCAATACCATGGATCAAAATACCATGGACCAAATACTTCAGACCAAAATTTTAGTTTTCCAAGGTATATGCACTTTTCTTTCTGTGAAAGCGCATGTGTACAATGACTTGTAAACATTGAACCTGTGTGTATACACAACTTGGTCAATGGTGAACCTACGTATGCCTCTCTTTCTTCATTTTGTGAAGATTGATCTATAATTATTTGTTGTGTACCTGCTATACTGTGATCTTTCATTTGAGTGATTTTCCTTGTGAAATGATTCCTTGAAGCTGCTCTGCATTTGATCACATCTATAAATACTACTGCTATGCATTCTATCACATTTGATATCTCTTATGTAGATTCATCTAATTACCATGTACAAGTGAGTTGTTCTGCTACAAGTGGGTTGCCATCAAGTACAACACATCCATCATAATGCCAACATCTGAGGCATCTGTACAAATGTGAAAGGGTAGGGACCAGTTTGGTCCTCTTAGCACCGAAGCTATACACAATTTTTCCTTCAGTACCTAAAAGGCATGTTGACAGTTGACATTCCATACAAAGTCAACATCTTTAGTTAACAATTTAAATAATGGTGTTGTTATTCTAGTGAAATTTTCAATGAATTTTTAATAATATCCTGTATTCCCTAGAAAGCTTCTTAGCTCCTTTTGCGAGCTAGAAATAGGGATACATGAAATTACCTCAATTTTTGTTGGATCAAATTGAATCCCATCAAATGATACATGGTGGCCTAGAACAATTCCCTTAGTTTGCATCATCCTACATTTGTCACTACTAAGGGCCAAGTCGGCTTCTTGACAATGGATCAATACCTTTTCTAGATTCTCCAAGGCTTGCAGGAAATCATCCCCATAGACTCTGAAGTCGTCCATATAGACTTCCACACAGTCATGGATTAGGTCAAAAAATATAGTAAGCACACCTCTCTGGAAGGTGGCAGGGGCATTGAAGAGGCCGAAGGAAAGGACTTTATACGCATAAGTACCCCATGGGCATGTAAATGTGGTCTTTCCCTAGTCCTCTTCAGCTATTTGTATTTGATTGTATCCACTATAACCATCTAGAAAAGAAAATTATTTCTTACTTGAGAGTGTGTCAAGAACTTGATCGATAAAAGGCAATGGAAAATAATTGCATAGTGTGGCCTTGTTTAATTCTCTATAGTTAACACAGATTTGCCATTTGCCATTCTTCTTTAGGAACACTACCAAAGGTGACACCCACTTGCTATCAAAAATGAGGTAAATGAAATCTATGACCAGAAGATTCTGAAGCTCTTCTTTAACAATATATTTTAATGCGGGGTTCATTGACCTCTAGGGTTGTCGAATAGGTCTCATTTCTTCATTTGTGTAGATATGATGGATGCAAGTGTATGGATGTATACCTCTCATATCCAAGTAATCCCATGCAAATGCTCCGGTTTGTTCATGAACCATGCTCATCAACTGTTGCCTTTGTTCTGGAGTCAATCCTATGCCAATATGTATAATCTTCCCTTCAAACATTTCCACAGGTTCTGTGGTGAGCTCGCGACTTACCTCCATGGTGGCAAATGAGGCAAAGATGGTTGGATGGAAATTTTCGTGAAACTCATCACTAAACACATGTTGATAACCATTAAACAAGATGGGATAGTTGATGCAAGAACTATTAGCTAGAAACTACTACAAAACATGCTCATTAGAGTGTTCCTGGAAACTTCTAGATTGTTCTAATGTTAATAATGGAAACATACAGTCTTCGTTTCCATAAGGATTTTCGAGCCATACCATTACTTCGGTAGCTGTTTGAGTATGTGGAAAGATGGAAAATGTTTGATTGTGAGATTCATTTGAAATGGTCATTTCCCCATTTCTGCATCCAATGACGGCATCTGCAGTTTCCAGCCATGGCCTTCCCAAGACCATAGCATGTCCAGGTCTAGAAGTTTTTGGAGAATTGACTACAAAGTCTATAGGATATTGCTAGGAGGAGATAGTGACTACTATATCTTCCAAGGATCCTATTGGTTTGACAACAGATTTATCTACCATCTCTAAAAGGATAGGGGTGGTTTTCAATCCAGGTAGTTGTAGTGATATCATTGTTTCGTAATTCATTGCATTTATGGCAGCCCCTAAATCTACAAGAGTATTTGGCAGAAGCACTCAATTTATTTCAATAGTGATGATGGGATTTCCAGGGTCACTGTATTTTGTGGGCAGATCTAAAATCATCATGGAAATTTGACTCATAATCTTGACATTCTAATTTTTATGCCCTTTTCTCCCCGGTTTCTTGATACAAAGATCCTTGACAATTTTAGTGTATATATGAATGTCTTGGATTGCTTGTAAGAGTGGAATTTTAATACAAACATTCCTAAGCTCATTTTCTAGGTAATATTCAAGCGGGACATCTTCTTTTCTTACTATTAGCCTCTCATGTTATGGTGGTTCAGTTAATTCTTCTTTCGTTGTTTGTTGTTTTTCGTTTTGTAATTGTTTTTTGGATGATGCAGTGTTATGAAACCATCTCACAAAAGGATAGAAAAGATAGATCAATGCCTTAGAAATAAGCCTCTTCAAGGGGGCAACCTCCTTTACATTACACAAATGAACAATTCTTGGATGATACAAATGACATGACCTCCTTTCTATATATAGGAGTCTAAGGAGTCATAATATAATCAGAGTCGACATAATAATAATAATGTAAGGGCACAATAATAACAATAGTGGGCTTCTATGGGGAATAATACTAACAATATATGGACGACATGGGTACAACAATATAATAAGGGGGCTGTACTAATAACAATAAGGGGTTGCACTAGTAGTATAGGGGCCTAACATGCCCCTTTCCTTCAAAAGGTGTTGTCCTTAATGCTTGAGTAGTTCTTGATGCTTCTGTATAAAATTCTTGTCCTCCCATGTGGAATCTTCAGTGGGAAATTTCTTCCACTTGATGAGATACTTTGAAATTGATTGATTTCATAGCTGTCGGGTTCTTGTTTCTATGACTGCTCTAGGTTCCAATATGATTTTTCCTTCCTCTTCAAGCTCTAGCAATATTGTTTGAATTGGGATCTTCTGCAACTTTTGAATGAGTGGCCATACTTCTTCTTCCTTCTTCCAATCATCCCTTGCTTCGTTTATCCAATCTGGTTGGATAATAGAAATAGCACAAAACAATGCTTCCACATCCTCATCCTTTCTTGAGAGTGCATCTGCAACAAAATTTTGCATCCCTTTTCTATAGATGATTTCAAAGTCATAACCCAACATATTTATGACCCATTTTTTCTATTCTTCTAAAGATAATAGTTTTTCTAAAAATTATTTAAGACTATCATGATCCATTTTTACCTTGAAGTGTCTTCCCATTCACTAAGGTCGCCATCTCTTAAGTGCATGTAGTATTTCCAACATTTCCTTCTCATAAATAACTTGCTTGAGATGTAGCGGTAAAAATACCCAATCACCTACATCAAAGCATTTTTCACTAGATGTTGATCTACATGTTGTTTCATTTGATTTTGCACCAAAGTGGCGTTATCCTTTAAAAGTTGGAGAACTTGTTGTTGATGCTTGATGTGATCTTTAACTGCTTGAACCATTTTCTTCTTGATATGTCCTTCTAGCTTGAGAGTTTGAGGAGTGGTAATTCCTTCCAATGCTTTACAAGATATGGTCGGATTCATTTATTGATGCTTTATGTGATCTTTCACTTCTTGAACATTTTTTTTCTTGATATTTCCTTCTATCTGGATAGTTTGAGGAGTGGTAATTCTAGCTAGTGCATTACAAGATATGGTTGGATTCATTTCTTCTTTCTTGATGTGCTCTTTCACTTCTTGAACCTTTTTCTTCTTGATATGTCCTTCTATCTTGAGAGTTTGAGGAGTGGTAATTCTTTCCAATGCTTTACAAGATATGGTTGGATTCATTTCTACTTTCTCTGGGGTTGGGTCCTGGCATATTTCCTTTTCTTTTGATGGTTCTTGATCCTTTTCTTCCTCCTCTTCATACTCTATCTAAAATAATTTCTTCTCAGCACACTTATGACCTATAGTACATTTGCTATTACAATTGTAACAAAGACCATTTTCTCTTTTTTCTTCCAATTGTTGTGGTGTAACCCTTGTAGTTTGTGGAAGGCTAGGAGAAACAACACTTCCATCTTTATAGTTGTGAGGGGTAGAATTCCTTGTCGCCATAATTTTTCTTTCCACTTTGTAACAAAGCCCTTTTTCTCTTTTTTCTTCCAATTGTTATGGTGTTTCTCTAAAGAAGGTGTTGCTCTTTGTATCCTCATAATGTGCTATAATTTCCTCCATGAAAATTGACCACGTAACAAGTTTTTTACGAGAACAAAGCCCTTTATACGATAAAAAATGATCTTGTTCTAAATATTAATATGCAATACATACCTTTTGTAATAGTGGTACACCATGTAGATCAAAATATTTCTCCATCTGTAGTATCCAATTTACCAGATCCTTGCCATCAAACTCCCTCATCTCTCTTTTTCTTGATTTTAGGAGCTCGATCTTGAAATGAATGTAACTCTGTACTTTCAGATCTTTAAGTTCTGAAATTGTGACCTGCAGTAGCCCTCTGTGTCATATTTCCAATGCCACCAGTTTGATCAAATTTATATTCCCCAAGAAAGAGTTATGTACAATCTCCCAAGATGACCTGATTATATACCCTTTCAGAAGAGTGAACGTGTATCAAGTGCCATGTGTCACTATTTTGACCTTAGGATCTGAAAAATATAAACATGAAACTAAAGTCCATCCTATTTCTGTAACTTCTTACTAAATTTCAATCTATTCTCAAAACAAAAGTTATGACAATTTTCCCTAGGTCACTTGTTTGGAATGTAATTAGGGAGGCTGCAAAAAGGCCAACTTCCTCAGATCATATCTCCACAAATATAGTTCAAAAAGCTCTGAAATTTAGATCCAAGGTTCAGAAAGATTTCAACCCAAATGGGTTTTTTTTTTAGCATCTGAAATGGCGTAGCAAAAAAATTATAGCAAAAATTCCACGATGACCTGTTTGGATCAGCAAAACCCTAGAATCCAAAGCTGTGATACCAAATGTTATAAAACCAGCTCACAAAAAGATAGAAAAGATAGATCAACGCCTTAGAAATAAGCCTCTTTGAGGGGGAAACCTCCTTTACATTACAGAAATGAACAATCATTTGATGATACAAATGACAACACCTCCTTTCTATATATAGGAGTTTAAGGAGTCATAATATAATCAAAGCCGACATAACAATAATAATGTAAGGGCACAATAATAACATTAGTGGGCTTCTATGGGGCACAATACTAACAATATGGGAACTACATGGGTACAACAATATAATAAGAAGGTTGTACTAATAACAATAAGGGGTTACACTAATAGTATAGGGGCCTAACATGCGGAGGGCACCTCTTCTTCAATAATTGCAACTGATTTTCCCTTATTAACCATTTTCCCTGATCGTAACTGAATTTCGTTCATAGGGATGGTCGTAATCATGTATGTCAGAAAGGGCTAGATATCTATGTTTTTCACCGGTTGAGGTGTCCTATTGTGATTTGGGTTAGGTACGGATTGTGCAGGCAACAGTGTAGGTCGTGAGGGGTTTATGTTAGTTGGTGCCTGCGGTGGTGATGTGTTAGTAGGTGCAGGTAGCAATTGATGCATAAGAGGTGATGTGTTGGTAGGTGCTGGCAGTAATTGATGTAAAGGTGGTAGAAACTACATAGGTTATTGGTAGATCTTAGGATTATATGCCTGCTGATAGGTTTGCATGGTTGGATTGTATGAAGTACTTGGCATATTTGGATAAGGCATGTAGAATTGGGATTGAGGTTGATAGCTGGTGCTATAAGGGATCGTTCTCCAATTCTGGCTCCAGGAAGTACTTTGAGCACTCTTAGCGGAGTAGGATGCAGGAAAGGTCCAAGGCTAGTTTTGGCCATACCCTTGAAAATTTGGGTCTGCGGGTGCACTCTAACTCTGACCTCTCCGGGTGGGTCTCTTAGCTGGCTGAGCTCGGTCAAGGGTTTCGGTATTGCCTTTGTAAATGGCCTGAAGACCAGGAAGTGATGGGCATTTATCAGTTTGGTGCTCCAGAGTGCAAATTCCACAGACTTCTATAGAATTCAGAGGACATTCCCTCGCTGCAAGTGTCTGTCTACACTTGGGACAAAAGACTACCATAGCTGCCTTTTTAGCCTCATGCTTTTGGTTGACTTTCATGGTGTCAAGTTGGTTGCTGATTTTATTTAATATAACAATTTTGAAATTTTCTAATAGGTTTCCCAGTTCAACCCTAGTGACAATGCTAGCCGTAGATTTCTTTTGCACATAGTCTTGAGAATTTTCCCTAAGCTCATGAAGCTTTTTACCTACTTTAGCGTGGCTCCTAGAGTAGGTGAGACAAAGGTCAATGACTTCCGCAAAGGATTTCTTGTAAATTTCCCCACCACTAAGAAAGTTTAATGTCTCTATATAGTCATCTCTTAGCCCTCTTAAGAACAGTGTTCTGATGATTTTTAAATCTAGAGTATTTCCACAGATTTATGAAAGTTGTATAGGAACCTCTCAAGATACTCTTCTAGGTTTTCATCTTTAGTTTGCTGCATCCTAAAGATATCACTGATGTCCCTACTCTTACAGATGTCTTGAATTTTTTTTAGAAAGGTTGACCTCATGTCATCCCATGTGTATGTGGTGTGCTGCCTTAGACTCTTGAACTACCTAAGGGCTACGTCTTTTAATGTGGCGGGAAATAATTTGAGTTTGTGTGCATCATCATAATAGTTATAGCTACGACATAAGATATCGAACTCAAAAAGGAAAGCATTGGGATCTTCGGATGATTTACTGTAGAATAGTGGTAGATATACCATCGGAATGTTTTTCATATTAATGTCGCGAGTTACATCTAGGATAGGGAACCTGAAAGTAACCTCTTCCTCTTCTTCTTCTTGGTTTCCCCCAAGTAGGTTAACATTCCGTCTAGGGCCTTCTCCTTCCTCTTGGTGCTCGTCATTGTGTCTGCCTTCACCACTTGCATGCTCCATATCTACGATAGGTACCCACTGGGGTTTGTTGATCAAGGTGTGGATTTGGGGTATTGGAACACGATAGATATTGGTTGACTTCTCATCCATGAGGTCTGGTTGTTCCACTAGTTCTTCTACTAGGTTATCGAAGATAATTTCTTGAATGATCCTTCCTTCTTGATCAAATAATTCCCGATCTAAAACCACGTTGGCATCAACACTTCCTACTTCTTGTCTTAGACCTACATATCGATTAACAATAGTTAAAATAGGTATATTGACTAATCCAAAAGTTGTAGGAAATTTAGAGTTTGAAATAAATCTACCTTTGTTCTCCCTAGGTCTACCTATACTCTTATGCATAAAGATGAAGGAAATAGAAATTCAAGAAGAAATAGTGATCAGTCAAACATTGGAGCAACCCCATAAAAGTGGATGCATGGCTCTTCACTCACATATTACCATACTCTCTCCACCCTCTGATAGTTCAACAGGTTCTTGAAACTCAATTGACAGTGATCACCTAAATAAGAAATGGAAATTTCCTTGGCAATGACGCCAAAATTTTGAGAGATTAATTTGTCAGATTACATCCCTTAAGATTAATTGTCAACCTGGGGTTTGTAAGCACGAATTGCCTTGCACTTCCTTTGTTCAGGCTATGTCAGAGTGTAATGTTTTCCTTATTAATGATTTATGAAAGAAATAATTTCAAATCTTATCATCTAATGAGCAAACCCAACAATCAAATCTTACCTAAAATCTTCATAAATCTCAAAATCCGCACTTAACTAAATATTCCTAATAGAAATTAACTTCTATTCACACCAAAACCTAATCAAGCTTTGGATGCTGGTACCAGACTCTATATCAAAAATAACTCAATCAAACATTCTGTAATGACAATTCTTTGGAAGAAATCAAACAACCCTATGATAATCACCACTCTTCTTATTAAACTATTGATGCCATAAGCATTCATCACCAGAGCAAATCAGGATAACTAATTAATGACAATCCAACTACTAATTCAATAAGTGATCTATCATGTTAATGCTTCAATCAACCAATTATCTTGTACTTAAGTGTTCATGTTCAAATCAAGGATTAGGGTCCAAGCACCAATTCGGAGAATTACTCTGTTTTTCTTTGTCTTTCTTCTTGATTCAATGGTTCACTTATAGAATTCTCCTAAATGAAAACAACTAGGATACTATCTCATTAATGCCAACTATCAATCCTTAAAGATGTATATAATTCTATGCTACACTCAATCAAATCATAATGATGCAATCAAATAAATCACTATGTTGTTGTTGATCAGAATGTTGAGCTATTCATGGAGTAAACATCCTAATGTATGAACTGAAAAAGAAATCATTCATTCACAAGAGACTGTCTTTTGCATAGAATTAAGGATGATCTTTTGATTTATCGCCGGTATTAATAGTTAAATGAGCAGAAGGGGATAAATGGTAACTATAGGGTGGTTCTTTTGGGAACCTCTCTGGAATTTTTATACTGGTTCACAATGCATCCATCCACAGTAAAACAGTCAACTAATCATTTGTGTAATTTAGACATACATGTATTTAAACTACTAGTTTGATCATTTAACTAAGTTCATTGAATTTCTCGAACGATCTAGCTAGTGCCAGCCTATCTTCAATGCCTCTGTAACGCTACGATGGAATGGATTTAAGTTGATGCTAATGAAACAGAGGTGGAATTAGGGAAAATAGATAGAGCCTATTTGATGCAATTGAAATCGTTTGTCATCTAGTTATTTGAAAGCGTTAGGGGCTCTGATATCCACTATGGGTGACAATTCCAACTGATATATCAATGATCATATAACGAGTTCCAGGTGAGGGCAACAAAGTGATGGGGTGGCTCTGGTTTGAAAGGCACGAAATCACACCAAACCAATTGTGATTCATAAAAATGAAAAGACTGCTGCAAGCGTAACCAACAATCCATCAAACAAATGATAATTCACACGACTGAACTGTAAAATTGAATTAATCAAATCGAGGGTTGCAGTGTCACTACTATTCCAAAATATAAACAATCCCAGATGGGTGGGCCCGGCCGCACCTGGGGTTGGAGAACTTACAGTAGTTTAACGATTCGATATATAATTAAAACATGAACTTCATTCCATCAACACATTTGGAAACAGATCAAAACAATAGCATTACGATTGTATTCAACTTGTTCAAACATACATCAAAATTACTTCATAAGTTCAGTGCCACAGTGCTACGGTCTCCCCCTAACATATTACATTCAATTGCCTTTATAGGAATTTCACTAACAGTTAAACATAAACTAAAAATAACAAGTAAATCTGAATGACTCATTTCAGGTGAGTTGGTTCAAATAGGCATCTCAAATTTGGTCTATCCATAACCAATTCCCAATTTTGTATATGCTGCAATCAAGGGATCATAATGTGTGCTTCTTGTGGCGATGTCCTATCGTCTTCCAGAACATGTTGCAATCTTAGCCATTTCGATATTTGAGCGCCCATCTGCATATAACCCTTGAGTACCAAAGTAGAAGATCTGCATGCATCAACTGCTCCTTCTAGGGATTGACCTACATATTCAGCCGAGAGTCTACACTAGATAATAATAATAAGTTAGTTTGAGAATATGACACTTCTATTTTACTTAAATCTACCAATAATTAGCTAACTACAACCATGATAAGGTTTACCTCAAGTGGAGAGTAAAGATAGGATTAGGATAGTGATTTAGCAAAGAAATGGGTTCCATGGTGACAAAAAGGGGAAAAATGGGAATTAAATCTGACAGTGATAAGAACAAAACTTAGGATCAACAGAACGATGCATAGAAAAAAGAAGTACATGAACACATTGCATATTCCTCACATCCTGAGGCCGCCTGAAGAAAAGGATGTCAAATGGCTGAAGCTATTCATACCATCAATCTTGCAGCATCGAATCTGATGGAATGACTACTCGCACATGAATGCTGACACCTGCACTCCACTTTGAAAAGTGGCTGAAAACTGAAATGAGAAAATGGAAAATATAAACACACCATTAGATTTTTGGGGTTGAATAGTGCAAAATTGACTGTCAAATTTCTGAATTCTGAGAAAGTGAAAATCTGGTGCTTAAGGAATCTTTTAGATTCCCCTTAGATTCCTCAGAGATTCCCTCCTCCAGACCCTCTACAAATCGGTTGCTCAGATCAGGAAACTGACTACGCCATCAGGTTTGTGTAGCTGAGAGGTGTAAGATTGACATAAAATTTGTTCAATTTGGACACTGCAAAAATTTCACCCTCCTCCGAATTTCGCTCAATCATGGTTCCCCCCACCCTTTTTCAGGATCATGGTTCCACCTACAAAAATTAATTAAAAATTCACCTCGATTTCTGTGCGTGCTCCTAGTTCCTCCATACTTGGGTGCACTGGGAAAATGCTGTCTTTGTATGAAATTTTTGGCTGAAAAACCAATGAGTCTGTTTGGCGTAGTGGTTAAGATTTGTTTGCTGTGGAGGAGGTCGAGCGGTCAAACCTTGCACCCTCTCATTTACATAATTAAATTATTAAATTTAGAAGGGAGGTTAGGTTGGGGCCACCTTGGGTGGCCTGCCCACCTCACCTCCACTCTAATGGTGGCCCATATCCCTATTCACGTGGGTGGTGCTTGTTTAATGGGGATTGGGTCAATGCCCCAAGGGCTGACCCACCCTATTATATGTTGTGCTATGTAATGGTTCCTTGGTATGGGGGCAGGGGCCGGGGGTAGTGGCCTGGCCCTCCATAATATTACATATGATAAGGGTTCGGGTGGCTAGGTTGGTGGCCCGCCACCCCTCTTTTCTAATAATTTTTGTTTTAATATAACAATATGCCCATTTTGAAAATGAGGAATTTTGGACCAAAGGAGACTTTTAATGAGGCAACAATTTCACCTGGAATCCGGCTGAAGTTGGCCAGATTCCATCCTTTGAAAAAATTCCAAATTGTGTCTCCATTAATCATGCCTGGTTAGCGAAAGTCAACCAAAACTTTGACTACCTCTATCTTTCTCATCCGGACTCAGATTGATGAGCCGTTCACACCGTTGCAATCAGGATGACGAGATATATGCTTTAGTATTATTTCAAAAGCATTCTAATCACTTTGGTTTTTGAGCTCTCATAAACCCTCTTTGTCTTGTGTGTGTCTCTGGAGCCACCTCGATCAATCCTCCCCACTGAGGAGCTTTTGGTCCTCCAAAAGCATGAAAAATAATCTACAACTTCTCTGTACATTGTTTGCATCACAAGCATCCTTAAAGGTGTCGCTTCCATCTCCTTCACCTTTGTTCTTCAAAGCCTTAACTAGTGAGCTGACACCTACAACCTCTGCAACCTGTAGTACATTGTTTTGCAAATTACATGCTTGACTTTCATGACCAGCTAATGACCCAATCATCCCACATGTGCCACGAATTTATAACGCATACTCAATGGTCAAGTTTTCATCAAGATGGACACAATACCCCAGCTACAAAAACAAGGCTAGCATATCATTGTTGCTCCAACAAGTGATGGAAAACACATCATCGCTGCAAAACATGATTTACAAAGATAAGGCCAAACGCTATTTTTTATTTGACAAGTGATGGAAACACAACATCATTTTCACAGTGTAAAATGCAACACAAAATAAGACCACACATCATTGTTTCTTAATAAGTGATGGAAAACACATCATCAATTTTCCATCTTAAAATGCAACAAATGATTTACAAAAGCATGTCCATGACAAGCTAACATTTTTAGAAACCATTTTCCACTTATCAAGGTGAATGGGTTATCCCCCTGTGGTGGTTTTGCTTGTCGAACAATTGTTTTACTTGGTTCATGCATCAACGCTTTGTCTTTAAGGCGCTGCTCTCGATGGAGCCTCCAACAAGTGACTTTTTGATGGCCATTTCTATTGCAATGACTACAATACATCTTATTCCTCCATATCTTCTTAACATGTTTATTTACCTATTGTTGAGAGGGTCTTTCATGCCTCATCATTTTGTGTGCTGCCATTCTTTTCCAACACTTACAAAATGTATGGTTATGTAATCCACAAAAGGTCCATGTCTTTCGATTCCATGATTTATGTCCATCATTAACAACATCAATATAATAGAAATGAACGTTTGAATATCGGGAACTTTTCCTTGCCATATCTAGTGTAACTATGGCAATGAGAGCTTGCCTCGGCTCTTTCCCTGCCATGGGCACTGCCATGGGATGGTGATGTATTCCCATCATTATCTTTCCTTGACGATTTCGATTACATCTCAGAAGAATCTGACACCTTCGAGCATTCTCCTTTGGTGTATCTCAAGCTTGCAAATTGAGGTCTCTACACAACCTCCAATGGTTGAGTTATGTCTTGGTTATTAACACCAAGTTCTATTTCCCCCTTGTGCCTTGTCCTGGTAAGCAGCCTCATGTTTGTCCCTGTAATTGGGATCTCCAAATCTCCAACAAAAACCATATTATGTGAAGATGAAACCAAAAGGAAATCAACATCTTCTACCTCCTCTGTCAATTTGGAAAGAACTGATGAGGGCTTCTCATCATCTATTGTTGGTGGTTCTCTAGATGTCTCGGCGCATTCCCCAACTTCCTTTCTGACATACCCAAGTCCTGCCTGGCGGGGTAATTCTTCTACTTTGATGGGGTTAACAATGCCTTGGCTATTAACGCCCAATCCTTTTCCTTCATACCCCATTTTCTTTAGCAGTTTGGAGCCAATTCGTCTGGCATGATTTTCAAAAACAACAAAATCATCATTAGGAAACATACATAAATTCAGAGAACTACTTTTTACCTGACATGGGTCACACTGCAACTTTTCCAAGGCCTCGTCCTTTGCTTGCAGCTGTCATAGCAAACTATGTTTCTCCTCTTTCTCTTCATGTTGAAGCATCTTCAACGCAACATTATTTGTTTGAAGACTTTGGTTGTTGTGCTTCAGTTCTTCCAAGGCCTCTTTTGTGGCTTGCAACTGAAGCTATAATTGCTCCTTTTCCTCTATCTCTCTCTGTAGAGTTTCATACATTATTTCCACCCTTTTGGAAATTTTTAGCATGTTCTCGTACATCATTTTTTCATCCTCTATCAATGCACGTTCCATTGTTCACGCTTGCAATTCACATCCACTCAAAGACCGCTCTGATACCACATGATCTGGGTCCGGGTGTGACAAAGGACCCTCCCAAGAGCTTTTACTTTTATGATGTGTTAAATTGCATTTTTAAAAGAACATAAATGAATACAAATGCATGTTGTAAAGAGGAGGAACATGACAATCATCAGCACATGAAAACATAAGTCGTTGATAATGGAGTTCATCCAAGAGGGACTACGTCTCCGGGCCTCGGTGTCAAGATGGTGTAGGCCGCTACATTAAGTGTTGTCAATAGTGATGATGTACATAAGGGGTGATGTTGTGTTGGGTCCCTATAACAGTATTGATTACCCCATTACTATTGTAGTTGTATCCCTTTTTAATATTGTTGTGCCCATATTGTCCCCATATTGTTATTACTGTGCCCCATAGAATCCCTCTATTGTTATTTTTGTGGCTTTATATTATTATTGTTAGGTCGGTTGGGTTATATTGTGACTCCTTAGACTCCTATATATAAAAATGAGGATTTTTCATTTGAATCATCAAATAATTGCTCATTTGTGTAATGTAAAGGAGGTTGCCCCCTAGAAGAGGCTAAATTCTAAGGCATTGATCTCTCTTTTCTATCTTTTTGTGAGATGGTTTCATAACATTTGGTATCAAAGCTTTGGATTCTAGGGTTTCCCTGCTCCAAACAGGTCATCGTGGCATTTTCGCTATAACTTTTTTATGTGATGTCTAAGAAGCTAAAAAAAAACCCATTTGAGAAGAAATCGTGTTGAATCTTGGATCCGAATTTCAGAGCTTTTAGTGCTATATTTGTGGAGATATGATCTGACAAAGTTGGTCTTTTTGTAGACTCCTGAATTACATTCCAAACAGGTGACCTGGGGAAAATAGTCATAACTTTCTCTCTGAGCATCGGATTAAAATTTTGTAAGAAGGTATAGAAAGAGGACAGACTGTAATTTCTTGTATATATTTTTCAGATCCAAAGGTCGAAACAGTGACTCGCGGCATGTCATACAAGTTCGCTCTACTGAACTAGTCTATAATCAGGTCATCTTGGGAGATTGTGCATAACTCTTCCTTGGATAATCAAATTTGGATCAGACTGGTGGCATTGGAAAGAGGACACAGAGGTCTACTACAAGTCGCAATTTCAGAACTGGATAATCCAAAATTGCAAAGATACATCCGATTTAATATAAAGCTTCTACAAAGTGAAAAAAGGTGTGTAGTTTTTTCTTTAATTTTTGCATAAGCTTGGTTTGAAAAATTAGTTTGAATTGGTAATTGATGCCCCAAAGAAAGAAAATTCAAACACCTAGTAAGCAACCTGAAAGCTCTAGCATGACTCATGAAGAAGAGGAAGAAATGCAACATGATATATCAAAATTATGAGACCAAGTGCAAGAAGTGTTACTTGCACAAAAAGCAACAGAATCTAAGATGGATGCTTTAAGGAAAGATGTAGAAGCTAAGATGGATGGTTTAAAGAAAGGTGTAGAAGCTAAGATGGATTGTTTAAAGAAAGGCATAGAAGCTAAGATGGATGGCATGGAAGCTAAGATGAATGGCATGGGTGCTAAAATTTATGGCACAGATGATAAGATGGAAGAGTTGAAGATAAATATGAATAAGTTGCTACAAGAAATGGTCACTAATGTTGAAAGGGTAGTAAAGGAAACTCATGATGAGAACAAAAGAAATGTTAATCATGATTCCATAGAATCTAATGTTGGATCGAAGATCCACCATATTCCAAAAATTTATATGAGGAAGTTTGATGGCAAGGATCCCGCAACATGGATATTACAGATGGAGCAATTTTTCGATCTCAATAATGTGCAAAACACAGAAAAGGTACGCATTGAAACTTTATATTTGGAACCAAATCAGTTTGTATGGTATCAATGGCTTTGCTCTCGTAAAAAAATTATCACTTGGGAAATTGTTACGGAAGAATTGACAGCACATTATGAGGATACAAAAAGCAACACTTTTTTTAGCCAATTGATAAGTCTCAAACAAAAGGGTTCAATAACGGAGCACATTGAGGAGTTCCAAAAATTGAACATAAAGGTAAAAAATATTCTAGAGGAGCATATGATTGATGTGTTCATAGGGACTTTAAAGGATAATATCCAACATGATGTTTGCCTTTGGGAACCTGATTCATTAGAGAAGGCATTCAGGTTAGCAAGAAAAATGGAAAGCAAAATTATGGCAACCAGGAAGCATACCACTCACAACTATAAAGATGGAAGTGTTGTTGCCCCTAGTCTTCCACAACCTATAAGGTTGACACCACAACAATTGGAAGAAAAAAGAGAAAAAGGGCATTGTTATAGTTGTGATAGCAAATACACTAAAGGTCATAAGTGTGCCGAGAAGAATTTATTCTACATAGATTGTGAAGAGGAAGAAGAAAAGGAGCAAGAAAGGTCAAAAGAAGAGGATATACTCCAGAAACAAAGCCTAGATAAAGAAGAAATGAATCCGACCATATCCTGTAATGCATTAGCGGGAATTACCACTCCTCAAATCATTAAGATAGAAGGACAAATCAAGAAGAAAAAGGTAATAGTGTTGATTGATTCAGGAAGTACCCACAATTTTATTCATTGTAAAGTAGCAAAAGAATTGAATTGCTTCTTATATCCAGCACTTGAGTGTCAAGTGATGGTTACAAATGGAGGAACAATAAATTTCTCTGGAAAGTGCCATAATATCAAGCTATCCATGGGAGAATATGTATTGACTAGCCCAATTCTTTCCATTCCAATGGGAGGTGCTGATGTTGTACTAAGAGTCCAATGGCTACAATCCTTGGGTACAATAACTTTTAATTTTCAAGAACTTTTCATGAAATTTTCTATGGAAGGAAAGGAAGTTGAATTAAGGGGTATTGCAGGGAAACCGCGAAAGATAATGAACTCTAACGGTATGACAAAGCTTCTAAAAAAGGAAAAAAGAGGTGTAATTGCACAATTATGTTCGCTAGATGTTTCCACATTGGAATCATCTATTTCTCCAGATCTCCAAAAAGTCTTGGACAATCATTCCAAGGTATTTGAGACTCCCAAAGGTCTCCCACCTATTCGTGATCATGATCATGCTATTCATCTGATTCTAGGAAGTGTTCCTCCAAACATCAAGCCGTACAGATATCCCTATGCCCAAAAGAGTGAAATTGAACGTATGGTTACAAAAATGCTAGAGGCTGGTATAATTCAACCGAGTCAAAGTTATTTCTCTACTCCAGTAGTATTGGTGCACAAGAAGGATGGATCAGGATGCATGTGTCTGGATTATATGGAGCTCAACAAGCTCACTAATAAATATAAGTTTCCCATTCATGTCATTGATGAATTACTGGATGAATTGCATGGACAAATTTACTTCACCAAGTTGAATCTCCGTTCAAGATATCATCAAATCAAAATGAAGACTGAAGACATTCTGAAAACAACATTTAGAACTCATGAGGGTAATTATGAATATTTGGTCATGCCTTTTGGCCTTACCAATGCACCTTCAACATTTGAAGGTTTGATGAATTCCATTTTCAAACCATTCCTTAGAAAATTTGTGTTAGTACTTTTTGATGATATACTAATCTATAGCAAGTCTTGGAAGGATCATGTTGAACATGTTGATAGGGTGCTACAACTATTAGAGGAGAAATAATTATATGCAAAAAGATCCAAATGTTTCTTTGGAGTACAAGGGGTGGAAAATCTGGGTCTTATTGTATCTCATGAAGGAGTTAAGGTAGACCCTAGCAAAATTAAATCTATTAAGGAATGGAAAAGCCCCACATCCATAAAGCATCTGTGAGGATTTCTCGGGTTGATAGGGTATTATCACAAGTTTGTTAAGAATTATGGGAGAATAGCAGCACCTCTAACAACATTATTGAAGAAAGATGCATTTTCATGGACTCCAGAAGCAACAAAGGCCCTCGAGCATCTTAAAGAGGCAATGTGCCAAGCACCGGTCTTAGCTACACTAGACTTCACAAAAACCTTTATTGTCGAATGTGATGCTTCAGGAAATGGAATTTGTGTTGTTTTAATGCAATATGAAAGACCCATTGCTTTCGAAAGTCATCCACTCAAGGGAAAGTTTTTACACAAAGCTATTTATGAGAAGGAAATGTTGGCAATACTCCATGCACTTAAGAAATGGCAACCCTACCTAATGGGAAGACACTTCAAGGTAAAAATGGATCATGATAACCTTAAATAATTTTTAGAACAAAGATTGTCCTCTGAAGAGAAACAAGAGTGGGTCACAAAGATGTTGGGTTATGACATTGAAATCATCTACAAAAAAGGGAAGAAAAATGTGGTGGCAGATGCACTCTCAAGAAAGGATGAGGATGTGGAAGCATTTTTGTGTGCCATTTCTATTATCCAACCAGATTGGATAAATGAAGCAAGGGAGGAATGGAAGAATGACGAAGAAGTGTGGGCACTTATTCGAAAGTTACAACAAGACTCCAGTACGTCTGATACATTTAGCTATAAAAATGATTCGTTGTGGTACAAAGATCGCTTATACCTTTGTAAGAATTCCCAGCTAAAACAAAAGATTCTTATGGAATTGCACACTTCTCCTTAGGAGGGCACTCAGGATTTTTAAAAACTTATCACAGGGTTAAGAAGGAATTTTTTTGGGAGGGCCTTAAATCAGATATTCAAAATTTTGTGGCAGAATGTTTGGTTTGCCAACAAAATAAAGTTGAAACAATTAAGACACCGGGTCTATTACAACCTTTATCCATTCCAAGCCAACATTTGGAGGAGGTTTCAATTGATTTTATCACAAGTTTACCCAATTCTGAAGGAAAGAGTGTCATCATGGTGGTAGTTGTCAGACTTACAAAGTATGCACACTTTTGTGCATTATCACATCCATTTAAAGCCAGCACAGTTTCTACTGCATTTATGGAAACAATTCAAAAGCTACATGGAAGCCCAAAGATTATTGTAAGTGACAGAGATCCCATTTTCACTGGAAATTTTTGGACAGAATTATTTTATTGTCTTGGTACTCAGTTAGCTCATTGCTCATCTTATCATCCTCAATCTGATGGGCAAACTGAGATAGTAAACAAATGTTTGGAAGGATATCTTCGTTTCTTTGTATCTGATAAACAGACACAATGGGTCAAATGGTTGCCTTTGGCTAAATGGTGGTATAACACTTCCTTCCATACAGCGAAAAAAATGACACCATTTATGGCACTTTATGGATATCAGCCACCATCCATCACATCATATTTAAGAGAAAATTCTAAGGTTCAAGCATTGGAACATCACATCGAACATCAACAACATGTCCTCCAACTTTTAAAGGATAACCTCATGTCGGCACAGAATAGAATGAAACAACAGGTAGCGAAAGAAGTTTTGATGTAGGTGATTGGGTATTCCTACGGCTACAACCATATAAGCAAATGTCCCTCAAGCAAGCTAAGAAGGATAATAAATTATCACCAAAGTATTATGGTCCATACAAGGTGTTGCAAAAGATTGGTACTATGGCATACAAATTGGAGCTTCCTGCAGCTTCTCGATTGCACCCAGTTTTCCATGTTTCATGTTTAAATAAGGCTATAGGCGACAAGATCCCAGTTCAAACAATATTGCCAGAACTTGACGAGGAAGGAAAAATTATATTGGAACCAGAAGTAATCATAGAAACTAGAACTCGACAGTTACGAAATCGATCAATTTCGGAGTCTCTTATCAAGTGGAAGAACTTATCCACTGAAGATTCCACGTGGGAGGATGAGAATTTTATACAGAAGCATCCAAAACTACTGAAGCATTGAGGACAACACATTTTTGAAGGAGAGGGGCATGTTGGGTCCCTATAATACTAGTGAATACCCCATTACTATTGTAGTTGTATCCCTTATTAATATTGTTGTGCCCCTTTTGTCCCCATATTGTTATTACTATGCCCCATAGAATCCCTCTATTGTTATTTTTGTGGCTTTATATTATTATTGTTAGGTCGGTTGGGTTATATTGTGACTCCTTAGACTCCTATATATAGAAAGGAGGTTTTTTCATTTAAATCGTCGAATAATTACTCATTTGTGTAATGTAAATTAGGTTTCTCCCTCAAAGAGGTTGAATTCTAAGGTGTTGATCTCTCTTTTCTATCTTTTTGTGAGCTGGTTTCATAACATGTTGCTATCATACAAGGAAAATGCCCTCACATAGGATTGGCTCTAAGAGATGTTCCACTACAGGAACTCTCAGTAGAAAAGGACTCCTATCAGTATGACACACTCATGCATGATGATAATGAGCATCCTACCAACACGTCATAAAAGGGATCTCAATGCAAACATACATTACGACACATGAGTATCCCATCAACATAACAACAAAGGGATCTCGAATAAAACATGATGAATCATGACAAGAAGTACATCACATAGATGATTCCGCATCACATCAAGTAGGAATCATGAAAACAAGTAAGAAACAAGATCCCTCATTAAACATCAAATAGGGATCTGTGCAACATGATGCATAGCAAAAGGAAGTACATGAACGCACTGCATATACCTCACATCTTGAGGCCGTCTAAAGAGAAGGATGTCAAATGGCTGAAGTTGTTCGTACCATCAATCTCACGGCATCAAATCTCATGGAATGACTACTTGCTCATGAATGCTGACACCTGCACTCCACTTTGAAAAGGGGACAAAAACTAAAATGAGCAAATGGAAAATATAAAAACGTGATGAGATTTGTGTCGTCGAATAGTGCAAAATCGACTGTCGAATTTCTAAATTCTGAGAAAGTGAAAATCTGGGGCTTAAGGAATCTTTTAGATTCCCCATAGATTCCTCAAAGAATTCCTCCTCCGGCTCATCTGCAAATTGACTTCTCAGATCAGGAAATTTCCTGTGCGATTAGGGTCATGTCACCGAGAGGTGTAAGATCGACATAAAATTTTTCCAATTTAGACACTACAAAAATTTCACCCTCCTCAGAATTTCGCTCAATCATGGTCCCGCCTACCCTTTTTCAAGATCATAGTTCCACCTGCAAAAATTAATTAAAAATTTGCCTCAGTTTCCATGCGCGCACTTGGTACCTCCATGCTTGGGCGCACTAGGAAAATCTTGGGTTTATATGAAACTTTGGGCGGTAAAACCAATGAGTGTGTTTGGCGTAGTGGTTAAGATCCATTTGTTGTGGAGGAGGTGAGGTGGTCAAACCCTACCCCCTCCCATTTACATAACAACATTATTAATTTTAGAAGGGAGGTCGGGTTGGGCCCACCTTGGGCTACCCGCCCACCTCACCTCCTCTCTAATGGTGGCCCATATCCCTATTCACATGGGCGATGGTTGTTTAATGGGTGTTGGGTCCATGTCATAAGGGCCAACCCACCCTCTTATCTGTTGCACTGTGTAATGGTTCCGTGGTATGGGGGGAGGGGCCGGGGGTAGTGTCCCGCCCCTCCATAATACATATGATAAGGGTTGGGGTGGCAGGCTTGGTGGCCGGCCACCCCTCCTTTTTAATAATTTTTGTTTTAATATAACAATATGCCCATTTTGAAAATGCAGAATTTTGGATCGAAGGAGACTTTTAATGAGGCGAAAGTTTCGCCTGGAATCTGGGTGGAGTTGGCCTGATTCCATCCGCCGGAAAAATTCCAAAGTTTGTCTCCATTAATCCTGCCTAGTCAGCAAAAATCAACCAAAACTTTGACTGCCTTTATCCTTCTCATCCACGCTCAGATTGATGAATCCTTCACACCACTACAATTAGGATGACGAGGTCTATGCTCTATTCTTGGTTCGAAAGCATTCTCATCACTTTGATTTTTGAGCTCCCACAAATCCTCTTTGTCCTGTGTGTGTCTCTAGAGCCACCTGGATCAAAATGAGTCAATGGAGAACTGAAGAAGAAGATACTTGGTGATGTCAAAATGAGCTTGAGGTCACTTGTATTACTTCTAAGGGTTTTCATTTTTCTCTTAGGGATGAATTGTCCTTTCTACACATTTGGGCTTTTATTCAAAAGTACACTTTTCCTTGTCCAAATTGAGCTCTTCAATAGTCAAAATTGGTCCTCTCAAAAAGATAAATCTATTCCCATGTTTGGAATTTGTCATTGAGCTGTCAAAATAAAACTCCCACTCAGCTAGGGAGAAATTCCAACTACACCATGTGATAATCATGTGCATCCTTTCATCATATCATGTTCCATCTCTCCTCAAGTCCATCTATTGAAACATTATCGAATCTAAAGAAGAATAATGATGAGGGAGCATTAGCTACCACCCTTTCAGGATAATGAGGAAGGTCCTATCGGACACTCTCACATCATGTCATCTCATAGGGGAGAAAACATCCTCCACCCCATGTTGAGAAATAGGAATCGTAGCATAGGGGAGCTAACATCTTCCACTCTATGTCAATCAATATAGTATCTCCTCCATCCTATTTCTCCTTGATATTATGAGAAATTAACCTCAAGATTCATCTGGTAGAACACATACATGTTAATAAACTTGTGTTATACACCTCCAAGCTCTCTCTCTACCCATTGGCCAAATGGGGAGAGGTCGGTATGATGCCAACTAGGTTATACTCTTCGTAGACTAATATATGGGAGAAACATCTTCGATATGATCGGTAACATATAAAGGCAAAACCTTGTTTTCTAGAGATCCATTAACCCCATGATCCCTCCCTCTCAATTCCTCATAGTAGGATCTCGAAGAGGGGGGAAGATTCGGCTTAGTGTTCTTAATCATTGATGCCCATTATCTCGAGGGGTCACATCCACCAATCAAGTTTTATCTCTCAATATCAAGAACATTTTTTTCAAATAAATCCTTTGTGAGAATATATGCAATATTATCATCTGTTGATATATGATGGAACGACTCTTCTTTGTACCATGTCTCAAGTGTGATGATATCAGATTTCTATGTGCTTAGACTTGTCATGAAATACAAGATTCTATGTGAAACGGATCCCACTCATCTTGTGAGAATTTATCACTATAGAATATAGGACCTACTCAAATATCTCTCCAAAGAGCTTCCTCAACCAAACTCCTTCATATCTAGCCATGCTAGTGGAAATGTATTCTACCTCAGTCGTACTCAATGCTACAAACTTCTACTTCCTCCTCATCATGTTACAAAATGTAACTAGGTTTGGTCTTCATTAGTGTATTTGAGTCATAATAAAATGTACTTATGAAAATGAATGAAAATAAATTTTATTATTATTATTATGACGTATTACAGCATGGGTTTCATGCTTGGGTCATCATGTTTTAGGTCAAATTTCCCATTGAGGATTTCTAGGATTTATTCTAAGTCAATAGAGTCATTTTACTTTTAAACATACCCTTATTGGGATTTTGAATCATGTAAAAATAAGTATTTTTGAGTCAAAAGTGAATTATGTCACCTCCACACCAATTCTGCCTCAAGAAGATCAAGTCATCCTTAAGAAAGCTAATTTGACCTCACCAAAAGCCTATATATTGAAGTAGTTCAATTCATTTGGAGGAAAATTACTCACGCAAGTTGAATCTCCTAGAAGAAGCCATGAAAATGTGACAAGTTGCAGTGGAAGAAGGAGAATTGAAGGATCAAAGGTTTTGGGGTATCTCTCTCTCTCAAACATGTCACTTTCTGGGCTACAACATCAAGGTCGAAGTTTTGTTACGACATGAAGGTCAAAGTACAACATCAAGGTCAAATTACGACATCAATGTCAAATTGATGCTCCAAGGTACAAGTCTTGCTTTATGGTCGAACAAATAAGTGCTTCAACGTTGAAGTTGTTGCATTAAGATCAAAGTTTCTAGGTTGAGGATACTACAACATCGAAGTGTCGCTACTACTACTACTGCATCTAGGTTGAAGGAAATACTCAAAAGTGATCATATATTGATAAATGAAAGGGCTCACTTAGTGTGGAGGAATTTTGTGTCTATGTCAAGAGTCTTGGATTATCTCACGAAAGCTATTGAAGAAATGGTTGTTCACTCAGTTTTCCCTGCAATTGGGGTTTTAAAATGGTTTTCTAACTACATCTAGTGTCATTGATCTTCATGCTATTGTTTTGGTAATTTCTTGATGAACTAAGATAAAATAAGAACATAAGAAATTTAAAAAGAACACAAGAATATCAAAAGTAATTATCAAGTATAATAAAATATTTCTGCCTTTTCGATTTTCTAACATGGTATCATAGCCATGGTGGAGAAGAAAGAAAAAGGTAGCTTCAAGATCTATTGAAAGAATACTAGGGAATAAAAGAAGGAAAAAGGATCAGGGAAAGTTTTGTGAAGAAGTTTCACCAAAGAAGAACAAGATGGAAGGATCTGAAGTAAAAGACCTATTTTTTAGGGACCTTATCCCTTACGTATCCCTCAAGTTTGGACTAAAAACGAGCCTTGACCACTTTCCAAACATAATTATCTTACTCCTTGTATTATCTTTTATATTTGGTTTCCCTTACTCATACAAGTTTGTTTATATAATATTAATCACATTTCTATTCATTTTTTCCTTGTTTAGGAAAGGATTACTTAATACTCAAAGGATTATGAAATATGGCCTCACAAGAAAAATCATTGGTATTAAAAATTTTGTTAAGAAACAAAGCTATGCCTTAGATCACAAGCTTTGTTCTCCTCATGATAAAGGTATATTCATTATTTTTGGCAATCTACTCTACATTACCAACATTTTTGTCTATAGCACTCTCGAATTGTAAATATTTTTGATTGGGTGATTCATCATTAGATAAGTCTACCATCCTCACATCTTTGATTATTCTTGTGGAACGCTAAAGAGGTTCTTTGTAAAACCCTAAATTAAGGGTATGTTGATGATAATGTGTCAAACCCTAACATACTTAGTGTTATTGATGAAGTCTAAATAAAATGTTTGATGCTTTGATGATGTCATGTTTTGGGTTTTTGTATGGTTATGAAAACCCTAACTTGTTACGGTTGAAAGGTGATATCTGAAATTCCAAACCTTTGAATTTTTGCTAATTTAGGGTTTTCTATGTTCGATATTCAAACTCTATATCTTTAGGGTTTATGAGAAATACCCTTATGACCTAGGAATGAATCCCTAGGTATATATTTGTTCATCTCATCAAGTTTTTTATGTGTTTGACTTTAATGTGTTTGCGTTATTGGGTTTGCCTCACATATGTTGTTATCATATGCTTCTGTATGATGATGAAATCCTAGATATTCATTTGTGCTAACCTAATTATTGATAGTCATAAGTCTTAACTTAGAACCAATCCTTAGTTGAATTTTGATATTCTAGGATGATATTGTTTGTAAATTATAGGTTTTTGTAGCTAAACGTTAGTAGAAGTTAAACTCTCTACAAATCTAGGATTTATGAAAGGTTGATATAAGCCTAAAATTTTATGGTGATCAATTTGATTGTTGAGAATTAGTAAATGAAAATCTAGGGTTTACATCAAACCCTAGTAGAAGCTAGTCATGTTGTTGATTAAGCTCTGATTGGTTTTGATTGTTGAATCTCATGTATGAAATCTAGGGTTTGTATGAAATCACATAAAACCCTAGTAGAACCTAGTCTTGTTGTTGAATGAGGTGTGATTGGTTTTGATTGTTGACTCTCATGCATGAAATCTAAGGTTTGTATGAAATCCCCTAGTAGGAATTTTAACATATAAATTCTGAAACTTGTTAGATGTAGTGTTACACTAGTCTCTAGGGTTTTCTATACGTTATAAAATATTTTTTCATATCTCTGAAAGAAATATTGAAGCCCTAAATATAACAAGATTAATATCTTGACTTGTTGATGTAATTTAGGGTTTCTAACAAAACACGGGCAAGAAATTCAAGTATAGAAGTAAAGTCTCTTGTTGATTGTGTTTATAAAGTGTAATGATTCCATTATTGTAAGATTTTGATGAGGTTAACTTCATGATTCTATAGATTAGGTTGTAACTTCTATCTAAGTTATAATGCACATACATAATATTCAAGATGGTGAAGACATTCGTAAGTAAGGTTGATATGATAAGCATGATGAAGAAATTTATATGGATGATGATGGTCATGATAACTCTGATGAGAATGATGGAAGCCATGAAATATTCCTCGATGTCATAGAAAAGAAGTTGATGTCCCTAGGTTAAGAGGTAGCTTGGGTATATTACATGTATAGGAATGATTAGATCCTCCCTCGTTAAGAGGGAGTGATGGATATGGTTCTCTACTTCATGTGTCATGCACTAGATTAGGACTAATAGCCCTAAGTGTTAGTGAATGCCATGAGTAAGAGAAGGACACACCACTCTTGTCTTCATGAAAAAATGTCCCTAGTTAATTGGGAGGGAATATTATAGTCACGATGGACACCTTGAAAGAAAAAAATTGGAGAATGTGTTTTGAGGAGCTACTGAGATAAGAAAAGCAGAATCTGTCTATAAAATATCTTGTTGCATAAGTAGGAAAGGAACATGTATGATTAAGGAATCGTCTGTCAAGCTTGGTTTGGAAGTCCTACTATGATAAATTGAGAAGTAACTTCAGTTGTCTAAAAGACCCTCAAGGTTTGTGTTTACTTATGTACATTTGAAAGATTGTTACTGATTGGGGTTGTCTTTATACAAGTGAATCTCTTGAAAGTTTTGATAACATGTTGTGGATGCTTGTGTTTATCGATCATATTGATCAGGAGATATTTTTTGTTGCCGATCTATTTTATCAGGATGCATTTGTTATTTATTGTAAAAATCAGATTTATTGATGCTTTCTGAGTGAAGCATTTCCTGGGAGGACATCAGGCCAACACTATGTGTTGATATCTAGATCCCAAAGTAGGAAGGGTGGCATTGGTCATAGAACTCTCACCTCAGATATGCACCTAGATCCCTAGGTTTGCGGTTAGCAAGTAAGATGTGGAAATTCCCATTGTAGATCAACAGATTATGCAATAGACTAAAGCAAAATACAAGATCTACTTCTACAACAAACTTTACGAAGTCTTAATCGAATATGAGCAAGATCAATGAGAACACATATAAATGAGAATGAGAAATAAATCACACATAACATAGAAGAAATAACCTAGGGAAAGCCTCATCCTAAAAGCCTAATCTCTGTGTTATCATACAAGTGGAAATCTTGTTCAAGTTATAAAAAGAATCACCTCTCAAGCTATCTTGCTCTCTCTACAATCAAACAATACTTCTCATAGATAGTCAAAGGATCTCACAACCTTTTCCTCTGCCCTCCAAGCCTCCTATTTTCTTGTGCCATTTTTCCTAGGGTCCAGTCTTCCACCTATGTGAATTCCCACCTCACACTGCTCAGTTGGCTAAGAAATAACTGCACAAACCTGAAGGAGATGAATCCTTCTGCATGGATGAGTTTCCTTTATAGGAAAAATTCATCCAACTGATAGTACAATGTCCCTCCTCTGATCTTAATAGGGTCTCTATCTGAACTGACATGCATGAGTTATTTATGAGAGAATACTCAATTATCTAAAGTGCAATAGTTACATGCATTCATGCATTAACTAAATGAACTGACAATTAATTCAACAAATTGTTTGAATTAATCTAACTCGTCTTGACATAGTTAACTGAGCCAACTAATTACAACTCAATATTACAACTCATCCTTATCTCTTTAACTGATTGATAAAGTCCTCAATTAATGGAGAAATTGTTGCATGTCCCCACATAGACTTCATGTTTGATTTTATACAACTAATTAATTCATGGCGAATTAATTAATTATTTTACAAACAACTGCTAAGATCAAATTCAATTTTTTACTTCTCTATTTTATTTCAGGGACTAACTAAAATAGGAATCTATCCCGAACTACTATTTTTAGCAATGATATTTATGGCACTTCCATTTTTCATTCCTTGTTGCTATGTACCACACTACTACCCGAACTGCTATTTATAGCAATGCTATTTTTAGAACTTCTATTTTTAGCATTTCTTGTTTCTATTTTTGACACTCCCTCTCAACAAGAAAGGCATTCAACTCGAACCCAATCTGGAAACTCTGGAATGTTCTGCATGCAACACTTCTCCCAAGTTTTATTGCTCCAGCAACTCTATAAATAAAAAATCTCCCAACTGACCTCTTTATTGGGCTAGAAACATCCTCTGATGTTGAAGCTTCCTTTACTGCTGAAAAGTTCTCCCTCTGTGACCTCTGAGCTACTACAACACTCCATGCATCTCGCACTGTTGCACACCTCTCTGTCCATCCGGCACTAGTGCAACACTCCTGTGCCTCTCACATTGTTGTAGCCTGCTAGCTCTACACTGTCTTGGGATTCCTACAGTGTAGCTCTCTCTGCTGCTCCATCCACATCTATCTCTACCCACTTAGCCAGTCCTGCTACTCCTCAACAGGGCTCCCATAGCAAGGTCTAATCAAGGAGGTTGGGTACCTCAATGGTCCTGCCCCTATTCCAGCCTTCTTGGGACTGTCACTCCACATCGCCCCACCTTCGACTTGGAGGTATGGATGCATGTGATCTATCTGCCCACTTGGCTCAAAATTTCCCCCTATTGGAGGTCTTTACATGAGTAGATGTCTCTACTTGATCTCCTCTCAGCTTCTCTAGTTGTGGATGCTCCACAACCTCCTAAAGTTGCTTCACCAATTGTGGCTCCTCCATAATTGTCTGAGACTTCTTCTGGGGCTTCATGTTGAGAGGTAATGTACTCTCCCTCTAAACCACCAAGTCTCCATCAGTTTCTTTGCTACTCAAGGCTTTGCATGCATCTTGAACCTCAAGAGCATATAGGTTCCTGACTCGTAAACCGATCTGCATCACTTGTCTCATGGTGATGTGTCTATGGAAAACCTTTCTCTCTTTGAAGACTACATCATAGCCTTTATCTTCCAACATCGCGATTGACACCAAATTTTTCCTTAGTCCTGGTACATACTTGACATCGGTCAAGGTAATGTGAGGTCCATGCTCCCTCTGAAAAACAATCGTTCCTACACCTGAGACACTATACTTTTCATCATTACCCATCACTATGAGTATCTGGATATCTTTCTCCTCCAAGGTATTGAACAAACTCTTGTTGCGAGTCATGTGGAAAGAAGGTCCATTATCGAGAAGCTAACCACCTCACACCACGGATGAAACCATGCATGCGAAGAGAGTGAAATCCAACTCGAACTGTGAGGCCAATGGCTCACCTTCAGAACATACCTTGGATCCCATCTTGGATTTCTTCAATGGACAATTTGTATCAAAATGGCCCACCTCATGACAACAAAAGCATCGCACTTCGATTTGTCAAACTTCTTCCCACCATGGGAAGAACTCGATTTGGGATGAGAATCCTTCTCCTTCCCTTTCTTTTCCTTACTCGCTAAGGTGCAGTTTTCTTCATCCTCCTTGGATGAAGAAGATCCATCTCTGGTGCTTCTTCTTATCTCCTCCTGCGTTAGATCCGACCAAAGTCATTCCCAATCTGGCAGTTTTTCTCTTCCATTAACCAAGTCTTGGTAGTTGTGCCAGCTCTTAGGGATATCGAGGAGTGCAAGACTCACCATGTCATCATCGGCTATCATGATCCCTACACCTCCAAGCTCATCCCTACAGGTGGTGAGCTTGTTCAGACAGGTAGAGATCATGTCACCCTTTTCACACTTGATTTTCTGAAGTTTGTCTTTTAGTGCTAGCTTCCTCTGATCATTGATGTTCTGATATAGATATTTCAATGTTTTCCACATCGAAAATGGTGTCTCCTTCCCATGGAGACTCGTGATTATGTGGTTTCGAACTCCCTCCATAAAGATTCTCCTTGCTCTAGCCACACATTTCTTCCATTCCGCCAATGGAGTAGCATCAGTCAGCTTGGGGACTTCTTGATCAATGAAGTCCTTTAGACTATTATCCTCTAATATTGCTTCCATGCAATCCTTCCAGGCTATATAATTCGAGCTTCCATCAAGGGCATACTTGAGTCTTAAACCGCTGAGCGCCATTGGTGAAATTTAGATGTGATAAGAAATCGATTTCTATATTTACGAACCTCAAAATTCAAACCTCTCCCTTCTTGTATATGTTCTTCACCTTGATCACCTTTTCTCTAATACCATATAGAAATTCCCACTGTAGATCAATAGATTATGCAATAGACTAAAGCAAAATACAAGATCTACTTCTACATCAAACTTTGCAGAAGCATATCAAATATGAGCAAGATAAATGAGAACACATATAACTGAGAATGAGAAATCAATCACACATAACATAGAAGAAACAACCCAGGGAAATCCTCAGCCTAAACCCTAATCTCTATATTATCATACAAGTGGAATTCTTGTTCAAGTTACAAAAAGAATCAACTCTCAAGCTATCCTGATCCCTCTGCAATCAAACAATACTGCTCATAGACAGTCAAAGGCTCTCACAACCTTCTCATCTACCCTCCAAGCCTCCTATTTCCTTGCGTAGCTTTTCCTGGGGTCCAGTGCTTCCACTTGTGTGAATTCCCACCTTACACTACTCACTTGACTAAGAAATAGGTGTGAATTCCCACCTTACACTACTCACTTGACTAAGAAATAACTGCACAAACCTGAAGGAGATGAATCCTTCTGCATGGATGAGTTTCCTTTATACGAAAAAATCATCCAACTGATAGTACATTGTCCCTCCTCTGATCTCAACTGGGTCTCTATCTAAACTGATGTGCATGAGTTATTTATGAGAGAATACCAGTTATCTGAAGTGCAGCAGTTACATGAATGCATGCATTAACTAACTGAACTCACAATTAATTCAACAAACTATTTGAATTAATCTAATTGGACTTGACTCAGTTAACTAAGCCAACTAATTACAACTCAATATTATAACTCATCCTTATTGTTATAGAAATTTTTGGGCACCACAACCCCAAGCATGAAATGTCCATAAACCAAGGGCTCCTACCCTAAAAGTGTTGTTATAACCCCTAAAAGAACAAGGTCAACAGATTACAACTTCTCCCAGAAGTTCTCCATGAAAAACTGCTCAGAATTGGTCAAAACAGGATCATTTCAGCTGCTCCACTAGCCAAGTGCATTGCATCTCACCTAAATACACTGTGTGGGTGTGTTGCATTTCAAAAATCCATTCTATGGGGTGCGATGGGCGAGAAATGACAAATGGAAGTGTCATTCCACGAGGTGGAGAGGCAATGGAAGCTTCTAGAAACTTCTCCTGTGACACTTGCCTCTCTGAATTCAACCAAGGATGAGTAAGAGATCATCAATATCCAAGTGGAAGCAAGAACTATCAGACGGAAGACATTAATCAAATCATAAGCTGACTCATCTCCATTACAGATATCTATATATGGATCCCTCATCCTAGAGATCCAGAGGCTGGAATTTTGCATATTGTAAGGAATTGTTGTTGGTTTCTTGAGACAAACATCAGATTGTTGGGTGATCTAAGCTTTGTATGAGGTGAAGAGGGGCTTCCTTGCTGAGAGGTTGATGCTGGGTCAGAACAAATGATTGTAACTCCTCTTGGCTCTTTCTTGTTTATCAATAAAAGCTATTCAAGTTTTCCTCCATACTCTTGTGTCATTGTTGTTTGCTGCATTTGTATGGTCAATTTACATCTGATCCTAGATTGTTTATGATTATAGATCCATGTCCTTGTATAGTGCTATGCTACTGTGATCTTACAGGTACTTTGTGAAGCTGGGCGTGCAAGGGAACAAGTAGCGAAAGACTATCAAGGAAGAGAGGAATCAAATCAGGAGATTAGCGCAAGACAGAGGTTGGTCTTTCTGTTCCTCTCTATCTATAATTCTTAAAGGAAAAATGAAAGTAGCTTTACTCTGTTTGTTTCTAAGGCAGATGTCACACCTTAGTGGGATAGAGCAGTTCTGTATAGACACTTTTCTCTATAAAAAATTGGCGACTCCACTGGGGACGAATTAGTTTTTTTGTTTATCATTCCTTGTTGTCTATTTCATAAACTTACAGATAGCATTCGAACTGCATTTGCCATAGCAAATGCAAAATAGATAAATGCTACTTCAGTCCATCTATGGGATCTGTTTATGATTTAAAAAACTGATTCACAAACTCTCTGATTGCCCTTGTGATAGCTCTTAGATCCTCCTCAGATCTACCCCTGATTGTTGCATTACTGATTACCTTTTGCTCGGCCAAAACCCATGAACTGAACTGCAAACTATGACCCGAAACCCAAAAATAGTCTCGTTTCTGACCCAGCGTAGGTATTGTTCAGAGAATCTGAACTTCACCGCACTTCCCGAGTGGAGAAGGTGCGCTGCATTTCAAATTCCCTGTGTTGCAAGTGCACTGATCAGACTAGGCTTTGTGCAGCGTTGGTTTCTGTGATTCATTCTTTCCAATTCTATTCCTGAATTTTGTTGCGTGTGATCAGTATATGTCTATTTGAAACCCCTTTTCCTTGTTGTTATTCTGCCTCCTTTGTACAAAAGAACTATAAATGTTTTTGTGTGTTTGTTGAGTCATTTTTAGTTCTCCTCTGCAAAAGTAGCGTAATCCTACTGTCGTCCTTTGATTTGAAACTGTTGCAAGTGTTGATTTCAATCGTAGGAAAGAGTTTGATTGCTGTTGATGGTTGATTATCCTGTTACTATTGTTTTTGGTCTGAATTTGTAATTTTCTAGTGTCAAGAACAAGTGTTCATTTCAAAATCGTAAGGTGTTGTGATCGTCTCCATTTTTTATTTCGAAAAGAAACTTGTTGATATTTGTCACTTGAAAAGAAATTCAGATTTGTGCATCAACTTTCTTTTTATCATTCATATACTAAGAAAGTCGAAAAAAAATACATGAATGTGCATTTGCATATAGACAGTTTGATTGGTTTGATTTAGGAAAGTGCATTTAGAGTGTGCTCTTTGCTCTTTGTGAAAAGATTCTGTCTTTCTTTCCTTAGTAGCTAGGATTTTCATTGCACAAAGAAGATAAAAATATTGTTTATCATCTTAGATTGCATTTTAGGAATTGCATCTACATCTCGTGGTGAACCTGAAAGGCAAACTTCATAAACAAGATCAATTATAAAATAAATTCAATGAATCTAACAACGCTTTGGAACTTAACGCACAACATTTAGAAGTCTAGGCTAGAGATGTATTCTGGCATCATAAAGCCTGGTAATTGTTGTTCTCACTGATGGTTTGGCGATTCCTCCACTTTGAGACGATAAGTGCCAGTACGGACTTGTGCTCCCACGTACCGTCAAGTATATTTTGGGAGACCCAAATAGGCTTAATCCTTTATCCATAGGAAGTCGTGTTTGCCGCCCTATCGATCGCAATGCACTGAACACAGCATTCGGGAAGATTGACTGCCGTACTATAAAAAGTATTCTGTAGTTTTGCGATTGGTTTGGTAATCCCTCTACCTAGATTTCCAGAGCAGTCCCTTTCGTTCCTTTTTAGACTCTTTAACAAAAAAGGTCCATCTGAGCATTTTTCACTTCAGGCTCATTAAAAATCGAAGGAGACTAGAGTCATCTTTTATTTTTTCTCGACTCTTATAAATTGAAAAAACAAGTTGTGTCAAAGCGTCTAAAATTCATTTAATTCGGAAACATACTTCCCCTTTATTTTTAGTTGATCGAGTAATCCGCAATCGTGGAAGAAAGTCAATTGAAACCCCGTCGTTCGTGGAGGCTTACGAGTCAACCGTCTTTGTCTCTGGAATCGAAGCTAGTACGGACAAATCGAACTCGTTTAACCAATTCCAAATCTCCTGTTAAAGTTAGAACAAGTGTTCCAACAACATCAGAGACTCTGGTTACTCCAAACATTTCTAGAATCCCTGCCTCTACAGAAGAAGTTTAGCAGCCACAGAAGGATAGTAGTACTAATCCTAGTATGAGGGTAAACACTTGTGTTACCGAACCAGTTCCATTTACAACTGGTTCGGAGAGTCTTGCTCCTCAAACATCTGCCGCTGCCGATTCCATACCTTCTTCGGCACCAGAAATATTCTACAGACCTGATGGTCTACCCCTTCCACCTGGTCTGATTACCATAGAAGAGATTGTGGAAGATCCTCCAACTAGTACTCCATCGCAATTTGGAGTCGGGATCACTATGTATCCTTCTTCATCAGAAGTTAGTCTACCGCCAGCAGAAGCTCCTGTAGAATCTCTAGGTAATATTTTGGATAGACTCGAAATGTCTGAACAACCGTCAACATCTAAGACTGTGTCGTCTGACATAGCGACGGCAGAACTCCCTTCTATCACTCCAACAATGTTCGCTGGTATACCATTTATCCCAACTAGCTCTCAATCGCTAGAAGGAGCCCACTCAGGGGCCATTTCGACAGTATGGTCTGTTCCTGTTTGTTCATCCGGAATAATATCCGAAAACTCTTATGTTGAGTCTCAACAAATTGATCCATTAGGAGGTCAATTTGGGCAGTCCGGCCCTCAAGGGAAAACCATTCCCTTGAATTCTAGATTACCACCGTATGGGGGGCAGTATACCCTTTCATTATCCCCTCCGGGAGGACATCCATACGGGAGTTCACAACAAAATTCGGGTTATGCTGGAATTACTTCAAGTGGTTGGGTACCGATACTACCTCAACAACCAAGAGTTGTATATTCGATGCAACAATTCTTACCTATGTCAAATATACCAACTACGCCAGCTATTGTGATGGTGTCACAGGTTCAAGCGCTGCCTGTTGTATGCCAACCTCAGGTTTCTCAGGTTGTAATGCAACAGCCCCTTGACCCTGCGACTCAACCACAATCGCCGACTAGTGGAATGACACAGGTTCAGACGGGTACAATTACCCCTCATCTTGGTCAAACTGTTAATATCGGGCAACAGCACATGGCTTCACAACCATGGCTAGTACAATACCAACAACCACAATTCCAACAAGTATACCAAGGTTCTGAGCAACAAAATCTTTGCAAATAGTGGACAGCTATATATTCAAAACGGTCAAAATCAACCATTTTACAATGGTCATGCCCACCAACCTTACCAAAGTTACCAACATCAAATGCATTATGTCGGTATGCAAAGACCAACTACTCAAGCAATCCCATCTTATCCTGGGTATGCTTCACCTAACCTGAATCAACAATTACCCTTTGTGGCAACTTTAGAGTTACCTGATTTAAATCGGTTAACAAATGATCCAATAACTTACGCCCCTTGGTGGCCAACAATCCCGCATAAAATTCCATCAGATATTCCTAAATTTAATGGAAATCTAGGTGAAGATCCGTCGAATCATGTGATGACCTTTCATCTGCGGTGTTCATCAAACACCCTAAATGATGATTCGATAAGGCTTCACCTTTTTCAAAGGACGTTAACAGGTCCGGCAGCAAAATGGTACATCGAATTGCCTACAGCTTCATTCGACAACTTTAGTACCTTAGCCACAACCTTTTTAACCCATTTTCAATTACCAATAAGGTACGAAACGGGAACGGAACTCCTTACCAACTTCAAACAGACGACGACCACTCACATATCTGATCATATACATGAGTGGCGACGTCGTCGTAGAATGGTAAAAACATATGTTCCCGATCAGCTCTTAGCTGAATGGTTTATCAAGTCATTACTACCTTCCATCACGGAAGATGTGGCAAAGGGGGGAGTCGTAACAGAAGAGCAAGTTATCGCTCGTGCGCAATATTTGGACTTGATTTACACTCAGTTCGGCACGCTCTACGATAAAATACCTGACGCCTCTAGACTAGAATTCTCAGTTCCTCCTCCTCCTAAATCAAACAATGACTCTCATGCCGGTGATGGCGTGATTGGCACAACAGACACGAAATCGACAAAGGGTACATCCAAAAAGGACCGTAAGATTTCAGGTCAAAATGAAAAAGATGAACTTCTTGCCTCGGAAGTAAATGCCGTATCGAAAGATAAAGGCAAAGAAACCAATCAACCAGGGGGCAAGAAGAAAGGAAAATGGAAGAAGAAGAAACAGGAAGAATCATCACCTGAAGAATCTTCTGCAAAACCTCCTGGAAATAGGAAACCAAAAAATCCATGCTTTATATGCGATGAGGATCATTGGACCGCAAATTATTCACACAGAGTTGAGCTTAAAAAATTCTTCAAGAATTCAAAAACCTCTGTAGTGTTAACTGATCTGTTTCCAAATATAGGAACAAATCTGGTTGAGAGTGAAGATGCTTCCCGGTGTCAAGTGCTAATGTTGTCGGTTCCAAACCACCAAGATGATGCTTTGATATCGACAAGGAACAAAGATTATGGAAATCCACAACTGTCGAACAACAAGGATAAAGATCAGCCTAGTAGTTCGACAACAACTTCGACAGAAGTTACGCTGCCCATCATTCCTAAATTGACAATAAAACCGCCAAAGGGAGTAGTACACAAGTCGGCATTTAATCCTGGCGCTAAAGTGGCACAGCATTATAATATAGTGGAAGATTTGGCCCAATCGCCATCCGCTATGTCGACTCTTGAAGTACTACAAAATTTCCCATCCCAAAAGCAGGTTTTATTATCAGCCATTGGTGGGATAGACCCAAAGGATTCCAATCTTGTATCCTTCGATCATAAAGGATATGATCCTCAATTACCAGCTCAAATAGCTTTCCTTGTTCAAGTGAAAGCCCTCAACAAAACTGTTCATCGAACAATTATTGATGAGGGAGCATCTACATGCATTATGTCGATGAGTTGCTGGAAAACTTTAGGATCTCCAACCTTTTCGCGATCTTCGACGACATTAAAAGCATTCGACAGAAGAACATATACCCCATATGGTATTCTAAATAACTTGAAGGTTGAACTAGGAGGGAAAACAGTAGAAATAGATGTTGAAGTAATCGATGGAAATCTCGATTACAACATCCTACTAGGAAGACCATGGATATATGCTATGGCTGCTGTTGTGTCGACCTATTTTAGGAAGATTGCATTTCCCTTCCAAGGAGGGATTACAATTTTCGATCAACAAAACTTCCTCCCCAATGGTTCTCAAGTTACAGGAAGCATCTCTATGATCCATGGAAGCCCCCATTCGCTTCAAAATATTGGAGTAGGCCTACTAAAAGATCCTATATTAATGGGAACTTTCGCCCTTCCACCTCCAATCCATCTGGCGGAAGTAGCTTCGGTAGGAACCTGCAATATGATATCTTCTAAAAAGATCTCAGAAAACGATATTGACATGGATCATGTAATGGTTTTGCCTCCAAGCCCAACGGAAATATTGTAGCAATCAATGTTCCTAGCCTGGATGGCAAACCCAAATCAACGCTCATCAAGCGTTTGGATAGATAGGTCTGAGGAATATGGTACCCCTTCAGATCCTTGGTCGCGAGTGCATGTCACCGACGAAGGAATTGTTCAATCAATGGTAATTGAAGGAGCACCATGGAATGATCCACACCATCGTTCCCTTCTTCCGGATTGTTGAGAAGATACCCCTGATGACCTTTATCATCCTCCAGTTTTTGATTTTCTATCAAATACTGTAAACACGGTGGATTCCGAGCGAAACTTGTCCAACATTGAAGAGACAATCGCCATAAATATCTCGACCAAAACAGATGTTGTAGAGAATATTTATGTTGGCAAATGTTGTTCTCCTTCAGAACTGGAAATATATGAAGCTCTTTTTCGCGAATTCAGAGATGTCTTTGCTTGGTCATATAGTGAAATGCTAGGCATTGACTCGAGTATCGTTGAACACGAAATTAAGATGTATCCAGATGTCAAACCAGTATGACAACGACTACGGCAGGTGCACCCCAGGAAAGCCACTGCCATTAAGGCATAAGTTGAGAAACTTCTCCATGCTGGTTTCATTTACCCAGTTCCTCTAACCGATTGGGTATCGAATATTGTCCCTGTTATGAAAAAACAAGGAACAATTAGAGTGTGCGTCGATTATAGGGATGTAAATCAAGCTTTTCCGAAAGACAACTACCCTACACCCTTCATCGACCAGATAATTGATGAATGCGCCGAATGCGAAATCTTTTCATTCATGGATGGATTCTCCAGGTATAATCAAATAAATATCCGCCCACAGGACCAGTCAAAGACTACATTTATTTGTCCATGGGGTACATTCGCATATCGAAAATTACCCTGTGGTTTAAAGAACGCAGGGGCGATGTTTCAGAGGGCAATGAATTATGCCTTCCATGACATCAAAAACATCGTTCAACCATACCTCGACGACCTTCCAGCTCATTCGTGAAAGCGAACTGATCACCCGCAGCATTTAAGAGCAATATTTCTACGTTGCCGACACTACAAGATACGACTCAATCCACACAAATGTGTATTTTGCGTCAGTTCTGGTCGTTTGCTTGGCTTTGTAGTCTCAAAGGACGGGATTCGTCTCGACCCATGTAAGGTTCAAGAAATCATAAATTTGCCTCCACCTTCGAATTTTCTTTAGATTCAGAAACTCCAAGGGAAAGCAAACTTTCTAAGGAGGTTCATTCCAAATTACGCCGAACTTGCTAAAGGTTATACACGTCTTTTGAAAAAGGAAGTACCCTTTGTCTGGGATCAGGTTGCGCAAGCTTCCTTTGATGCTTTAAAAGAATCCCTAATGAAAGCAACATTAATGTACGCCCCTGATAATCAAAAAGACTTTAACCTGTATCTGGCTGCAGCAGATACGACCATCGCAATGGTTTTAGTTCAAGAAGACGATGGAATCGAACATCCTATATATTATTTAAGTAAAAACTTAAATGATACAGAAAGCAAATATTCTTATGTTGAAAAGCTAGCGCTCGCAGCTGTTCAAGCGATGCAAAGATTTTGACACTATGTCCTCTTTCGAAAAACTACCATTCTGTCAGATTGCAACCCCATGACTTATATATTGTCGCGACAGTTGCTGAGGGGAAAATATTCAAAATGGATAGCAATCCTACAAGAGTTCGATCTGGAATTTGTAAAATCCAAGTCGAAGAAAGCTCTGGTTTTCGCAGAATTATTATGCGATCTCCCATCGTCGTCCAATGATGAAACATCCAAAGAAACAATCGTGGACGAAAGTTTGTTTCTGATATCTTCAAGCAATGAGTGGTATGGAGATATAATAATTTATCTCCAAACCCAAAAATATAGGCCAAACACCTCCCGCTTCGAAAAAAAATGTATTCGATACCAAGCAAAAGACTACATGATCATCGGTGATACACTTTACTGTCGCAGTATCGATACAGTTCTGAGAAGGTGCCTCACGCATGAGGAGGCCGAAAAAGTCCTGAATGATTGCCATTCAGGCACGTGTGGGGGGCATCAATCCGGTTATGCTACAGTGCAAAAAATCTTACGAGTAGGATACGTCTGGCCAACAATGTTTAAAGATTGCATAAATGCAGTCAGAAGTTGCCATGCTTGTCAAATTTTCGATAGCAAAACCAGAAGACCACCCGCACCTCTGCAGCCGATAGTTGCTGTCGGGCCATTCGCCAAATAGGGCATCGATTTCATGACATGTAACCCCACCTCGACTAGGGGCCATGGGTATATCATAGTCGCAGTTGACTATTTTACCAAATGGGCCGAGGTGATGCCTACATTAGATAATACTGGTGAAGGTATATCATAGTTGCAGTTGACTATTTTACCAAATGGGACGAGGTGATGCCTACATTAGATAATACTGGTGAAACAGCTGCCCTCTTCTTTTTCAATCATGTAGTCACCAGATTCGGCGTACCACAAGCTATAGTCACAGATCATGGATCGCATTTTCGAAATCACATGATGGTTGAATTCGCTGCCAAACTAGGGTTGTCTCACGACAGCTCTACTCCATATTACCCGCAAGCCAACGGACAAGTTGAAGCAATCAACAAGGTCATGAAATGCATGCTGCAAAGGATGATTGGAGTTCACAAAAGAAGATGGCACCTAATCCTGTACTCAGCTTTGTGGGCTTACCGAACGTGGGTAAGGAATGCAACTGGTTTTACACCCTTCCAACTGGTATATGGCCTGGAAGCAATCTTACCAATCCAGTGCGAAATCTCGTCTCTCAAACTCTCAATTGATCTCCTCCCCGGAACTTCAGAAGAAGAAGCTCGTTTCTTGGAACTAATCCAATTGGATGAAACCCGTCATGATGCCGCTTTGGCTAATGAATCCCATAAGAAACGAGTCAAAGCGTAGTTTGACAAAAATGTCAAACCCCGTGTCTTCTCAGAAGGTGACTTGGTCTTGCTTTACGACCAAGAATCCGATAAATTGGGAGCAGGTAAATTTAAGTCTTTATGGATGGGCCCCTATATTGTTAAGCGAGTGTTAACAAAAGGAACCTACGAGTTAATGGAATATGACGGAATTCCACTGGCGCAACCTCGTAACGGGTTGTACCTCAAGCGTTACTATTCGTAATAGTAACCTGTATGCTTTTGTTATGTTTTTGTTTTCGCTAAAGTGTTTATTTTGGTCAAGTAATCCACTTTTTACATTTATTGCAGATGTCAAACCTATTGGAGTCATGTGTTGGATATCCCGACGGAGCGAGTCGTAGTTCGCGGAACCTATCTTCCGCGGCCTGGGCCATTTTTGATCCAAGCGACGAGTTAGTAAGTTTTAGAGGGGTATGTATTGGTCGATAAACAAATAACATCGCTGAATATAGCGTGTTGATAGAAATTCTCTCTGATTCCATCACACATGGTATATGCCGACTGATTGTCAGGCTAGACTCACAACTCGTCATACTGCAACTCACTCGTATCTATTCTGTCTGAAATCCAGCTATTTATCACATGTTCGTAAGGGTTAAGATTTTGGAAAGACAATTTGATTTTATTCAATATCAACATATTTCCAAAAACTTAAACACATTAGCCGACTCATTGGCAAATTATGTGTTAGATAGACATTTGCAACATTTATAAAAAGAAGCATACCATCAATGTTTGCATCTGGATCATGTAACTTAACCAAAATAAAACTCCGAAAATAAAAAATATATATAACTGTTTATGGTTTACACATAATGTTCTGTAACCAAGACAAAATCGGTCAAATGACCAAAAAACTAAAAATGCTAGGGGGCACCCTAGTCTAATTATGCTCGTGATACCAAGTCACAGCCTGTGCGATCATGCGTAAGAGACGAGTCCATCGTCTTGGCACACCAGTAGTATGCCGCTGCAACCTCAAAGGCAGCTTGCCAGTCCTCACATCTGGAATACCAAGAGTGAGGCCCTCAACCTACTCCTGTAATGCTGTGAGAGTCTCGGCCACATCGAGGTCGCGAAGGATAGCCCTTCCAATAGCCTCTCCTGCTGGGGCAATAGCTGGCACTCTCAGGCATGCTACTGGCCGAACAGGACCAACATCTGCATGAACACATGAGTTTGATTAAAGTCTTGATAGAATAAAGAACAAGAACATTATAAATGAAAAACGATAAACAGGAATATGGTCAAAGAATTTACCAATGGCGCCCCACTGTTCGCCATCCGGCAGTACTAAATCTGGATCACCCCGGAAGTCCATGCCAGCATATGGATACTCGGAATAAACCATCTCCTGATTATCAAACCACCTGAAGAAGGTATCAGAAAATGAAATCTGAGACTGACCAACGTGCCTAGACATAAGGTCAACCCATCTCTGCATACGTGGTTCAGTAGGTGAAGGTAAATCGAGTGCAATATACTGCGGCTGCATCAGTGGTATCTTCTCCAAGGCAAAGGCGATCAAAATAGAACGATACCCAAAGTTCTTCAGCCTCCCGCTCTTTACCTTGGTCAACTGTTCTTTCATCACAAGAAGTACCGCGTCGCACCAGTTGAACACCTTCGGTTGGAGGCATTCCAAGGCATATTGCATATAAGATCTGTTGGCTACATGAAGAGCCGCACCACCAGCCATCCTACCAAAAGTAAACACAATAGTCCTGAGGGACCTGTCAGTGACATCACGGATGATGATCTTGCCGTCTTTACTCGGCTGAGATCCCTCTCTGCAATACCGACGAACATAATCTCTCACAGATTCACCTCCTCGGGGCGAACCTGATAAAGAGATGGGGGCACCCTGCCTCGACAAGCCAGTCAAGAAATAGATGTCTACTACAGTCAAGGGGATAGATTTGCCCCTGATCTGGAACACCTGGTTGGTAGGATCCCAAGCATCGAGCAAATACTGCAATAAGTTGATTTGTTGTCTCATGCTAGAAATGCGGAAAAACTTCAGCAAGCCACAGTTCCGCAGTGCATTTACTGTAACCGGATCATGAAGGGCAAGCATGTCCTCTTCTTCATGCTCACGTTCTCGCAATGTAATAGTCATCTTACTCCAAATATCCCTGAAAAATAAACAAGAGAAGAGTTAGATCCTATTTTTGGTAAGAAACAGGCAAAATTTCCATCAAAAATTGTGCATAACATTCCTTCTCTGTGCCCATCGCACCTACAATAGTGCTCTGGGTGTGTTGCATGTCAGATGGCCATTGGACAGGCCAACATCCAACGCACCTTTCGATACACAGCGGGTGCGTTGAAGGCAGAACGAGTTTTTCAAATCCTAGAGGCTCAGAAAAACTAGGAATCAAGCTCAGAATGCAAAATGGAAAGCATGAAATGAAAGAGCTCAAGTTTAGCTCCTACCTAGTCTAGACGGCGCCGAGAATCATCCACAGAATCTCCCAAAATCAGCTGATGAAAATCAAAGGGGGAAAGCACCTCCAAAGCTCCAACAAACCAAAGTTCAAATGAAATGGTAAAATGAGAGGTAAAAGCACCTTTTCATCACTTTTTACGTAGTTCAAAGTAAAATGTTAGGGTTCTAACTCATTTTTCAAGCATATATTGTTCATTTCTGACTAGTTTGATGAAGCAAGTGAGAATACAGTACAATCTTTGAAAGAACAAAGGTATTTTATGGTAAAGTTAAAAAGAGACCATTTAATCGAGCAGTTTTAGCGCATAGTTCAAACTCGTTCAATAATAAACATAAGCCATGAGCAAATGTTTCCCCCCGCATTTAAGCTCATTAAAAAATGAACTATTCCCCGGTAAATAACCATCGTGAATGTAGTACTTCAGCCATTAAAGCCTTGGTCGTGTTTGCACCGTCACCTCCATTATTGCATTGGCTGATCATTCACCTCCATTTGATTGTTTACCCATTTTGAGGAACAGCTGCGAAGAGTGATCTCACTAGCCATCCTTGTAACACTGCCGTGATTGGAAAATTCCAATCCTTACCTGGAATCAGTTGCTACCCATTTTATCACTCGTTCCTCAAAAGACGAGTCTCCTTTAAGCTCTTTTCAACTGACTCGTAAAATATGAAAAGATTGCCGAGCCATTGGCCTCTCCAGCTTGTTAAAGGGACCAGAAGTGCTATCCCTCCTCTAAATTTTAATCTTTTTGGACCTGAGGGATTATTACACAAAAAGATCGAGCGCTTGTTTTGTTCGGCTCGTTAAAAGTATCGAAAATTCATCCCTTCTATATTGTTTTATACTTTTTTGGACTTGAAGGATTAGATGACGAAAAAGGAATTTTGGAGTTACCTTTACGTTCCTTTTCAGACTCTCTAAAATTGAAAAGAACCAAGTTATCTTTGTCGTTAAACTCGTTAAAATTTTAATAGTGACAAACTTGTCTATAGACGAGAACGAGTTTCACTATCGCTAGGCTCGTTAAAACATAGCGATGGGTTTGCCAGAAGGGAAAATTATATAACAAGAATATGTTATCCTCCTCAAGCTTGACAAAAATAAAGAGGTACTGGTCAGCAATGGCTAGGGAAAATTGGGAAGAAAACTTGAAGAAACTTTGTTGGTAGCAAGTCGCTCTTGAACATGACACTTTCACTCCGCATCCAAGTCGGGTTGGGTTGTTTCATTCACCGGTCACATCACCATGGTCCCATCATACCATCCACATTTGGGGTTAATGCTACCAATCCATCACGTCAGTGTCGTCGATATGTTCAAGAGAAGTCATTCAGAGAATTCACCTGTGTCTCACCCACTACAATACATTTATACTCCATTCTTTCATGACCGCCACCCTGAACCTTATATCACCAGACCGTTTTCACCTCCATTAAAATCATTTGCTCAGTTTCGTGTCATTGGTGTGGGATTCATTAAGGCCCTCCTATGACGGATCACTTCTTGTCGACATCATTTCATTATCCAAGAAGTTGATCTAGGAACACCCCATTCAGTACTTTGAAGCTTGCATGCCTCAATGGCAAGTTTCTCACTTCCGGCGACAGGTTTACATCAATGGCCTTCGACCGAAAGATTTTGTGTGGTTTTCGATGCCAAGTCCTTTATTCACACCACGTGAATTATACTACAGTACCTTGAGGGTCATTATCATTATCGGTGATTCCTCTCGCGCTTGTTAACAGCTTACATCATTGGCTGGTAATCAAGCGATGTCTTTCCATGTTCGACTTCAGAACATTTCTCACATGGATAGACTTGTACTTCGAGTGAAGATCGAACGAGATTGAAGACCCTGGATCTAGTTTCATCCATCCGGGCTGCGATATACATTCAGGAAAAATAAAGACATCAAATGTACATCATTGCTGCACAGATAATCATCCAATCAAAGGGATGATGGCTCTATCAGAATCATCAGTCTACACTCAGACGATTGTCTGTCCTATGTACATGAAAATGAATTTATAAAGCTGAGCATGGGAATGCCCGCCTCAGCTAGATCATGAAAATATTATGAAGATAATGTATTGTATTGTATCTTATTACAGGTCTCCTCCCAGCTTGAAAGAACTTTGAATCCTCATAATAAAGCATTTCACCCGACATCAAAAGATTAACAACCTCATGCTTTAGGGGGCAACTGTTATAGACATTTTTGGGCACCACAACCCCAAGCATGAAATGTCCATAAACCAAGGGCTCCTAAGTCCCTAAAAGTTTTGTTCTAACCCCTAAAAGAATTAGGTCAACAGATTACAGCTTCTCCCAGAAGTTCTCCATGAAAAACTGCTCAGAATTGGTCAAAACAGGATCATTTCAGCTGCTACACTGGGCAAGTGCATTGCATCTCACCTAAATACACTGTGTGGGTGTGTCTTATTTCAAAAATCCCTTATATGGGGTGCGATGGGCGAGAAATGACAAATGGCAGTGTCATTCCGCGAGGTGGAGAGGCAATGGAAGCTTCCAGAAACTTCTCCTGTGACACTTGCCTCTCTGAATTCGACCAAGGATGAGTAAGAGATCATCAATCTCCAAGTGGAAGCAAGAACTATCAGAGGGAAGACACTAATCAAATCATAAGCTGACTCATCTCCATTACAGATATCTATATATGGATCCCTCATCCCAGAGATCCAGAGGCTGGAATTTTGCATATTGTAAGGAATTTTTGTTGGTTTCTTGAGACAAACATCAGATTGTTGGGTGATCTAAGCTTTGTATGAGGTGAAGAGGGGCTTCCTTGCTGAGAGGTTGATGCTGGGTTAGAACAACTGGTTGTAACTCCTCTTGGCTCTTTCTTGTTTATCAATAAAAGCTATTCAAGTTTTCCTCCATACTCTTGTGTCATTGTTGTTTGCTGCATTTGTATGGTCAATTTACATCTGATCCTAGATTGTTTATGATTATAGATCCATGTCTTTGTATAGTGCTATGCTACTGTGATCTTACAGGTACTTTGTGAAGCTGGACGTGCAAGGGAACAAGTAGCGAAAGACTATCAAGGAAGAGAGGAATCAAATCAGGAGATTAGCGCAAGACAGAGGTTGGTCTTTCTGTTCCTCTCTATCTATAATTCATAAAGGAAAAACGAAAGTAGCTTTACTCTGTTTGTTTCTAAGGTAGCTGTCACACCTTAGTGGGATAGAGCAGTTCTGTATAGACACTTTTCCCTGTAACACTTATCTCTTTAACTGACGGATAAATTCCTCAACTAATGGAGAAACTGTTGCATGTCCCCACATAGACTTCATGTTTGATTTTCTACAACTAATTAACTCATGGTGAATTAATTAATTATTTTACAAACAACTGCTAAGATCAAATTCAAACTTTTACTTCTCTGTTTTAGTTTAGGGACTAACTAAAATAGGAATCTATCTCGAACTACTATTTTTAGCAATGCTATTTATATCATTTCAATTTTTCATTCCTTGTTGCTATGTCCAACGCTGGTACCTGAACTGCTATTTTTAACACTTCTATTGTTAGCACTACTTGTTGCTATTTTCAACATAAGACTCATGGTATCTAGAGAGGTTGAAAGCATTAGTCCATCTTAGTCCCACTCAGATAGATTTTGTTGGTCAGGAATCTAGTCTGTAGCATTGTGGTGCCTAAATTGTTGAGATACCATGGATAGATTTCTGTGGTCAACAATCTAGTCCATGGAATTTTTTTTCCTAAACTCTTCATGGTTCACATGGTTAGAGATATTCCTTGTACTTGTATATGATGAATACCTCCCTAGTTAAGAGGGAGTGCTGGAAAATGTAAATAGGTTCGATCTTCATAACTTTATTTGAGTCATAATAAAATTGTGAAAAAGAATGAAAATAAATTTGATTATGATGACTTATTAATGCATGGGTTTCATGCTTGGATCATCATTTTTAAATTCAAAGTCCCCATTTATGAATTCTTGGATTTATTTTAAGTCAATAGAGTCATTGTAATTTTAAAGAGACCCTTCTTGGGCTTTTGAATCATGTAGAAAGTTTTTTTATGAATCAAAAATGAATTATGTCACCAATAGGCCTCAAGAAGTTCATGTTGACCTCAATAAAGTTAATGCAACCACTCTATAAGTATATTTTTTGAATCAGTTCAATTCATTTGGAGGAAAATCACTCACATGAGTTTGATCTCCTAGAAGAAGCCGTGAAAAAGTGTGAAGTTGCAGTGGAATAAAGAGAATTGAAGGATCGAAGGTTTTGGGTTATCTCTCTCTCTCTCAAACATGTTATTTTCTTGGCTATGGCATCAAGGTCAAAGTTATATTACGACATCAAGAATTTTTGTTATGACTTCAAGGTGGAAGTGCAACATCAAGTTTGAAGGAAGCCATCAAGGTCGAAGTACAAAATCAATTTCAAAGCGCTACTCCAAGGTAGAAGTGTTGCTTCAAGGTCAACGAGATAAGTGCTTCAAGGTCAACATTTTTGCATTAAGATAAAAGTTTCTAGGTCGAAGATACTACTGCACTCAAGTCTTGCTGATGCTACTGTTACATCTAGATCAAGGACAGTACTCGAAAGTGATCAGCTACTGAAAAAGGAAAGGGTTGAATTGGTGTTGAGGTTTTTTGTGTCTATGTTAACAATCTTGGATTATCTCAGGAAAACTATTGAAGGTAGAGTTTTTAATTATCTTTTCCCCAATATTGGGGTTTTTCCCTGACTATTGCCTACATCTAGTGTCCTTGATCGTCATGCTATTGTTTTGGTAATTTCTTGATGAATTAAGATAAAATAAGAACATAAAAAAGTTAATAAGAACGCAAGAATCTCACAATTAATTATCAAGTATAATAAAAGCTTTCTGCCTTTCTAATTTTCTAACAAATCGAATATATCATGACATATCTAAGGCTAAAAAAGCATCGAGACATACTCTCCATTTTGACAACATTTCCTGCCGAGTCAGCATCTGTATATCCATGAAGTCGAACATCTTCGAAAAATTATCTCAAACCAAGGGTGGTTGTCCCACAAAAATATATCAAAATATTTTTGGTCGAAATCCAATGTGCTTGGAGAGGCTAGATAATGAATTGAATTAATGTGTTCACTACATAGCATATGTATGGATGGGTTTTCACTAGGAAAATTAGTGGCCCAATAAATTGTCTAGACTTGGATGTATTTTCCAAATCGAATCCTAAAGCTTCTCCACATAGCTTCCTCAAATTAATTTCCGTTTGTATGGGAAGGGACTTGCATTTTTTTATTCCTAATCTCTCCAAGAGTTCCATGACATATTTTCCTTGTGAAAGGAAAACCTCACTAGGCCTTTCCCGCACCTCAAGGCTTAAAAGGTAGTGCATGAGTCCAAGGTACTTCATCTCGAATTCAGAGGCTAACTCCCTCTTACACTTGATCATTAGGGGATCACTACCTGTCATGAATATATTGTCAACATATAAAACAAAAATAAATGGCATACCTTGGACTACCTTGAAGTAGAGGTTGGAATCAACATTTTTTCTTGTGAATCCCGGCCTCACCAAATAACTTTCTATGTAGGCATACCATGATATAGGGGCTTTCTTCAAACCATACAATTAATTCTTCAACCTATAAACATATGTCCTTAAATCCTCTGCTTACAATTCATGTGGTTTCTCAACATAGACTTCTTCTTGTAACATGCCATGAAGAAATGTTGTCTTCATGTCCATCTAATGGAGGGTCCAACCTTGAGTTGTAGAAAGTGAAACTATCGAACGAATAGTTGTATATCAAGCCATAGGTCCAAATATATCATCATAGTCATCTCCCTATTTCTGGGAGAATCCTCAAGCCACAAACCTTACCTTCTATTTCTCAATTCTTCCATCGACTCCATCTTTGACCTTGAATAGCTAGTCTGAACTCACCAAAAATTTTCCTATCAGCCTTGGAATAACATCCTGTATATCATTATTCATAATTGAATCATATTATTTAGCCATAGCATCCTTCCAAACTTGTTCTTTGGTGTATTATTCAAAGGTGGGAGGCTTGTCTTGAATCATAGTGCTCATAGCTACAACATATCCCTGGTACCTCCATGGCTTCTTTCTTTCTCTAAATGTTCTTTGGACAAGAACATGTCTCTCATCATCATGTAATGTTTCATGAAGCCAAATTTTGCTCTTCCTTGTAGGAGGATCACATGGAGGAGGATCTAAGGGGTCCATGGTCTCCATGGGATCATCATCGATGTCTCTCTCAGATTCAAGCATGGAAGGACCATCTAAAATATCCATATCATAATTCTTCTTCTTAGGAGGAGGAGGTGGAGGAAGGTCGATTTATTTCCCAAGGGAAACATCTTCATTAAACTTTACCTTTTCTTCTTGTGGCTTCAAGCTTGTTTCTTTTGTTCTTTGGCACGTAGAAATATATGGGGAAATATAATATATGTATAGGGCGAACATCGAGCTTGAAACATGTGAGCACTTCTTCGAGGGCCTTGTTGTACAATGCTTGATGAGGCACCCTGTTTTGAACATATATGACAACATTCATTGCCTCTCCCCAAAGAAACTTTGGGAAATTTTGATCATTGAGCATGGCATGAGTGGCTTCTATAATAGACCTATTATTTCTTTCAGCTACTCCTTTTTTTTTGGTATTATAGGGAATAATTATCTCTTTATTGATACCTTCCTTCTTGCAAAAATCAATGAACTCATTTGAAATGTATCCGCCATTTTCAAACCTAAAGATCATAATTTTCTTCCCAGTTTATTTTTCGACCAAATATTTGAACCCCTTTAACATTTCGAAGGCTTCATCCTTGTGCTTCAAATACTATATCCAGTCTTTCTTAATAAGTCATCAATAAAGGTGATGCCGTAGAAATGGACACGAACATAATGTATGGGCATTGGAGCACATACATAGGAATGAATGAGTTGGAGGATGTATTTCATATTTTTCCCACTAGATGGGAATGCCCCCTTGTATTATTTCCACTGGAACAAATTGGACATACTCTATCATGTTGGGCTTAAGCATCAGGAATTCCAGATACCAATTTCTTCAATTTCACAAGAGTATCATAATGTAAATGGGCCAATATTTAGTTTCATAGCTTACTTAGATGATTAGTATCATGGACCAATGTTAGAAGAGGTATACCAGTGACTCTATAAATTCCTTCAAATCTCAATCCCAATGTGAATTCATTTCTCATAAAGGATCTAATAGTAAAATTAATAACTTTTCCATTAATGAAGGAAACCTCATCCCTTTGTCTTCCAAAGTAGATATTTCTACCAAATTCTTCTTCAATCTTGGCACATACATCACATCATGGAGAAAAATAGATTCCCTGGAATTCAAATGAAATTTGGTGAACCCAAATCCTTTAATGGGAGGAGTGGAGTTGTCTCCAACAATAATTTTCAAATTTGACTCCCTCTCTACAAACTTAGAGATAATTTCCTTATACCCAGAGAAATGAAGAGTGACCCCACTATAAACCAACCAACTATCCCATGAATCGAGAGGAGAGGAACTAGTAAGATCATAAATAAGAATATATTCAGATTGATTGGAAACATTAATTTCATACCTGGTGTATCTTGACTTATTTTGAGGACGATGATATTCTTCATGATCACTTAGAGCATCTCTTCTTCTTCTTTCAACTCTTCCATTATATTCCTTCGATCATATCTTCTTATTTGATCATTAAACCTTATTATTTATTCTACATTTGTAGCGTGGACCATTTTTCTTCTTGGGGAAATCTCTAGCACAATGACCTTTCTTGTGATAATTGTAACATTTAATGTGTTATGATTCTCTATCATTCCTTTGCTTTGAGTTTTGAGGAGGTACATTCTTTGAATTTGATGGACTTCCTTTTCATTTCTTCTTCTTTTTTTGTGTGACAAATGCATCATGCTCTCCTTCTTCATACTTTTGAATCCTAGCCTTCTATATCATCCTTGATTCTTCTTTAATGAGATTTCCAGCAATCTCATCAAATGGTGGGAATATATTGTTGATGATTATAACATTAATGAAGGTCTCCCAAATGGGAAGGACAACTCTAAGAGTTACAATCACCAATTCCCTATCAGGCACAGTTTTCCCAACCCTCTACAATTGATCTTTAGGACATGATATCCTCATTATGTAGGATTACATAGATTCTCCTTAATTCATCTTCATATCTTTGAGTTGATCTTTGAAGGAGAGGATTCCATTCAAATTTTTTACTTCATACATGCCATATAGCTTATCATACATGTCCTTAGAATTATTCAAATTTCCAGGATGTGCAAGTAAATTATCTTGTAAACCATCAACCATACTTTGCTTTGATTTTAACTTACCTTTCTTTTTCTTTTTCTTCATAACATCAAAATCATTCTCAAGAGGCTCAGGTACCTTTCGTTGAATGAATTCCAAAACATCATTGTTATCAGCCATAATCTCCAATGTGATCTTCAAAGCGACAAATTTACATGAGGCACCCAACTTCTCATGTTTTCGTAAGAAAGGGGAAGAGAAATTGACTTGATTAGATAGGCTCCCTCAACATTGCAAAAATGATTTATTCAATTCTTCTCTCCTTTTTTCTTTTCTTTCACCTTAACTATGATACCATGTTAAATTTCAAAATGCTTTATGTTGTTTCAATTACTTTAGCGCAATTCAATCACTACAATAAAACATGTAAACAATGCCTAAAATAGCACCGAAATTTAGTGTATTTCATTCCATGAATTGGAAACCTTTTCTAGTGCAAAACTGGGCATGACTTGGTATGTTTATCATAATGCCAAATTTAGTTCCCAAAAAAACATCAAAAATGACATCACGAATAATGTCTGTCTTAGCGTCAGAGAAGTAAATGCTGGAAATAGCATCATTAATAGCAATGCCAATAAGGTCATCAATAACATTGTTTGTAGCATCGAAATTAGCACCTACAACGGCCCCATAAATAGCACTGGCAATAACATCAACGATAGAAATGGAAATAACATTGATGACAACACTGACAATAGTGTCGACCATAGAAATGAAATTAACACTAGTAGTAACACTGGAAATAGTGCCAGAAATAGAAATAATGATATTGATGACAATAACACTGGAAATATCACCATAAATAACAATGTCAATAACACTGGAAATATCTCCAAAAATTTCATCAGAAAATTCAGTGGAGGTTACACCAGGAATAGCACCAAGATTTACTTCCAATTTGGCTTCGAGTTTTTCTTTGAGTTGTATGTCTAGTTTTTCTTCTTGTTTTGCTTCTAGCTTTTCATATAGTTTGGCTTCCAACTTGGCTTCCATTGTTGCTTCTTTTTTTTCTTCCAAGCATTGGGAATAGTACCATGAATAGAGTCAAGTTTAGCATTAGAGCTTGCTTCCAGTTTGGATTTTTATTTGGCTTTTGTTTTTGCTTCTCGTTTTGCTTCTAGTGTGGCTTCCAATTTGGATTTCGTTTTTGTTTCTTTGTTTTATTCTAAAAATTATTATTGTTATGCATGTAGTTAGATTAATATTTTTTATTTCAATTTAATTAGTTAAATTTATCATGTCTCTTAAATAACTTATTTGATTATATAGTAAGTCATATGAATTAATTTGGAATATTTTATAGGATAACGTTTATAAGGAATTTTTAGGGAAACAAAAACCCATACAAATTAACAACATATTTATACTTATTAAATCTCCATCAAAATATAATCTTCAACATCCAATATATATAAAAAATAAAAAGATAATTATTGTAACATGATGATAATCTATAATTAAAACAAGTGAGTCAACTATATATAATTTAATTGAATTTGACAACATCCATCATTAGTAGTAAATCAACACCATCATACGTAATAAATATGCATCCAAATCATGAACCACTTTCAATATATAAAAATTGACAAATTAATACTGATGAGATCATCCTCATATATAAAGAAAACAAGTGAAATTCACATATACTACTAGATCAATAACATGTGAAAATGATACATGTCCAACAACGGACATAAGTCAAAATGATATATCATGTACATATGATATAAATAAAAATGATAAAATTATGTAAGACAAAATGATACAAGTCAATGTGATAGGTCATTTCCAAATGATATAATTCAAAATGATACATGCAAAAAGATACAGCTCAATAATATGGTATTGGAGGCCATCAAAATGATACATATTATAGTAACCATGAAAATTGACATCATAACAATATATAAAAAATGATCCATGATGAAGTATATATCATCATGAATGTCACTTGTTGCTACCAACAATTGGCTCATCACCATTGTGATCATGATCATGATAATCATCATCATCATCATTAGTATCAACATCATCCTGGTTGTCATCTACATTTGTGTCATCATGAGCATATTCTGTGATCTCAACATCAGACCCAACGTGATCTAGATCTATGTGATGAGGACCATTCCAATATTTTAGAAGATCCTTGTTTCGAAAAAAACACATTTAGAATGAAAAGTTATTAATGAGTTTGTATTTCGGATTAACCACATTATTAATAGTTGGTCGAAGTTTTGAACCATCTAATGCGGTTCATACTCAGGAGAAAGGATCAACCTTTGTCCTAAGGATGAACCACACTGTATGGTTCGAAACATTGACCAAATATTAATAATGTGATTAATTCGAAAGACAATCTGATTATCATTATGGATCACAAAGGTCTAAGATCTAGCATGAAAAATTATTATTATATTACATCATATCAATGTGCACATATAATAATAACATTTCAAATAAGTTACAACTAAGATGTCATTCTAGTGAAGATTTCAGGATTGGGTGGGAGAACAATCTAAGCTCAGAGGTGGGATGAATAACACTTATTTAGATATATGATTATCATTCTAATAAGTGAAAAAAGAAACAAACATCAATACAGAGCCTTATATTGATTTATGTTTTATAATTGAACCAAAAAATTCCATCACTTGAAACATGTAAGGAAGAGTACCAAATGAATTATGCAAACTTATGTGACTTTTGTTCAAAATGTGAAGAGTAAAAGAACTTATGTAGTTGCACACAAAAAACATCACTAGGAAAACTCACTAATAAGCATCACTAAAGGAGTCTCTTATATAAGTGTTCAAATACTTCTTTCTTGAAATCTATATTAATCTACAAATGGATTCAAATACAACAGAAGCATTTTTCTGCATAAACTAACCATTTTCTCTACTTTTTCATCTAATTTATACAAAAGATATGTAATCTTTGAGATCCATAATATCTGTAAGTTTTTAATTACAAACTATTAAAAATATATACATATCTTGGTGAATTTAAATTAAACCTAAAAAATACATTTGCAAGGAACAAGTGATGCATTAACACTTTGAAACATAATCCATGGTGGCAAAAAAGTAGACATGTAGCTATAAAATATGTTGAATATGTTGATCCGAACTGGTTAGTGACAATCTAGAACAAAATATAGAAAACTCCCTATTTATAGCCCCAATATCCTGATTTGATATTGATTGATATGCTCAAAATAGCAATTTCCTTTTGATATTTTCCCTAAATTTACCCTATCTTTCCAAGATAATTCTTATTGTATAAATATAGCCTTTAGAAATATTTGATGAAATCTATATCCTTATCATTGTCAAAATTGTGTTGTGAGGGAGTACTATTTAGGCACTCACAAAATATCTCGTTATACTTTGTCAAAATCAAAATAGTGAAAGCACTGTCAAACTATTTGGGAGCACTATCAAAAATAAAATCAAATATCAACAATGACAAAACATATGGAAACACTATATTTTTTATGGCATTTTAATGTTTCTACTACTTCTAACAAGAGGTCCAAATTCCTTGATTTTTTTTTCTTGGCCTTGGGGCCTAGTTTTTCTCCTTTACTTTATTTCTAGATCTTAAGAGGTCCACATTGCTTGTTTTTATTTGTTTTGTTTTTTTTATTTTCTTGGTCTTAGGGCCATATTTTTCTCCTTTACTCTATTTCTAGATCTTCTTCTTTTGGGAGGAAATTGAAGCTTGCTCTTTGTTTACTGTTAAGTCCCTCAAACGTGTATCATCAAGACTAATTACTTGATTATTTAGGGTTGGGTTCTACTGCAATTTGTGCTTGAGCATAAGATTCTTTGTGGGCCTTATACGGGGTTTTCTCATACCATACATCTTATCTAAAGTAACCTCTTTTTCATTCTTTCTATATATAAGTTTAGATGATTTGGTTTGACCCTCTAAATCCCTTATTTCATTGAGCTTTACTTCTAAACCCTCCTCATGTTTATCACTGAAACAATTATCAGTAAGGTTGTCTTCTAGTAACTCTAGAAATTGTTCTTGATGGGAGGATGAAGCCTTTTTCTCAAGAGCCCTCTTACCCTTTATTACATATATACTTTCTTCCACAGGTATCGAAACATGGTTTCCAATATGTTTGTCCACAAAATATTTCCGTTTATTTTTCTTTTAGAGTGTCAACAGTCTAGATTGGTTTATAAACCTTTCTTTATTTATTTCTTTTGCTCATTTTAGGATTGGTAGAAAACGACTCAAAAATCCCTCCCCAAAAAAAGAAATTCTCCCAAGTTCTACCAATTTTCCTGAAGTGATTAATAATTAACAATTTAATTAAACAAGGGGTGATAAGAGGGGAAGGGATTATTTTGAATCGTGAGGGAATAATTATAAACAAATTCTCTTAGGGGATTGGCAGAAAATCCAACAATCAGGCATAGACGTATGGTATTTTCTTGGGGAAAATATTAGTATAAAAAAAGGTTATCAAATATATAACTATCCCTAATGAATCCTTCTTAATTATTCGACATCTTAGAAAAAAGAATCCCCCAATTGATAATATCCCAATTCTTCTATTTGATCGTATCATTAGTATTTTGGGATCTTTCTCTAATTATTGCCCCTACCATATCCTCTAGAGTCTGAATAGTGATATTGGTATCCTGGATAACAAATCCTACCTCTTGGAGGAAGGACAAGTAGAAATAAATGGAATCATTGACCAAAATATCATCCCCTAATTGATGTCTATGAAGTATATTTATTACCCCTCCCTCATCCCATGGCTTCTCCATTTTGTTGAAACTAAGTTAATCGGTGGAAATTTGTTCCCCCAATTCCCATACCTTCACTCCCCCCTCATTCCTCAATGTTTAATCATTGGCATCATTAGATTACGGTTTAATTAGGATCCTCATAAATATGGTGACAACTGCAATTATGGAAGGAATCCTCCCATACCCAGTAATTGTGGCAACCAACATGGCTTGAATACATGCACATGTGCGACATTAATTGGCATTAACCATGGCCCTTGTTATCCTTTACTCAGTATGTACGACTATAATTTTAGTCACCCTCTCCAATGTGCCATTCCCATGGGATATAAGGAATATTAGACAAGGGAGTGAGGTAGATACCATGGCGAGCGAGGAAAATGTCTCTTCAAGGAATGGGAAGTTAATTTTCTAGCTTTGGGAACCTAGCTTAGGTGAGGTAACTATTTGTTGAAATTAAGTTAACCAGCTGAAATTTTTAACCCTAGTTTGAATACCTTCACTCCCCACTAATTCATAAGCATTTAATCATTGGAATTGTTAGACTACATATTAATTAGCATCCTCATAAATATGGTTACATATGCAATGATGGAGGGACTCCTCCCATACTTGGCAATCGTGGCAACCTACAGTGCTCAAATACATGCAAATGTGTGGCATTCATTGGCATTAACCATGGATCTTGTCATCCTTTACTTAGCATCTATGCCTCTCACTTTAATTACCCTCTCCAACATGCCATTCCCATGGGATCTAAGGAACATGATACTGGGGAGTGACACAAATACCATGGTGAGCAAGATAAATGTCTCTTCGGGGAGTGGGAAGAAAATTATCTAACTTTGGGAACCTAGATCAGGTGAGATGAGTCTGCAGTCATGCATGGAGATGTTCTTCCAAGTGGAGTTAAAATGGTGGATAGGAGGCCCAAATTCCTCAATTTCAAATAAGTAGCGCTAGGAAAGGGTTGTTGAATCTTTGAGTCTTAAGAGAAAGGTGGCTTCATTTCACCGAGCGGTGAACACTTGCGAATATTGGGAATTTTTCGTGGAGCTTTCTGAGGCTCTTTTACATTTATGGATTTCATATCTCATGAGGAATTACAAGCTTGGTTATGTCGAGAGAATAAGTCACAATTTTTTTTTTATTCAAAGGTAAAATTATCCATTCTTGGCTCAATTTCCTTGGTGCTCCATTGAACAACACTTGGTGTTCCCAAATTTCTCAATTTTAATCCAAAGCGAGGCTGAAGTGGGCTTTTTGGAAGTGGTGATATGGGCTTGAATTTATTTCCTCGATTGATTAGGTATTTTCCTTTGACACAAGTAGTTGGGTTATCCTGTCTAGTTCTGAACTACTCTACCTATATTAGGTTTACGTCACGACATCTATCATCTATGGATTCTAGTTTCTATACAATAAGAGTACTTATTCAGTTTGGGGCTTTTGCTATAATTTTGGATTGGGTAGATAGATGCAATTTGGAATTCCAAATTCCCAAGAGAAAATTAGCAAGTGTTTTGCATATATAAATCTAGAAAAATTAGAGTACTTAGCTAGTTTGGGGATTTTTTTGTAATTTGGGATGGGTTACATAGATGCAATTTGGAACTCCAAATTTCGAAGAGAAAATTACCAAGTTTTTTTCATATATACATCTAATAAAAAAAGAGTACTTAGTCGGTTTGGGGCTTTTACTGTAATTTATAATGGGGTAGATAGATGCAATTTGGAATTCCAAATGCCCAAGAGAAGATCAACAATGTCACTCTCGAGATTTTTGTTGCGATGAGGCACACACTTAATGAAAAAGGTACTCATTTTTGTTAAAAAATGAGTTTCACTGCATTGACAACTGATTAATGAATTGCATTGGAAATAATAATTAAGTTTTAGATACATCATTGTTTTCTTTTATATTTATTTTCACAATGATCCATGTTGATGAGATAAATATAGGTTTTCTCTAAAGATGAGAGAAGAAGACTCAATGTTTGTCATCATTTAGAGAAAATATGATAATGTTTACTTAGACCTTTGATTATCAAGCTGGTAGTTAGGAAAAGAGAACAAACCATTACAATAAAGCATCATAATGAGTTATGTGAAACTTTATAAAAATGGTGAAAATATTTGAATCTCATAATAGTAGAGCATCTCAACAGAGATGAATTCCATGAAACTTAACTTTAGATCAAATATGAAGACTTAACATCCATGAAATCTTGCACAAGAAAGAAACATAACTAAGGAAACAAAGTGATAAACACCACAAAAGGAATATATGACATGAAATATTTTATACTTATTCTTTGAAAATATTATTAATATAAAAATTAAAATATACACAATATAAGTATTTTTTTCCAAAAAATGAACCCTTGGTTCTTTGTTTTTCACATCTTTATAGAAGTTTACAAACTGAAATCCATAGTTTTTGGGAAGTTTTAATTACAAAATACTATATATATATATATATATATATATATATATAATCTATTAAAACTATAACTAAAAATACATTTACAAGGAAAAAGTGATGTGTTGATGGTTCATGAAAAAAATTCCCTGTAGCTCTGAAGTCTACTGAAGATATGGATTGAAATAGGTAATTGAAAATCTGTAGAAAAACCTAGAGAATCCTATTGGCTTAGTGGGGCCTAACCCAAGTTCAAAAGTGATTTAGGCAAGCAAATCCCGGTACTACAGGCCCTTTCTGCAATAGTCCGCGGGGCGCAGACTGAGGTCTCACCTGAAGTAGTATTGGAGGGTGCTAGAACCAGCTTTCCACACCCTTGGGATGTCTGATATGAGGTGATTGGTACGCGGTTCAACCTTCGCACTTACTACGCTACGCGCACCCATGGGCACCCCATGCCTTACGATACTATCTTCACGCAGTTCTAGCCATAATGAGACCCATGTTATTTACCCAAGTCTTCCTTAGTTAGGCTTTGTTAGCTAATTACATAGATTATTTCCATATATAAGCATTCATACGAGTATTCATCAAGTCTGCAGAGTAAATAAACAGAGTAAAAGTAATGTACAACATCAAAATATGGATTCAAGAACAGATGCATAGAGTAAACTTCTCTTTATGAACTTTCAATCCCAAGTACAGACCCAACTCCACCCTGTGCACTCAGCTGCAGGGCTCTGCACACTCAGCTACAGACTCTACTAGGCCTCTACGCACTCAACTATAGAGCATCTTCGTACTAATATGACCCAGTATACTTCAGATTCCATTCTAACCTCGAACCATGCCTTTTCTATTCTATTTATTATTCACTTAGCTATCTTTACACTTAGAGTCTCACTCTATTTATACAATCCCATGGTCCATGGAACATGGGTAGGTCGACATAACTTTACATTAAATTACAATATTTTAGGGTGGATAGCCCTATGACTCATCCTAGACTTCGAGCTCCATGCCCGCAATTCGCGGAGTCTTACAATATACCAAAACTTGGGCTCTCAGCACCAAAAACATGTTGTGGGGGATCCATTGCCTAACAAGCCCCTAACACAATCATTGTGACTCATCCCGAGTCATTTTGTTGGTGCGGTGATCTTGGCACGGAACCCCTTCAACTATGATTGTGCTCCGCAAAGGTCTGTAGTGCACTATTTTATCATCTGTTGGATCTACTCCATTTCCACTTTTGAATCATCTGCATCTGACTTGAGTCTCTTCTTTGGTACCGGCTTATGGTGCTTGTGCTTATAGTCCTATGCCCTTGTCCGGCTCCTCGGGTCATGAAGACTGTGCTTCGGTCAGTTTGTGAGATAGCCGACCCACCCGTGTAGGGCTTCAGGTGACTACCGTTTACTTTTGCTGGGAAGGGTTCTCCATTAATTTTGACTAGCTGGAACACACGTTCGTCTGTGACCTCTTTTACCACATATGGTCCCAACTAGTGCATTCTGAATTTTCCAGGGAATTTTTCAAACTTGCTGTCATAGAGTAGCACTAAGTTGTTTACCTTGAAGGTGTGCAACTTGATGGCAGTCGTGCCAGGGTTTCTCACATTGCTTTTGTACTTGCCGGTGAAATCTGGCAAAAAAATCGTTCTTCCTCAAGTTCTTCTAATTGTGTGAGCCTTTCTTCCAGAGCTTCGCAGTCCATCATGCCTGTGAGTGCTACTATTTGCAGACTAGGTACGATCTATTCCATTGGCATGACTGCCTACATACCATAGACCAACCAGAATGGTGTCTGTCCCATCAATTTCTTACACGTTGTCCTGTATGCCCATAACACAGTGGCTACGTGTAGGTCCCAATTGTCCCACTGTGCGTTACATATTTTGGTCAGTGCAGTCTCTAGTATTTTATTAAATGCTTCTACTATTCTATTAGCATGTGGGTGGTATGCTGTACTTTTCTGGTGATAACCCTGGAACTCTTCCATGAGCATGCTGATGGTTTCATTTACGAAATGTGTTTTGTGATCGTTCATTAAGATTTTCGAGCAGCCAAATCGTGTCAACATGTTTTCGAACAAAAAATTTGTAGTCATGGCAGTCGTGCAGTCCTTCACCTCTTGTGCTTTCACCCATCATGTCAGGTACTCCATCACAGTGATGATGTAGCATGCACTTGTCTTTCCTTGAGGTTTGATTGGGCCCACAAAGTCGATTGTTGATTTCTCAAATGGCTACAATGTCATTTGGGGATTTAGTGGCATCTCATCCCTTCATGATGGTTTTCCCGTCCTTTGACATATATCATAGGCTTTACAATATGCTTTAAAATCTTGGTGCAAGGTCGACCACCATAACCCTACGCGAATAATATTTTGTGCGGTCACGCGTCTTGCATAGTGGCCTTCTGCAGCACCCCATGTGCTTCCGCGAGGATCTAACCTCATTCAAATTCAGGTACATATCTTCGCAATATCACATCGTTGCCCATCTTGTAGAGGTGCCCTGCGATGACAGAAAAGTCTGCTGCATGCACCACCAATTCTTTCTTCTGTTGGATTGAGTACTCCTTCAGCATAGTCCCTGTTGTTATAAAATGGATTATATCTTCGAAGTGTCCATCCATGATGCATACTACAAAGAGCTATGCATCAGGTAGCCTCGCCTCCAAATTTGTTGGTTACTCGCCTATCTCAATTCATGACAAGTGGTCTAGTCCTACATTTAACCATCCCGGCTTGACTATGACCTCAAACTCAGATTCTTGAAATAGTAAAACCCATCTGCATATGTGCCCCCCCAACACAAGCCTTTTCACCAAGTATTTCAACACGGAATGGTTGGTATACATCTTGAAATGTCTGCCAAGTAAATAGTGTCGATATTTCTAGAGCGCATACACCATTTTCAACCCCTCATGTTCGGTGTGAGAGTAGTTCTTTTCTGCTTTGGATAATCTTTGACTCGCAAACGTGATCAAGTGATCCACACCCTTCGCACCCTCATGTGTGAGTACAGCTCCCAACACAATACACGACGCATCAACATGTACATGAAATTCCACGTCCCATTTTCAGAAGACCAAATTGGCGCAGAGGCCAGTTTCCCCTTTAGGACATCCAAACTCTTCATGCAATCATCATTCCAGCAATATGTCACATCTTTTTTCAATAACTTTTCCATCGACACAGTTATTTGGGTATAACTCTTGATAAACTTCCTATAGTAGCCAGTGTGCCCCAAAGTAGCGTGTAATTGTTTGACACTGCACAGTGCTTCCAAATTCAGAATAACAACAATCTTCGTAGGGTCCACCATCAGGCCTTGTTTGCAGACCACATGGTCGAGTAGGTTTCCAAAGGGAACGAGGAGGGTGTACTTTTTAAGGTTCAACGCAATCTGGTGTCGGCGACAAGTATCCAACATCAAACGTAATCTTGCTACATGGTGCTTAACTAATCCAAAGATAGTCCAATCATCCAGATAGACCTCCAAGAACTTGTGGATGTATTCTTTGAACGCTGCCACCACTATGCGTGAAAATATTGTTGGCACGTTCTTTAGTCCAAAGGGTATAACAGCATACTGAAAGCAACCCCATTATGTTGCGAAGGTTGTTTTGCTCCTATCTTGTAGCGAGATCTTGATCTGATGGTACCCTGAGAAGCCATCCGTAAATGAGTAGACTTCTTGACTGCCAACATTCTCCAATACTTCATCTGTGAATGCTATCAGTAATGGATTGTGAACACAGGCATCATTGAGCTTCCTGAGGTCCACGCATATTCTTATTTCGCCTTTCTGCTTTTTCTCTTGCACTACCATAGGACTCACCCAATCAGATTCTTCCACTAGTTCAATAATTTTGGCTGTGAGCATTTTGTCTAATTCATCGTGGACTTTTTCTTTATACTTTGGGTTCAAGCAGTAAGGTCGTTGCTTAACTAGCTTCGCTTTTAGAGTGATCTTCATCATCCCTAAGTCGTCAATGATCCCTTTCAATTCCGTGATTTTGCTCAGGAACAAGTCTTGGTATTCACAGAATAACTCAGCGACCTTATCTACCGTAGCATCGTCCCAATAGTCCCTAAGCGTTGCATACTTTGGCTCCACTTCTATGCCAATGTTTACCTACTTTGTTTTTAGCTGCATGGTGATGTTTGGATCCTTAATTAATGGTCCTTGAGCCTCACGACAGCCTTCGGTTTTTGGAATATCAATATTTCAGGGGTCGTCATCATCTTCCTCCACCTGCACATTATAGTATTCTAGGGCGTTTCTTAATTGGGTTGCACATACTGGTTGCAGGATTTCCAATGGCTCTTGTGGTATTTTGAAGATGGCTGCTTTTACTGCTTGTAGCACATCGTCAACAGTATCCGACCATCGGTATTCAAATGCGAATGTTAACAGAAATCTCTCATGCAAGACATCCCATTCACCCCTACCACGTCAGAGTTCTATCTCAGTATACTAGTTCATGGGTATTACATCCAAGCTATGTTAGAATAAGTGTACCCATTCGGGTTGTGGTTCTTCCCCATAGACCTTGGTCCATTTCGCGAGGTGCATGCGTGGGTCATCTCATCCATCGTATTTGTCTTCTAGCCGTAGTTGCGGTTTCCCAAATCATATGCACATCATCCTTCTGCATCCATGCCAGTCCTCAAAATTTCCTTGATGTGTACCCCACCATCGTGCAGGTGTTACGTGCAGTGCCCACTTGAACGCATTGAACCACTATTGTTCCAGTACAATGCTTTCAAATTTTCTCAAGAATTCATCCACCACCGTTAATCCATCATATGTCGGTAGCTCTCTTGCCTCCGCTGTCACACAACACAGTGATCTAACCATCATGTTGCAATTCAGCCTCATCACTCCATTCAACTGATTCTGCCATTGTTCTACTTATTCGTCTAAATCTTAAGTGCAAGAGCTTTCACGCTCCCACGAGATCCTCCCATCTGCAGTGAGATTCACCCAATCCTAGTCTCGCACAGTTATCTTGTAAATACAATCAAGATCATTTTCGCTATCGTCGTGACGCACTGGTTCAGCGTAGTGCACTCCTTTGGCTGGGTCCAGTGGGACTACTATGCGTAGTGACTTTTTCTCAAATATCATTTTGTGCTTCTTCAGGTTGATGACTCCATCCATATCTGTGGCCCAGTCTATTCCTAACAGTGTAGGATAGGGATTGTTGTCATCAACAATCTGTATTACTTCAAAATCCGCATATGTACTCGCGCCTTCAATATCAATTGTTACCCCTTCCAACCTCCCCATGGGAAAAATCTTCTATTGGTTTGCCATTCATAATTGAATAGGGGACCATTGTAACGTGGGCCTACCCATGCTTTCCCATGTTTTCTTTGGTAATATATTCACATCTGAACCCAGATCTAGGATTACCTGATCCATTCCATACTCCCCAATCTATGCAGTCAACCTCATTTCCTTTCCAGTGTGTAATGCATGCTTCCCCAATTTCCAAACTACACATGGTTCTCTTTATCCCACGCTCCTAGTGATCAGCTCCTATAGTCCTTTAACTACTTTGTTGTCGTGTAGTAGTTTCATGCATGTCTCTAGAAAGGTTGTGAGCATTGAAAGATCCATTCCTGGCTTTGGTTGATCCTTACTACCTGAAGTGGAGGCCTCCATGAAGCTCTTTTTAGCTTCCATGAATGTCTCCTTTGTGCATTCTATGTCAAACTTAGGTTCCTTTGCAGGAGCCTTGCAAACCCATGTACTTTCCTCTGGATGCCTCCCCGTATCCTCTCCTATGGTTGCACGGCTTCTGAGCATCATGTTTACATTCGAGTCCTCTTCGTGTGGCTCAGACCTCATCATTTATATATTCTGATTCAAGGGAAGCTGGAATACCCCTTTTTCGCACATCTTTGTGATTAATGTAGGACAGTCTATTGTTTCGTGATAAAACTGAGCACAATATGAATAGGATATCCTTGTCAGGTTGGTACAATCGTGGGCATAGTGCCCTGGTCCTCCACAATTGCAACAAATTAATTGTTCGCAACCCCTTCCTAGCCCCATTCCACCTCGTCCTCCACCCAGCCCCTAAAATCTAGCGCATGCCATTCATGCATCTAGGTCGAGGGCTTGCGTTTCAGTCTACATCCTATAGGTAGGGGTCTGATCCATCATTAGCTCGTAACTGCGGCAAGTGCACTCATCGTGGCCTACCGACCTGCAGAAATTACAAAATAATTTTTGGGGTGTCTATGTATACTTCTGTAGAAAATGACAATTATCCATCATGTGTTTCCTTCCTATCTGACATATCGCGCACCATAAAGCGGGTGCTGCACTCGACCCTGCCTGTGCCTCTGGTCTCAATGGCATTGGCCCTCCTCTTGCAAAGTAGTTCACGAACATTGGACAGTGATCCTTGTTATGGCCCTGGCCTTTGCATTTTATGCACCATACTTCCTCGTGCACCTCTGGCCACGGTGCTCTATCCTTCTTCAAACTTTGCATTTCCAAACAACGATTCTGTAGTTGCATGTGGATTTGTTGAACTCCCAACCCAGGGTCTTGTATCGAGGTCTCATGTAATCTCATGGCCATTTCCAACACTTCGGCCTGGGTGGAAAGTTTCTGTCATGACAGCTATCCTCAAGTACGATGTTAGAGATGCTACAAACCATACGTCATGCTATCCATCTGTGAATGTTATATTGGCTTCACGGATCGTACTCTTTAGCCGTTGATCCAAATCGCAGGGAGTCTCGTCCGGGAGCATCGTGATTTCTTTAAACCCGATGATTGATTGTGTTTCTGACTTTTGTCTACTAAATTCCCTATTCAGTGCATTCTAGATCTATGCTATTGCTGCATTTGGGTGGTCATTAGAGTGCTTGATGTACCATGTTAATTCAAGATACTACAGCATGCTCACCATTGTATCCTTCTTAATATTGTCATCCATGACACCTTGTGCTTCACATACTGCTCTTACCATGAACCAAAATTGGTCTAGATCCTCATTCCCTACTCCTCTGAATACTGGTAGTTTGATCGTGCTCGCCATACTAAACTATGGAGGTGCTGGAGGTGGAGTGGGTGGAGATGGAGGTGAGGGAGGTGAAGCAGGTGGCGGTGTGGGTGGAGGTGGTAACCGCAAAATGCACTGCCTTATCAAACTGACTACACTTCTCGGAGATACCTTTGTGAACTATTCCTCGCTCTCTCGCGAGGGTGAAATTAAGGGAATATTTTCTAATTCTTCACTATTTTTGTAGATATTTCCACTACACATAGTCCCAAACATCAATGTATTCGCTTTACCCTTTTTTCAAATAATAACATCTTAATCCACTTATTCAGATATTTTAATATACTTACCTCGTGGTCATTTGAGAAAGCATCCTTCTACCTCGTTGTAGCTCACAATAGTGTCTACCACAAACTTAGTAATAAATCCCCCTATTATCCGGTCGAGCCAATTGTCCACTCCTCGCGCGACCTTCTCTTCTGATGCTTCTAGTCTGCGCACTAATTCCAGAGTCCACACTATTGGTTGGTCGAGCCTACACCTTCCTTGGCTGTCAGCTAACTTCGCAATCCACTCATATAGCTTAGAAGGAAAGGATGCAAAGAAAATCTCGTGGATTTCCATATACATGTAGTGCTCCAACCACTTTTCCTTAGATACTTGCGGAGTTCTATTTTCTTGTGTTGCGAATTCGTGAATCTTCTTGTCGAACCACTCTTCAATTTCCTTCTTTGTTGGGTTCCAGTGATGTGACATCACACATCCCTTATGCAGATCCTGGTCCCAGCAATGGAACCATTTGTTGGCTTAGTGGGGCCTGAACCAGGTTCAGAAGTGATTTAGCCAAGCAAATCCCAGTACTACTAGCCCTTTCGGCAACAATCCGCAGAGTGCGGACTAAGGTCTCATGCGAAGTAGTATGGGAGGGTGCTAGAACCAGGTTTACGCACCTTGGGGATGTCTGATATGAGGTGATTGGCACGCAGTTCATCCTTGGAACTTACTACACTACGCACACCCATAAGCACCTTGTGCCCTATGATACTATCTTCACACAATTCTAGCCACAGTGCGACCCGTGTTATTTACCCAAGTCTTCCTTAGTTAGGCCCTATTAGGTAATTACTTAGATTATTTCCATATCTAAGCATTCATACGAGTATTCCTCAAGTGCACACAGTAAATAAATAGAGTAAAAGTAATGTATAAAATCAAAATAAGGATTCAAGAACAGATGCACAGAGTAAACTTCTCTTCATTAACTTTCAATCCCAAGTACAAACCCAACTCTGTCTTGCACACTAAGCTGCAGGAGTCTGCACACTTAGCTGCGACTCTACTAAGCCTCTACGTACTCAGCTGTAGAGCCTCTTCCTACTGCTACGACCTAGTATACTTCAGATTCCACTCTAACCTCAAACCGTGTCTTTCCTATTCTATTTATTATTCACTCATCTATCTTTACACTTAGATCATCGCTCTATTTATACAATCCCATGGTCCATGGACCATGCGTAGGCTGACACAAATTTACATTAAATTACAATATTTTAGGGTGGACAACCCTATGACTCATCCTAGACTTCGCACTCTGCGCTTGCAATTCGTGGAGTCTTATAATATAATTGACCAAAAGTTGGGCTTTGAGCCCCAAAAACATGCTGTGGGGTATCCCATGCCCAACAAATCCCATGTTTCTTGCCTCTAAATCGTACTTTGATGTTGACTAATCTTCTAAAAATACTAATTTCCCTTTGATCTATGTTTTGTCCTTATCAGTATAGTGTTTTTTGTGCAATATATATTCTCCAAAAAGATTTTCACAAAATCCATATCCTTATTGCCTTCAAAACTATGTTGCCAGGGAGTATGATTTAGGGGTTGACACAATATCTCGGTATGTGTGTTGTCAAAATAAAAACAGTGAAAGAATTGTTGAAACATTTGCCAATTCTCTAAAAAACAAATCATAGGTCAGTGCTACCAAAACATTTGATAGCACTATCAAAAATAGATAAAAAAATCAACATTCTCAAAACATTTAACAACATTATCTTTGGGATACTTATTTAACTTTTTCTGTTGCATCTAAAAAAATGTCCATGTTTCTTATTTCAATTTATTTTTTCTTTTTTCCTTTCTTGGCCTTTGAAGCCTACCTCTCTTGTTTACTTTTTTTTTCGGTCTTCTTCTTCTTCGAGGAACGTAAAGCTTCCTTCTTATTGATTATAAAATCCTTCATATTTATATCATAAATAAGAATGAATTTGTCTTTCAAAGTTGGGTGTTTCTACAATTTGGTGTTGAACCTAAGCTTATTTATGGGCCTTATATGGGGTCTTCTCATCCCATACATATTAGCTAGGGTAACCTCTTTCTCATATTCCTTTTGTTCTAGTTTGAATGATTGGGTTTCATCTCTCAAGTTCTTTGTCCCCATAATTTTTAAGCCTTGAGCTACATTCTTGTTTATTACTGCTAGGATTATCAGTAGGGTAATCTTCTAACGCCTCTAGAAAATGTTCTTGACGAGAAGTCGAAGTTTTTTTTTTCAAGAACACTCTTACTCCTTCTTACATCCATTTTTTCTACCATAGGAAAAGAAGCATGGTATTCTATTTTTTACCTAGCGAAGTTTTTCTCCTGCCTATGGTAAGGACAAAGGAATTTTTTTGCTTTGGATCTTCTAGGTTTTGGATAGGGTTCTTGGGCTTTCTCTATTTCCTACACTTGACGGATTTCGGTTTGGTAGAGACTCATTCAACAATTCCTCCCTAGAATAATAAATGATCCCAACATCTTCTTATCTAGCTCGAATGATTGACAACTGATAATTTAATTAAACCGTTCTAAAAAATGCAATGGGGGAAGGCTTGGGTTTGGCTCTAATTTTTTGTTGAAAGTTTCATAAGACAATGGTTTGCAGATTTCTGTGGTGTGGTTTTTTAAGTTCAGAATTCGGATATTCCACGGTCTTCATTTTATGTTGTCTATGTTTCAAGTCTAGAACAAGACTCATCATTAGGACTGATTTACCAAGAAAAGAAACGTGAGTTATACATATAATCAAGGATTTGTAAAGTAAAGCCGACTAGTTCAATATTGTTAATTTTATTTTAATTATTTATTATTATCCTCTTCCTAAAATATTTTATAAATTTCTCTATTATTTACTTTGTTTTAATAATGATTTACTAGTATAATTGTTAACATATTTCTATTAATATATCTATAATGGCTATAATAATGTTGTTTATTTATATTGCTACCTTTATGCTTTTGAAATAAGATTAGTTTCTTTAATTTTCATTTTAATTATATTCTAATTGAATTACAATAGTTTATTTAATTATGGGCAGAGTTAAATTATTACTAAAATGCCTATAAGTTTTAGATTTATTTCGTTTATGTTATTGGCTTGTTTCTAAGGTAATTTATTGAAATGAGTCCTAATATAGTTGAATATAAAGTCACTTTATTGAAGTAATATTGTTTAATATAAAGTCAATTTATTGAAATTTATATTCTAATTAAATTTCAATAGTTAATTTAATTATAGGTAAAGCGTTAAAATAAAGTTAATCCATATGTTTAATACAAAGTTAATTTATTGAAATTTAATTATATTCTAATTAAATTTCAATGTTTTATTTAATTATAGGTAAAGTGTTAAACTATTGCTATAATGCCTATATGTTTTTGATTTATTTCCGTTTATGTTATTGGCTTGTCCCTAAGGTATTTATTAAAATGCATCCTTATATTATTTAAAATAAAGTTGATTTATTGAAGTAAGATTTGATTACAAATTGTGTCTTTTGTTTTAATTTATTTTATTCTAAATAATTTATAATTTTAATGTTATGATTTTAGAGAAGTGTTAATATATTATTATACTTATATATTGCTTCTTTCATTTTATGCAATTGGTTTATTGCTACTGTGTTCCACATAGAGTTTTAATTATACTTAATATTGTTGTTATATTATAAATGAAATATTTCCTTACTTAATGTTAGATATTATATTTTATTAAGGTTATGAGAGGGGAAAGAGGTTTCTCCTACGATAGGGTCAAAGAAGGGAGGTTCAATTAAAATTCCAAGGAAGGGGGTATGAGAAGGTGAAAGGGAACTTAGGAGGAGAGGGGATTGGAACTGAGGTTAAGGGTGAGGAGGACAGGTATGACGAAAAATGGTAAGGTCAATGTAAATGAGGGAGTCTCCTATTTAATGGGGGTGAGAAGGGGAATCCAATTTCTGCTAACTTCCAAGCCTCCGTCCCTATTGAGGTTATTCGAGTGTTTGATGATTTCAAGTGCCTCTCCTACTTTACGCTTAAATTGATATTTCTCACTGGCAATGACTTTTGTGTCTTCGAGGCAGATGTGGTGGTTTATCTTACCTACATGCTCAGCTAAATCTGAAGAACAAGTTCTCTCATTATGGATATCCGCACCATGTTCTTTGAGTCTTATCTTGACCGACATGCTTATTTCCCCAATATAGTGTTCCCTGCAAGACTAGTTGATCATATACAGACCTTTTTGCTAGAGGTGTTCTGGGATCTTTGACTGATTTCATTCTTTGTTTAATGGTCATCATGGGTTTGAATGAAGTTTTGATATCTTTCTTCATGAGAACTTTAGCTAGCTTGTCAGTGACTCCCCAAATATCTGGAAGGTAGGTATTAGCAGTTTGAGGGTTATTAATTTTATCTTTTTCGTTTCCGGATATGGCTTTTTGGATGGCTTTGAAGATGTCTTTATTATTGTATCGTAAGCTAGTAAATATTTTTCTTAAGTAATCTCTTCTTCAGTGTGGATCTCATCTGGTATCCTACATGCTCTACTAAACAGGGTTTGAAGGACATCCATCTTTTGAGCTACATGGTGATGAGAATCAACATGAAGGTAGTTATCTGTATGTGCCTTCTTTCTAAACACTTTGTGTCCTAGGGAACCATCCTTGTTTCTTATGAGAAGGATATCCAAGAATGGGATGCAATAATTCTCCTCAACATCCATTGTAAACTTGATGTCATCTGACATGCTATTGAGATGGTTTAAAAAGATTTTAAGCTCCTCATCTCCATCAGGAAAATCTACATTAGTGTCGTCGACAAACCTGATCCAAAACTTAGGTCTTAATGGGTAGGTATCAAGAGCCTTCTTTTCAATTTTTTCCATCAAGAGATTGGCTACAATAGGAGAAAGAGGTGACCCCATAGCCACTCCTAAAGTTTGCTCAAAGATTTCCCCTTGGAAGGTGAAGAAAGTGGAATGGAGACAAATTTCATCTAGCTTTGCAGTTTGGGGCACTGCTACTTCTTTTACAACTTGGATTGCTTCATCTAAGGGAATCTTGGTGAAGAGTTGGACCACATCAAAGCTAACAATTTTATCACCTGGATCAAGTTTAACATGTTTGATGAGCTCGACATATTGGTTGGAGTATTTGATGAAAGAGCTGGTTTTACCCACTATAGGTGCTAGAGTGTTGGCGACATACCTTGCTAATTCATAAGTTGGTGCCCCGATAGTATTGACTATAGGTCCGAGGGGGACATCTGTATTATGTATTTTGGGGGGCTCATAAATACAAGGGGTAATTTCACTATCAGGGGTGAGGTGCCTTTTCAATTTCTCATCCAGATTGGCTTCGTTGATGGCTTTCTTGACAAGTCTTGTAATTTTCAAGATGGGGTTTTTTTCAAGCTTTTTGTAGCTGAAGCTATTATATGGGTGGTCTTTCATTTTTTTATGCATTCCACATGATTCATTACCATCGTGGCACCTCCCTTGTTAGCCTTTAGAATGACAATGTCATAATTATCTCTTAGACCTTTTAAGGGTTTAAGTTGCTCATGGTTTAGATTACTTTTAGGAGGTTTGGCTCTCCTTAGTATGACAACGCACTCTTGTCTAACAAGCTCTTTATCTTCATCATTGAGAGTTTTTATTCCATCTTCAAGACTGCATATAATTTCTTCATTAGGGATTCGTTTGGGGGCTAGGGAAAAATTGAGTCCCTTGTTGAGGACCTCAGCTTCTTCCTTTTTCAATTCATAAGATGAAATATTTATGACTTTTTTATTGTTAATAGAATTTTGGGTTTTTGTTGTTTTATTATTAGTTTTTGTATTGTCTATATTTTCTTCTAGGTTGTTGTTCATAGTATTTAGTTTTATTATATTATTATCTAATTTATTATTTATTTTATTATATCCCATTTTATTTATTTCATTAGTGTTTATATAGCTATATATTTTATTATCTAAGTCTATGGCTATATTGCTTAAGCTATTATCGCTTTTAATTGGTCTAGAGTCTGAATCTGCCTTAATTTCATTTAAACTTAATTCATCATGTATTTATTTTTCCTTTGTTTTGTCGTTTGTTTTTATTATTAATGTTTCTTTTCCGAACCGCGTACTTGTTGGAGTCATTCACCATTTTGTTTGACCGTGGATCAATCTCATTCTAGCTGGTGTTGGACCCAACTTTCTCGCTGAGCATCAGCGCTTCTTCATGTCTCGGAGGCAAATTTCCCTCATTCTGGGACCTAGAATCTGCGCTGTCTGATATACACGTTTTGTTTGACAGTGACCCGCTGTTCTGGTCTGCTATAGGGCTGCGTGGCATCAACTCTTCTCTATGCCTCAGATTGGGAAGCAGATTTACCTCGTTATGGACACTAGTAGAATCTGAATTAAAATTATTAGATAGTAAACTCCTTTTCAGGTTTTCTGCTATAGGGCTCCGTGGCATCAGCTCTTCTTTATGCCTCGAATTGGTCACCAGATTTACCTCATTATGGATGTTGGTAGAATCTACGTTAAACTTACTAGACATCGTATTCCTGTTCAGGTTCTCCGCTATAGGCTGTGTAGCATCGATCCTATTCCCCGTGCATAATTCCTCTCGAAGACATCTACACGCCTTAAATTCCTCTGTGTGTGCTACCTTAGGGTAGATTCACGTTCCTTGCTACGTCTTTCTTCCAGGTTTTGTAGTTTATTATTATGTCTTCTCTGAGCTGAGTGTCCCTCCTTGCCAGCCTTGAGTGTTGCAGAGGCATCAAGGACTGACCATAGGTCTTCATGGATGCTTGTTGCTTGTTTTAAGTGAGTTCTGAAGGCTATTGAAGGTAACTGGGCTAAAGAAAATCTGATCCTGGGTATTTCCAAGTGGGTTAAGCCAAATGATCCAAAAACTTGAAGTGGCACATGGAAATCCTACCATACCTTTCCTCACACGTAAAATACATCTACATGAACTTCAGGGCATCATTTTAGGTGGTCTTAAGCCATGGTCTCCACACATTCATCCTCCAATTTTCATTTTGGTGCTCTTCCTTTAGGACAAATTTGATGTTGATAACCATAAGGTTTTGGTTTTTAAACCATATATCCACATCAACATGCAATTTTTTTCCTCAACAACTACTTCCTTTGTAACTAGGAACAAAATGTCAGTAAGAGTAACCTTCCCATCAAACCCCTCTACGCAGGACCTAGCAACATTATAATTAAACCCATGGATCTTATGATAATACTTTGTCCAACTCTGCTACAAAAACCATTCATACTGTTCTAAATAAGATTCAATAAAGTCTCCTTCATTTGGCTCATAATTGCAGACAAACGTACCCTTTCTCATCTTCACGAATTGATCTGGAAATCACAAAACGGTTAAGAACTTGACAACTGATTGGGCACTATTTTTGGAACAAATAACTAAGAGATACTTCCACAGAAACCCAACACGATAAACACAAAGAAGTTATAAATTTATCCGTAAAAATATTGAAATTCAAACTTACAAGTGGACATAAATCTAATAAACCCCTCATGCATTGATCATACCCATCATTTGGGCATCAACTTTTTTTCTTAGCAAATTTAATTTGACAGGTAAAGAATGATTATAGTTCCTGATTTTCATAATGCCACCTATGGAATGAGATATTTTATTTCACGTGGTGTCATCACATTTGATTGCATTTCCCTTACAAAAATTCATAGTATTTGCTGCCATTAGTTTTGGCATCGCCTTATTTTATATCATTAGAATTGGTGCTAGAAAAATAAATGGAAACACTCATAAGAATTTAGCGGAACTTAAACCCTAAAGCCTCAATTGAGATGACCTCAAGACTTTAAATGTGATAACAGTCTAAAATATCTAGGATTTACCAAAATTTGATAGGGATCTAGGCTCGGAGATCCAGAATCACAAGGATTCTTGCTTTCTAAAAAAATCATCCCATGCTCCTCAACACATGCATATTGGGTCCATAATTATTTTAATGTAATGTGCTCTCAACCCAAGCATCCTCAAGTGAAGTGCTTGTCCTCCTAAGGTATTCCATGTGATCCCAATGATTCTAAGGTTACCATGATTTCCTCCTATTTCCTATTGCTGATCATGTAAGGAAGGTCCACCTCCTATGCCAAGGACCCATCTTCTCAAACCTTGAAAATTGTTAGGTCTCTTGAATTGTGAATGAGATATTAAAGTTGACTTTCTCCATATGAAGTCTCATGAGGTTGGATGTGGGGAACATACCACTTGAAGTACCCATGTCCTAGGAGTGTGGGGAGTGTAGGCAACAAGTCTCCTACCATCAAGAACACACCCCCATGTAACATTGAAAAAACTTTGAAGCTCTAGTTTGAAAAACATGTTGTTACCTAAAGTGTACACTTAAGATGCAATGCTCAGAACAAGGGTTGTCACTCTAATCCTTATTCACTCCGTTTAGACTTTCTTCTAGCTAAGTCAAGGGGCGTAGTCCCTAAAATGTGAAAACTAAAGGATGAAACTCATTGGAGCAACAAGCCTAGGAGATATAAGGAAAGGAAATTGCTATTATTGAAACTTGATTATCAAATAGAGCAAGTTTAAGAGTTTATAAGTAATGTTTGAAAATTTGATTCCAATTAAGATCAAATGAGGAAGATATAAGATGTAAAGGTGATATACCAATGCCTTAACAATTCTCAATGGAAATTTAGAGACTAAATAGATGTTCAAATTACAATAAAAACAATTTTGCAAGAAGTGTTAGAAATGGCACAATATCAAATATGAGCAGATAAAAATAACTTGCACAATAGAAATAGCTTGTTCTTTCAAGAAAATGCTCACGACAATAATGATAATGTAAATAGACAATGAGAAATATAATTAAATATGATTACATAACAACGATACAATATTTCAAGGAAGATATAATACTGACAATGATAGTTATGACACAAGAGATGAACAATTAGAAGGATGGAATACAAAACTAAACTAGGTAGAATGCTAGGTCTTGGTTACTTTTAGTTAAATTTCTTGTCTAGATGAATCCTTCTTCTAAATTTTTATGAAGTTAGTCATGAACATAAGTTGTAGAGATAAGGTATGGGGAAGAAATCTAGGGCTTTATTAGCGATATATCCCCTTGCTTCTAACTACCCTAGTGCCTCTAGTGTTGCAGGGATTATGGCCCTGATGATTGTAAGTCCACTTCTTTTAACTATGAATGAGCCTCTAGCCTCTCAAATTAGATGAAGAAGGTGGCCCTAAAACTTTCTATCAACCAAGCTTAGGCTTGGAGGTAAAATTTTAGGATGCAAGGCTAAATTATAGGATCAAAATTCAATTGATTCATATAAGACAATGATATAAAAATTTCTTTAAAGAGAATTAATGCCAATGTGTTTGAAATCACAAATGAGATAGATAGTTCAAAGATACAACATTTCTAGAAAATAACAATGAAAATTACCTCAATGAAACAATAACATTAATAGATGTTCAACTATTAGAGGAAATCCCACAATGCCTTTAGGTAATAGTGTGTTTATTAGATGTTATCACTTATTTAGACAGTTGAACAGGAAAGAAATTTATAGAGATCTCACAATTGTTAAATGGAAGATGAGATTGCTAATAGTGATTAGAAAGACTACTTAGATCACAATTTCAAATGAAACAAGACAACAAGTTTTTCAAGTGTAACTTAGACCAAGTAGCAGTGCAAGGAAATGCAAGTTAGAAATGCAATTAGAATGTAAATGAAATTAAACTAGATTAGAAATGAAAATGCAAGAGGACCAAGTTAGTGAGTTAGTAGGTTAAATCTCCCTTTTAAATAAGGAGATAGAGTATGCCAAGGATCCAAAAAATCAATCTACCCAAAATAAAGATTCACTTTTATTAATGAGGTTACAAGGAGGAAGAAGACCTTTGACAAGATAAAAGACCATCTACTCAGGTCCTTTCTTTCAAACCAGGCCTTCAAAGTTCAAACAAGCTCCAACACTACATTGTAAATGTTCCTATTCTAATAACCATGTTTGCACATATCTCCTTAATTAATTCAATACATATATATATATATATATATATATATATATATATATATATATATATATATATATATATATATATATATATATATATATATATATATATATATATATATATATACATGACTACAAAAAAAATTGTTTCAGAACTCATTACACCCTTTATCCTACCATATATAAAATAATTGCTAAGACAAGTGCTAAGACTCAAGATCATCCCTAGTGATAGCAATAATATTGATTTATTCTCTATGGTTTATGTCACAAACTCTAGGTCTTCCTCTATTGCATCACACAAGCACTATGAACTCCCCATGACAATTATATAGATGGAATAATGAGTACGGTATGTATAAAGGCATTCTCTTCCCTCTATACAGAGTAGGTTAGGGAGGAAAACTTTGGTAAAATGGCCTAATTACATAAGAAATTTAATTTAATATAGAAGATAAGGTCTCCAAGTGAAGTTATCTCTCTCCAAGGTGTACATGTCAAGAGACCAATCCTGGGGTAGTGCACTCTCTAAGCATGGGTTGCAAGTGTCAATTACTTTCCATCACAATACTTCTTTTTTTCCAAGACAACCACCCCATGCTCCTCAACACAATCCCATGTAATTTTTTCTCAGCCCAAGCATCCATATCCAATCCCATGTAATCTGGTTTGTTTTCTTTGGGTTATGTATTATGATGTACTTATGTCTTTAATATTTTCCAAAAAATTATACTAAAAGTGAAAGGGGGGGAAATATAAAATGAAAACAAACGAGGGAGAATTATTTGGGTTAGTGAACTTCCTTTTTTTCTTACTATTTCCAAACAAACAGGCCCATGAACATGTTTCTTAAAAGGGGTCCACATCAATGATCACCAATGGTTAAGAACCATGCAATTTCAATCGCGGGTCGATATAGGTTCGTTGGCATCATACACAAATGAACTGCACCAAGTAACACAATCATAAGCTGGGTAAGGGGAAATGCAACATGGGATTGTAATATCAATGATTAGCCAATCAATGACTATGATATATTGCGCCACCCTGACTCATTTTTTGGAAAAGCGCGAGTGGGGGTAACGTAGGGCAGTAAAGAGTTTTCAAAATAGCCACTATTCTCATCATGTGGCCTCTCCATTTATGAGGTGAGCATGCCAAGTGCATATGCCAAGCAAGCCTACCTGCCACATCACCCTACCACATCAACCCCACTCCACCTCATGTCCTCCACCATCCACACCCTTGAGTCATTCGCCTACCTCATTACCCATGTCATTTCCCTATCACATCATTACTCTCATCTTACGTGTATTCCATCGAATTTATCTATCTTATCAAACTCAAATGAGCAAAAGGTTTTATTTATATGTATTTCTCATTCCCTGCCCCTTTCTGGCCACAAACCAAAATACTTCCAACATACAAATCAGCTTGTGAAGAACACAATATGACTTCCACTCTTCCCCTTTGGTTTCATGTACTTATACACCTCACTAAACCTAGTTATCATCACGTTGAAGTTAAATAAGTCTTAGAAAATTGCCCCAAAGCCCACAACCTCTAACCCCTCCACTTAAGAACCCTTGATGCATACTGAAGTAGATATATGTGACCCAAGGTGCCCATTTGACTTTGACCAGTTCCGTTGTGACTCTTGGGGAATATTTTTTAAGAAAATGAGATTATTTTCACATAGTGAATTATGATTTGTATTATATGTTAACCCCAACCACTTATCACTTTCCTGAGTTTGTGACTTGGCTAGTTTTTGCATACGTCCCTCAGAGAAACTATGTTGCATCTTCCATAGGAGAAATTATCCTTGAAGTCACCTCTAACCCCATTCACAAGGCCTTCTATTTACCTAATATCCAAAAACCAAATCCATTCAATGAGGAATCATTGGCTCTAGACATCGCTTAATTATCAAAAGAGAATAAACTTGCCTTGTTTTCAATAACGTTACTATCAGGGACACCATCTCCTCAACTGAACGAGACCTATCCTATGTATATTTTTTCTCAAGATGTTGATAAGGTCTTAGCCTCAATTCTGGTGCTACTTGAGGAAGATAAAAGGGCCAAGGTGACCAAGTCAGCCTTAGGGTTTCTAAGCCACATGTTAGCTCACACCGATTGTTTAGACATACATGAATTCCTAGCTAAATCCATTAACCTCCGGTTTGGAAAGTTCCACATTGCTGATCTCTTCAATTGTCCCACCTTTATGGTCTATTTATTCTTGTATGCTCAAATGGATAAATTTTTGTACCTAGGTCTAAGCACTTTTGACTTTATAAACTAGATAAAATTCATGATTGAATGGACAAATATAGTCAAACGAAAGCATGAAAATCAGGGATTTTCTGATTTTTTGTCCACTTTTATGGCCATCGTCTACACTATCTTGAATGTTACAGCAGGCCCAAGGATCCTCTCATAGAAGTAATCATTGTAACTAAATAATGATGCAAAAGTGGGAGATTGGTATTTGTTTGAGTCTTCTACTAAGATCAAGTTGTATGGATTTGATGAGAAACCCTATAGATTTCCAATCTTTACGCACATGAGGGTTTTCTCTTTGGAATTTATGAGATAGAACTTATATGTGGACCAATTTAATTTCCTTCCTAGGTTTAAAGGATACATGTTCAATTTAGGAAATATTGTGAGTCTATTCATTGTAAATTCTAGACAAGACCTAACTTATGTTGAAGACACGATTAAGGAGTTTCATTTTGAGTTGGAAGAGAGATGGAAATATGATCCTCATCATATTGTTTCTGATAGGATAAAGAGTGTCAAATAAACCCCATATTCCCATGAAATAAGGCTTGAAATAGAGTGGAAGGAAAATGAAGAGGCCTGGCCCATAAGTTCAAAATTGGAGATTGAGGACCTTGCAGCCAAAGAGAAAAATTTATAAAGGAATACTCCTCAAGCAATGGATATAGATGTGGAGGATGTACAAAAACCAAAGAAGGCTAGGATATAACCTAAGTATGAGGATGAAATACAGTCGAAAATAACAATAAGTACCTCTCATCAGCCATGTTTTCACATGATCCTAGCAAATTGAGAGTAGATTGTACCATCTACCTCCATAGACTTGAAAGTGACTACAGTGGCAAGTAGTTCTTATGTTCTAGATGCAACATTAAAATATTATCACAAAATTGAAAAAAGTTAAAGACCAAAGAGAGTGATGATTTCTTAGCTAAGAAAACAGGTATCATCCTCTTCACATACCAGATTTCTTTCAACAATGGACATGGATAAGAACAAACTCAACATTTTTTTATTACATATTACTACTTAATTACTCCCCACAGGGGTTGAGTTTAAAACAATGGGCTTATCCTTCAACACTATAGATGTCCCTCTGCATGAAAATTTTAATTTACATAGGTAGATTGGTGAGATGATATATCGTGATCTGAGCAAGGCCTCACTGTCAATTAACAAAGCAGAGAAAGTTCTAGAAAAGTTTGCTAATATAATCAAGAAAGAAAAAAGTACATTATATTTCCTTTTATGTATAGAATGAGGGTTTCAAAGAGTTGATCATAAAACTAGGTGTTAACCCATAGGACATAGACGCAATTAAATCCCTAATACAAGGAACATAGGCTGAAGTCTAGTCATTAAAATAGAAGCTAAAGATGACTACAGTAAAGCATGTGCACACTGCTAAAGTAGATTTTGTGGAGAGAGAAATGGAAAAAATAACCATTCAGCTAATTGATAGGAACAAATAGCTAACATCCTTGAAGGAGAAGGTTGAAGACTTAGAACACATTATTAGATATCGTGTTTTTACTATTGTAGTTCCTACCAAATCAGATGATCCTTTAGAAAACATGACAAAGGTGATGACCGATCTTAACATTTCTAAGGTAGAAATGAAAAACTTCAAGATCAAATCACCTTGCTTCAAGAAGAGTTGGCTATTAAGGTAAATAAATTATAATAAGCCAAATTGGACACAAAAAAAACTTTTGAAAAGTACAAGACAACTCAAGAGGAGGTAAAGGAGTTAAAAAGTAGGTTGAAAGGGAATATGTCCCTAATTGATGCTAGACAAGTCATTTGGGAGGATATCATCCAAAAAATATGGGGTACATGGAAATTTTTCCAGGTTGTTGCAAAAGAAAGGGAAGTAGATTCTACTCTTACTGCTTTTTTGGCTGCATATAAGAAAGAAACTCAAAAAGAAGCACAAAGAGTGAGAAAAACTACAAATTCTTATATGAAAAATCAATAACAGACTTTGAGGTAATGCATATTTGTAGCGCCACTTCCTAGGTCTACCCAAAGTAACCATGCCAACATGGATAAACATGAGAAGAGAGGCTATCATGATCATATTTGACCTCCTATGTGACCTTAAGGAAGTAGAATCAATGAAAAATAACACATTGTCATCCAACATAATCAACAAAACCCTTAGGAGAAAAGTCAGCCACTCAGATAGTCTGTTCCTCGGTCCCACTACTATTCTCCAGCTCTTAGGTGACCATTGGCTTAGTGGGTCCTGCCCCAAGTTCAGAGTTAAGTTTTCCAAACAAATCCCTACACTACTGGCCCTTTCGGCATCAATCTGCAAAGCGCGAACTGAAGTATCACCCGAACCAGTATGGGGGAATTCGCGAACCAAGTTTTCCCACCCAGAGATGGTTGTGATGTCTTCTTATGCCCTAAAGTTTCCTCCACATAGATCTATAAGACCATAATTCTTATCTATATAACTTCCTTTTATCAACCTCTAGACCTTCGTGAAGGTCTACAACTCTCTTTCGCGGACCCTAAATAGGTGAATCAACCACTTACGCACCTCTATAATTACCCTTAGTTCTATATTTACCCAAATTAGCTTATGTGTTTGACAACTTTAACATGCATTGAGATCCTTTGCATAAATAGATATTATTACTTGCATTCTTATAACAATGTAAAACATGCAGAATCGTACATCAATACAGTATTAAATCATAACCCCATTATTCATCATCACATAAACATATTCATTCATCACATAAGTAAATGGACAGAACATAGATATTTCTGGAATAATCTGTTTATTGATACTTCAATTCTTCTCATAGACTCAAGAATACCCTGTGCACTCAGCTGCAGGAGTCCACACACTTAGCTGCAGACTCTACTCTAGGCCTTAGTGCACACAGCTCCAGAGCCTCTCTTGTACTCTAATACTCTTCGATCTTCACTTCTACTAACCCATTCCATTCATTGATCTCTGCTATTATGCCTTAGAGTCTCTAATACTCTCCTTCTTATAGAATCCCATGCTTTGCGGACCATGGGTAGATATACTAAAGCCGACATAACTTACATAAAAGAATGAAAATCCTTTTATGACACTTTACTATCCATGTGTTCCGTGACCACAACTTGCAGATACTTTACACTTTACATAATAAAGACTTCTGATTTCTACCCCAAAACTTGGGTTTTTGCATCAAAATTGACCCTAGGGTACCCTATCCCAACAACGACAACCAATCTCATGCTATGGGCATGGGAGCGACCAAAAACCCAAATTCGCTCTCACAAACTTGCCTACGAGTGACTATGGACCAGAATTTATAGTTATGTGCTAGTGACCCTGTGATTTAAGCCACTTTTCTAGCCCAGAATCCTGGCCTCTACCCACAACTTTTTAGATCTTTCGAAGTTCATTAAAGATAGGTTAACAATGTCGACCAATCAGAATTAACCTCAGGACTAGGCATGAGAATTCCCCCAACCAAGACTAATATTTTTTCAAACACTTGGAATCAATGCAACCTACAGGCCTAAGATACAAGACAAAACATAAATGACTGAAACAATTTATGAAACATGCTTAGATGGATCAACTCCTTCTACATTGAACTGCTAAATCGTCAATTATATCTTGCATCCATCCATTTAATAGTTACAAGTAAATACATGAAATAACCATGACATCATCCAATCATTAAAACTTGATTATAACCAACATAAAACCATGTAAATATTAGAGATATGACATCCATTAAATCCACATATAAATCAGTGCAAAAGTAAGAGGACTTAGTTTTTATTAATCATAGGCAAATCCGACCAGGTTTCCAAACTTCCATGTACTACCCGACCATAAACATGGTTGAATGAAATCTCTCTTATAGCCAATCACCCCCATGCCACATTCCAAGAATGAATGTGGGATCTCATAGAACAACTAATCCAAGAATAACCAAGGGAATGCAGAGGTTAAACCACCTCCACCCTCAACAAACCGTGATCACACCAAAACTAGTGCACCGATCACAACTGAACAGAAATTGGAATGTCATCCGGAACCCATCATTGTACTTGAGTAATTTTATACCTCCTTGTCTCTAAGGATTTACTGCAATCCAAACCTGGATCACTAGGCCATAAAATGAGACTACTCCCTCAGCCTTTACCATGTATCCCGCCAAAAATAGTCCAGGGATTCCTAGGCCTTTGGGAATGAAAATTGCGACCAACTCCGCCCTGGATTTCAAAATCCATATGGAAAACCAAAGATAAAAATTAAACTAAGGTAAACATCCCAACATGGCATCCGGAAAAAGGAAAGGCTAGGATGAAAAACCACTATCATAACCCAAAAAAACCATGCCACCGACAGCAAGAGAACGATACACCAACATGAAAATCTATGCATGTCCAAACGAGGTAGGAAATCACACATACAAAAGGCTACTTGCAATTATTCTTGTTGAAACTTCCTGATCCTACTTTTCCTTCCTTGATCCTTGCTTTTGTTTCCTTTCCTTTCATTACTCCAAACTAGAGTGCTCCAAGAAAAATTTAAGTGACCAGGAGTGAGAGAGAGAGTGAATAATGAGAGAGTTCGCAAGCTAAGACTAACAAAATCCATGAACTTTTCCCAGAACTCGTTTTATGAGTGAGGCGTCTAATTTCTTCATTTTCCATTATTTTCCTTCAATTTTCTCCTCACATGGAACCTGTGACCTTTCACCTTACCTTTTTCCTAATTTCCCTTATTTTCATTAATAAATGTGCCAAATTTTTTTTTTCCTTTTAATGTCTTTTCCTTAGCCTTTTCAATTTTTATTAGCCAAAATGCACATCCAGTGATGCCCACTAGGATATCTTTTCCCAACATTTACCTTGGAATAAGTGTCCCTTAACTGTGGTATTATTTTGCCTTTATTAACTTTTATTACATGAACTTTTTCACTAGGGTTGTTACAATATTATTGACAGGGTTGTAGTAATTCTATATATTGAGAAGAATCAGATGCATGTTCAAGATGAGGATAAACTAAAGGTATTAAATAGTTCTATAACGACTTTTGACTCCAAGTTTGATCAAAGGCAAAGAGGTGGATTACCAACATGTCGGGTATATATGGAAGCTTATTATCCCAAAAAGATTATGAGAAGGATTTAATAACAGTAAAGTGTAGATTGGATACCTCTTTGGAAGATAATACTTTGGTATTGAAAGGAAAGACGATAGTTAACTTCTTGTGTAGGGATTTCCAATTATTTTGGTAAATAAAAACGTTGTTTGAATCCACTCTAGACTACATCAATATATTAGAGCTATAGGTGGATTTTGAGAGAATGTCTCATTGTCCAACTCCATATGAAACTCTGTGGGACATGCGCTAAACTCTCCTTCATCAATCTACAATCGAGCCTTAAGACCCAAGTGTTAGGCCCTAACGGCCAAGTTCTTATACTCATGTGAATGTTTAAGCATGTGGACTTTAATTTTGTTACAATGTATTTATTTTAGTTAAGAGATGGTTAGAACAACTTGATAACAGGACAATTGGCTAAATAAACAGTTGCACCTTCTGACATGTGTTTGTAATTGTTCTTAAACACGATCCTTTTCTTTAAAATGGTTATAGGAGAACTCATTGGGGCTTCAAATATTTGGCTCTAGAGATGATTTGTAACTAATTTTGTTTTTTAATGTGTTCAAACTTTTTTAGGAAGTTAATGAATAAGTTTCACATGATTCCTGGTATCTAATTCTTATAGTATTTTTTCCTTTCTCTGTAACTTTACATTTGCGTTATTCATCTTCTGAAACTTGTGTAATGAAGTTTTTGGTTCCATTCATTAACAGATTGATTAATGTTGTGCTAATAGCTGAGATACCTATAATTTTTATATAAGAAGCTTTAATGAAATGCTTCACACTTTCTGCATCCCATTTTCATTCATTTCATGTTCTATGTTGAAGATCTAATGCAAATGATTTTGTTTATCACTGTGTTTTAAATCTAAAATTCCTTAATTTTCTTCTAGCTATACAACCACGCAATTTTAAGGTTGTAATCATAGATAAGTAGTCCAGTTGAACTTATTTTTTAATTTTCCCAATAGCTAGCTCACATTAAATCTAGAGGGTCTTCTCTAGGCAAATATATCATCAAAATGTATAAATCTCGGTTTATTTTTTAGCAGAGTGTGCATATATTTAAAGGAATTATATGGATGTCCTAAGAAACAATGCTTTTTAGCCCAAAGGTTCTCTCTAGGAGTTGCAACATATTACATGGTCTTGCATCTCTCCTTTGGGCTAAGGTTTTTGGAAAAGGACTTGATAAAGCCATGATTAGGTAATGATTTATAAGGAGTTGATCATAGTGAAAGTTTCGTGATTTATAAGGGTGATATGACCAATGGGAGCATAAAACAAATCAAGCTACACATAAATAAAAAACTAAACACAAGAAATGAAAGTTGACTTATTAACATAACAAAATTCAACGAATTTATTGAAATTGAACTAATGATAGCTTATCCTCCATCCAGGTAACAAAATTGGACCACTTTTTCTCTTGCATCATACCAAATTCCAATTGTGATGGATAATGGCCATATTTTTGCTCCTGCCAAAGCATGGAAAATGGACTAGTTAAAGTAATTAATATCCAACCATTTACCATTTTGTACAAAATTAATATATATATTAAGATATTAAATATACTTACAAATTTTCATATTACGATATCTAAACCTATTTGGCCACTTTGATGTGTGGCAAGATATTTGGCAAGCTTGGCCTTCGAGGCAGTGTCCTAAAACATAAACTAATTCAATTTAATTATGCACCAGTAAAATATAAAATTCCTTTAATGAATTTAAAATAATATTATGACCAAATTTAAATTCATGTGTACTCTCCTCATTGAACTTCCTTTGTGCATCTACTCTATCACATGCTTTAACGAGCTCTTTACATACTTTCATTCTTACATCAATTGGCCTTATTTTGGCCCTTACACTAGGAGGATTTTGTTTTATCTTTTTCCTTTGATTGCAATGGAATATCTTGCCATTTTGAGACTTTTTTTTTTTACTTTCTTTACTAAACAACCTGTCCCAAATTCAGTATGCATGTCATGGATGACTTCAATAATGTAATATGCATGGGTATCTTCAATAATGTAAGATGTATATTCTCTTTGAAGCATTGAAGGCATGATTCCTTCAACTTACGGTTGAACACATTCGTGGAATTTGTCATTTTGATATTCTCGAAGACATCATTATATTCTACCTTGGTTTTGTATGTACCAATGCAAGATGCATAATTGTTGGGCATTGGATAATATTGCACTCCCCGTGTGTTTTGTGACATGGATTAACCACCTCTCGCAGATCCATTAACTCTGGAAATGCTTTTGTGTACTAACACCTACGAGGTTTGGTGTAACAACAATCGTGATTCCAACAAGTGGGATAAGAGCCAAAGCTCTCGAGTTTGAATCACACCCGGCTCATGTTGGGGGGGAAGATTATTGTCCATTTGATAATCCAACATTGCCCATGCTTTTTGTGACATGGCTTAATCGCCTCTCGTGGATCCGTTAACTCTGGCGATGTGTCCATTTACTAACACTTATAGGATTTGGTGTAACAACAATCATGATTCCAACAATAAAATGTAGTAGCAATGGTAGAAAGATATGTCCTAGGAGTCAGTGGAACATTGGAAGTCCTTGTTTCCTGTTCCACATTCTTATAGGTTATTGTGCTTGATTTTTTCCTAGATCTTTTGCTTGATACAGGATTTGATGGGGAATCAATCAATTCTCTTTGATAGTGTTTCCTTGGTTGGTCTATTTGAGTTTGTTTCATACGTTCTTCCACAAATTTGGAAAGCAAGGACAAGTCCATACCTTCTAATTTTTTCACTTCTTCTACCCCCAATATAGAATCCATTTCCTCTTTTACTTTCTCACTGTCATGTCCCTATATATGTAATATAATTTTTTTAATTTAAATTTAGAAAAAAAAACTAATTTCTTCTTTTATAATTTTGAAATTAAGTCCATGAGGTCTTCGATAGATGGTGACTAGGTGATCTGTTAAGGCACTCCTTGATGTGAACTCACCGGTTCACTTCTCCACCTTGATCGGGGTGATATATTGGACATGATGAAGATGTGGTTCTGCCAAGATTACAAAGAAAAATGAAATTAAGAACTAATAAAAACAATTCCAACAAGAAATGGAAACATGTACAAATCTATAAATTGAATATTGAATACCTCATTCTCGCAAGAATCATATCTATTTTCTCATTTCCCTTTGCTCTTGCTTGGTACTTTTTGGCATCCTAGAGTAAATTGTTTTCCTCTAGACTATGGAAAATCCCTTCTCTTTCTCACTATGTTTTTCTCCCTTCCCTCTAACTATTTTAAACAATGGTAGTGCAACATTGATGGATGGGGGTTTGATTTTTTCTATGGTAGGGGTTCAATGACATACACAAATTCATTTTATGACTTCTAGATGTCGAAATCACACCCACAAATCATTTTCTTTTATTGAAATCCACAACAGGGGAAGAAAGGCCCATCAATATCTTTGCCCACCATTAACCAATATCCAATCGGTTAGTATTTTATTTAATATCCTCAACGCATTTCTCCAAACATGATCTACTCCAAATTCACATAGAATTTCAAATCTCCCTCAATTTACAACTAGTGAAAATGAGAATGGAAATATGGTGAATGCATTACATTGTTTTGGTTGAATAATCAAGATACATGATAGGTTTATCCATTTTATACACAAATTTTAGATTGGTGGAATTTGTTTTTTTTTTAATTTCGATTTTCTTGAATAGTTTACGATAATTTGTGTACCATTAGCGCTAGATTTTATGTTAGCATTTGGATAAGAAAAAGTATTAGGTTTTGGGTGCAAAATGAGGCACTAATTTAGCACCTATAATTTTGCAAAATTATAGGTGCTAAATTAGCTGAAAATTCAATGTGGGAAGCCTCCATGTTATGAAGGTTGTAAATCAAGTTACATGAAAATATGAAAAAAAGGAAAGGTATTCCATTAGTTTTCATAATCCTCATCTAATATTTACAAGAATTGTGTCATGTCATCATATTAGGAGTAGAAATTAACAAAAATGGTATATTGAAAATAGGGGCATTTTAGTTAGAAAGGTGCAGTGAAAACTAGTTGAGCTAAAATTGATTATGCATGGAGCAACAATGAAGTGCATAAATGTTATTTGACTAATTTGTTTGTTGTATAATAGGATTTAGATGAGGCCATGGAAAGAGGACATAGATGATGTAGACCTATTAAATCGATGAGAGGAAAGTGGGTGGTCATAGAATCAGATATGGAATATGAAGATACAATAAAGGTAAGAATACAAAGAAACCTCAACCAAAGGAGGATGGTTTTTACGAATTCAAAAATGCTACAACATATACTAGATAAATATGTATAAAATATATTGTTTTTTTTTTCAAATCCAAAACATGATATCAATATGTCAAATATATGATTAAAGTGAGGTTTTGTCTTGGATAACATATTGCTTGAAATGATATAATTGGTTTATTAAACATCATTGACTATGTTATATATTATAGGGGCAATATGAGGCCAGGACAATAGATCATGTCATATGAAATAAGGACATAGATGTATTTCATTTCAGTTTAATTTTTTCCGAAAGATTCATACTAATTTACTATTCTTATATTAGGTGGGTGACATCCAAGGAGATCCATAAATGTGAATTGCCAAATTGGAAGAACGAAATTGTAGAAATTTTATGTGTATTTGAGAAGGAGCTCCCTAAAAGTCCATTTATTTATTCACCTAGTTGATGACATTAAATTGGCAGGTGTCGTATTGACGAGGTTGATATTTTTCTTTGAGAGGTATACAAAAACTCGAAAAAGATATGTCTGATAAAAGTCACATCTAGAGGGTTGCATGGATGAAGGGTATGTATTGAATGAGGAATTTTTCTTCTTATGTGAAATCCTTGGCAAGGAATTCGAAGATGGGCCATGCTTTTGGGATGAATAACGTGCATCACATATTATTTATGGAGAAAACCACAATCTAATGGTTTTGAAGTAGAAATTAGTAAGAAAATTCATGATCATTGTGGTAATTGTTTTCATTGAAATCATCAATTTTCTTCGTAGTTTATTTCTCAAATTAACAACATGGCCTTTGGATTTTGAAATAAACATGTTGAAATGTAATAGGTGTAAATGAAAGTGCTATACTCGATAAGTTCATTCTGTATGCAATGGACTTTATGAACAAATGGATTGATTTGTATGATAAAAAGGGAGAAGTGTTAGAAGAAAGGAGACATTTTAAGAGATCTAACCCAAGGAATACCCCATTTCCTATTGATCTGCAAGGGCAATGGGCCAAATATTATACACTAGAGTGGGTTATTGAACAAATTTTAAATCAAATAGAAGATGCAAGTATAGATTGAAACATAATAGAAGATGAAATAAACGTGCCTAGAGGATATGAAAAGTACAGTTAGAATTTTACATAATGTTGTTTCCTTACTATTTTGACACTATTAACTATTTTAATATCCGTCATTATATTTTTTTTAACCGAAATAAATGGTCTCTCACGAAAAGGAAATATCTAGCAATGTGGGCATATGGTTGACATTATTGTGTAGAACATGTAGAGAGACAATCCTTCAATTGTGGCCTCATGGTTGATTTCAAGAAATATAGTTGATCAATCTCCAAAGATAAAAATATTATTGAATGGAATCTACAATATGTTGGGGAAATATAAGAAATTATTGAATTAGATTACCCCTCTTTTAAATGTTGTATTTTTAATTGTAGATGGTATGAAGCATTTGAGAGTACACAAAGACATGATACCCATAGTATATTGTTTTATATAGATTCCTAAATGTTCTTCATAGAGGATAAGGAGCTGTATGTTCTACTAATTCATTGTGATAAGGTATTTCTTTAACTCAAAGAAGAAGTGGTAATGATCAATAATATATTAATATATTGTTTATTGTGAATATATATGTGTGTTTATTAATTAGTAAAATTGTTATAACATACATCTAATATATGTATGTGCTCGTTCATGTGTAGGTATTTTCCTTATGAAGAGATTGTGGACCTGAAATGGATATTCATGATACATTATAAACCAAGATTAAGGCATGTATTTGATGATGCATTAATGGATATTGAGAAAAACAATGATGGAAAAAAATGAGAAAAAGGGATTAGAGCAAATCAAATAAATTGACATCCATGATGATGTTGAAGATGGTTATGTTCAAGAACAAGAAGAGAGCAATACAGAGTTAGATGATTTTATGGAAGACAATCATATGGATGGTATAGAAAACTATGAGCCAAATACATCTGCTAATAATATGTATGGTCTACAATCAAATTTCAATGATGATGAAGGTGATTCAGGTCAAGATGAGGATGAGGATAATATTAACTACTTGAAATATTATATCAACATTGACAATGATACACTAGATGACATTGTTCCAAACAATGATGTTAATGAACAAGACTTCTAAATTTCATAATTATTTGTGATCCATGTTTAAAAAATGATTATTCTTATGGCCTAAAATTTGAAATGCTTCAGTATTATTTGTGTCAATATAAATTATCTATTGAAATATCAGTCAAGTGTTCAATATATGGTATGAATTATTGGAAACAAATTAGGATTACTTGAATGCTTCTTCCACTCGTTTTGTATCAACAGAGATTGTGATGAAAATGTAGCATCAAAGATGAATTATGAATCCTTTGATTACATTCAAATGCCAAAGATAAAAAATAAAATAAAATACTGAAAGGAAACAATCACTAAAGAACAAAAACTAGAATATACCAACACATGAAACTCTAGTTTTAGTTTCTCAAGTACTTATGATCTTGACAAACTTTAATCAATTTCAGAAGAAAAAATATATTTTCATACACATAATAGTATTTCTTTTCCAAAAATCCCAACATTTTCCTCATCCTGATGGGAGAATTTATACAAAATTTACAAAATATTCAGCTGTACAATCTTTGGGGAGAGGCCCCAATATTAGTAACAAAATAAGATAAATTTGCAATATGTAGCAAAAATCATGGGATTGTCTATGAGTAATGATCAATTGAAGTAGAATATTCCTCCAATGCATCCATTTCTTAATTAATGAAGTTATCCTCTACTAGGTTGTTGTTGATGGTAATGGTGTTTCTATCATCTGTTATGAAACCAACTCACAAAATGATAGAAAAGATAGAAGAACGCCTTAGAAATACGCCGCTTTGAGGTGGAAACCTCCTTTACATTACACAAATTAACAACTCTTGGATGATACAAATGACAAGAGCTCCTTTCTATATATAGGAGTCTAAGGGGTCATAATATAATCAGAGATGACATAGCAATAATAATATAAGGACACAATAATAACAATAGTGGGCTTCTATGGGGCACAATAATAATAATATGGGGACTACATGGGTACAACAATATAATAAGGGGGTTGTACTAATAACAATAAGGGGTTACAATAGTAGTATAGGGGCCTAACATGCCCCTCTTCTTCAAAAAGTGTTGTCCTCAATGCTTGAGTAGTTCTTGATGCTCCTGTATAAAATTCTTTTCTTCCCATGAATCTTCAGCAGGTAAGTTCTTCCACTAGATGAGATACTCTGAAATTGATTAATTTCGTAGCTGTTGGGTTCTTGTTTCTGTGACTGCTCCAGGCTCCAATATGATTTTTCCTTCCTCGTCAAGTTCTGGCAATATTGTTTGAACTGGGATCTTCTGCAACTTTTGAATGAGAGGCCACACTTATTCTTCCTTATTCCATTCATACATTTTTCATTTATCCAATCTAGTTGGATAATAGAAATGGTGCACAACAATGCTTCCATATCCTCATCCTTTCTTGAGGGTGCATTTGCCACAACATTTTGCTTCCCTTTTTTGTAGATGATTTCAAAGTCATAACCCAACATCTTTGTGACCCATTTTTGTTGCTCTTTAGAGGATAATCTTTGTTCTAAAAAGTATTTAATACTATCATGCTCTATTTTTACCTAGAAGTGTCTTCCAATTAGCTAAGGTCGCCACTTCTCAAGTGCATGTAGTATTGCCAACATTTCCTTCTCATAAATAACTTTCTTCGGGGACATTTGTTTGTATGTATGTAACCACAAAAATACCCAATCACCTACATCAAATTTTTTTTCATTGTGATGTTAATATACCTATTGTTTCATTCGATTTTGCACCAAAGTGGCGTTATCCTTTAAAAGTTGCAAAACTTGTTGTTGATGCTCGATGTGATCTTTCACTGCTTGAATCTTTTTCTTCTTGATATGTCCTTCTATATTGAGAGTTTTAGGAGTCGTAATTTCTTCTAGTGCATTACAAGATATGGTCAGATTCATTTCTTGATGCTCTATGTGATATTTCACTTCTTGAACATGTATCTTCTTGATATGTCCTTGTATCTTGATAGTTTGAGGAGTGGTAATTCTAGCCATTGCATTACAAGATATGGTCGGATTCATTTCTTCTTTATTGATGTGGTCTTTCACTTATTGAACCTTTTTCTTCTTGATATGTTCTTCTATCTTAAGAGTTTGAGGAGTAGTAATTGTTTCTAATGATTTACAAGATATGGTCGGATTCATTTCTTCTTTCTCTGGGGTTGGTTCTTGGTCTATATACTCTTCTTTTGACATTTCTTGATAATTTTCTTTGTCCTCTCCACAATCAATGTAAAATAATTTCTTCTCAGCACACTTATGACCTTTAATGTATTTGTTATCACAATTGTAACAAAGCCCTTTTTTCCCTTTTTCCTTCCAATTGTTTTGGTGTAACCCTTGTAGGTTGTGCAAGGCTAGGAGAAAAAACACTTCCATATTTATAGTTGTGAGGGGTAGACTTCCTTGTTGCCACAATTTTTCTTTCCACTTTGTAACAAAGCCCTTTTTCTCTTTTATCTTCCAATTGTCGTGGTGTTGCTCTAAAGAAGGTGTTTTTCTTTGTATCCTCATAATGTTCTATAATTTCCTCCATGAAAATTGACCACGTAATAAGTGGTTTACGAGAACAAAGCCCTTTATACCATAAAAATTGATCTTGTTATAAATATGAGGATGCAATACATACCTTTTGTAATAGTGGTACACCATGTAGATCAAAATATTTCTCCAACTGTAGTATCCAATTTACCGGATCCTTGCCATTAAACTTCCTCATCTAGATTTTTCTTGATTTTAGGAGCTCAATATTGAAACGATTGTAACTCTGTAATTTCAGATCCCCAAGCTCTGAAATTTCTTCCTACATTAGTTCTCTAAGTTCTCTTTCTAACCCCACAAGTTTGATCAGAATTTGATTATACAAGAAAGAGTTATGCCAAATCTCCCACATTGACCTGATTATAGACTAGTTCAGTAGAGCGAACTTGTACGACATGCCATGGGTGACTGTTTCAACCTGAGGTTCTTCAAATGACACCCAAAAAACTAAAGTCCATCCTTTTTCTGTAACCTCTTATGGAAATTGAATCTAATGCTCAGAGCGCTTGTTATGATGATTTTCCCAAGATGACTTGTTTGGAATGTAATTCGGGGGTCTGAAAAGACCCTAACTTCCTCATATCATATCTCCGAAAATATAGCGAGACAAAATCTGAAATTATGACCCAAGGTTTAGTGTGATGTAGTCTTGAATGAGTTTTTATTTTAGCTTCTGAAATGTTGTAGAAAAAAGTTATAGTGAACATTCCATCATGACCTGTTTGGAGCAGCGAAACCCTACAAGCCAAAGCTCTGATACCAAATTTTATGAAACCAACTCATAAAAAGATAGAAAAGATAGATGAACACCTTAGAAATAGGCCTCTTCAAGGGGGAAACCTCCTTTACATTACACAAATGAATAATTCTTGAATGATACAAATGAAAAGACCTCCTTTCTATATATAGGAGTCTAAGGGGTCATAATATAATGAGAGCCGACATAACAATAATAATGTAAGGGCACAATAATAACGATAGTGGGCTTCTATGGGACACAATAATAACAATATGGGGACTACATGGGTACAACAATATAATAAGGGGGTTGTACTAATAACATTAAGGTGTTACACTAGTAGTATAGGGGCCTAACATCATCTCTCTATACATATTATCCAATTATTTGTGAAAATCGTAAGAGATGGGAGGTAAATCATATATGGCTCTTCTTGTTTGATTAACAAGATCAAAATATTTTTCAAAAAGGTCGAAAATGTTTTGACCTATTATATTAGAAGAAGCATGATTGAATTGTGATGTTCCATTCCTCTTTTATTGAAACTTGACCTGATATTCTTCATCTGGGATAAACACTCCTTGATCATTCCAGAAGCTTGGTACACCCTACAAAAATATCCTAGAAGATATCTTTAAAATTTGATACTATTTCTAACATATAATTTTCTTTTCCTATCATGTCCTTTATTAGGCCATATTTTACAATATACTTCTTAGATTAAAAGACAAGGTCAGCCCTGTCCTATATTATTGAGAAAACCAATTGAGATTTAGTCCTTGTTTTAAGAAATCTTACAACATTTATGGATTTCATAGGTTTTTGTCCTGAGTCCTTCTGAAAAATGGAAGCTTGAGGCAAACAAGAATTTTCCAGTTGTTTTTAATGTTCAACCTTTGAAAATAATCCTTCAATCTTTTAAGTTCCCAAGTAAGATGGCTCCAAATAACATATTTAGTATTAATAAAATTGAGCTTCATTGAATTTAATCCTACCCTTAATTATTTTTGTTTAGCAAGAGCTTCCTCAAGGGCCTCTTTTTCTGTCCATTATCTTGCTCTAATTTAATCTTGTCCCCATTTAATTTTATGCACTCCATATCTTTAGCTATCACATTTTCCAATTATTTGGATAATGTAATATCAAGATCATCCCTCGAGAGATGTTCAAATTCTGATTTTTAAAGTGTTTGAACTTATTTATTTAACTCTTCAATTTGATTTCTTAATGCTCCAATGGTTCCTTTAGCATCCTGTAATTCTCTTTATTTCTCCTCCTTCCCTAAATTATTGCAAGAAGCTCTGGAGTTTTAGGATGAGCATCATGTGGAATTTTGAGATTTTTCTTTGGGACTTGGATTGTTGTGTATTTTCCTTCTGATAAATTTGAAACTTCAACATTACTTGTAGCATCATCATCAAGTTCCATAATCTTTCTTTTTAATTAATATTTTCCTACGTGCAAAGCTTTGGTTTTTGTTTTCTCTTACTTCAATTGATTCTCTAGTTTCTTCATAGTTGACTAAATTTTTTCTTTTGTAGTGGACCCATTAACCAAATTTACACAAATCATCTAACCTTCTTGTTTGAAAAAATCATTTTAGTCAACAATATTAAACTTATTTATATTGAATTTAAATTGATCAGTCTTAAATCATTCATGAGATTTACTTCCTTTAGGAATAGGCTCTATCAATGCCATATTTAAATACATGCCTTTTTTATCTACCAGAGTAAGTAAATGAGGAGGATCTTTGCTTTTAATTTGTTCAACTTTCTCCTGTCTAGCCTGGTAGCCTTGTTGTTGGATTTTAGTGTAATAGGTTGTGAAACACTTTTCAAATGATATAGGTCCACTATATATTGATTAAACAACCTTAAATTTTGTTTAATATTTCTCATGAATTTGAATAACAGGTTGGCTTGCAGAAGATTTGTCCTTTGACATATCAGTTACAAGCATCAAATATCTTTCCTCGAAAAGTTTGAACTCTTTATCCTTTATTCCTCAATGGCATATTATTCATCTATCTGCATCATATCCTCAGTAAATTACCTTTTATCTCCACTATCATGTATCATATATCTTCACTCTATATTAATTTTTTTCCTTCTGATTTGTTATGATCATAAAAATTCCATGTCCATTGTTTGTGAGGATTTTAGAATAAAAATATTGTTTCTATATACATTTACATTCTCTATAGTTATTCATTTCTTGAATTCATACTCCTGTATACCTATCGATTGGTTAATATAAAAGTAGCTATGTATGTTTCTTAATATATATATATATATATATATATATATATATATATATATATATATATATATATATATATATAGAGAGAGAGAGAGAGAGAGAGAGAGAGAGAGAGAGAGAGAGATATATATATATATATATATATATATTCCTCACCCTTTTATGAAACTTCATAGTTTATTATTAGGTTAGTGTTGCATATGTTATTTCATTTTACTTTATAATACTACTTAAGTGCACCTTTGTGGCACACATACTTCTCAAAACTTCTTTTCAGTTTTCAATTAATTAATACAAGATTTTTCCTCATTGTTATAATCAATAGTTACCCTTCATATCATAATTTTTAATTAATACAAAGGTTTTTGTTTTAAGTGCCCCCATATACACCCGGTAAATGTTGAACAAAGTATGCGCTTGGGTGTTGTATATCAAATCCACCACTGCCACGCATACTCAATCATGTGATGACCACATGGTTGGGAGATGGAATTTGTCTTAAATTGATAATGGTTTAGATGTTAGGTCCCTATAATACTAGTGATTACCCCATTACTATTGTAGTTGTATCCCTTATTAATAGTGTTGTGCCCCTATTGTCCCCATATTTTTATTACTGCGCCCCATAGAATCCCTCTATTTTTATTTTTGTACCTTTATATTATTATTGTTGGGTCGGCTAGGTTATATTGTAACTCCTTAGACTCCTATATATAGAAAGGAGGTTTTGTTATTTGAATCATCAAATAATCATTCATTTTGTAATGTAAAGGAGGTTTCCCCCTCGAAGAGGCTGAATTCTAAGGTGTTGATCTATCTTTTCTATCTTTTTGTGAGCTGGTTTCATAACATTTGGTATTAGAGCTTTGGATTCTAAGGTTTTGCTGCTGCAAATAGGTCATCATGGAATTTTTGCTATAACTTTTTTTCTGTGACATTTCAAAAGAAAAAAAAAGACCCCATTTGAGATGAAATTGCATTGAACCTTGGGTTCGAATTTCAGAGCTTTTTGCGTTATATTTACAGAGATATGATCTAAGGAAGTTGGTATTTCTGTAGACTCCTGAATTACATTCAAAACAGGGGACCTGGGGAAAGTTTTCATAACTTTCTCTCTGAGCATCAGATTTAAATTTCGTAACAACGTCAAAAAAGAGGAAAAACTATAGTTTCTTGTATATATTTTTCAGAGCCAAAGGTCGAATCAGGAACACGTGGCATGTCGTACAAGTTCGCTCTACTGAACTAGTCTATAATCAAGTCACTGTAGGAGATTTGGCATAACTCTTCCTTGGAGAATCCAATTTAGATCAAACTAGTGGCATTGGAAAGAGGAAATAGAGGGCTACTATAGATCATGATTTCAAAACTAGATGATCTGAAATTACAGAGATACATCAGAGGCAATATCAACCTCCTACAAAGTGAAAAAAGGTGTGTAGATTTTTTTAAATTTTGGCTTAACCTTGGTTTGAAAAATTATTTTGAAGGAATTCAAAGGGCATAGTAGAGCATTATTATCAGTAACTGATGCCCCAAGGAAAGAAAATGCAAACACCAAGTAAGAAACCTGAAATCTCTAGCATGACTTATGAAGAAGAGGAAGAAATGCAACATGATATATCAAAATAACGAGACCAAGAGCAACAAATTGTTGGGTGTGGAGCCTAACTATCTTCTGTATTCAAAGGTATCGCCACATTGGACCCCAGTTCAAAATGGGGTGGCAACTTCGCCCATAAAATATTCATTGTAGGGGGGGTCCAGGGGGGTCCAGGGGGGCCGGCGCCCCCGAAGCTAAGAACAGATGTAAAATTGCCTTGTAAAAGTATAGTAATTTCTAGTCAATCTGAGTCATTCATTAGGCAGATGATCTGACGATAGAACTTATGTTTAGTTTAGGGTCTTTTTCCCTTGAAGTAAACCCCTCTCTTTGTATGAGGGCATTGTATTGAGTCTGTGTAATATATGTGTATTCTCCGAGCGAGAAGATGAGAGGTGGGACTGTGAGAGAGAAAAAAGGATATTACAATGGATCTGCCATAGGTTGTGTCTCTTCAATTTGTTGGATAACAGAAAGGAAGGACTGGCTGTTTAGAGTGGATGTAGTCCAAACTGGGTGAACCACATATATCTGTGTCTCTCTTGTTTTATGCGCTTTCTGTGTTTATATTTCTGCAATATTTTATGTGTTCCATTGCTCCGTAATATATAATTTTCTAACACAAATGTTACTCGCACAAAAAGTAAAAGAATCTAAGATGGATGGTTTAAAGAAAGATGTAGAAGGTAAGATGAATGACGTGGAAGCTAAGATGGACAATTTGAAGACAGATTTGAAGACAGGCATGACAGATTTGAAGATAGATTTGACAAATTTTCTATAAGAAATACTTACTAATGGTGAAAGGGTAGTAAAGGAAACTCATGATGTGAAAAAAAGAAATGTTAATCATGATTTCATAGACTCTAATTTTGGATCGAAGACCCACCATATTCCAAAAATCAATATGAGGAAGTTTGATGGCATGGATCTCACAACATGGATATTACAGATGGAGCAATTTTTCGATCTCAATAATGTGCAAAACACACAAAATGTACATATTGCAGAACCAAATCAGTTTGCATGGTATCAATGGCTTTTCTCTCGTAAACAAATTATCACTTGGCAAATTTTTATGGAAGAATTGACAGCACATTATGAGGATACAAAAAGCAACACCTTTTTTAGCCAATTGATAAGTCTCAAACAAAAGGGTTCAATAATGGAGCACATTGAGGAGTTCCAAAAATTGAACATAAGGGTAAAAAATATTCCAGAGGAGCATAGGATTGATTTGTTCATATGGACTTTAAAGGATAATATCCAACATGATGTTCGCCTTTGGGAACTTTATTCATTAGAAAAGGCATTCAGGTTAGCAAGAAAAATGGAAAGCAAAATTATGGCAACCAGGAAGCATACCACTCACAACTATAAAGATGGAATTGTTGTTGCCCCTAGTCTTCCACAACCTATAAAGTTGACATCACAACAATTGGAAGAAAGAAGAGCAAAAGGGCTTTGTTACAGTTGTGATAGAAAATACACTAAAGGTCATAAGTGTGCTGAGAAGAAATTATTCTACATAGATTGTGAAGAGGAAGAAGAAAAGGAGCAAGAAAGGCCAAAAGAAGAGGATATACTCCAGGAACAAAGCCTGGATAAAGAATAAATGAATCTGACCATGTCTTGTAATGCATTGGCTGGAATTACCACTCCTCAAACCATCAAGATAGAAGGAAAAATCAAGAAGAAAAAGGTAATAGTGTTGATTGATTCAGGAAGTACCCACAATTTTATTCATTGTAAGATAGAAAAAGAATTGAATTGCTTCCTATATCCAGCACCAGAGTGTCAAGTGATGTTTTCAAATTGAGGAACGATAAATTACTCTGGAAAGTTCCATAATATCAAGCTATCCATGGGAGAATATGTATTGACTAGCCCAATGCTTTCCATTCCAATGGGAGGTGATGATGTTGTACTAGGAGTCCAATGGCTACAATCGTTGGGTACAATAGCTTTTAATTTTCAAGAACTTTTCATGAAATATTTTTTGGAAGGAAAGGAAGTTGAATTAAGGGGTATTGCAGGGAAACCGGGAAAGATAATCAACTCTGACAGTATGACAAAGATTCTAAAGAAGGAACAAAGAGGTGTAATTGCACAATTATGTTCGCAAGATGTTTCCACATCGAAATCATCTATTTCTCCAGATCTCCAAAAAGTCTTGGACAATCATTCCAAAGTATTTGAGACTCCCAAAGGTATCCCACCTATTCATGAGCATGATCATGCTATTCATCTGATTCCAAGAAGTTTTCCTCTAAACATCAAGCCATACAGATATCCCTATGCCCAAAAGAGTGAAATTAAACGTATGGTTGCAGAAATGCTAGAGGCTGGTATAATTCAACCTAGTCAAAGTTCTTTCTCTGCTCCAGTAGTATTGGTGCACAAGAAGGATGGATCATGGTGCATGTGTCCGGATTATAGGGAGCTCAACAAGCTCACTATTAAAGATAAGTTTCCCATTCTTGTCATTGATGAATTACTAGATGAATTGCATGGATTAATTTACTTCACCAAGTTGGATCTTCGTTAAGGATATCATCAAATAAAAATGAAGAGTGAAGACATTCCAAAAAAATCATTTAGAACTCATGAGGGTCATTATGAATTTTTGGTCATGCCTTTTGGTCTTACCAATGCACCTATTAGCGCTGCTATATAACTCAAAATTTGAGGGTTAAAGACAGCTTGGCCGGGTTGTTTTGTGCTTGAAAAGAGCTCGCAACAACCTGTTTTCTTCTTCTCCTTTATTTTCCTCTTACTCTCATAACCCCCGCTAGCTCTGTTTTCCTCCAAAACCCTGTATAAACCCATGTTTCCCTCGGTTCCTAGGTGCAAAGTTTAAACCCATATCACCGTAACCATGTGACCCCGTGCCTCCATAACCCCTTTGTCGCCTTTAATTCCGAGTCGTCGATCGCATCCGTCACAATCCAATGGTCTCCGCTGACTTCCCCACACGTTAACCCATTATCTCTTTCCACCATCCAATTAGTCCTACCGCACAATCTAATGGTGATCGCTCATCCCGCGCCCATGAACTACACACGCGATAACCCATGGGGAAAGCGGTTTCGCCCCGTCACATCCGATACGTGTCACCCACTGACTCGCATTGCTTCCCCTGTGTACGAATTCCGCCATCCCGCATAAGCGGTGCAGGGTATAATTCTTATTGCCCTCTCGTACGTTCCCCGCTCATTAAATCTCACACATCTATGTCGCCCGATAGCTGTCGGATCTGCCTGACCGTGATCTGACAGCCCACATTTTTCCATCCACGCTTTCTCCCAGTACCCCCTATAAGTTGATCTTAGTCATTCATCTGTGTGATCTGACGGCCGAAAATTGTTCTCGTCATACTCACACCTCCGCCATGAAGTCTATGCCACCTTTGACTGAGCTGTGTTTCCGAAGAACGAAGGTGATCACCTACCTGTACCCAACACAGTTATTCTTTAGCAACTCCATTTAAGAGCATTATGGTCGAACAGCAAGAAGGACGTGCCTCGAGTGGTTAAATGTAATGATCAGTAATGGAGCCCGTTTCATTTTATACTCCACCTGTGCAGGAAGGACGGCTGAGTAACAGAGAATGTCAAACTAATTTATTGAAGCCTCAGTTTGTTTTTCAGACACCCATATCAGAGATTTAAGGTGGTTGGTGGTCCATTATGACCCCTCCACACATACGATAGCAAATATTTTTATAATCAACCTCTATATATACCCAGAAACAAGATGTAATGAGGGTTGATGGTTGTGGTTTTGATGTAAGGTTCAACTTCTGAGACTATAACTACTATTATACCTACAGCATCTGGTCTTCATTTTCAGCTAATACAAGCTTCTTTTTTGAAAGAATAACTTCGGCGTAAATCACATGTAGACAGACATTTGTCGACGCGTTTCGAACCAACTAGTGTGGTTCATCGTCAGGACAAGTTGAAGAAACAGATCCAGCTTAGTATGATAAATAGTCTGAGCAGAGTCTCCAACGGCTAAGCTTCTTTTGCTGTTAATTTCTCACTTTCCACTTCTTCTTTGTTCTAGGTTGTGCCTATTATGCATTTTTCATGTGCTCTTGATGTTTAGCATTAGAGGGGCTGTCATCCCACCTTTGTGTTAGAATCTAGTATGTATCATTGAATGTGTTATGCAGGTTTCTATTATTTTAATGCCAGAGAGCTGTCATCCTGTCTATGCATTATGAAATAGATCTACAGACCTTTTAACTGGTTGCAGCCAGCCATCACAGGGTCATGTGCATATGCTGGTGTGGTCAGTATTCTCCATCTTCACCTATTCCTCAAACTGTGAGTAATTGGTGGTCTAAAGCCTTGAAGTCTGGGGGTGTTCACCCATGTCTGGGGTTAAGCATAGTAGAAGTGGTTATCTGGCTTGAATATGGATCATTCCTTACACTCATCCACCTATTTCCAAAATTTTTTGTTGAGTTTGTAATGTTCCCAAGCATCTCTGAGATACAACCTAGGAGAGTTTCTTGAGGTGATAACATTAATTAGCGTCGTTGCCGGGGAGAGGAGATTGAAGCTCAGCTTCCCTGGGAGAATGACACAGTTCCAAATTTTGATGATAGACAAGGTTTGGACACATATTCTAGTTGTAATCATCTATCTGGCGACTCCATTGGAGGAAGACCAACCTTTAGCGACTCCACTGGGGAGTTTTGGCTCAGTTTGTGAGGCATACTCGAAGAAATCCCTAGAAGGCACCAGCTAAACCAGTGCCTAACCCTGAGAAGATCATTAAGCTAAAGAAAACATCATAGAAAGGGGCATCAGGATCAGGTAAGCCTAAGAAATCTCATGCATCTCTGAAAGATAAAGTTATAGCTGAAGATATACAGTTTCAAGATTTAGAGCCTAGCACTATTATTAAGGAAATTCCTTCAGAGATTAATTCAAGCCCTTATGCAGTTAGTTCTTCTTTGAATCTCAGTCCAGAGAAAGCTTCCCATACAGTCCATAGCATCCCTTTGTCTCTGTCATCCATTTCATTATTTCATACTGCTCAATTTTTCCGTTTTCTTCCACATATCCCAGTCATGGCAGGCCAGCAAGCCCCTACGAAGATTGAAAGAATTGTAGCTGCCAGATATGGACCCCTGCTCTTGCCTGTTCTTTTGAATCCCATGCCTGTGGGAGAATATCAGAAATATATGCCTAAGTTCACTGGCACAGAGGGAGTAACAGCAGAAGAACACCTTGAGGCTTTTTATAGTTATGCTGATAACTTAGATATAAGTGAAAATGATGTGTGGATGAGAGTTTTTGTCCAGAGCCTTGATGGAGAGGCTAGAAAGTGGTTCAGAGAAATAGCCCCTAGATCTATTGTTGATATTGAAGCTCTAGATGATGCATTTTTGAAGCACTAGGGAGATAAAAAAGACTTTCTATATTACCATATGGATTTTGGTAACCTGAAGAGGGAAAATAGGGAATCATTGCCTGATTTTAATAAAAGATTCAATCGTATGTATAGTAATATACCAGCTGAAGTAAAGCCTACCCTCGCCTCTGCCAAACTCACTTATGCCAATGCTTTTGACTCTGATTTATGCCTATTGTTGAGAAAAAGAAGACGTGCTACTCTGGAAGACATGTAGGATGCGGCCCTAGAAGTAGAGTCTAATATTATGGTTGTAGAAAAGCTCAAAACACATGCTAATAGAAGGAGGGGGAGAGGTGAGGCTTCTTCTTCCTCTATTGTATCTTTAGAGCATAAATTAGATAAAATGACTAAGATGATAGAGTCATTGGCTGCTGAAATATCTAAGCTAAAGGTTGAGCAAAATTCAGGAAAGACAAGGCAGCAGAACACATTTGCTCCAAGAAATCCAAATCCATTCAGAAGAGCAAATGAACAGTTGCAAATCATTCAAAGGGGAAAAGAACCAAATGAAGAACAAAAGGTTAAAGCTCCTTTTTAGAATGTAGTCATGGAGGAAGAACAATTTGAATATGAGGATGAAATTCACTGCATCGAAGATAAATGAAATGTTGCATTTTTGACATTGGCTGCATATGAAGAATCACTGCTGCAGGACCAAATAAGTCAAGAATGGGATAGAGAGGCTGTTCTGCAGACTGGTGACCAGCGAAGATATAATTTGAGGTCACATGCAAAAAATGTCAAAGAGGATCCTGCCCAAAGAGCTGTTGTCCAAACACAATCACAGAATATCAAACAGAGAAGACCAGCAGCTGATCTAGTCATCCCCAAAGCTCCAATTCAAGAGGTAAGAGGTTCTGATAAATTATATCCCTCTTTCAGCTTTGAATCAGAAGTCCAGAAGTTAAAAATATTTGTGCCCCTGGTAGAGTTGGTAAAGAGGGAAGTATTTAGAAAGCCCATCCTTGAAGCTCTTGAGTTGGAAACCACACAGACCTCCACTGACTCTATCAATTTGCAAGATGATAAGCCTGCTGTAGTGCTTAGCCCCATTATTGAACCTGCTAATAATAATTCTCCATATTTTTATTTTTCATTGACCATTCATGACAAAATCCTCCACAACTCCCTGCTAGATACAGGGGCCATCCACAATTTGATGCCTAAAGATGTTATGGAAGAGTTGGGCCTTGATATCACTAGACCATATCATGATTTATTCTCTTTTGATTCAAGGAAAGTGAAATGCCTAGGATTAATCAAAGACCTGGCCATTACCCTAACTCAGCTACCCATGAAGAGTATGATGATGGATATTGTGGTAGCATATGTCCCTCCTTAGTTTGGCATGTTGCTGTCAAGAGGATGGATTAAGAGACTAGGTGGGACATTACAAAATGATCTATCTTATGCCACTGTCCCAGTTTTTAGAGGAGAAAGCAGGAGATTGTATAGAGAAGCACAACTGGAATACATCATCAGTGATGAGAGGAATCCTACTAATCATCCCATATATGTTGTGGACACTGATTTTGGAGCATGTATCCTACAAATAGAAGAATATCATAAGGCCTCAATGCATCTCAGGAAACCAACAGTTCAGGCCAAAGAAGAGAAAGGTAGTAAGGTTTGGGAGATGTTCTTTGATGGAGCATGTTCTAGGGAGACTGCAAGAGCAGGGGTGGTGCTGGTATCTCCAGAACAAGAAAGCACACATCTGTCTTTCAAGCTGGCTTTTCAAGTCACAAACAATATAGCAGAATATGAGGCTCTGCTATTGAGCCTTAATGCAGCAAAAGACAGAGGAGTCAGGAACATAAAGGTGTCTGGAGATGTTGATCTGATCATTCAGCAAGTAAATAAAACATTTCAAGCAAAGCACCCACGGCTGAAAGCATAGAGAGATGAGGTATGGAGAATCAAAGATTCTTTTGATAATTTTTGTATTTCATATATCCCTAGAGTCAAAAATCAGCTTGTTGATTCCCTTGTTGTGTCTGCTAGTCTATTTATTCCTCCCATGCCTCCCAGACTAGTTTATGAAGTGAAAATGAAGTATAGGCCATCGTTGCCTGATAATGTCCAGCATTAGAAAGTTTTTTATGATGATGATGAGATAAATAGGTTTCTGCAAGTCATTGATGAGTTTTCTGAGATGCAAATTGACCAAGAAAATGAAGCCTTGGAAGAAAGCCCCAAACCTCAGCTTAGAAACAAAATTGGCAAATATAGCAATGTCCAGCTTCCCAGCAATCATATTCCTAAGGGTTTAATTCCTCTCAAAAGACTGCTTGACCAGAATGATGTGCCTCACAAGGCTGCCCAAATGAAGACCAATCTGCAGTTTGTAAGCATGACATATGGAGTCCAGGTCAACCTAGATACATAAATTTGTCTTCCCATCTATCTGTTGATTGGAGTTCTGAATACTGCAATTTAATGAAGCAATTTTCTGATGTGTTTGCCTGGGAATATAGTGACCTGAAAACCTATGATAAAAAGATTATTCAACATAAAATCCCTCTGGAGAAAGGCACCATTCCTTTCAAACAGAAGCTGAGACCAATAAATCCTATGCTTCTTCCTCTAATTGAAAAAGAAATTTAAAAATTATTGGCTGCCAAGATTATAGTTCCTCTTAGATATTCCAAATGGGTAGCCAACCTAGTAGTGGTGAGGAAGAAAAGTGGAGAAATTAGACTGTGTTTTGATTTCAGAAACTTGAACAAGTGCTCAAAGAAAGACAATTATCCCCTACCAAAGATGGAGCATCTATTGCAGAAGGTCTCAGGAGCCAAAGTAATGTCTTTCTTGGGTATATTTTCAGGGTTTAATCAGATTTTTATGCATCCAGATGATCAAGAGAAGACTGCATTCACCACTCCTTGGGGCACTTTTATGTATGCTAAGATGCCTTTTGGGTTAATGGATGCTGGGGCAACCTTTCAGAGAGCTATGGATATAGAATTTATGAGAGAGAAGGATAAATTTGTCCTCATCTACCTTGATGACATAACAGTATACTCCAACAACCATCAAAATCATTTGCAGCATTTGAAAAAGGTGTTCCTAAAGTGCAGAAGGTTTGGGATTTAAGTCAATCCTAAAAAATCACAATTTTCTTTAGAGGAAGGAAAGCTGTTATGACATATTGTTTCTACTGTAGGTGTCCGAATTGACCCAAAGAGAGTAAAAGCAATATAGACCCTGTTTGTCCTGAGGTCAAAGAAGGATGTCCAGTCCTTTCTGGGAAAAATTAATTTTGTAAGGAGGTTTATACCAAATTTTGTAGAACTAGTGAAGCATGTTACCGCCATGTTAAAGAAAGGGTCAAAGATCAAATGGACTGATATAGCAAGAGGATCTTTTGAGTCCATTAAGAAAGCCATTATGGAAGCTCCCACTTCAATAAGTCTGGATTACAACAAGGAGTTCCATGTATTCTCATTTGCCTTTGAAGACACCATTGCAATAGTTTTATTGCAGGGAGATGAAGAAGGTTCAAAGCATCCAATGGCATTTTTCAGCAAAAACTTAAGGGATGCTGAACTGAGGTATGATATTATTGAGAAACAAGCATATGCTCTTATCAAATCTTTGAAAGCTTTCAGAGTTTACATCCTGCATTCCAAAATAATTGCATATGTACCCTCTGCTGCAATAAAAGATGTCTTAACACAACCTAATGCTGATGGAAGAAGGGCTAAATGGATTGCAAAGTTGATTGAATTTAATATAGAGCTGAAGCCCACCAAACTTGTCAGAGGTTAGGGTCTTTCCAAGTTGTTAGCTGAAGAAAATTGCAGATCATTGGATATAGATTTCCTATGCACAATTACAGAAATTGGTCAAACAAATGAAGAAGAGGAAGCAACTGAACCAAAGAGAAAGTAGCCAGTGGCAGAAAATCTAGCTTCTTGTGATTGGTATTTTGCAATAATTAATTTCTTGCTGAAGCTAGAAATTCCTTCAAGCCTTACTCAAAGTCAAGCCAGAACCATCAAGCTTAGAGTAGCTAAATATTATATTAATAAAAATCTGCTTTACTGTAGGGATCCATCTGGAGTGCTTTTGAGGTGTCTGGACAAAGAACAGTCAATAGAAGTCATGCAACAATTTCACTCCAGCATGTGTGGAGGGCACCATTATTGGAAAACCACCGCCCACAAGATTCTCAGAGCTGGATGTTACTAGCCCTCTTTATTTTTTGATGTATTTTTATTTGTTAAATCTTGTGACAGGTGCGAAAGATTTGAAGGAAAGCAGCAGTTGAAGTCCCTACCCTTAAAACCAATACATGCAAAAGGACCTTTTCAGCAGTGGGGCTTGGATTTTATTGGAGAAATCAATCCACATTCCAGTGGCCAAAACAGATGGATATTAGTAGCCACTCATTATTTTACTAAGTGCATTGAATCAATCCCTACCAGGAAGGCTGATCATAATGTGGTCATGAAGTTTTTAGTTGAGAATATATTTACCAGATTTAGATGTCCACATAAATTAATCACAAATAATGCACCAGCCTATAGGGAAAATGAATTGGTGGAAATGTGTGATTCAATGGGTATTAAACTGGTTCATTCCATCTCATATTATCCTCAAGGAAATGGTCTAGTAGAATCCTCTAATAAAAGCCTAATAAGGATAATCAAAAAGCTGTTGAAGGATAACAAAAAGAATTGGGATTCTAAGCTCAAGTATGCACTGTGGACTGACAGAGTGACCATTAAGAAATCCACATGGAATTCTCCATTCAAGCTGGTATATGGCACTGAGGCTGTATTCCTAATTCAATTAACTATCCCTCTGGTGAAGTTCCTACAACTAGAACAGAATGAAGAATAAGACATGGCAAAAAGGATCACTGATTTGGCAGAGGTACATCAGATTAGAGAGCAGCTAGTGGAAAAGGATGCAGCACATCAGAAAAAGATCAAGGATGCTTTTGACAAAGGGACAAAGTCAGATAATTTTCAGGTTGGAGATCTAGTCCTAAAGTGGGATGCATTGAAAGAAAAGAAGGACAATAATGGGAAATTTGACGCTTTCTGGACAAGGCCTTTCATCATTTCTCAGATTCAAGGGAAGAACACCTTCATACTGAAAAGTATGGGAGGAGAAGCAATTTTTGATGGACCAGTTAATGGGCATTTTCTAAAAAATTTATGTGATTTAAGGTCCTGTGGCCTTAAAAGTTGTAAATATTTTGTTTTTAGTAGTCGTAGTGTAGGTTCAGTCAGACTCCATGCCCAATGGAACATTAGGAATTTTGTTAATTTGTTTTTTGTCAGAAAGGCATTGATCTGCAGGTTCTTGAGACATCATAGGGAGGATCTCATCCCCAAAAGGAGCCAGTGTTAGCACTGCTATATAACTCGAAATTTAAGGGTCAAATACGGCTTGGTCGGGTTGTTTTGTGCTTGAAAAGAGCTCGCAACAGCCTGTTTTCTTCTTCTCCTTTATTTTCCTCTTACTCTCATAAACCCCCGCTAGCTCTGTTTTCCTCTAGAACCCTGTATAAACCCATGTTTCCCTTGATTCTGAGGTGCAAAGTTTAAAACCATATCACCATAACCATGTGACCATGTGCCTCCATAACGCCTTTTTCACCTTTAATTTCGAGCCGTCGATCGCATCCGCCGCAATCCAACGGTCTCCGCTGACTTCCCCGCATGTTAACCTGTTATCTCTTTCCACCATCTGATCGCTCCTCCCGCATGATCTAATCGTGATTGCTCGTATTGTTCCCATGACCTGCACACACGATAACTGCGAGGAAAGTGGTTTCGTGCCCGTCACATCTGACACGTGTCACTCGCTGACTCGCATCGCTTCCCCTATGTATGAATTCTGCCATCCCCCGTAAGTGGTGCAGGGAATACTGCTTACTGCCCTCTCGTACATTCCCTACTCATTAAATCTCACACATCCCTGTCACCCAATAGCCATCGGATCTGCCCGACCACGATCCGACGGCCCACGTTTCTCCATCCACGCTTTCTCCTGATACCCCCTGTAAGCCGATCTTAGCCATTCATCTATGTGATCCGACAGCCGAAAATTGTTCCCGTCATACTCACACCTCCGCTATGAAGTCTATGCCACCTTTGACTGAGCTTTGTTTCTGAAGAACGAAGGCGATCACCTACCTATACATGGCGCAGTTATTCTTCAGCAACTCCATTCAAGAGAATTATGGTCGAAGAGCAATAAGGATGTGCCTCAAGCAGTTAAACGTACTAATCAGTAATGGAGCCCGTTTCATTTTATACTCCACCTGTGCAGGAAGGACGACTGAGCAACAGAGAATGTCAAACTAATTTATTGAAGCATTAGTTTGTTTCAGAGACCCATATTAGAGAGTTAAGGTGGTTGGTGGTCCATTATGACCCCTCCACGCATAGGATAGCAGATATTTTTATAATCCACCTCTATATATACCCAGAAACAAGATGTACTGAGGGTTGATGGTTGTGGTTTTGATGTAAGGTTCAAATTTTGGAGACTGTAACTATTGTGATACCTGCAGCGTCTGGTATTCATTTTCAGCTAATACAAGCTTCTTTTGCTATTAATTGCTCACTTTCCACTTCTTCTTTGTTCCAGGCTATGCCTGTTATGCATTTTTCATATGCTCTTGATGTTTAGCATTAGAGGGGCTATCATCCCACCTTTGTGTTAGAATCTAGTATGTATCATTGAATGTGTTATGCAAGTTTCTATTATTTTAATGCCAGAGAGCTATCATCCTATTTGTGCATTACGAAATAGATCTACAAACCTTTTAACTTGTTGTAGCCGGCCATCACAGGGTCCTGTGCATCTACTAGTGTGGTCAGTATTCTCCATCTTCACCTGTTCCTCAAACTGCGAGTAATTGGTGGCCTAAAGCGTTGTAGTCTGGGGGTGTTCACCCATGTCTAGGGTTAAGCATAGTAGAACTGGTTATCTGGCTTGAATATGCATCATTCCTTACACTCATCCACCTATTTCCAACATTTTTTGTTGAGTTTGTAATGTTCCCGAGCATCTCTGAGATACAACTTAGGAGAGTTTCTTGGGGTGATAACAACACCTTCTACATTTCAAGGTTTGATGAATTCCATTTTCAAACCATTCCTTAGAAAATTTGTGTTAGAATTTTTTGATGATATACTAATCTATATAGAGTCTTGGAAGGATCATGTTGAACATGTTGACAGGTGCTACAACTATTGAAGGAGAAACAATTATATGAAAAAAGATCCAAATGTTTCTTTGGAGTACAAGAGGTGTAATATCTGGGTCATATTGTATCTCATGAAGGAGTTAAGGTAGACCCTAGCAAAATTAAATCCATTAAGGAATGGAAAATCTCCACATCCATAAAGCATTTGCGAGGATTTCTCGGGTTGACAGGGCATTATTTCAAGTTTGTAAAGAATTATGGGAGAATAGCAGCACCTCTAACAACATTATTGAAGAAACATGCATTTTCATGGACTCCAGAAGCAACAAAGGCCTTCGAACATCTTAAAGAGGCAATGTGCCAAGCACTGGTCTTAGCTACATCGGACTTCACAAAAACCTTTATTGTGGAATGTGATGCTTCAGGAAATGTAATTGGTGTTGTTTTAATGCAAGATGAAAGACCCATTGCTTTTGAAAGTCGTCCAATCAAGGAAAAGTTTTGACACAAAGCTATTTATGAGAAAGAAATGTTGGCAATACTACATGCACTTAAGAAATGGCGACCCTACCTAATGGGAAGACACTTCAAGGTAAAAACAGATCATGATAGCCTTAAATACTTTTTAGAACAAAGATTATCCTTTGAAGAGCAACAAAAGTGGGTCACAAAGATGTTGGGTTATGACTTTGAAATCATCTACAAAAAAGGGAAGCAAAATGTGGTGGCAGATGCACTCTCAAGAAAGGATGAGGATGTGGAAGCATTGTTGTGCACCATTTCTATTATCCAACTAGATTGGATAAATGAAGCAAGGGAGGAATGGAAGAATGATGAAGAAGTGTGGGCACTTATTCGAAATTTACAACAAGATTCCAATACATCTGATACATTTAGCTAGAAAAATGATTCATTATGGTACAAAGATCGCTTAAACCTCTATAATAATTCCCAACTCAAACAAAATATTCTTATAGAATTGCACACTTCTCCCTTAGGAGGGCACTCGGGATTTTTAAAAACTTACCACAGGGTTAAGAAGGAATTTTTTTGAGATGGCCTTAAATTGGATATTCAAAAGTTTGTGGCAGAATGTTTGGTTTGCCAACAAAATAAGGTTGAAACAAATAAGACCCCAGGTCTATTACAACCTTTATCCATTTCAAGACAACATTGGGAGGAGCTTTCACTGGATTTTATCACAGTTTTACCCAAGTCTGAGGGAAAGAGTGTCATCATGGTGGTATTTAACAAACTTACCAAGTATGCACACTTTTGTGCATTATCACATCCATTTAAAGCTAGTACAGTTTCTACTGCATTTATGGAAACAATTAAAAAGCTACATGGAAACCCAAAGATTATTGTAAGTGACAGAGATCCTATTTTCACTGGAAATTTTTGGACAGAATTATTTTCTTGTCTCGGTACTCAGTTAGCTCATAGCTTATCTTATTATCCTCAATCTAATTGGCAAACTAAGATAGTAAACAAATGTTTGGGAGGATATATTCGTTGTTTTGTATCTGATAAACAAACACAATGGGTCAAATGGTTGCCTCTGGTTGAATGGTGGTATAACACTTCCTTCCATACAACAACAAAAATGACCCCATTTATGGCACTTTATGGATATCAGCCACCATCCATCACATCATACTCAAGAGAAAATTCTAAGGTTCAAGCAGTGGAACATCACATCGAGCATCAACAACAAGTCCTCCAACTCTTAAAGGATAACCTCATGTTGGCACATAATAGAATGAAACAATATGCAGATCAACATCACAGCGAAAGAAGTTTTGATGTAGGTGATTGGTTATTCCTACAGCTACAACCATATAAACAAATGTCCCTCAAGCAAGATAAGAAGGATAATAAATTATCACCAAAGTATTATGGTCCGTACAAGGTGTTGCAAAAGATTGGTACTATGGCATGCGAATTGGAGCTTCCTATAGCTTCTCGAGTGCACCTAGTTTTCCATGTTTCATGTTTAAATAAGGTTATAGGTGACAAGCTCCTAGTTCAAACAATATTGCCAGAACTTGACAAGGAAGGAAAAATTATATTGGAACCGGAAGCAGTCACAGAAACAAGAACTCGACAGCTACGAAATCGATCAATTTTGGAGTATCTCATTAAGTGGAAGAACTTGTCTATTGAAGATTCCACATGGGAGGATGAGAATTTTACACAGAAGCATCTAGAACTACTCAAGCATTGAGGAAAACACTCTTTTGAAGGAGAGGGGCATGTTAGGTCCCTATAATACTAGTGATTACCCATTACTATTGTAGTTGTATCCCTTATTAATATTGTTTTGCTCCTGTTGTCCCCATATTGTTATTACTGTGCCCCATAGAATCCCTCTATTGTTATTTTTGTGCCTTTATATTATTATTGTTAGGTCGGCTAGGTTATATTGTGACTCCTTAGACTCCTATATATATAAAGGAGGTTTTGTCATTTGAATCATCAAAGAATCATTCATTTGTGTAATGTAAAGGAGCTTGCCCCCTTGAAGAGGCTGAATTCTAAGTCGTTGATCTATATTTTCTATATTTTTGTGAGTTGGTTTCATCAAATTACATTCGTAGATAAGATCTAATGTTGAGGATTTATCCTTACTAACCCTAAACCCTAAAACACTTTTTTCCTCTGGTTCTATCACATACTAGCTTTCTTTTGTTACATTGTCCATGGAAGTTTGAGAAAATGCTCGAACATAGGTCATTCTAAGATCATATCAATTTGTCATAGAGAGAATAAGTGAAATTATCCTCACAAAGACACCCCACCTAGTGCCACACCACTGTCCTGGTGTCAAAATATAATGTTGAGGCTAGGGAAGTGGAAGAAAGTGGCATTGATCCTCGTCGCACTTGTGGGCATTTATCCAACATGCGTGCACCACTTTCCATTTGCTGGAAATACCTATACTCTGGCCATGAAATATACATAGAATTACTTTACATTTTAATTTCTCATACTTATTATGATATCATTGACTATTATCCACACACTAACCTTTGAATTTTTTATTCTAAATCAAGGTTCTCCCACTAGATTTGGTGTAGGAGAAAACCTTGCGAAGTATTGGGTTATTTCGCGGTTTAAGTTGCAAAAATGGTGTGTTTTCAGGATTTTTTATGTTTCCTTTTGTACCCCTTTATTTTCTTATTATCAGTTTAACCACCCATTATAATTCTTGATAGGAATTGAAGGCTCATATACAAGGGTTGCATCGGTATGTTAGTCTTCACCGTCGAAACCCTCTAGGTAACCTTGGATATTTTAATTTCAAATCCTACTATTTCAATCCTTTTTATTAAGTATTAAAAGTCTAATCACACACATTTTGAGCCCTTTGGATAAAAATTAGGAATGATAGACACAATCTTGATTCTATTGATTAAACGACTCGACTAGATGCATCATTGTGAGCATGACCATTTGCTTTGTCGAGCACCACTTAGAAGGGAAAAATCCACACTTGCCTCAACCTAGCTAGCTAGGGCGCTAGATGTTCCACAAGTGAAATTTTTCTTTCCCAAGCTTGTAATTTCTACAAAATTTGGCCCAAGGACTTTCTTTGTTCCACATGCTTGGAATGACCCTAGAAGGTATTTTTCTGAAGGCTTGTTTTCCCTTTAAATTTCTCTACCTCTCTCTCTATAAACATTCTTATCACTAAGACATGTATTTGTATCTGGTACAGGGAGGAGATCTCGTCCTTACCAGCCACACGCATTCACTCGTTTGTGGAAAAATTTTATTGTCCTTTCTTTAAGGGATAAGATAACACATTCTTTTCTAATTTTTCTTTCCTTTTATTTTTCCCTTTACTACACGTATTGATTTTTCCCTTAACATGAATTCCCAATTTGAGTTGGGAGTAGGAATCGATTTGCAACCTTGACATCTAATTGCTCTTCATAGGTTGGTGTTCTCTCGGTTACCCCATGCTACATACTACTTGTGATTTCATAATTCCATGATGTTTTCATCTCCTTTCAAACTAGGAATTGATTAGGTCATTCTTTCACTCTTTGGTTGTGAAGTCAATTACTTTTACTTTTGTTGTTTTTGTTCCTTTTACTTAAGCACGCCTCATAAGTTGGCTTATATCCTACCTCATGGTTACTTCGTAATTTAGTACTACTGAAATAAATTTGGGTTTTTAAGTTTCAATTGTTACCTAATTTAATGCATCTATGCCCTTTATTAAATTCTCAAACTATCACTCTTAATATCTTCTCTATTATATTTTGTTGATGTTAATTTATCACTTTCTACATGTTTCTTTCCTTTTTTTCATATATGGTTATATCTTGTTGAGATTTATTAGCTTGGTATTAGTTTACTATTTTTTGTTAACCTATACATTTCCTTTACCAATTTACATAGTTATTATGGCTATTTAACTTTGTACATAGGTTACTGTTTCTTATTTCCAATTTTCTTCTTGTTGGGTTTTAACTTTACAATTTATTCTTTACATACTACATAACAAAGGATATTCTCATCAAGAATTTCATTTCTTTCATTTTTTTGATCTCACAATACCATGTGAGTAAAACATAGCTTGATAATTTTATAATTCCAGAGTAACTCTCTTGGTTTCTATCTTAACAATCTGTTTGGAGGTATACCTTATACATGTTCTTCCTTAGGATTATGGTGTGACCACCTAGGTGATTGAACCACTAATTCAAATTTATTGTATACCTTAAGCTTGTAAGAAAAACTACTGAAAATCCTAAGAATTTAGTTCTCTGTATAGTCACAACTACTCACCTCACTTCTGATTTTAGACCTAGAAACTTATTTAAATTTAAGCTCCTCCCCTTCCTTTAGTTAAAAACAATTGCATCATTTTATATGAATAATTATTAATACACTTTGGAAAATATTGCACGCATCACTGCAACTATTTCTTAGTTCATATACCTAGTATATATGTATTTTATATATAATGAGGAAACTAATAAAGTGCTTGCATGTTTATGAAGTAGTAAAATCAACCTCCAAATTAGAATTACCCAACTAACCCAGAAGACATGCATCTCCTTAATACATTCACAGCTCTATAATCACATAACTGACTTGTGAAATCTTTAGTCTATTTTTAAAGGACAACATCTTCTTTTAGTTATTCCTACTAAAACAATAAGACAACTGGGAATTGAAATACAATACATAACTGAATTATTCCAACTGAGATAGCTGATAGAAGTTCACTGAATATAACTACATGCATTATAGAAGCAAGGTTCCCATTCATATAACTAAATCTTAGAGTAATAAAATACATGCTTTTTGGATCAAAAAACAAGTCAATATTTAAGCTAATTTACTTCTCATTATAATAATTCACATTTCATATCACCATTTACTTACCCTTCTCGGATAATTTGAATTTCGTAGAACTAAGTTTATAATACTAATAATTTTGGATTAAAATATCCACATAAGACTACTTCGATTAAGAAGATACAACAATAACTAATAGATGAAACAATAGCTAATACTATTAAGATTTATCATTAGGGATACTTGGGAATTCCACACCTTTTTCCACCCAACCTAAAATTGTATCTCCATAGTTCACCCCTGAGATGAGAAGTTATTTCCTGGGTATCAACACCCTTTGTTGATCCCTTCAATAGGTATTTAATGCCTTTCTTTCATGATACAATTTCCTTTAGTGGTGTCCTACTTTTGTGGACCTTTTTATCCACTTTCCTAGGCTTTTCAATAAAAACACACCTTTCTCTCTTGCAACACTTTTATGCTTATCCAAGATTAGCATCTTTCTCTAGCTAAGAAACTTAATGGATCTTTCTCTCCCATCCATTAATTTTATCTAGAATTTCATTTAGAATTCTTATCATGAAAGAATGTTCCAATCTCATTTACTAATGAGATTTTTGTTTATCCTTATTTGGAAAGAATATTATTTTCCAGGTGTCCCATACTGAGTACTTAAATTCCATTTATTAATTTAATAAAATATTCCTTTGCATAAATATTCCAATAGTCTTCATGGATTTTCCGCCACTCTTTCTAACGTAATTCATTCTAAACAAAAAAGTATTGCAACAACAAAGGGTTATTACATCAAGCTTGGCTAGGGTAACCATTTTCCTCTGCTTGTCCTTGATTTGAAACTTCTTTTGATTGCTTGGAGAAATTTTCTTCATTTCCCAATTTATTTTGATCAACATTTTCAAGAGTTGACCATTCTAGCTTGTTTGCTAGCCTTTTCATTTCTAAAATACGGTAATGTTTATATTCAACCGTTTTTAGCTTATTTCTCTTGGCTGAAATTATATGATGAGGATCACAGTGACATGCTTCATAATATTTAAAATTGAAACATGCTAGCAATCGATCAATTATCAATGAAGCTTCTCTATTGTTAACAATAAAGGTTCCCACTATTGTTGGATATTTGAACGAAAAAGGTATAAAATTTGAATCTAATATATATTGTAATATCTCCATAGCATAAACCATAGGAGTTAAAAATGAACATAATTTACAGGGTTGAACCTCTACTCCATAAATCCTTATCATTGTATAGTCCTGATATAATAACCAATCTCCTAGTCTAGACCTTGAACTCGATCAAAGAAATTTATTCAGCTCTCGAGATACTCTTGAAAATTATTCTTCATGAATCAATACATACACCTTGGATATGAACTTACTAAAAAAATTGAAAAAACCCTATGATGGGTTTCTAAGACAATGCTTTGTGAATCACTGAACTTACTCCAAAAGAAGTAATTCATTTTGGTTCCAAAACATGTTCAAACTTATCAGTGAATTTATCCAAAAATAATTAGATGAGATAGGCTTGATATCTAAAGCTTTGAATGGTGTTCAAACTGCTCAATTTCTTATGCATTGCTTCTACAATAAATTTACGATAATTGAACTTTATTGTCAATGGAAAAGACCATAGAAAACCTAGGAAACATTCACTCATGGCTTGATCATGATAGGAACCCAATATTTGACTAATCATGGAGAAATTGATCTATATTGTTTTAAAAACCACTATGATTTTAGAGGATATATTAAATATTGTAGAAAAGTCTCATAATTTAGAACATTTTGGACAGATGTAAGCTTTTCTTATGGGGCTAATTATCTCAAGGTTTGAACGAGAGTTTCTTCATTTAATTCTACAATGTTTTCGTTCATAAGACTTGAAGACTATAACCCTAACATATTGAGGATCGATTCGGCAGTTAAGGAAATGAGGATATTTGATTTTTTCTTTGTCACTATTCATCTAATAGAAGAAAAATAATTCTTAGAGAACCATATGACCAATTTTGGGAAATGAAATACCTGAGGAACTATACACAATGACAGATGTGACACCAAAACTTTGTAACTATTACTAAATTTATCATCCTCCTAAAAGAACAATTGAGGGATTTTCTCTTGATTAGTACATGAAAAAATTGGGTCATAAACATTTGATTCTTGGTCCACCAGATTATTCTAGTCCAGGTCAAATATTTTGTGGATGGAGAGGATTTTATTAAAGGATTCCATTCTTTTGACTAGTAAAACAACAATACATAACAGGAAACCAAGCTTGAGAGTTGAATTCTTGTTGAATTAAATATTTTAAAAATATTCATTGTCACCTGTAATAAATCCCTTTTCACCCATAACAAACTAAAAAACATTGTATTTTTACCGGGTAAAAGGAAATATTTATAAATAAAGTTCTTGGTAAAAAGTTAGCAGATACCAAATTGTTGTATCCATTTATTTGATCTAATTGCTAGATCAACGGTGGAAATTGAGTGTGAAGATGAGAAATGAATGATATTTAACACCATAAGAGAATCTCACACTAAATTTATTAAGGGATATGTGTTTATTCTCAATGACTACGGGATTTGAATGGTGTTTTATAATTCAGGATGGTTCAAAATCTGTAACACATATTCATTGTTGATCTCCAACTTCCTGTGATATGGATGTTTGAACCATGTAATACAATAAGGCAATTTGGTCTTTGGAACTTTGAACTATAACCATGTATATGAATGCAATGTATAACAATAGCCTTCAAAAATTTTGAATCCAACTCTAAAAAAAATTCAAAAAGATATAAGAATTTTAATATGTGATGTAATAGTCCAAAATAAATATCTAATTAACTCTCTAATTAACATTAAATTTAAATCAGAGTGGCACTTACCTTATCCAAATAAACATGTAATTAATGAACTAAATTCAAACTATAAATAGTGCTTACCTGTGGTAGAAGTAGGCTTACCGCAACAAGGTTTTGGGGACGACTCTCCACCCAACCATACGCTCAATTGCGCAAGGATTTGCTACAACTGGCCACCCCCGAGCTCTCAATCAACGTACTACTGCCAGTGACTCCTATGTCTTAGAACACCATTCTCCCAAGAGAATGAAAGATAGAATCTTGGAATGATGGAATGCATCCCATCCTCCTCACCATCTCATAAATAGAACAACATTGGATGGGAAACCACATGTACACACTCCATGTGTCTACATGCAACTTTCTTTTGATTTTTAGCTTTCTTGTTCTATTTTCTTCTTTTTCATAGTTTTCTTGTTTGATTTCTATTTATTCTTATTTAGAGATTTAGTATAGTTATCACTATTTTTATTTTTATTATTTTCTATTTATTTTCTTGTATATATTTTTAATATCATTTATTATTTAACATTATGATTTATTATTTTTTATTATTTATTATTAAGTGATTTATTTATTATTATTTATTAT